>CM057339.1:24195315-24913542 GCA_030015575.1 Agapanthus africanus | reverse complement strand
ACATTACCACCTTCATGCAGTTTAATCATATGCTCAAATTTTTGTAAATAATAACTATACAACCTAAGCGGTTATCTTACTTGGAACAAAAATCTCTGGTCTGCTTCAGTTAACTTCGAAAAAGTATCTTTAGAGTCACCAACAACACTCGCCGATACATACTTGCACCTCAATTCCAATTTGGGAAATACCTGTCGATGTAGCGATGGTCGGTAACAAGACAAGAACCGTCATGACTGGGAGTTAAGTAAATAAGCAGACACTCCTTGCTCTTACAGAAAAACTTTGAATTACAGGGTTTGCGCAAGCTTTTGGTCCACTTTAGTAAATTCAAGTTGAAATTACTAAGTGGGCCAAAAGTTTCTGCAGACCCTGTAATTGAAAGTTTTACTATGAGAGCGAGGAGTATCTGCCTGTTCACTTAAGTCCCAATCGCGACGGTTCTTGTCTTGTTACCGGCCAGTGCTACATCGGCAGGAATTTCCCAAATTGGAATTGAGGTGAAAGTATGTCTCGGCGAGTGCCGTTGGTGATTCTAAAGATGTTTTTGCGAAGTTAATTGAACCAAACTTGAGATTTTATGTCATCGAGTGTCAGAATCCTGCAAATCCAAACATATAAATAAACACATGAACTAAAATCATAATCTTCAAAATTAAACAACGCGCTAGCTACACTAACACATGTATATCCGTACCTCACTATCTCCCAATGCTGTCATCGCCATCAGAATTTCACCTTGAATAGTATCGGTTCACACCGTCGAATTCTTCCTGCGAAAAAATGTACCTAATAACCCTCCCTGTAAGGTAGGCTGAGGGTAATACGGTTCTTGTTGCAGAAGCCGAGAGTAATAAAGTTCCTGTGGCGGAGGCGGAGGCCAACGGTAGTACCCTCCCTGTTGCAGAGGCGGAGGCTGAAGTAGTACGACGGTCCCTTTGATGGAGGAGGGTAACTCGGTCTCTGCATCGGAGGAGGGTAATATGCCGTCTGCGACAGCCATAGACCCTGTGCTGACCACAGTTGCGAAGGAGGACCATATTGTTGCGAGAATTGATCCCACCGCGCCTCTATTTGAGCTCTCCATGCCGCTTCATCTTCCTCCCTCATCTTATCTGCTTCATCCCTCTTCCTGAGCTGCTTCTCTAGCTCGTCAATCCGTCGTGCCTCAACCGTTTCTTAGTTGAAGCGAGCGGTCGACGTACTTGAAATTTCTCTGGAACTCGACCGCAAAAGACTAACGGGAACACCGTAAAGGGGAATACGGCCGTGTTCCTTCGAGCGAGGTAAAAGTTTCTCTATAAAAGATACCTTAGTCTCCATAGGAAGAGGATTGTCGGCCGGAAATTCGGGATTTTATTCCCGATAGCTCCACTCCGCCTCCTCGAGATCCTCATTCGATAAATAAAACAGCAATTACTTTTCTTTGCGAAGTTAACAAGTGTATTTAATTTACTTAAAAGAATTTATAAATGCAATCTTACTACATGATGAGTGGCTATATCCATCATTTCTTCTGGCATGCCCTCTCTGATATGTAATGCCTCACAAGTCTCAGGAAGGCCAGGCTTTTTTCCAGCCTTCTCCTGTACCGGATATTTGATTTATCTATATGTGAAGATATGTAACAATAAAATTAAAAAATCAAAAATATATGTAATTAAAGATAAACTCACCAAAGTAGTCCTATATTGATCAGCAGGAACCGATCCACTATAATAGTCATCCGTGGCTTTCCCTCGGTTCTGCTTATTCCTTTCTGATTCTTCCTGCATATTCAGAAGATAACATATTTCAATGTAAATTAATCAAAATTCGGTATTCAAATCAATTAAGTATCTTTTTAATTATCTTTGCCCCAGGTGTATCCCAATACAATAGAAAAAAAGAAAACTGGTCTTTAGGGATGATAGAGGGAAGAGCGGTAAAATGTTCCCAATCCTCCGTAAATTTATTAGACTGTTTGAAAAAAAATTTCAGTCTATGACGTCATCTCTTGAATATTTGTGATATCTCATGCCGGACATGCATCCAATATCCGTCTATATCGTCTTCTAAGAAGAAATATTTATGTAATACAAATTAATAAGTATATTAATTAATAAATTAATACCATATAACAGGTATGCATGTAATTTTGAAATATGATTAATTGAGTTTGTTTACCGCCGAAAGACCGGATCGAGACGTTAGGAAGTTTGGCCTGAATTTTGGGGGCAGATACTATTTGGACTTCTCCATCCACCTCTCCGAAAATACCAAATTGATTTATGGTACCGCATATCGGAGGTTTGGATAGATGCGACCGTTGTAGCAGATTTTATCGGATTCCCCCTCATTTATGAAGGGTTTTTGATTATGAGGTTGCTCTTCCCTACAGGCGCAAGCCCCTTGCTGTTAATTACGTTTTCGCATTGCGATAACCACTTTCTCCTGTTCCAACCATTCACTTCGTGTCGTGTGTTATTTTGTTTGTTAAGGTTGCCCGTGGATTGAATACGGAGACTATTTTATTTCGTCGCCCGTAGGGCGCGGATCGGTCCAAATCCGTATATTTTTAGATTTGTGTTTGGATTTTGAACTTAAATTATATATTCTTTTAGTTCAAAAATATTTCGTTTTATTTAGGACCGTTAATCTAATTTGAGATTAAGATCAACTTAAATATATGAGCAATTGGGCTCAATTTATTTTAACTAAGGATATGTTAGTCTTGTTTGAGATTAAGATCAACTTAGCAATATTTTCAGGATCATTAGGTTTAGTTAAGATCCAACAATAGAGCATTTGGGCTCAGATGCTAAAAATTTCAAAGAGAGACTTTTAGCCAATTTGGGCTTGGTCTGTTCAGTCTTTTCTTCTATCTTTTTCTTTTATTCAAAATTGCTAAGCACTTATTTGGGTTCTGTTTGCTCAGCCCTTTTTCTTTTATGCAAAAGTGCTAAGAACTTATTTGGGGTTCTGGCGCTCACATTTGTATCATGTGAAGCACTCAGTCATGGGCGCTGCCCAATAAGTGCTAAGCATTTTAGCCATTTTGACTGAACATGAAGTGCTAAGCACTTTTGTATGGCGTCCACGTGAGGAGCACGTGAAGCGCCTTCTCATTGTATTTTGTTGGACGCCCACGTCTTTTTCATGTGAAGCGATGGGCGCTACCCAATCAGTGCTAAGCACTCAGCCGTTTTGGCTGTATATGAAGTGCTAAGCACTTTTACTCAGCGCTCACGTGTATTTTACGTGAGGTGCTGGCATTCTGTTTTAGGTGCCCACACGAGGCGCTCGGTGCTGCCCAATCAGTGCTAAGCACTCAGCCGTTTTTGCTGTATATGAAATGCTAAGCATTTTTACTCAACGCTCACGTGTATTTCATGTGAGGCGCTGGCCTTCTGTTTTGGGCGCTCACGTGTTTTTCACGTGAGGCTCTAGGCGCTGCCCAATCAGTGCTTTATTAGGGGCGCCCACATGGGAAACACGTGAGGCGCTAATTCCTTTTTTTTCCTTTAACGATTGAATCTCTGTTAATAGTATTTTGACCATTAATGATCACCAAGATCTTTATTTTGAAGATATGGGATCAAGCCTTCTTTAAGAACTAAGTTCTTATATTTTTTCTTTTATAAACACTAAGTTTCTTTTTACGGTTAAACCCTATTTTCAGAGGAATTAAATTCCCAGCTCATAGGTTCTTTTTCCTTTTTTTTCTAAAACCTAGTTCTTTTCCCCTAGATTTTGAGTTTGAGGAACAGAGTCTCTCCGATGAGAATTGAATTCTCAACTTGTGGGGAGATTTGCTTTGCAAATATCAAATCAGAGGAAGATTTAAGTTCTTGTATGAAGGGTTAAACCCTTGTTTTCATTTATACTAGGCAAAGAAGATATTTTGATCTCTTCTTTTTCTTTACCTATAGTTTGAAAGGAAGGAGTTCTTCTTCTTCTTTTGAGAATTAAATTCTCTGTTTAATTTTTTTTTTGTGGAGAAACTTATAGGGTCGATCCTTTATCTGAGACTTGAAGTCTCGGGTCCTTTATATAGAAGAGGTAAGTTTGTTAATTAATTTGAGAAAATTTCTCTTTGAGAGATACCAATTGATTTTATTAGTCTCAAATATTACTTAGGGAATTTTATTCACCGTTGGATCTTTAATCCAAGGATTTCTGTTTTATAGAATATGTTTTCTTGTTTTAAACAAGATTGAGGAAATATTTTCCCATATATAGAATTTTTTTCTATTAAACGGTGATTTTTAATCAACATTGGATTTTTGATCCAAGAGCTCTATATTTTACAGAGAATAATCTTTCTTTGTTTGGAAAGATTGGAGAAATATATTCCCAAAATAGAATTTAATTCTATCATCGGATCTTTGATCCTACAATTTTCCGTTTAACAGAAAATATCCGTTTTATTTAGAAAGATTAGGGAGATATTTCCCCCCAATAAAATTTAATTCTATGTTTAATCACTATTGGATTTTTGATCCAACCGTTCTCTATTAACAGAGAATATCTTTCCTTTTTTAGAAAGACTAAGGGAGGTATTTTCCTGGAATAGAATTTAATTCTATATAGGGAGGCGCTCTCATATATTTAACACGTAACCCTGATGAGGGTGTTTAGCCTATTTTATTTAGCGCCCATATGCCTTGCATATGGGCACTTACATGTTTAACACGTGAGCTCAATTCGGCATTTAGCCACTTGCTCTTAGTGTCTATATGCTTTGCATACAAAAATAGAATTTAATTCTATGTATAGAGTTTAACTCTATCTGAAGCTAATGCTTCAAAAGGGTGTTCTCACATGTATAACACGTGACCCCAATGTGGGTTTTAATCAGTTTATTTGGCGTTTATATGCTTTGCATATAGGCGCTCACGTGTTTAACACGTGAGGCCTGTTTATCCTTTAGTTGTTTGGTTGCAGCACTTATATGATTTGCATATAAACGCTCACGTGTTTAACACGTAAAGCATAAGACGTGGGGACTTCTCCTCTTTTTTCTTTCTCCACTTTTTTATAAGGGAACAAAGTTATGTATGATTAAGAGGGAGCGCCAAGTCCATACATAGACTTCCCAGGGGTTATATGCAAACGTGAATCCCACGTTCTAGAAATCCATGTTGCGGACAAGAATACTAATATGACCGTGGAAATGGGTAGCCCACATACCAGGACCTACGGGCTACCCACTTGCCCATTGGAGAATTACCCTTTTCCACGCATATCGTATTTGGTAATCTCGTTGGCAACACCTCTTCCGTGTATTCAAATTGGGCCAAATTATCCTCCGCAGCCCGTGCTTCAGAGATACCCGCGTCTGCTGCCTTTATCATCATATCGATTTGAGAACGAATATCAGCCCACCTCATCAGGGCCTTCACATTGTCCCTATCTCGATAAGATTTTTCATTTTTTAAATCGCGAGGAAGTGACAATGAATGAACAAACTTATTTTTGATGGGATCCGAGAATACCCCAGGTTCTCTACCCAGGTCTGTGCACTGCTCGTTTAGGAGTGAATACGGATCATCCTGTAATATTGTGCCGGAAATATTATCAAACACATTCTTCTCTACATGCATGACATCAATATTATGACGAATTAACAGATATTTCTAGTAAGGAAGATTCCATAATATACTTTTCTTCCTCCACACATTTAACAATTCATTATCTTCGGATTGTTTCCATTTTTTGTTTATTCAAGATGTTGGGTTACGATAGCGCCCTGGCCATCTACCGTGGCCGATGCGGAACAAATATGACGTTTAAAAACTTGGCGCTAACGAACCCGTCGTAGAATCGAACCATAAACCTATACTAGCTAACTAACAAAGAGCTAAACTACTATGATAGAAGCATTATACCGAATGATCCATGTCCTTCGGTCGTCCATCATCATCCTTAGCTCCTTGAGGTGTCCATGATTAAGCTTGGCCGCCGGTCTTCCTCCATCGAAGATGATCCACCCGAGAAAGACGATGCAGGCTCCAGCTTCGCCTAGCGAAGCAACCGACGCTCTAAGATTGCTAGCAATGGAGAGTGGGGTGTAGGAATATTTCACTATCTTTTTCTCTCATACCTCATGTTCAAGTGAGCAATCAAAGAAGAAGAAAGACGAGGTGAGGAAAACCATAGGCATGAGGAACTCAAGAAAATAGCTAAATCTCCAAGAGAGTGAATGAATCAAGAGTGAATGAGTGTAGCATGTAAAAAGAATGGACAAGTGTTTTCAACCATGCAAGAAAATATCTCACACATTTTACAATAAACAATCAAGAGCCATGCCTCTCTACATATCTTCAACTACTCATGCCACCTCACCCTCCACCTCATTTCCAAATGATTTTCTAAAAGGAAAATCATATAATGAGGTGTCCATCTTCTAGAAGATATTCCGTATAAATACGGAATACAACCCGGTATACGTATCGAAATACATATACTCGTATTCGTATAAAAATACGAATAGCTAAGAGAGAAAATGAATAGTGAACAATAATACTAGAATACATATATAAATATATATAAATTATTAAATCAAAACTTGATTTAATAATCCGACTCAATCCTAAGCCGCTAGTATTATCAACCGTCCGATAAAAGTCTGTGTAGCCTGTACACATATTTAATCGGTCACCTGTATGTACCAACATACGTCATCTACATCATATCGCCTGAACCGTGAAAACTCTCTGTGTAGGACTCTAAAGACTCGTCAATACGCTGGCAGTGGGTTTAATCACAAACACGTCAGCGGCACTACCTGTATGTAACGGCCACCCAGGTATTAAGCGAAAGGAAGGATGACGAGCAAACTCATCCGAACCCCTATTGAGCCTGTCAGTGACAATCTCCGTACAGTCTGGTCTGTTCGTCTAAGAGTATCCCATATCGAGTCTAGAGGGGTGGATAAAGTCAGACCCCTAATAACGCGATATTTCATGTCGGTATGAAGCCCATCACCCAATGAGAAACTACTGATCCAAATCAGTAATTCTCTTCTACCTTGGCCAAGGAATTCTGGTGATGGTCACCCGTGCACCTTGCGACATCAACCCCCAATTCCGGGAGAGACGAATCCCCGACGATCCGCTTATTGCCTCCATATGGCTCGGGACTGTACCCAGTTAAAACCTGTTTGCACGACTCCTTTGAGCCGTGGTAGGGTAGTAATCAAAGCACAGTGGGAACTCACATGAGACAAATGACGATCTCAGGTCGACAGACTAACCTGTACTTATGTCACCTGAGAACTGCTATCTGACAATAGGTATAATACCATCTAGCATGTTTCCGGCGAGTCCGTCCAGTGTACTCATAACCCAATGAGCACATGTACACTATCTTAGGTGACTAACTGACACCAATAGCTAGTGAGACCGGCCACCGCCCCTCGTTGGGGTTTCGATAAGTATACACTATTCTACTCCGGAGTATCGATGCCCAGTCTCGATACGCTCTCGACCAGGGGCATTTAAGGATGTGCTTATAGACCACCCAGCTCCCATGTATATGATCGCCATCATAATGCTGGTAGTCAAGCAAGAATCCTATGGGCTCTATCAATATGTAATAGTGATCTGTAATACCACATAATGCATGTACATAATGATAAATACAAACCGGATAGTATACTATCATCTCGAGTAAGACTGTTCTACCCGTATAGTTCCTTCCTCAATCATCATAATCGCGTGCTTGCGATTACAATAATTGACTTGAGGGCACTTTAGCCAACAATCTCCCACTTGCACTTAAGGCTAATTATTGCGGTGTCACATACTCACAGCCCTTGTGACACCGAACACCCAACTTCTCTACTAATCAGTCGCGTTCGAGAAATAGTCTCAGTTAGTGGATCCACTCTAATGTTTCTATCTTTATCTCTCTATATCTCAGGTTCGCGGAGAAAGACTATCTCCCGAAATGAGCGATACCTGTCTTAGAATTTGTATGGATATCTGACGGGTCCCAGTTTACAAATGAACTCCAAATCCAAAAAACTTCTTAGACCGTATCAACCACAGAATTTAATCAGTATCTTGCACCATGTCTTCCTCAGTATCCGCTTGGACCACCTGTCTGAAAAAAATCCATTTTACTAAACCCGTGGCGAGTCAAAAACAATATAACTATTGATCTTCCAAATGGTAGAATGTTAACCCTCGTCAAAGCTCGGGATAACCTACAAATTGCCATTACTGAAACGTGCCTTGAGTTTATCCAAATTCTGGTTTTAAGCATAAGACGGACAACTCCATATACCTTAACATCGTTAAGTTATGAATCCATTCTATATCCAATATAGAAAAAAGTCACTAATTTAATTGGAACCAGATTCAAAATACATGTAGCTGTTTCCAGTACATATCGACTAAATGGAAGGAGGTTAAGCAGCATTACTCATCAAGGAATGCATTCACATATGAGTAACCTGAAAGAGAAGCAAGTTCTAAAAACTATTACTTACGACGGAATACCTAGCACAAGTATCTACATCTTCGACCGCCTTGAAAAATCCTGATACTTGCAACATATGGTTCTCTACTTTATTCTTATACCATTATCTTCTTAAAATCTGGACCTTGTATTTTAACGAAATATTTGTCTAAAACTCGAGAAGTCATGAGTAAACAGAATATAGTACGAGTACCAACCCCTTTGTCTTAACGGACATCGGACAACATACAATACTTTGTATAAGTTCACTGAGTTTAATAACTTAAATCATGTGCGTCGTAGGTTGAAAACTGTGCTATGGTTAAGAAGAATTACACCACTGTTGAATGCACCTTACCTAACCATCAACTGATATAGGTAAATGTGATAGACATAATTTCAAAAGGTTATATCTCACTTTATAAATAAACGTACAGATATATCAGTTTGAAATTGGTGTATAACGACGGATATTCAAAACCAAATATTTGACGTCAGGCAAAACCCAGGTGATTTCCTCAAATATCACCAATTACAAAGAATTCTGATATATATTGAGGATCTAATCACCCAATTCCCAATATTTTACTCCCACTCAGCATCTGTAATGCCATACAGATGTGAGAATCAAGTCTGGTAAATACATACCCTGGAGTTAGAATCTAATTGGGAAATATAGTTTTCAATTAACACCGCACAGTAAAACTGAAATATGAAAATGTTTCGAAGGGATAGCTGGGTATTCCTAGTAATGCCTCTTCCACTATCCAGATTCATGACAGTAACCGTATATTTCCTAGCCCTCACTCCAATCCCTTTATATGTCTTTACTTCTTACCTTCTGTACACCACACTTAGGCTAATTGGTTTCTTACTTCCCTACCTTTCGACACCTGCCTATGGTTTGGAAGAAGACTATCCAATAAGCGCAATAGGTATACTCTCCTAATACCAGGAGCCTTCGCAACCTGAGAGAAAGTAAAGAGAAAAGACAACCGAATAATCCTATTCAATTTCTCCTGAACCGGAAACTATCCTCGAATTGAAACAAGTTCCTTCGAGTTCTTATGTAACTATACGATGGCATATCCAAGCAATATGGATCTTCGTAGTGATACTGAGTGTTCTGGAGAAATACAAAGGGGAAGTAGGAGTAGCAGGGGTATACATAGCTTCGCCGTGGATGATAGTAGTCGCAATTTCCTTTGCCCTCACTCTAATCCCTTTATATGTATTTACTTATTACTTTCTGTACACCACACTTAGGCTAATTGGTTTTTTTCCTTTCCTACCTTTCAATACCTGCCTATGGTTTGGAAGAAGACTATCCAATAAGCGCAATAGGTGTACTCTCCTAATACTAGGAGCCCTCGCAATCTGAGAGAAGGTAAAGAGAAAAGACAACCGAATAATTCTATTCAATTTCTCCAGAACCGAAATCCATCCTCGAACTGAAACAAGTTTCTTCGAGTTCGTATATAACTATACGATGGAATATCTAAGAAATGTGGATTTTTGTATTGATACGGAGTGTTCTGGAGAAATGTAAAGGGGATGTACGAGTGACAATGATATACGCGATTTAATGAAAATCCAAAAGCCAAAGTGTTTTAAGAAGGTTCGGTTAATTTGGTTCATGAGTTTTAGTTTAAGGTCAGGCCATGGTCGCTGCCAAACAGAGAGAGAGAAAAGAAACACTCAGCGTGTGCTCTAACCTAGATTAGATTGGTTAATCACTTTATCTAATCAGGATGGCTCCCACTGTTTCCTCGAATTCTCCTTCAAACCCCAAAAGGAGAATTAGTTGGGATCATCTGAAAATCATCCGAGGAGTAACACCTACTCATTAGTGGGAATCGGGATCCAACTATCATCGCATGATAACTTGATGGAAGCCACTCAAGTTGCCACACTCCAGAAAGTATGCGCATGCCTGGCAACTTTTCTGTATATTTGAAACTCCCGATGTGGTTTTTTCCCCAAGCGGCTTATGACCTTGATAGAGGTCAACATATCATAAGTCGCAAGTCAAGTTCAACCCGTCATTTTCCTGGATTAACTTAGACCCACCGGCACAAGCCCTTGACAGAGGTCAACATGACCGTGTGACTTTCCTAAATAATCGCATATCTATGCAGCAAATAAGCATTATTCAGCTACCCTACACTATGCCTTGATGGATGCCAACAAACACAGCACGAATACTAAATGCTACTTGTCTGAAATGACGGAGGGCTACGGCTGGGTTTTTGGCGAAAAACCCTTTAACGTAATGAACTTGATATCATTGAAGGAATCCGAGCAGTTTTACAAATATATAGTGGCGTAAACTTTTGCTAAAGAGGTCACTCTTTGTAAAGGGATCTCGGCTCTTTC
Source organism: Agapanthus africanus (assembly GCA_030015575.1). NCBI lineage: Eukaryota > Viridiplantae > Streptophyta > Magnoliopsida > Asparagales > Amaryllidaceae > Agapanthus > Agapanthus africanus. Next base: position 24,902,721 of record CM057339.1, on the reverse strand, counting down.
CTTATCGAATGAGGTGCAGAATATTTCTAACTGAATACTATGATGCAAAAGCAAAAGAATCGACTATAGTGAAATTATTACACTGACACAAACTTTTACCCAAGAGGTCACTCCCTATGCAGGGATCTCGGCTCTTGCCTCGTCAAATGAAGTGCTGGATATTCAGAACCAAATACCGCTGTACAAAGCAAAACGAAACGTCTGTAATAATAGTTTTCAAAAATTGGTTCCAACAACATCATTTAGGTTTGTTTTTCCTTTCATTAATCAAAGTTAACACAGTCCAATCAATTAATCCATATCACACCAGAAAAAGGAATGAAAATACAATGTACGTATATGCCATCCACATTTGCCACGGGGCCCCGTCATGCACCGTTAGGTTACTTAACTAACGGCAGAGCGGGGGTTGGACTAGCGCGGATGCAAAACATATACAATATCTACTAGTATATATAAATATATATATAACATTCGTCCTAGGCATGATATAAGCAACATCACAGAATTCAACAAGCAACACAGAATGGTGGATAATCTTGGAGCCTCGGGTTTCATTTGAGCTGCAAATGAGACCCGACATTCCCGGTCGTGTGGATAGCCCGTGCAATGAAAAACTGGACACCTACGAGCACGGTAAGTTACCCGCCAATTCCAGAAGTGAGGCAACCCCAATCAACAAAGTGAATAAGCCATCCAGCACTTCACGGAATCCGATAACTTGAGCACTCCACCGTGGGTCATCCTATCCCCATACGAGTGCGGCGAATAGCCCACCAATTCTAGAGTAAGGCCCCCTCCGTCTCAACGCTATGAGATGCGGGCCTGTTGCCCTATAAAACCCGGCTATTCGAGCACTCCGCCGCGGGGTAATCCTAGTACAGAAAAGAAAAGTATATATATAATGGCGATATCGACCTCAACCCGGTCGTGCCCTAATAAAAGAATATAAAATCTGGCTGAGACGGCAGTCCACATGTCGGACGCTCGCCCCGCAATAACGAATATACAAATGAATCTGAACTGTACTACTACCATTGCACCATAGGCTATCCACCACGACAATCCAACCACAATATTAGCATAACTCAGAATATCAATGTGAATATCACGTTCGCAAACCCGTCTAGTTGAATATATAGTAACTAGTCGGGTTGTACCGCTCAATGATTTTCACGGTCGCAGATATTATTACATGCACTGATAAACACATATTTAAAATTTCGATCGACTAAAATTTTCCAAATTGGCCCCAAATGCAATCCAGCACTCAAACAAATCTGGGCCAAAACCAAATATCCCAAAAATCATATTTCTAATTATTAGAGTGCCAGAAAAAATTTAGCACAGAGAGGCCACATATAAACCGCCACCAATGGGCATAGTATGCGGCAGTTCCGCGGCCAAATTATTGGCTCACGTGCTGAAATTTCTTGTGGTGCTCTAATATTGCCTGCAATAATTTTTAAGATACTCAGAATGATTTTTTGAACAAGTTTGAAAATCGACAGCAAGCGTGGTATATTGAAAAAACGATTCGGAAAAATGGGTCGATTGAGATTTTAACCTTGTACAAGCTAGTTAGTAATGGTTTATGGGGTGGTTCTGATACCATATTGGGTTACGATAGCGCTCTGGCCATCTACCGTGGCCGATGCGGAAAAAATATGACGTTTAAAAACTTGGCGCTAATGAACCCGTCATAGAATCGAACCATAAACCTTTACTAGTTAACTAACAACGAGCTAAACTACTATGATAGAAGGATTATACCGAATGATCCGTGTCCTTTGGTCTTCCACCATCATCCTTAGCTCTTTGAGGTTTCCACGATTGAGCTTGGCCGCCGGTCTTCCTCCATTGAAGATGATCCACCCGTGGGAGACGATGCAAGCTCCAGCTTCGCCTAGCAAAGCAACCGACGCTCCAAGGTTGCTAGCAATGGAGAGTGGGGTGTAGGAATATTTCACTATCCTTTTCTCTCATACCTCATGCTCAAGCGAGCAATCAAAGAAGAAGAAAGAGGAGGTGAGGAAAACCATGGGCATGAGCAACTCAAGAAAATGGCTAAGTCTCCAAGAGAGTGAATGAATCAAGAGTGAATGAGCGTAGCATGTAGAAAGAATGGCTAAGTGTTTTCAACCATGCAAGAAAATATCTCACGCATTTTACAATAAAGAATCAAGAGCCATACCTCTCTACATACATCCAACCATGCTCATGCCACGTCACCCTCCACCTCATTTCCAAATGATTTTCTAAAAGGAAAATCATATAATGAGGTGTCCATCTTTTAGAAGATATTCCGTATAAATACGGAATACAACCCGGTATACGTATCGAAATACATATAGGCGTATTCGTATAAAAATACGAATAGCCAAGAGAGAAAATGAATAGTAAACAATAATACTAGAATACATATATAAATATTTATAAATTATTAATAAAAACTTGATTTAATAATCCGGCTCAATCCTAAGCCGCTAGTATTATCAACAGTCCGATAAAAGTCTGTGTAGCATGTACACATATTTAATCGGACACCTGTATGTACCAATATACGTCATCTACATCATATCGTTTGAACCGTGAAAACCCTCTGTGTGGGACTCTAAAGACTCGCCAATATGCTGGCAGTGGGTTTAACCACAAGCATGTCAGCGGCACTAGTTGTACGTAACGACCACCCAGTTATTGAGTGAAAGTAAGGCCGACGAGCAAATTCATCCGAACCCCTACTGAGCCTGTCAGTGACAATCTCCGTACAGTCCGGTCTGTTAGTATAAGATTATCGCATATCGAGTCTAGGGGGTGGATAAAGTCAGACACCTAATAACGCGATATTTCGTGTCGGTATGAAGCCCATCACCCAATGAGAAACTACTGATCCAAATCAGTAATTCTCGTATACCTTGGCCAATGATTTCTGGTGATGGCTACCCGTGCACCTCGCGACATCAACCCCCAATACCGGGAGAGACGAATCTCCGACGATCCGCTCATTGCCTCCATGTGGCTCGGGACTGTACCCAACTAAAACCTATTTGCACGACTCCTTTAAGCCGTAGTAGGGTAGTAATCAAAGCACAGTGGGAACTCACACGAGACAAATGACGATCTCAGTTCGACAGACTAACCTGTACTCATGTCACCTGGGAAATGCTATCTGATAATAGGTATAATACCATCTAGCATGTTCCTGGAGAGTCTTTCCAGTGTACTCATAACCCAATGAGCATCTGTATACTATCTTAGATGACTAGCTTACACCAATGGCTTGTGAGACCGGCCACCGCCCCTCGTTGGGGTCTCGATAAGTATACACTAGTCTACTCCGGAGTATCGATGCCCAGTTTCGATACTCTCTCGACCAGGGACATTTAAGGATGTGCTTATAGACCACCCAGTTCCCACGTATATGATCGCCATCATAATGCTGGTAGTCAAGCAAGAATCCTATGGGCTCTATCAACATGTAATAGTGATCTGTAATAGCACATAATGTGTGTACATGATGATAAAGACAAACCAGATAGTATACTATCATCTCGAGTAAGCATGTTCTACCCGTATAGGTCCTTCCTCAATCATCACAATCGCCTGTCTGCCATTACAATAATTGACTTGAGGTCACTATAGCCAACACAAGAAACCATCCGAGTTAAAACGATTAGATCCTTGCTGGAATTGAAACGATAATATCTGCTCAAAAATTTCTATCCCTGACAACTATTTTGGTGCTTCACTCTTCTTCGTTGTTCTATCAAACTTATTTTCCATCTTTCAGCTTTCATACATATTTTTTTCTTTTTTCTCCAGAAGTTTCTTCAATTCCTCTAATTCACTGTTGCCTTCAGACGGTTCAATATCACTCATTTTCTCACCATCAAATAAATCTTCCAACATCACATGTCTATCATCTATTCTGTCATCCGTCGGCAATTTAGCTTGCGAAGCTGCGGTCTCATTATCTATCCTCACTTCCTTTTCACGTATTCCGTCGCCATGACAATTCCAATATATGTAGTTTGGTTCAAAACCCTCTACAATGTAGAGTTCCTAGGCACACTCAAGAGGTTCCACAAGGCATCAACCATGCAAAATTAAAATTTTCCGGTGCCGAGAAACCCTAATGAAGATCGTTAACTAGAAGTTAAGGCGAAAAGCAAGCAAGCAAACGACTTTGCTACTAAGTGAAAGGGATTACAACCTTTGTAGATCCGGTCCACTACTTCTTTAGCTCCGAGATGACGTCCCTCCACTGCGATCATCGGGTCCTGGACTCTTGCGATGGTTTCATCGGAGAAATGATCGGGCTAGGTCATTGACTTCGAGGCCGAAGATGATCTACGTCGGGGAGACTCAAACTCAAGCTATTCCTTCACTTGGTCGAAAACTTTGTGAAGAGAACACCCTATACTACTTGGCAAGTGGTAGAGGATGAAGAAATAGGAAGTGGGTTCACTTTAGAATTGGATTTCTCACTCTTTTTCTCATGATGCCATTGGAGCTAGCAAGCTTTTTCAAGCTTGATGAAGATGAAGAAGAAGAAAGAATGATATCCATTAAAAGAATAATATGAACACTTATCCTTTTAATCATGGCACCATGGTTGAGTTAAGCCCTCATGCTTAACTCATGTAGAGAATTAACCATAGCATAAGGTTAAGGGTTGGGTTAGCTAATATCTTGAACAAATGACAAAAGAGTTGACTTTGTCAATGTTCATCAAGCTTCATGAAGCTTGATAACTTTGACCAAAGTCACTCTCTTTTGCTATTTGTTTAGGAAAATAGTAAACCCTAATCCAACCTTGATATGGTTCAAGTCTCATACACACAGCTTGTTTGTATCATCAAGCATGATACAAACATGTACACTTGCATATATCACATATAAACAATGTACACATTCAAGTGAGAAAACAAATCTTAAGTGAACCAATACAAGTTAATGTAAAGTAATATATCAAATATATAATTATAAATTAAATCATTAAATCAACACTTGATTTAACGATCCGGTCATATCGCATATAACCGACTAATATCATGTGTATCAATGTATCGAATCAACACTTGATTCGGTAACCCGGCTATATCACATATAACCGACCTATGATACAAATCGTGAGAATAGAATACAGTATCACATACTGGTATTATTCTCGTTCCCGCACATATCTCATATGCGCTCCTATTTCGTTTCGCTTGAGCCAGGAAACCCCTGTGTAGGACTCTAAAGACTCGTCAATACGCCGGCAGCAGGTGATGATCATATCAAACACCCACAAGCCGCAAGCGGTCTGCTAAACGTAACGGCCACCCGGGTATTGAGCGATCAGAAGATCAACGAGCAAGCCCGCTCACACTCCAGTGAATCCAACGAGTAACACTACCATACAGTCCGGTCTATTCGTCTGATATGTCGCATATCTCGTCTAGGGGTGGTAAACGTCAGACCCCAATAACTCGATAAGTCGTGTCGATATGAGGCTCATAACGGGTCGATAAACTACTGGTAACACTTACCAGTAAATCCCTAAAGCTGCCTTGGCCAAGGACTTCCTGTTATAACCAATCGAGCACTGCGCAACATCAACTCCCAATACCGGGAGAGACGAAACCCCTCCTATCGCTCATTGCCTCCATGTGATTCGGGACTATACCCAAAAGCCACCTTTTTGCATGCCCTCTTGGACGTGGTATGATGGAAATCAAAGCACAGTGGGAATCACACAAGACTCTATGACGATCTCGGGTCTACAGACTAACCTGCACCAGTGTCACCAGAGAACTGCCATCTGACGTAAGGTATAATACCATCTGAGAGTTCTCGGCGAGTCCGTCCAGTGTACCCAGTCTTTACTGAGCACCCGTATATCATCTCTGATGTCAAACACCAATGGATATGGGATCATCCATCGCCCATCTATATGGGTCGAGAAGCTACACGCTAGTCTACTCTGGTATATCGATGCCCCGTCTCGATACACCCGCGACTAGAGACATTGAAGGATGTACTTATGGACTACCATGTCCCCACTAATATGATCCGCATCATAGTCCAGGTAGTCAAGTATACATCCTAAGGGCTTTACCAACATGTAACAGAGAGACAATCAGTGTACACGTTAAGGTAAAGAGTAACCAGATAGCATACTATCATATCGAACAAGAAAGTCATCCCTATATATGTCCAAGCATCCACTACAATATACATCCTATGTATAGTAATGGCCTCTAGGGCATACATATAACTAACATACAAACACATTTTCTTCTATCACTTCACGTCGAAAACGACCTCTTTTCTTACATTCTTACAATGACAAAGCAAGAGTCCGTCTCGGCTACGTTTTTGGTTCATCTCTGCGTAATCTAAAAAGGCTTTATATCCATCTTTAAATTGGGTGTCTCTCAAACTCTACCTATCTTTTTTTCTCATGTGCATAAATGATTTATCTGGAAGAATTCACATATGTTATCATACAGATAATAATATGAGTTTAACATTTCTTAAGAGTTTATTACAAGATCATCATTTAATAAATTTTCAAGTCTTAAATTAGATTTCATGATGTGGACGCATCAAAACATCTGAAGTCGTTTAAGCTTGGCGTAAGTCAGGGAAAAAGGTCAGGACAGATAATTATTGTCACGGCTCTCAGGGCTAAAGGTCTTATTTCCCATTACGAATAAAATACTCATATCTCACTTCTTTCTGTGTTTTCATCTATTTCGAGAATATTTTGGCAACACTTCCCCCTGTCCCTCGTGTTTGTACATAAATTTGTACACAGGAAACAAGTGGTAAGCACTGTCAAAACTTCTCGAAATGTACGAAAATATAGGAGGAAGTAAGATGTGAGTTTTGTTGCATTCATAACTTCTCCATACTGGAAAAATCCAACAATCACTGTATGTCAAATCCCCTCGTCGAATACTACACATACGTTTGAAAAAAATTGAACATGGAGCTCAACTCTCACAAACATTTGTGATCCTATTTTAGGGGAAAAAGATTTGACATACACTAATTGTCAGACGGGAAACTATAGGTCGATCCTAAATAAGTTTAAGACCTTTCGATTTTAAACTTACTAATTAAATGAAAAATAAAACCCTACTTAAGTTTCTAATCAAAATTTTAGGGTTTCTCTTAAAAATTTCTATTTAATCGTTTTTTAATTAGGGTCTCAGTTCACTACTATCTAGTCTTAATTAAGGTTTCTTAATTACTGTAATTAATGTTATATATTAATTAGTTAATATTGGATTCATTTATAATTAGGTTTTTCCGGTCTCTAGTTACGATTTTAATAGTTTGTACTTAAGATTATCTTAATTTGTTAATTAGAGTTTATAAGTTGTCATTAGGGTTTTTTAGAGTTTATAGATTCTTCAATACCTTAATTTGTAATTAGGATTTATAATTTGTAATTATGGTTTATAAATTTTTATTAGGTTTTTTTAGGGTTTATAGTTTCTTCAATTCCTACAACCCAACACCAAATAAATTCTTCAATTTCTCATCCTAAAACCTAATACCTAACTTATTTTCAATTCCTCATTTTCCATATTATCTCAAAACTAACACAATTTTCAATTCCACATTTAATTTTTCGTAAGATATTGCAATAAAAATAAAAAAATTCATAACCTAACATCATAATTGCATGATTTAATTGAAAAAATAATAATTGAAAGGGGAAAACCCTAACTTTTGACCGAATTTGGAACAAGAAAGGCGATTGCGAGCACCAACAGCAGCAGCAGCAACATCAATACCTAAAAAAAGTTTAGATAAAATTTTTTTGGAAGAATTGGGGAAGAATGAAGGAGGGAAATCGCATTTGGTTTAAGATTTCGCGGCTTTGTTAAATTTTTAGAGAAGAATGGGAGAGAGAGAGTTTTTTCACGGGCTAAAAGTGCAGAGAACATTAGCAACCGTTTTATACGGTCCCTAATACAAAATAAATGACCGCTAATGTATTCACGACCGTTTATTGGAGACCGTATATTATATAAGATCTCCGATACTTTATTTGCGACCGTTCAAAAATAAACGGTCGCTAATAGACCGTCCCTAATATGCACAGTTTCTAGTAGTGGTTTTTATGGCCCAAACCTTGGTATTTGCGTTGTGGGATTTCTAATTTAAATTAACCCATGTTTAACATACCTAGAATTGAAGCTGGATTACTTTAATATCATTTTAAATGTCTCTTCTACCGCACCGAGCTCCAATGTTTTGATGGACAGCAAGACAATATATTTTTTATCAAACTAAAAATAGAAAAAAAAATAACAAACGGGCATTTATATATTACAAGGATTTTTATAATAAATTAAAAGAAGATGAATGTTTATCTTTTAATGAGCAATAGAAGATTAGTAAGATTTTGATATGTGGTATAAATAATTGATTTACGGCAGTTTCTAAAGAGTAAGATCATATCTACTATTATAACCAAAAGAGAAGAGGGGCATACGATGCTCACACAATTAAATTAAATAAAATATTCAATTTATTTTTAAGATGTCTTATATCATCGACCTTTTTTCACATGCGATGCACATAGATATATTTTAGAATTTTTTTGACGATTTTTAGTTAAGATAATGAAGATGTCCGTGTAAGAACTTTATTTAATATACATGTGCATCACACGTGCAAAAAATACCAGTAGATATTTAATTGGCTAAATTACAAGAACTACCCCTAACAGTTACTCCAATATCATGAAATTCCCCTAACTTTCTAAAACTGGCATAATTTCCTTCAACTTTAATTGATTCTCAAAATGTATTTTATTAAATATTTGTGGTTTATTTCACACAAACTCCCGTCGTTTACTTAAGTTTTCCAAAACCATCAAGTATTTCAAACTCATCATATAAACCCCTTGAACATTCAGTTTATTGGAAAAAATCCTCTTGTGGTTTGATTTATAACGGGTCATGCGACCCAACATTTGATTGATTCTTATAACTTTATCCAAAATTATCCCACCTAATCTTATTATATAAGCTCTTTTTCTCTAAATTTTGATGCAGTTTCAAATTAAGGATTCTTCTCCAAATCCTTAAACATAAAATCCTGTTCTTCAAATTAGGGAAAATTGCCCACTAAACAGCACTAGGGATATGGTTTAACTTCAATACATCTAGAGGATCCGTATATTTATTAAAGGGAAATTTCATCAAAACCACAATGTCCCATAGCATATGTTTTCAAAACTGCCATGGAGATTTTTTCATGCACATAAACCCCTCGAACTTTTCTCCGTTACATGTGCCCCCTTTGAGACCTCCTTAATGTTAATTTCTTTATGAAATGACCAAAATACCCTACTATATAGTGGACTTTTAAATAGGAATGAAAGGGCATTTTCGGAAGAAAAAAGTAAAATTTTAACTTTAAAAGTCTGAATTTTAACGTCAGGGGGTTCGAGAGGGGGGGTCATGTGTAACAGAAAAAAGTTCATGGGGGGTTTTTGTGCATAAAAAAAATTTCAGGATGGTTTTAAGAACATATGTTATAGTACAAGGTATTTTTAGTGAAATTTCCCTTTATTAAAATAAGAGATTAATTAATTCAATTTTGTAATAAATAACAGCTGGAGGTTTCTGTGTAAAAAAAAATAAAGTACGAGAGGTTTTCATAATGAGTTTAAACTACACTATGGTTTTGGAAAACTTCACTAAACAATAGGATGATTTCTATGAAATAAGCCAATATTTAATAATTAATATTTCTTTCTTAATTCATATAAGTAAATTATCCCCAAGAACTCTATGTTAATTTGATATAACTCCATTATTTTTCAATATTACCCACACTTTACGTTTTTTAAAATACCCCCAATCGGTTAAGTTATCGTTAAGTCCATTTTTCAATTTAATTTATTTATCAAATACCAACTTTTCCTTCATCATCATCGTCTTCTTCTTCTTCTTCTCCATCACAATCCAACAAAATCACACCTTCATCTTATTTTTTCTCATCTCTTCATTCTACTCATTCTAATTCTCTTACTCTTTGTTCTCATAAGCTCTTTGTTTCTTCTCCTATGCTCTTCTCTTCTATTTACTCCTAGATTTAGAAACCCACCCAAATTATAGTAAATTTTAATCCTCAAGAAACTTAACTTTTTGGAAATTCTAACATAAAATAAACCAAATCAATCAAAGTTTATAAAATAGAGAACCTTAGTTGTTCAGTTGATAAAACTGCACATTTGTTATTACATTTTTCCTACCATTTTCATATTAAAAAGGACTTTATTATAATATATCATACATATGAGGGTTTATGTGTAAAAATACTATTTTCCATGTGTTGATATATTATAATTAGCATTTGGTAAGAAAATGTATGCAAATAAATTCCTTAACCAAATCCTAGTAGAACAAAGTCTACTAAATATTATTTGAGTTGTTGTGCAAAAGATTTCCAAGTGTGCAGAATTTTTCAAAGAATAGAATCAAGCAAATCAAGTTGTTGAAGAAGACTTAGCTAATTAAGAAGCAAAACTTGGAGACCAAGTCTGGAAGCAACCACGAAAAGATTTCTGAATTCTAAAGGTACCAAGGATCGCCAAATGTCACATAGAGACAGCTCCTGAAAATTGATCAACGGCGGAGATAAGAAGGCCGCGGATCTGCGGCATTAGCTCTTTGATGCCGCGGATCCGATGCGGTTAAGGAGAGATGGAGGCTGAGGATTTTTGGGGTGAATCTATGATGAATTTTACCTACTTTTGAAGCAAATGATTCTGGCTTTGCACTATAAAAAAGCACCGAGAGCCTCTTGGAAAATCGTCAAACCGAAGAGATCACGAAGTCCAAGACGGCTCATGCATCCAGGCTAATCATCAACGGTTCATCTACCTCCTTAGAAGAGATCGAGAAGCAAACTAGGTTTTTGTAATCATTTTCTAAGGAATCAAAGTGTACTTGATATTGTTGATTAATAAAGGTAGCTTTCTTATTCTTATTCTATTTCTTTGTAGTTTAATTATGCATTTTCTCTCCATCTCTTTTTCTCCCAACATGCGCGAGTAATTCTCCGCTTGTTAGGGTTCGTAGGATTAGGGGAGGCTAATGGACGATGAACATCTCTAAACCCTTTTAAGTTTTATAAAGTTTATGAACTTTATCAAAAGAATCATTAACATCCTAATCGGGCGTGCTAACAATTCTTTGCTAGTTCCGACCGCGATTAGGGATTTGATTAATGATTGTTTTGGTAAAGGCTAGATATGAACGGAGTTCCGTGTCGAGATAAGGGTTAAGAGTGGGATTCCTTTTCCCTCCAGAAACCCTAATCTACACGCATCACCGTCGTTCTAGTTATAAATCTATTAAAGGATAAAAAGGATAACTTTTAATTAATCGTCCATAACTACTAAATCCTATCGAACCCTACAAGCCTTCTTATTATATTAACTACTTCCTTAAAATAATCTAGATCTATATTTTTGCATTCTTGCTTAACGTAGATCTAGAAACCATTCTTCAAAATTCTTTATCCCTCCTCTCTCTTTCAACACATCTAAACTAAGATTAAAAGGTTCCACGTTTCCCTGAGGAGGACCCATACTCACCTCGGTCTAGCTACACGCGACACCGTTCTGATTGCGGTTAACTACAAACACACTCTTTTTCATACCAATCAAATGGTGCCGTTGCCGGGGAGACGTGCGTAATTTTTTATTCTTACTATTTGTGTTGAATTCTTATACGATCTATATCATAAATAAAACAAAACTGCAAATTGTATATTTAACGATTATTGTGTGAATTTTGCGAGGAAATCTGGAGTTACAGACTTGAGGAAACAGGAGATCTAGGGTTACAAACTTCTCTGGTAAGATTCTCAACTCCTTCTCTCTCCTCTCAAATCCAATAAAATATCTTTTCTGCAGGATTCTTTGCAAAATATCGCCGCTCAAAAAAATCTTTTTGCAAAGTTTTGTTATTGGTTTGTTATTTCATATTTTAATACAGATTTTTAAGGGGCAAGACCAAATCAAGATTAGGTGGGGATTTCATCACCCTTCCTAAGCCCCACAAATCACAAACCGAGCATCTGCATCAACCCTACATTAATTTAAAAAATATCTAGACCAGACTCTAAGGACTGTCGCGCTCAATAAGGACAGAGGAAGGTCGTGGGTAATCTATCGCTTATCCGCATTGCTTTAGTAGTGTTTAGGCAAGTGTGTCAAAGGCTAGTGGTTTTTAATTAGGCCCACTACTGTGGTTCCTTCCCACTTACCTGGCACTTACCTGGCTACAAGGGTAGTACAGAGGCGGTAGAGGATTGATCATGCGGCTTGTCCTTTGGAAGTCTAGGAGCGGTCTAGAGACTGGACCTAGGTAACCATAGTTCTAGGGTTGTACATTTTTGTGTGATTTGTCTAAATCCGTCATTTTTCAAAACAAACCAATTACTTTCTCTCCTTTTTACCCTTTCCCCTTTCTTCTTTTCTTATAATGGGTGAATTAAACAGAAGAACACTTGCCGAGCTTTGCTGTCCACAACCAGATATCTCTTGTTTTCGTAATCCCTTCGGTATACCGTCCGGCTCTTCCATGTCCTTAAGAGATCATATAGAACAAGCAGAAAGAAACAGTTGGCCACCTCAGTCTAGGTCTTATCAACCATATCCTAATCCTACACCTGTTTCAGTTGATACCCAGAGTGAGGAAGCTCCTAGACGAATGTCCATTGCTGAGTACATAGCTAGGTCTAAAGGCCAAAGTTTCAACCCAGACCAATATCATCCATCACCACTACTGTCCAGAGAAGAGTTTGATATGCGGTTTGTGACATATAAGATGTCTGTTGAAAATAGCCAACCAACCAACCCATATCAATATTCTTCTTATCATAATATTGATCCTACTCCTACCCAAGTTCCGCAACCATTCTATTCCTATCAATCAAATCCGACTTTTCCACCTACTCTAGACAGTTCTTCTAATCGGTCATTTGGGAGTTTTAATTATCCACAGGAACTTCAATCTTATACTGAAACCCCTTATCAACCCAAGACTAGTCTGGAGCAGACATTAGAAAAATTTATGGAACTGTCGAACCAAATTATGAAGGATTTGGGTAGTAAGACAGAACTGTACACCCTTCCTAATCAAACCTCCCCATTCCAAACTGAAATCCACAACTCTAGTTTCATAGATTCATCAAATACAATGTCTGATAAGTTGTGTGACTTTGTAGTGTTTGATTTACCCAACTGTGAAGGGTCCATTTCAAGTGAAACCATACCCAACCCTTGTGATCTCTACACCTCCACTCTTGAACCAAAACTGATTGAAAACAATACTTTTGATGAGGTGTTTAAGAATTTTAACCTTCACTTGAATGAGGTGATTGACGTTGGGGATATATTGATTGATGAACCCGAAATTTTGGATGATTTTTTCCCACCAATTCATCAAATCATTTCTCTTCCTTGTGGTCATCATCTTGAGCCTTTAATTCTTCCTGAACCCCAAATATGTCTTGAAGTTGATGATAATGGTGTACCCGAAGATCAGACCGAAATACAACCTCCATCTTCCACATCTGGTTCAGCAACACTCAACATACCAATTTGTTTACCCATTCCACCTTCTACTTTCTCCGGTTCTTCTTCTGTTCCTATAGTTTCGGTGAGTTTTGATAAATCACAATCCGTTAATTCAAGTTCAATAATACCAGAAATTCAACTTGATTTGGATATTTTTTAAAATGAGGTAGATGAGTTTTTCGAGTCCTCTACCTCAATAATTTTTCAATCAAGTAGGATAAATTCTGGCACAAAACTCTTTGACAGCAAAATGTTCAATCACACCATTGATAAAAGTTTTGAAGAACTTTTTGCTGACGAACTTGAATTTTTAAACAATACGGATTTTGTGATTAATCAATCTCCACCTATAGAGGTTGAACCGTCACCATTCCTTCTTCCTAATCATTCACATTCATCCCCATTCTTTCTTTTTTCTAATTTCAAACCCTTTCCAAAGCACCTCTTATCCCTTCCCCACTTTTTCTTGACTCGATACAACACATTCTTCCACCAACCTATACGATATACTAATAAAATCTTTGAATGGTTGGTGTCAACTTTTGGTCTTTGTAAAGTCTTACTTTGACCAAATGACTCACCCCCTCTTAAAATGCTTCGTATTGTCTAACTTATGTTTGAGGGGGGGGTATATTTTTGGCTCTTGAACATAACTTTTGTCCTCAAATTTGTGAGCCAAAAATAAGTTTGGGGGAGCATTTTCACTTTCATATATTCTTGCCCCCATTAATAATGTCCTTCCAAGCTTACAGGTTTTTGTGATCCAGCAGATAGCAACAGTGAGGACACTGTTGAAAACAAGTTTGGGGGAGGTTTGTGCTTATTTACACATACTTTGCATTATACTATATATAAGCACAAAAATTTTTTTGATAACAAAAGAGTAGAAAGTGAAAAATTACATCCAAAAGATAGGAATAGTTTAAGAAAACCAAGAAAATTAGAAGTTTTCTTAAACAAACTGGTAATAAGTAGTTATGAGCCGTTGTCCCAAGGGTTAGTAAGATGAAGGAAGTCACTAATCTGAGGATAAAAATAAGTCTGAAAAATAGTCCCTATTCTGGAAGCCAAACATTTGAATGTTGATACCCTACTATATGCACTTACACACGTCTTAAAACTCGGGATAGTAGAGGATACCTTGAAATGCTCTTGTCTAAAAGCCAAAGTATGAAGGAAATGAAAAAAATGAAGAAAATATAAAAATGGTGAAAAGAAAAAAATGAACACTGGTTTTGTACCGCCAAGGCAGCAATAAAAAAATATAGCGAGGGTGCCTCTTCACCTAGTGCCGTAAGGCCAACTGGTCTGGGAGTTACTGCTAAGGCTTAGGTGGTGCAAAACGAGGAAAATATTATCACATAATCAGCAAGCACATGAGTAATCGGTCGGTTAGTACCTCAAGAAGTATCAACGGTCGCATGAAAATGTGTGAGCAAATCTAAATATTCATCAAGTTAAAAAGTACTGAGGTAGATGGACAAGAGTATGATAGCTTGAATTGAATTCTCTAAGTGTAGGGATGTCCATTACACACACGTAAGGGTATATGATCGATGTTTGGATGAAAGGTAGGAATGAAGAATAAAGACGAAGTTTTATTGAGGGATGATGTGATTTCTAACATTTTTTCATGACTATTAAGATAGGGCTCATGACAACTGAAAAGCTAGTATAATTGGAAACTCTAAATTTTCAAAGTATTTCTTTTATGATTCTTATCTTTATATGTAAATTTCACCATCTCTTTTTTGTTATGGGATTTTGTGGGTGCAATCCGCTGAAAACCCTCAGGAGACAACACTCCTCCTACTAGGGACACCTAGAGGTTTAACGGCTTGTTGCACGTGCTCAGTGCAATCGTGTCTGCCTACGAAAGTGTGCTTAGTTTTCTCCTTTCTTTTTTCTCCTTCTCTTGAATAAACTAGTTTGCTCGGGACGATCAAAGATAAGTTTGGGGGTATTTGTTCAGTTGATAAAACTGCACATTTGTTATTACATTTTTCCTACCATTTTCATATTAAAAAGGACTTTATTATAATATATCATACATATGAGGGTTTATGTGTAAAAATACTATTTTCCATGTGTTGATATATTATAATTAGCATTTGGTAGGAAAATGTATGCAAATAAATTCCTTGACCAAATCCTAGTAGAACAAAATCTACTAAATATTATTTGAGTTGTTGTGCAAAAGATTTCCAAGTGTGCAGAATTTTTCAAAGACTAGAATCAAGCAAATCAAGTTGTTGAAGAAGACTTGCCTAATTAAGAAGCAAAACTTGGAAGCAACCACGAAAAGATTTCTGAATTCTAAAGGTACCAAGGATCGCCAAATGTCACATAGAGACAGCTCCTGAAAATTGATCAACGGCGGAGATAAGAAGGTCGCGGATCCGCGGCATTAGCTCCTTGATGCCGCGGATCCGCCGCGGTTAAGGAGAGATGGAGGCTGAGGATTTTTGGGGTGAATCTATGATGAATTTTACCTACTTTTGAAGCAAATGATTCTGGATTTGCACTATAAAAAGGCACCAAGAGCCTCTTGGAAAATCATCAAGCCGAAGAGATCACGAAGTCCAAGACGGCTCACGCATCCAGGCTGATCATCAACGGTTCATCTACCTCCTTAGAAGAGATCGAGAAGCAAGCTAGGTTTTTGTAATCATTTTCTAAGGAATCAAAGTGTACTTGATATTGTTGATTAATAAAGGTAGCTTTCTTCTTCTTATTCTATTTCTTTGTAGTTTAATTATGCATTTTCTCTCCATCTCTTTTTCTCCCAACATGCACGAGTAATTCTCCGCTTGTTAGGGTTCGTAGGATTAGGGGAGGCTAATGGACGATGAACATCTCTAAACCCCTTTTAAGTCCTATAAAGTTTATGAACTTTATCAAAAGAATCATTAACATCCTAATCGGGCGTGCTAACAATTCTTTGCTAGTTCCGACCGCGATTAGGGATTAGATTAATGATTGTTTTGGTAAAGGCTAGATATGAACGGAGTTCCGTGTCGAGATAAGGGTTAAGAGTGGGATTCCTTTTCCTTCCAGAAACCCTAATCTACACGCATCACCGTCGTTCTAGTTATAAATCTATTAAAGGATAAAAATGATAACTTTTAATTAATCGTCCATAACTACTAAATCCTAACGAACCCTACAAGCCCTCTTATTATATTAACTACATCCTTAAAATAATCTAGATCTATATTTTTGCATTCTTGCTTAACGTAGATCTAGAAACCATTCTTCAAAATTCTTTATCCCTCCTCTCTCTTTCAACACATCTAAAGTAAGATTAAAAGGTTCCACGTTTCCCTGAGGATGACCCGTACTCATCTCGGTCTAGCTACACACGACACCGTTCTGATTGCGGTTAACTACAAACACACTCTTTTTCGTACCAATCATTAGTCAATCAAATCTTATAAGAAAATCCAATTCGATCAAGCAATCATTTTTTTAATTTGCGATAATATGAGTAATAAGAATAAGAAGTGCTTGTGAGGGAATTTACTTTTTTTTTTTTATCGATTTCTATTAAAATTAACCATCATTTAACAGTGTTTGGGGTATTTAAAAATAACTCAGGGGTATTAGTTGTTCGCAAGAAACCTAGTGTGTGCGTGCGTGTCAATATTCAAGATATCATTTCAATGTCGGTTTTTAAGGTTTAAGCATGCATCATCACACAAATAGGGTCTCAAGTAATAAAATTACCGCAAGTACACAACTCGTTGTAGCTAACTAGCAAGTACGGGTCGATCTACAGGGAATGGATATCTCGAAGCGTCTTTTAGAGTTAAAGAATAGGTTTGAGTGTTGGTTTTTTCACGTTTATTGAAAATACGATATTATGGGAAAATACGATATTACGGAACACCTAGGCTCCAAATTGGTAAGTTGATACATGGCAATACCCCCAACTCTCTATCTTGATTCAACGCGAAAAATCCTAGTTACAACTTGAAATGATGAGCATGTCGTATCTAAACTGATTTCGACGAATAGTTTAGGTATACGAAATCAAACATGACGAGTGGCAAACAAGAAGTGGAAAAAGGAATATGAACTTAGAATTTAAACCAACTTAATGAGGTTATGCAAGTATATGACATATGCTATGTAGCTACATGACCTATCAAGCAAATAACCTACACTTAGCTAAGTTTAAACCCTAAGTTTTACTTCAATGTCAATATTTGCAAAAATAAGAGATAAAGCAAGAATATGGTATGTACTAGAGGTTGATTTGCAACTATTTAAAACAACATACCCTATCAAACAATAAAACAAACACATTGTACATTTTAGAATTGAAGTCATTAAGCACAAATCAAATCAAGAGAGAAGGGTTGAAAGGCAAGCCGTTCATCAACCTACCTCGCTATTACTAAGACAAATTAACTACTCACACATCATAATATGAACAGAAGAAAGCAAATAAACAATCAAGAACATCATAGAATTGCAAGGAAAGTAAGAACAAGGAAAAATTAAGAACCAAGTTGCACAAAGTGAAGTCTTTATTGAAATTGCATTTCAAAGTACAAGCTAATGAGTTCAAATACCTAAATCCAACCTTGCAAGCTCACAAATGAAGTTGCAAGATAAGATAAAAGCAAAGAACTCAAGAATTACATAAACTAGGCAAATAAAACTATAATGTACATATGTATGCATGGATCCCAAGCTTGCAATTTGATTTATTATTTATAGAGATTTCAAAATAAAAAAGGAGAGATAAAAGTGGCCTCCACTAATGATGATGATGAGATAGGAGAAGGTCGAGCCCACTTGGATGAGATGAGGCTAACCCAGGCGGCCAGACCTATTTTTTGGTCGGCCATGTTGAATACTTTGGGCTCCAGCTTGGTGCAGTGGTCTTCTGTCATCATAACTTGATTTTAAAGATTTTTCATTTATTTTAGTTCTATCTACGTTGCAATCTGGTCTTTGGAAGACAATCATCAAGGCTTTTATCAACTAAAAAAGTAACTCTCACATCACAACTTTTCCCCCTAAGATTTGATTTGCACCAATGATGATAATGTGCCCACTTGTGCTCCTTTGGCTTCCCCAAACAATTGTGTTACAAACTTGATTCACACTTGCATCATGTTAGACCAAATTGGTTTTAATGTTGTACACAACTTCATTTTGTTGCAAAACCCTTTAGAATTTGATCTTTTTCCGTCCGGTTGCAGTTTTGGCTTGAATCTAGCGTAACCGTGCATATTGTGCATATTATTAGTGATATTACCCTGTGTACCTGTTACCTGTACTTAATGAGCAGACACGGATTAATAGCACAAGTTTATTCATAAAATGATACAGAATGAATGGTATTAAATGTAATTAATTGTGCTGAACAAATATCCACAAACTTACCTTTTGCTCGTCCCGAGCAAAACCGTTTTATTTTCAAAAATCCTAATCTCAACTTTAAATCACAGAAAAACCTCTAGGTTACCATAGATGAGGAGTTTTTTCTCCTGAGGGTTTTTAGCGGATTACACCTACAAAATCCCGTCAAGATAGTTTCGTGAGCTTTAACTCTCAATTTCCAATCCTAAAGTTCAGAATCTAAACTAGAAATTCTATCACCCTAGTTTAGAAATATCGCACCCAAATTTTCCACTCCTTACTTCTTCATTTTAACTTAAGCTCTTTACGTCAATACATGCCCATGAAACAGTATTGTTTCGTTTCAAAAATTTCGATTAAAGTCTAAATGTCAGCAGGAAAAACTTCAAAAAGTATCTCACTAGTTTGTAAAATTCTAAGTTTTTCTCAAGTTTTCATTCTGCAGCCAGGTCTCAAGTTTAGGGTTTCTTTCATTTTTAACAAAAACTTCGTCTTATTTTTCACTCCACCTTTCAATTGTTTTCGTTCATACATACCTTCATGATCAGTGCAATACTCTTTTCAACTTGTTAACTTTCATATCCCCATTGAATTCCTTTTTTCAAGAACTTAGGTTTTTTAAGTTTTGCATTTGAGACATGTCCTGGCCAAAATTATTCTCTCACAAAGAGCCGCGATAACTTTAAACTCGGAGAGAACACTTGCTTGACTTGTTTTATTAGGCTTTCTTGGTTTCTTAGCGAGATTTGGGTCAATGACTCCTAAGCTAGATGGCTTTAGGGTATTAGGTGTAGAAACACCCCTAAGGCTTAATTGCTCAAGTCACCAAGACCACAAAACAAAGAATGATTTATACGTGAAAATTCTTTTGAAAGAAAACCGACGAAGACATTTCCAGTTTTAATCTTTTCATTTCAAGATGTGCTTGTGTTTGATAAGGCGTGTACTCACTCTAATCAAGTTTCAAAATGTGTTATTTTTCAGACTTAGTTTTTATTAAATATTCAATACTCTCCTATCATATCAACTTCACATGTGAACTATTCTCGATATTACTTATTCGTAAGAAAACTTGTTCGAACTCAAGAAGATTTCCAATTAAAAAAATTTAATACATTACAAACTTGTCAAATGATTTTCAAAACTTACGACACGTGAAATGTGATGCAAAGATATAAAATTGCCAAGGTCAAACTCAAAGGAGGGTTATTTTCTCGAGTTTTCAATTTCTATCCTAGAGTTTAGTTGTTTCAAGCCTGTCAATTTTAACAGTTGGATTTCGAGTTTAAGTTATCTCACTAGCTAACTTGACAATAAATTTTTTATGTTTTTCAAATTTTTATAGGTTTTTGGATTTTTTTCAATGCAATTCAAGATTTAAACATGATGCAATGTGGAATTTAAACATGCAAAAGAAAAGAAAATTTACAAAAAGGGAAATGTGCAAATGCATGCAGAAAGTAAACATGAATGCAAAAATAGTAAGCTCACCGAGCATACCCCCAAACTTAAACATGAAAGTGTTTTCACTGTCATACCACACAACGAAGTCATAAAAGTTTTGAGTTTCAAGAGTTTCAGAGAGTTTCACAAGACAAAAATTTATACTGAAAACAAATACCCCAACAACTTACCTTAAAACAGTGCTTCCTCTATTATGCATTGAAGTTCAAGGTAAGAGGGGAGAGAGTATCAGCAGTATGCACAAGACTTTATAAAGACCAAACTTTAATACCAAACACTCAAATATACGATCGTGATGACACTATGGTTGGTAAAAGAAGAATACATGAGACTGTGTATCGGGAGTGGTTTGAAATCTCGATGAAATGACATGAGACACAAAACGAAAATAGATGATGTGGAGGGAACATAAGAAGTGTACTCGAATGTTTTTACGTCTCGGTCGGTGGAGATGAAAAAGTGAGTGCAAATGGAAATGAGAATGTGAAAGAGATGGAGTGTTTGGAATAATTGTATTCTCGTATGTAATACGAGGAAGAAGTGGTGGTTCAAATTCTTCAGCCTCAAACGGAGGTGCATGAATTTTCGATGGCGCTTGATTCAGCATGGAATCCAATTCTTCAAGAAACACGAGTTCATTAGCAAAAAAATCTTTGAAACTGTCATTATAAAATTCGATGTCCATGGTGTTAAGAACCTCATCAGAGAGAAAGGAACCGCTATCCATATCCGTGGAATAATCAGATTCACTCGGACGGGTGAAAGTTTCAAAGTCAATATGTTGCGCATCATGATTCAAAGTACTTGATTCGTCAGGAATTGTAAGAGATTTGGAAAGTTCTTCTACCTCGTTCGTAAAAGAATCTAACTTAGATTGTTGTTTTTCCAGACATTCCTATTTGAAGTCAAATGTCTCCTTCTCAGACATATCATTTATAGCGTAGACTTTAGAACGTCTCATCGGACCGGTCACTCGAATGATTTCCCAGGCTAAATATGTTTAAGTCTATTGTCATGTTTCCGAAGGATGTTTTCATTGATCCGTTACAAAAATTTATTAAAGCGTTTGACGTGGCCATGAATGGTCATCCCAATACTACAGGAATCTGACTGCCGGAATTCGAGGTTAGTTCTGTTTCTAGAACAACGATATCAACAGGGAATATAAATTCCCCAACCTTGATTAATACTTCCTCAATCATTCCTTTGGGTATTTTCGTTGATCGATCTTCCAGTTGTAGAGTGACCTTCGTAGGTTTCAATTCCTCCAAACTCAGTTGTTCGTATACTGAGTACAGGAGCAGGTTAACGCTCACGCTTAAGTCAAGATAGGCACGGTTTATTTGCTTGTCTCCTATAATACATGAAATAGTAGGACGGCCTGGGTTCTTGTATTTCATGGGCATGGATTTAGAAAAGATATCGCTTAGTGTGGCGGTCAGGAATACTTTCTTTGGGGTGTTGGTACATCACTTTTGCGTGCATAAATCCTTTAAGAATTTAGCGTACACCGGAACTTATTGGACAATGTCCAACAGCGGAGTGTTTACCTCGCAGCGTTTGAAAACTTCTAAATTTTTCTCCATGTTTGCAGAAGGTTTCTTCGACCTTAACTGATTTGGAAACGGAGCTTTGGGCTCGAAAATTTGGTTCGAATAAGGTAAAGTCAAAGTAATTTTAGAAGGCTTTATGTTTTGTGGAGGTGTTGTCGGATGTAACTGTAGCGAAGATGCGTGTAGCTCGGAAGGAATTGCAGCAGGCGACGAAGATGAAGAAGATGGTAAAAAAGACGAAGACGTGGTTGGATCTGTTTATGAGGAAATGGGTGGTGTTGGTGAATCAACAATCGCACGTTTTGATTTATCGTTTGAATTGACAACCTTGTTGTAAATCGTGCGTTCGGATCGTAGGACTGTGACGGCTTTCACATTTTCAAGATTGTCCTGCTGAACAACATGCACGTTGTGGGCTCACTGATCTATGGGATTCATCACTGGTTGAGAAGGAAAGGTTCCCTTCTCACGTTCACTCACTTTCGCAGCAAGTTGACTGATTTGAACCTCTATTCTGGCTATTGCTTATGTGTGCGCATTATGCAACTGACCAAAAATTTGCATAAAAGTAGCCAGACTAGATACAGTCTGCGAAGATGTCTTTGTTGGATATAGGTGCCATAAAGGCATTTATCTTAGTTGAAGGAATGCAATTACTGAATTCAAGGAGGGCCAATACCAAGAAAAATCTTGCTCGAGATGATAGTATGCTATCTGGTTTGCATTTATCATTCATGGGTATAAGTATTACTCGTTATAACGTATCAACAATACATGATGATAAAGCCCATAGGATTTTTTCTTGACTACCACGATTATGATGGGGATCATACTAGTGGGGCCTAGGTAGTTTATAAGTACATCCTTAAAAGTCCTTATTCATAGGAGTATCGAGACTGGGCATCAGTATTCCAGTTTAGACTAGTGTATACGTTTCTTAACCCGGTAAGTGGCGATGGTTGATTCCATAGCCATTGGTATTTGATACCGAAGATTGTATACATGTGCTCATTGGATGAGTTACACTGGAAGGACTTGCCGAGAAATCCTAGATGGTATTATACCAATCATCAGATAGCAGTTTTCTAGTGACATGAGTACAGGGTAGTCCCTAGACCCGAGATCGCCATAATTTCTCATGTGTGTTCCCACTATGTTTTGATTACTACCCTACCACGGCTTTAAAGAGCCGTGCAAACAGGTTTTAGTTAAGTACAATCCCGAAGCACATGGACGCAGTGAGCGGTAAAGGGAATTCGTCTCTCCCGGTATAGGGAGTTAATGTCGCACAGTGCATAGCTGGCTGTGACCATAACTCCTTGGCCAAGGCAGACAGGATTTACTGATAAGTGTTATCATTGGTTTCTCTGGTGGTCATGTGTCACGCCCCGCTTCCCAGTGCATGGAAACGGTGATGTGGCAAGCCTGCAACATATTTACTATGAAATAAATACGTTAAGCGTAATTAAGCAACGTAACAATGAACAAGAATGACAAGAGTAATAAAATGAAACAGTAACTTTATTTACATTCAACTTTACATGCAACTGTTTGTAATGAAAAGATACAATGATATAAAGCAAATGCCTAAACAATGGCATACAGAAAATAAGTGCAGAAAGAACTAGTAGTCAGGCTGAGCAGTAAGCTGGTCCAAGTCTTCCTGGCTCGGCTCTATCTCCTTAGAGTCCGGTCCTCCTGACGAACATCCCAAAGAAAGAAACAGAAAGGAATGTCGTCAGCGAACCAGCGCTCGGTAAGTCCCAAAATAAGAAATAGAAGATAGTATTTAATGTGAAGTGAACATGTAAAGTTGTATATGATCGTTCACAGGTATAAAATAGTTATTCTAACATGGTTATTTGTAGTTTGGTAAGGAATGTATTCATGTATACGAGAGGAGTCCATCTTACCCCGTGGACTATGGTAATATGTAGTACAAGGCCCCGTTATAACCCACGGGACAACGACACGTGAATTCATGTAGGTGTCTTTTAAGTGACCTCTCGTGCCACGATATACGTTCCGTTCCAATCTATCCCTTTATCCCCGCGTAATATATTGTATAGATTATGTTTACAGGTCTTGGCCGAAACCATGGATATAAAATGTTCAGGTTCATGTTCAGGATGTAATCATGTGTTCAAGTAATCATGTTGAGTTCATGTCAAGTTATAACTATGGTTCGTTCAAGTCGAGTTAAGTTTGAGTTTGAGTTTGAATTCGACTATTCATGTTCATGATCAGGTATTCAAGTTCGTGTTTGATTTTGGATTCAGATTTGAGTTTGGACTTAGATTGAGTCAGACACTTGTAAAATGATTTAACTCTTGAATTCTTAGGTTCGGGAGTAATCGGCAACTGCTGCACATGAACGACAGGATTTGTGTATTTTTCCAAGACAATTGCCATTGATAACTCCGTTAAGTTGTCTAAACTAAATAGGCAAGCAATCACTTTCTCTAGCTCCCTGGGGCTCAAGAGAATTGATCCTGCCTAAACCTATATTTACTAAATTCCTTAAAATATTGTTTTGTATATCTCGAGGGGGTTTTATGAAAAATATTTTAATATAAATTAAAAATAAAACTCGAGAGTGATTTGTATTACTTATAGTTTTCATGAACATGTGTTTTAATTGTTGGGGTGTTTTAATGATAAATACCCAGCTTTAAAAAGTTTATGGTATTTTATTGAAAACTGGTCTTTTTTGGTAACTTGATGGTATTTTATAAACATTTTTTAATCTTTCATTTTTAGAAAAATATAGTTTCATAATATAATGTAAATATGGATTTATAATTTATTTAATTTTAAAAATTATTTTTATTTAGAAATGTCGCATTTCTTAAAACCGTATTTTATTTCCTTTCGAGATCGAATACTCCATGAGGAGTTCTGCATCTCGCTCCACTATCCTAACGATGTGCGATAATCCACACCATCCATTAGCGGGTCCCCTAACGAGGGTTTTAGAGGTGTATTTTCCAAGGATTAACAAAATACCGTTTTAAAAGAAACCCGATTTTTAAAAGATGTGGTATTTTATTGTAAAGTTATTCTTTGAACCAAATATACATTTGTTTAGGCATCGTGCTATGAAACCAAAGTGTGCGTGTGGGGTAGGTCGTTACCCCGTGAAGTTTTACTAAAGGTATTGTTTTAAGAATTTATCGAAAAGAGGTGATAATAAAGTTCAAGATATTTTAATGAAAAGTTCGTTTTATGGTTGTTTCACATGAGAATTTTGGATAAACTTGAATCTAAACATTTGTGATTAAAGTTACAAATAGTGTGGTAAAATTTGATTGACCAAAGCATAAAGAAAAATGGAGTTTCAAGATTAAAAAGAAAAGTATCGGCGGTAACTCTACTTTACCGATATGTTTTTAGGATATGAATTTCAATGAAAAGAAAGAGAGTTGGGAGGGACTTACGGTTTAAAAATCTCAAAGAAAGAGGGAGGCTTCGTGGCGTAGCAGGAGCTCCGGAATTGGCTTCGATCTTCGACGGAAAGAGCTTGGTCTCTAACTCCACTTGCACTTAGGAACTTTTTGAGAGATTTTTTGCTAGAATTTTCAGAATGATGAAGAGCTAAAGCATGGGGTGGTATTAATTTATAGTGAAGAATTAGGGTTTGGGAATTAAAATTTTGGATTAAAAAGCATTAAAATGATGTTTAGTAGCGAAATGAAAGGTCTCTGTTTGATTGCAAGGAAATCAAACAGTACAGAGGAGTTAAGAGGAGTCGAAGGGACGAGTGTGCAAAGCATGGAGCTCATCCGACCATCGGCGTCGGCCCATAGGGCATTTTGACCGGTCGATTCTCGAGCTCTGGCCTCGAGATTCGTGCCACACAGTTAATTATGTGTTTACTCCATTTCGCGCATATTTGAGTTTTCTGAAATTTTCATTTCCCCGTGTATTGCACGTACAACTCTTGGGCTTCCAAAAATAAAAAGAAAAAATCAGAAAAAAATAATTGTGTCTGATGGGATTCGAACACAGGCTATGTCACAACAGTGTAAGGCTTTACCAGTGAGCTAAAATTTGTTTCTTGCTTTTATTAAACAATTCTAACTTATAAATCTTACACAGTCTGTAATACTCTTTTCTGTATATTAACAGAAAAATTTCTGTACAGCGATTTCAGAGTCGTTACATTCTACCCTCTTTATAAAAATTTCATCCTCAAAATTTATAATTACATAGGGACTAATTTCCAAATAGGTAAGGGTATCGTGTATGCATATCTTCTTCTCTTTCCCAAGTTGATTCTCCTGACGAATCCTTTCTCCACATTACTCGGACTAAGTTTACTTCCTTGTTCCACAATGTCTTTACCTTTCGGTCCGGGATCTCAACTGGTTGTTTCTCGCAGGTTAGGTCCGTCTGTACTGTGAGCTCTGAGTGATCAAGTATATGGCTGGGCTCGCTCACATATCGTCATAGCTGGGATATGTGGAACACGTTGTGCACTCCTTCCAATGAGGGTGGTAGTGCTAAACGGTATGCCACTTCTCCAACTCGTTCGAGTATGTCGAACGGTCTTATATATCTTGGACTGAGTTTACCCCTCTTGCCAAAACGGACCACTCCTCTGTTTGGAGAGATCTTCAGGAATACATGATCTCCAGGTTGGAACTCCAGATGTCGCTGTTTTACATCTGCCCAATGCTTCTGTCGGTCTTGGGCTATGTGCATCCTTTCCCTGATCGTGCGAACTACGTCCACAGTTGCTTCGATCATCTCTGGTCCAAGGAGTTCACGATCTCTAATATCGTCCCAACTTAGCGGTGAATGACACTTCCGTCCGTAGAGTGTTGTGAATGGTTCCATTCCAATGCTTGCCTGATAGCTGTTGTTGTATGAAAACTCCACAAGGTGTAGCTGATCTTTCCACAAACCTCTGAAGTCTAACATACAGGCTCTTAGCATGTCTTCCTGAATCTGAATTGTTCGCTCGGACTGTCCGTCCGTTTGTGGATGATAAGCCGTGCTGAAATTCAGACTCGTTCCCAGGATAGCTTGCAGACTCTACCAAAATTATGATCAGAATCTTGTATCACGATCGGAGACGATGCAAACAGGTACTCTATGTAATCTTACGATCTCCTGCATGAGTTTATGGATCTCAAGTATGGTACATCTTGAAGGTTTAAATCTTACTTTAGATTTATACTCACCTCCATGTACTTCTTTGCTAACGTCTCGGTTGACTGGCCAACTCGAAATGGAATAAAGTGAGACGACTTGGTGAGTCGATCCACAATAACCCATATTGCGTCGTTACTCTTCATGCTGCGAGGAAGGACAGTCACGAAGTCCATGGTAATGTGCTGCCATTTCCATTCTGGGATTGGTAACGGTTGAAGTAGAACAGCGGTTCTGTGATGTTCAGCCTTCACTTGCTGACACACCAAACACTTGACTACGCTTCTAGCTACTTTGCGCTTCATTCTATGCCACCAGTAGTATAGCCGTAGATCCTTGTACATCTTCGTGACACCGGGATGTACAGAATAAGGAGAGCCGTGAGCTTCTTTCATCAACTCTTCCCGAACAGGGCCGATTGGCACACATAATCGACTTCCATATCGCAAGGATCCATCTTCTTGGATGATGAAGTCAGTTCGAAGTCCACTTTCTACTTGTTCTCGGATCTTTTATAGCTTGGCATCATTTGCTTGAGCTGCCGTGATTTGATTGATAAGAATGGACTGGACTTGTAAGTTCATCAAATATGAAGTGTTACCTGGCATAACTACTTCGATCTCCAATCCATGCAATTCTTGCTGTAGCTTCCACTGAGCGGTGAGGTTCATTGATAATGGCTGGCGACTAACGGCATCAGGAACTACATTCACCTTTTCAGGATGACACTGTAGGTAGATGTCGAAGTCCGCCATGAGGTCTAGCCATCTTCTCGGCGGCATGTTTAGATCCTTCTGAGTAAATACATATTTCAGACTCTTGTGGTCAGTGTATATATCCACTCGTTCTCCCAAGAAATAGTGGCGCCAAATCTTGAGTGCGAAGATGATGGCTGCCAATTCTAGATCATGTGTTGTATAGTTGTGTTCATGTGCGTTTAACTGTCTTGATGCAAAACCCAAAACCTTTCCATGCTGGTGTAGAACACATCCTAATCCTTTACCGGATGCATCACAATACACCATGAATCCTCCAGATTGATCCGGTATTACAAGAATTGGTGCAGAGGTTAACCTTGACTTGAGTTCTACAGAAGCTTTTTCACATGTTTCTGACCACACGAATGCTTCGTCTTTACGTGTGAGCTTGGTTAGGGGTGCTGCGATCTTTGAAAATCCTTCAATGAATCGTCGGTAGTATCCTGCTAAGGTTAAGAAACTTCATATATCTTTCACCGTCTTTGGTGTCGGTCACTCACTAACAGCAGACACTCTAGCTGGATCTACTGAGATTCTTTCGTCTGAAACAATATGTCCGAGAAATCCGACTTGATCTAGCCAAAATTCACACTTGCTGTACTTGGCGTAGAGCTGATGTTGTCGCAATGTATCCAGGACAATCCGTAATTGCTCTGCGTGTTCTCTTCGATTCTTTGAATACACCAGGATGTCGTCGATGAAGATAACAACGAACCTGTCTAAGTACTTGTTTCCCTCAATAAAAGAGCAAAGCTCTGTTCAAAATTTGAAAGCCAGCGCCAAGAGTTAAAAACTCTAAGGTAGCGCCTCACGTGCGTTGCACGAGGGCGCCAGTGCCAAGAGTTAAAAACTCTCTGTTAAACAGAGCTGTTGAATCAAAGATCCAACGGAGATGACAAATCATCAAAAAAATACTAAATTAAATTCTGTTGAGGAAATATTTCTCAAATCTTTCTAAACAAGAAAGAATGCTCTCTGTAAAACAGAGTACCGTTGGATTAAAAAAAATCCAATGGTGATTAAAAATCACCAATATATATAGAAAGATTCTGTATGGGGAAATATTTCCCTAATCTTGTTAAAATCAAGAAAATATCTTCTGTAAAACAGAAGTCCTCGGATCAAAAATCCAACGGTGGATAAAATCCCCAAATCAATCAGGATCTCTCAACGAGAGATTTCCTTAACTAAATCAACAAGCTCGCCTCTACTATATAAAGGACCCAAGACTTCAAGTCTTGTAGAGAGAAACCCCTACATAAGCTTCGAGAAAAACAAAGCAGAAAGCTTCAAAAAGGAAGAAAGAAGAATACCTCTTTTCGAGGTAAATAAAAATAACAATAGAGATCAAAGCATCTCATCTGCACATCCAAGGGTTTAACCCTTATAAAAGAACTTAGTTCTTTCCCTGGATCTGAGATCCATGGGACAAGTCTCCCACAAATGAGAATTTAATTCTCACAGGGATGAACTTGTTCTTGGGGATCAAAGATCCAGAAAAGAACAGAGAATTGAACTCCTCAGAACAGAATACATAAAGAAAACCCAGCGCGAAGCGCTTCACGTGGGCCCCCCTCAATAAAGAGTGCTTATCACTCAATGGTTGGCGCTCAGCGCCAAGCGCCTCACGTGTCCCTAACGTGGGCACCCCTCAATAAAGAGTGCTTAGCACTCAATGTCTGGCGCTCAGCGCCAAGTGCCTCACGTGTCCCTCACGTGGGCGCTGCTCAATAAGGAGTGCCTAGCGCTCAGCGCCAAGTGCCTCACTTGCTCCGTGTGTAGGCGCCATAAAGAGTTTTAACACTCCATAAAAAACAAAAAAGAGGGGGAAATAAAGTAAAGTAGAGAGTGAGTGTCAGAACCCGTATCAATGCCCAGCATTGTTTGCACAGAAAAGGGACTGAGCCCAAATAAGTGTTTAACACTTTATTCAAAGACTGAGTGGGCTGAGTCCAAGTTGACCAAAAATCCCTAATTTAGATCAGCCGAGCCCATGTGCTCATCATTTTCTAAATTGGTCTTAGTTTCAAACACGACAACTGATCTTCCAACGGACATTGGTTCAAGGATACATCTACTCACACCTCTGATACATGTCGTTATAATTCTTCAACGTATTCAGAGAGGTGGTGGGTCCCAATAACCAACAACTCTTTGGTGCACTCCCAAATTGACAGACACATCCCTACGGACCGCAACGTCCTTATACTAGCTATAGACCACAACGTCCTTAAACTAGCTACGGACCGCAACGTCCTTAAACTAAGCTATGGACCATATTGTCTTTAAACTAGTTATGGACCGCAACGTCCTTAAACTAACAACGGACTGTAACGTCCTTAAACTAAAATAATGGAGCCCAAACGCTTTTTTGTTGGGTCTGAATGATCCCAAAATCCTGTTGAGTAGATCTTAGTCAAAAATTAGACTAACATATCCTCAAAAAACATTTAAGGGGATCTTAATCTCAAACGAGATTAACGATCCTTAAATCAACCCAAACCTAAATCTAAGAATATACGGATTTGGACTAATCCACGCCCTACGGGCGACAATATAAATTAGTCTCCGTATACAATCCACGGACAACCAAAAATAAAACAAACACACACGACACGAAGTGACCTT
This sequence comes from Agapanthus africanus, assembly GCA_030015575.1. Taxonomy (NCBI): domain Eukaryota; kingdom Viridiplantae; phylum Streptophyta; class Magnoliopsida; order Asparagales; family Amaryllidaceae; genus Agapanthus; species Agapanthus africanus. Next base: position 24,872,188 of record CM057339.1, on the reverse strand, counting down.
CTGGAGCAGGAGAAAGTGGTTACCGGGATGCGGTAACGTAATTAACTGCAGGGGCTTGCGCCTGCAGGGAAGAACGTCCCCACAATCAAAAACCACAACGAGGGGGAATCTGATGAAGTCTGCTACAACGGCCGCATCTGTCCAAACCTCCGATACACGGTGCCATAAATCAACTTGGCATCTTCGGAGAGGTGGACGGATAAATCCAAATAGCATCTGCCCCTAAATTCAGGCAAGACGTTTGTCTTCCTCGTTTTCGGCGGTAAACAGATTCTGGCACACCCGGTGGGACCTTTTCCTCTTTCCACTCTACACTTTGCGTGTCGTGTTCGCGAACAAATCACGGTTTAATATGGTTGCCCCTGGATTTGAGGTACTAAGATTTGGTGTCTTGCTCCTATGCAAGAAAAGGAGATAACATCGATGGCTTCCAGCTGCACTAACTGCAACAGCAACTCTTGCTCCGCCCCGACCGAAGGAGTGACTTACGGGCCCTAAGCGGCTTCCATCTTTGCAATGCCAGTGGAGCAGGTGACTCAGGCCACCACTGGATTGTTCTTCGGGACCATGCTCTCGCCAATGAGCTCCAGTGACATCATAGGAGGCTCCGAAAAAGTCGGTCCTTGATCGACTTGCAACCACCACGGCCCCTCTTAACGGGTCGTCCAAGTCTGCCACCTCGGTCGTTGATAGACTGAGCCAAAGCCCCAGTGGGCCCGCAAAGAGGCCCGCAATACCTGAAGGGGTTATCCCGAAGCGGATAGCCATTCCAATTCAGGCAGATAAAGTCGTCAAAGGGGCTTCTCCTGCTAAAAGATTGGTCTTCGCAAGACTGACCGTTCCAACACTTGTTGCAGGCAAGGTCGTTAAAAATGCTTTGCCTTCCAGAAGGTCTGCCTTCGACAGATTGACCGTTCCCTCTCAGCGGACGTCAGTCTTCGATAGGCTGACACCGACAGCAGCCTCTCATTAAAGCAGGGGGCATAACGAGGTAGCTTCCGCAACAGAGGTGGTCCCGTCTGTACGACATGTTCAACGTCGCCACTGGTGCCGAGTGAGGAAAGCTGGGGGGTAGTTCCCCCTCTGGACTTACCCCACTAGCTCCAATGGTGGAAATTGACGCTGCTATTCCAACTGGGAACAGCTTCGAGCTGCTCAGGAGGGTGCACAAGGACTCTCCAACTGCCGTATTGAAGAAGTCTCCTCCGCTTGATGAAACCATGACACAGGTGAAACCGGAACAGCCTACTCAGCTGTTGTCCTCCAAGATCCAAAGAGTCTGGCAGAAAGTCCAAGACTCTGTAATTGACAAAGACTACTCTCGTCGGCTAAAGAAAATGAATGCTCGGCAAGAGGAGGACCATTCCCCCGTCTTACCACGGAAGGTATCGTATGCATGGGTGCCTGCTGCAACGGCCCCCTCAACTTCGACCTCCTACAAAAGGAGAAGGCCGGAGAAGATCCCCATGCCTGCGGTAAATTTCAAAAGAAGTGGACCCAAACTCCCCAAGTCTGGGGGCATGGTTGTGCATACCGTCTACATGGCATCTAGAAAAGAGGATAGTCGTGTTTCCGTGAGTCATCGACCACTTACACGGTCGATGACGAAAGATCAGGAGCAATAACAAAAGCTCCAAGAGATGTTGACAAGGATGGTCGCACTCACTGGGCAGAAACAATGCCCGGAAGTATCGTCGAAACAACGCCAGGAGAAGGAGACCGACACCGAATTCCTATGAAGGGGGCTTGAAAAGAATGATAAAGAGGCCGCGGAACAAGCAACTAATATAAAACAAATGGCACTTATATTCCAAGACATGGTGGGGATGATGATCCAACCGGAACCTCCAGCCGAAGACTCTCCGATAATTATCAAAGACGACAGAGAGGAAACCTCAAACCCTCTTCCGGCTTTCTCAGCAGCCAAGGAAGAAACGATCTCCAAGGCTGCCCTTGAGGACTACATAGCTCAAAAAATACGAGCTCATCAAGCAAGTGAAGCAGCTGGCCAAGTCGTCAGAACTGGGCGACCTTATCCAGGCTGGTACGATCATATCAAGTACCCACCGGGATATACGATTCCTAAATTCTACGTGTATAAGGGGACAGGAAATCTCCATCAACACGTCGCTCAGTTCAGAGCTCTATACGGCAATACTGGAGGCGACGACAAACTGTTGCTTCGCTAGTTCGTCGACAGCTTGGCGGAGACAACATTTGAATGGTACTCGGAGCTTCCGAATGACTCCATCAAAACATTTACAGAAATGGATCTACTGTTCACGCAGTGTTTCGCAAGCGCAAGCGAGCATACCCCGATCACCGCATTAATCAATGCCATGGTGAAGCCAGGAGAGACCTGGGTTCATTATGTCATTCGGTGGCAGAACCTATGGTCAAAATGCGAACAACGCATAGAAGAAGCTCCTGCCATGGGCATGTTCATGGGGACCCTTGATCCTCAGGCAACTAGATCCCAGTTTATGATGTTCTTCAAGCCGACCACCTTCCAGGCCTTGATCGACAAGCTGGCCTAAATAAACCAGATGGGCCATAGGTCATCCTCTTCAAAAATAGATTCCCGGAATGAAAAGGGCAAAGGGAAAGCGACCTTCATTGCCAACGCTCAACAGCAACCGAGTGACCCGAAACCGGTTGCTCGCCAAAGCAACAAACCATGATCTCTCGAAGAGAAGTTGAGACGTCCTTACTCATTTCCCCGGGATAAAACGGGGAGACTGTTCGAACTGGTGGTGCGCAACAGGCTCATCACTCTACCGGATCCGAGACGCCCACTGCAGCCTGGTGACGTCAACAGTCCCAACTACTGCCCCAACCACAGAGTAATAGGTCACCCAATCAAAGATTGCTACGTCTTCAAAAACTGGGTTGAGAACCAGTACGAACAAGGCAAGTTCGCACTATCCGAAAACTGGAAGGTAAACCAGCCACAACAACACGCTCCTAAGAAGGTGGATGCACTGGAGGCATCATGCTCATTTGTAGAGGAAGCTCCGTGGGAAGTTGTCCTTTCGTCTAAAACTAAAAGAATGCTGAAGGATATTCAAGCATGCCCGGCAATCAGGTGGAAAAGCCCGTTGGAGCCTGAAATCATTGTGGGGATGCTGAAACCGCGCCCAACACTGAAAGTTGGTATCGATGGGCAAAACACCCAGGTCAGGCCTTCAAAGTCTTCAAAGAAAAAGAAGAAGACCAAGAAGCCCCTGCAGCTCTACGATAATTGTACGGATCTGGAAAAATACATCGATGCATTGGAGAAATACAACCAAAAGGCGCAGACCCCGGTCACACTTGAAGAGTTCCTCAAGCATATTCTTGAGAACGGAGACAGTAACATTGATGAAGGAAACGGCTCATCAGAAGAACCCGAGGATTATGTAGCGAGTTGCTACATAGTCTCTCACCTGTCGTTAAAATACGAAGAAGCTCCCTCGGCGTCAGAGAGCAACGCGAAGAAACTGAGGGCAGGGCCGACATCAAAATCCTTGGAACCGTCAGACGACCTAATCGATAAACTGCTGAACGAAGCCCTCCAAAAGAGCAAAGTTGACCGAGAGCGTGAAACGGCCATATACGAAAAGACCAAGCGTCATGAAGAATCTGCGGTGAAGATTAATCACAAAGCACTTCAACCGGATTGAAGCACACCCGTGGCAGACAAAAGCAAATTTAAGACAGGAAAACGGTTCGTTAAAGCCTTGTTAAGGGGAATAAAGTTGCCACCTTTCGAAGGAAATACTCCCGGGAGTATATGCATCGACGAAGAGAATACACATCCAAAATACTGTTTATACCATCAGAGGGTCATGCACCCCACCGAAGAGTGCAATGCCTTCAAGAAGTGGTGGCAGGGATATGTTGCCCACCGACAACACTTCAAGCGAATGAAGCGTAAAGCCCGTCGGGAATAGAGAAGCACGACAGATGAGTGTAAAGGAACATCCGGTAACTGTCATATGGTTGATGCCATTTCAACAAAAGGGAAATCTCAAGTTCTTACCTTCGGGAGCGATTCTGAGGAAGAAATAACCCTCGGCCCCAAGAATCCACCTCTGGAAAATAAGAAGAGGCGAAGAAATGTGAGAACATTCAGCTGTGTAACCGTATGTTGCCTGAAAAGAATCTTGGACCCTCAAACAAAGGTTCGGGTAAGAGAGAAAAGGGGAAGGAAAAGGTCTCCGAGGAAATTGCCCTTAATGATAAAGTCGTCGAAGAGCTCACAGCTAAGGAGCCGCCTAAGAAAAACAAGGTGGATTACAATGTCCTGGCACACCTGAGGAAAATACCATCACGACTGAGCATACTGGATGCTCTCCTCCTATCCAAAGAGGCACGAGATTATCTGATCAAGGAATTACAAGAGCCCGATCAGTTTCAGGCCTTCCTTACAGAAGAAAAGATGAAGGACGAGCTGGAAGAAGTCCACACAGCTGATATCACATTCGGCGATGAAGATCTCCTCCTCGGAACGTGCTAGCACAATCGTCCTCTATATGTCACTGGGTAATGCCACGACATCAAGATAGGGACGATCCTGGTTGACAATGGGTCATCCGTCAACCTTCTCAGTGTGAGAGTGTTGAAGGAGATTTGCATGAACGTTCGGCACTTGGCTCGGGATAAAATTACCATCTTCGAGTTTGACTCGCAGTCATCACGGACGCTGGGGTCCGTAATACTGACATTACACTTCAGGATGCTCGTCACTGATATCAAGTTTCATGTCATCGACGCCAAGACTTACTATAACGCTCTGCTCGGCCGGCCTTGGTTACACGAGTACAACATCATCCCTTCTACACAACATCATTGTATGAAGTACTTCAAAGACAGCCTCGAGTATACAGTTACAGGGGAGCTAAACCCATTCTCCGTAAATGAAGTTCGCAAGTATGAAGACGCTAAGTACTTCCTACCAAACTTCGAAGACATGGAAAGATGTCGTAAACCAGAGAATAAAAAAAAAGCCGTCGCCACCATCTCGATTTTTGGGAGTGATACCGATGATGAGGAAGAGATAGTCTTCTCGGGGCAACCCCAAGGCAGCGGGCCAGGACCATCTACGCCTATTTTGGTCTTTGGCAGTGACTCTGAAGACGAGGTCAATGCAGTGTTCTCTGTTCGTCCATCAATACAAACCTTCAATGAAGCTGATCAGAGTTTGCAAATCGCCATGGTTCCGCAGCCCCATTATAGAGAACTTGATGCGCTCGATACATACGGCATACAAGAGCTGCAGACCTTCTACGTTCCTCTTAGGCGAAAAGTTGAAAAGACGATCATCTTCTACCAATCTACGGAGACTAAGGTAGAAAAAGAAGTCTGGCATGGTGCCGATTTTGCGCTCGATAGGCTCCAACCAACTCGTCTTCCCAGATATTACGCAGTGGGATTGAAAAGGCTGTTAAGATGCCAAGGCGTACCCTTCAAAAAAACTGCTCGACAAGCCCGTTCTACAACAAGATTTGGGATATTCCCAGGACTCAGCGAAATATGCCCAACGGGAGGATAGAGATGACGGGGCTTGGATAAGTTCGGTCCAAGAAACGGGAGCGATCCCATGGTTACCATGTCATAAATAACTCCGATGGAGAAGCGAATGCATTTCCAGATGGCGCTGATATCGAACCAGAGCGAGATCCCACCTTGAGAATACCAAGCCCGTCATTTGAAGAAAAAATGGACAAGCTAATAAGGGAAGTGGGTCAAAAGGTTCGGGATGACCATAGCCGCAAAATGGCCATTTACGAGAAAACCATGACGCATCGTATCATTCAGCAGGCTACGGAAAGAGAAGACGACGATGCCCTTCACCCTGAGCCTGCTGTACGCTCTCGTGGCAAGGGAAAAGTCCGACGCAGAAGCAACAACAAGATCAAGAACGGGAATGGCATTCGAAGACAGCAAAGCGGATCTAAGAAGCCACGCAATCGAGAAAGAGTCAGCTGGAATCCGTTCTTTATGAAGAAGATGGGTCGGGAATACTCTTTCCCCTGAGACAAGACAAGGAAAATATTTGACCTTGTCATGAAGCATCAAATGATGAAGCTCCCGGAGACTCGGCACCATGAGTAAATAAACGAGGTCCATCATCCGGCTTATTGCTCCTACCGCCGAGCAATAGGACATCCTCTTGAAGATTGCTTCACCTTCAAAGATTAGGTCGAAGACCAGTATCAGCAAGGCAGGTTCGCTCTATCCGACAGTTAGAGGGTAGACCAGCCACGAAAGCATGAGCCAAGAGCAGCCTACACTGCGAGGGAAAGTCCAGATCAACATCGAGCTTGGAAACGAGCTCGTACCTGCCACATGATAACGTTCTCAAAGTAGAGAGAGCATGAGAATGTGGACGACCTCTCCCAGTGCTTCGCAAATGAAGATGAGGACGAGGTGATCTCAGAATTTCCACCGGCGCCAAAAGAGCTGGAAGATGGGATACACACCACAGCAGACAATCTGAAGAAAATCGACTTGGGGACAACAAACGATCCGAGGCCAACGGTCATCAGTGAGCTGCTGTCTAAAGAGCAGGTGGCTAAACTAAAAGACATGCTTATGAATTATAAAGACCGCTTCGCATGGAACTATTCCGAGATGCCGGGACTAGATCCAGAAATAGCGGTGCATAAACTGGCGATATCGCCGGACGTCAAGCCAATCAAACAGGCGCCAAGAAGAATGCGGCTCGAACTCGAGATGAGCATCAACGCCGAAGTCAAGAAACTATTCGACTCCGGCTTCATTCAAGAAGTTCAATATCCCGATTGGATCGCCAATATTGTCCCAGTGATGAAGAAAAATGGGACGGTGCACATCTGCGTGGACTTTTGGGATCTCAATAAAGCTTGCCCGAAGGATGACTTCCTAGTACTGGTTACCGAGCTGATGATCGATAACACGTCCACTCATGAGGTCTTCTCCTTCATGGATGGATCTTCAGGATATAATCAAATAAAGATGCATCCTGAAGACCAAAAGCATACCGCCTTCCGGACCCCCGATAGGCATATTCTGCTATAAGGTGATGCCCTTCGGTTTGAAGAATGCAGGAGCTACCTACCAGAGGGCCATGAAAAAGATCTTTGATGACCTCATACACGAGATTGTCGAATGTTATATCGATGACCTCGTAGTGAAAAGCAAATCGTACGAGGAGCACTGGGAGCATTTGAAGATAGTGTTCCAGCGTCTTCGGAAATATAACCTGAAGATGAACCCTCTGAAAAGAGCGTTTGGAGTCTCCTCAGGAAAATTCCTGGGATTCATTGTACGACATCGAGGCATCGAAATAGACCTATCAAAGATCAAGGCGATTATGGAAATGCCTTCGCCAAGAACTCTCAAGGAACTGCGGTCTCTCCAAGGAAAGCTCGCGTATATCCGACGGTTCATAGCTAACCTCTCCAGAAAATGCCGCCTCTACAGCCATTTTATGAAGAAGGGGGCCCCGTTTTTGTGGGATCGTAAATGCCAAAGTGTATTGGACGAAATCAAGCAATATTTGCAGAACCCACCAGTACTGGCCGCTCCGGTCAAGGGAAAGCCCCTCATCCTGTACACAACAGCCCTTAAAGGTTCTTTAGGGGCACTAAGGGCACAGGAGAACGACCAGGGGAATGAGAGAGCTCTCTATTATTTGAGTTGAGTTCTCCTGGGGGCAGAAAACAACTACTCCCCTATTGAAAAGCATTGCCTGACACTGATCTTTGCGATAACGAAGCTTCGACATTATTCCTTGGCACATGAGGTCTATCTCATATCAAAGGTGGACCCTCTCAAATATTTGATGTCAAGAGCCATACTGACGGGAAGGCTTGACAAATGGGCACTACTCTTGATGGAATTCTCAATAATGTATCGGCCCCTCAAGGCAGTGAAAGGCCAGGCCATCGCTGACTTTCTCGCTGAGCATCTGATACCAGCCGATTCTCCCCTAAATTGCGAACTGCCAGACGGACACGCGTTTGACACAATCGATGGGGAAAAAGAAGGGAATCATGCCCGATGGGAACTATACTTCAACGGAGCGTCTTCTATGAAGAAGCGAAAGCAAAATACCCCCATAATCAAAGCTGGGATAGGCCTTATCTTTGTGACTCCATAAGGAGGGATAATGCGTTTTGCCCTTTCCTTAACGGAGCCAAGAACAAACAACAAAGCGGAATATGAAGCTTTGATGGCAGGTCTTAAGATTGCTATTGACATGGGCATCGAAAACGTCCTCATATATGGAGACTCCCAGCTAGTCGTTAGCCAAGTGAATGGCGACTATCAGACATTCAAACCGGAGTTGGTAAAATATGGCGAAAAAGTGCGGCAACTGCCGACTCAAATTCCCTCCTACATCCTGGAAAGCATACCGCGTGCGGAAAATAGCAAAGCGGATGCATTAGTCAAGCTTGCTAAGGAACTGGCTGACGAAAACCTCGATGACGTATGGATCATTGTGCAAAGCCGCCAGATTCTCGCACCAGCAGAAATATCTCCGGAGTCGTCTGAAGAAGAGGAAGCGACCAAACAAGCGGCCTTCCAAGTAGAGGATGAAGAAAAGGCTAAGAATTGGAGAGAAGTCTTCATAGACTACTTCAAATCCCATCGAACACCCGAAGACGCGTCGTCAAGACATCAGTTCATGAAGCGAGCCCTGTCTTTCGCCTTCGTCAATGATACTCTTTATAAGAGATCATTTGACTGTCTGTGGCTGAGATGCCTGGGACCATAAGAAGCAAAAAGGGTTGTCCAAGAAAATCACGACGGACTCTGCGGTTCCAATCAAGCGGGGCCAAAGATGAAGCTGAAGATCAAGAGAATAGGTTACTATTGGTCCACGATAGTTCAGGACTGCCTCGAATATACTAAGCAGTGACACTCGTGCAAAATTCACGGGGACTTCATCCACCAGCATCCAAATCCACTACACCCAACGATAGCCAGTTGGCTGTTAGAAATGTGGGAAATCGATATAATCGGGCCCATCGAGCCAGCATCGTCCAAGGGACATCAGTTCATATTGGCAACAACCGATTACTTCACTAAGTGGGCAAAGGAAGTACCCTTAAGGGAGGTGAAGATGGAGAACATCCTCCATTTCTTCACGACACACATCATCTACCAGTTCGGCACTCCGCGACGGATTGTCTCTGATAACGGGCCAGCCTACAGAAGCTGTAACACCCTAGTTCATTTATACCAATTCCAGTTCTCGTATTTCCTTAATTGTGGTATTTTCCTGATTTATCGTGTTTTGGGTGCGAATAGTATTTTACATTTTACATTGCATTCGACCCGACCCGCTTGCTTGAACCTTTTGATTCATATTTATAGACTACCCTGACTTGTTACATAGACACGTGCATCTCATGTATACTGCATACTGGCATTTTACCATATAACATTTTAGGTCATGTAAAATAATTTAAAATTGCATTTCATAGCCTGCATGATACCCCTAACCCCGTGGTAGCATCCGCGCATTATGTTCTCGTCCCGTTCAATGAAACGGACGTGTTTGGATGGCTACGCGCATGTACGTGCATCCGTTCTTAGGGGTATGCATTTTCGTTACCTGAGCATTCATTTTGAATTTTGAAAGTCGCACATATTTTTCGTATTTTAAATCTGAAGTTTTAGACCTGATCCGGGAGCGTTTTGAAATATTTTGGTATCCCGCCAAAATTCAATTTATTTAATTTTAAAATTTAGTTTAAATATTTTCATACGATTTCTTTAACAAACTGAAACCTCTTATCTAAAATTTTAAATCTAAAAATCTTTTAAAATTTTAAATCTAATTTCCTAACAAACTAACAACTCCTTTCTCTCTCTCTCTCTCCTCTGCATATATATATTCATATATATTTTATTTATTTAATTTTTCTTTCTTTATTTAATACATAGTCTCTTCTTCTTCTTCTTCTTTCTTCTTTCTTTTTCTTGATCTTGTTTCTTGATTCCGGTGATCACCGCCGGAGCCGTGCTCGTCGCTGACGATTCGAGTGATCCACTGAACGTACCTAACTTGCGTGATCACCCTCGTGCGTTGTTTGGAATCGTTCCGTGTACCGTGCGCGCGTCGCGACATTTCGCCGACGAAGGACGTTCCGTACACATCCGTTCTTGTTCCGTGTAGGCAAGTTAATCTTGCTACATGCTATTTAATTCATTTTATACCTATTTAAATAAATACCATACCTATAGTTTAAATCTAGTACCCCATGTTTAATTTTATAACGTTTCGATGTTCCGTTTGCATCCGTTTATATCATTCTAAATCTAGATCATGAAAACTTATCTTGTGACATACTAGTTTACATTATACTGCATCCATATCATTTAAAATATATATCGTCGTAATATTTCTTATTATTATCTTTAATTAGTTTATAATCTGCATTTTATAATGTTATACATTTGAAAATATTATAGTTTACGCATGAAACATCATAACAAAGCGGATACGACAAATCTGAAATTTACTGTACACCTTACCTTATAAAATTTATTATAAATCATAGAAACATCATTAGTATACGTTCTTTAGTTCGTTGCGAAGATAACTCAGAGTACTATAACTCTATATAATATTTACTTACAAAATATATTTTTTAAATAACGTAAAATTCAAATGAATATGTCTCTAAACTGCTGTCCAGGGAAATTCCAGCAGCAAACTTTCAACTTCGAATGTTCATAGCTTTTTGTAGGGACAACCTGAGATAATTATACTTATAAAAATGAAAACCTTATTTAATTATCTTTGTTTTGGTATAAGACACGTCCCTTTTTGAGAACGTTTGTTATTTTTAAGCTATTTTACAAATCAGGGTGACGCTGAATTTCTGAACGGAGCTTTCTTGTGTATGGTTAATCAATACCACTTTTATAGTTATTAATCGCTTTGAATATGCTATCCATATTAATATTATTATATCAATATTTATATCAAATATTGCTTAGTTGTACATCCCACATTACCATTTTATAGTTTTATAACTTTTCGGATACCCGTTTCATTCATCGCATTTAAGATACATATAATTGCATCCATAGATGACATTACTACATAATACTGTGATATTAACACTCCATGTTTAATAAATTGCATCCTAATTAATATTGAAACTATAAATGTAACCCTAATCGATAACTGTGCATCTGTATGCCTTAATCTGTACCTGATTGCATATCACATTACAATGTTCCATTTTATTGTGTTATTAGTACCCATGCTTGTTTTGTATACCCATGCTTATGTTAGTTGATTATGAGCACCCACAAAACATTTTGTGCTTCCTGACATGACCTGTTGCACTTCCTACCTGATAGGACATGGTACCGTACACTCTTGACATGACCTGACACCTAAATACACTACTTGACCTGACCTGATGTACCATGGCTTGACCTGTTACCTGATCTTGTGTCTAATGCCAACAAACCTAACATGTAGTCCTTACGGACCGTTCCTGTTGTCTATCCAGACAAACCTGCACCTACCTGATCCTGAGTTGTCATTAGTTCTTGATTACTTAAAATACCTGACTAGACACTTATAACTTGGGGGTATGGGGAAATCAATGATGAAATCCTGACTTATAACTCGACAGTTGCTTGCTTATACTGATCAGTTTTTAGAGGCTAGGCCCGCCTCGTGACGATGCTGCTGACATCGTTGGTCTGTACCCTTTTCCTGTTAGTGCCTAGCGGCACGTCTCGGTTTCAGCCCGAGAGTCTTAGACCGTGGTCCCGGGCATGCACGGGATACTATTGAGTTATATCGATGATTCATCAAATTGATTTCAAAGACTTGAGGGTAGATAACCAACTGACCGGTTTAGTTTACTCACTGCACGCTACCTTTCACTGCCCTGATTTAGATTGCTTTACACCTGCTTTACTATTTATGATTATACTTGCATGTCTTGCTACCCTGTTTACATATTGTTGCTTGATGTTATGACGCGCTGACGTCTGGGTTTTGCATGGCCCAGATCCTTCTACCTTTGTTGCAGACTGATCAGGAGTATTGCCGCTGTTAGACCGAGCGGTGAAGTTCCTGTCGGTATGTAGTTTTACGTTCTAGGTGTTTCATTATTGTATCTTTTGCTTCCGCATATCATTATTTCTTGAATCATTCATTCTGGCTCATGGACATGTACTAGATAGTTTAGTTTACTTTCCTGTTCTTGATATCTCTACAGCCGTAATGTGACCGTGGAGGGATTTTTCCTATCCATAAGTAGCATGGTTGGCTATGTCACGTGCCCATCTTAGCGTACTCTGGGAAGCGCGGCGTTACATGGTTCTTTTGGTATCAGAGCCCTGGGATATAGGTTAATCGGGTTTGATTCTTTTGTAGTTGGGTATTGGACCCAATACACGAATCAGAATACTCGTGATTAGGAACGTGTCCTGCCATCTTGATTATTGTGATTCTCGAATCATATCCTTCTTTTATCCTTCGTCTTGACGACATGCAAACCACTTTGCATCTCGACTTGAAACCCTTTTGGTTTTCTATTGTCTCTCCCTATTCTTGATTTTGATACTAGGATTTGGGCGACTTGAGTGAAGTTATGTAATTGTACCCATGAACTGCAGCATGGTTACAATGCGGTACTCTATTTAAGTAACTTGGAGTCCTGGTCTTGATTCACTTCCTTATTCCATGATCGTTATACTACCTTGCTTCTCTCGGTTTCATTGCTTACCGGTTATTGTTTTAATACCAGCTTGAACCTTATTTACTGTGCTTAATCCTCTTCAGTATCTTGATTTCGGATGAAGTCATCTTGGTATCCTACTTGTTCTTATCTTTCCGCATTGGAATTATTCAATTCTGGTGCACTCCTTGTTTGTTGTGGTCTTGGGAATGGATTTTTCTTGGCACCTTCCACGCTCACAGTGATTGTAGAGAAAGGAAATCGAACTTCCAGATTCCCAGACATCCGGAGTTTGTTTTTATGGAGGAAGTAGTTCGGCCGGGCCAGTCGAATTTAGGGCTAGGCCGACAAACAGTGTTCTTTCGTCGATGGAAGTTATTAAGGAAGAAGCACCGACTATATTACGAGAGTTCATGGACGTGTTCGAGGACATCTCGGGTTACCGCAAAATAGATGTGGAGTTTGCGATTGATCTTGTTCCTGGTGCAGCGCCAATCTCAAAGGCGTATTATCCAATGGCATCAGTGGAGTTGGAAGAAGTAAAGAAGCAGGTTACCGAATTGCTAGAGAAGGGTTGAAATCGCGCAATTCATCTTAGGGAGCTCCAGTTCTTCTAGTCAAGAAGAAAGATGGCACAAGGAGGATGTGCATCGATTATCGACAATTAAACCGGGTGACTATTAAGAACAAGTACCCGATCCCTCGCATTGGCGAATTGTTCGAGCAGCTTAGTGGCGCGAGGGTATTCTCGAAGCTGGATTTGTGGTCCGGATATCATCAGGTCCGAGTTAAATCAGAAGATATTTGTAAGGCTGCGTTCCAAATTTGGTATGGACATTACAAGTATTTAGTGATGCCATTCGGAGTCACGAATGCACCGGCGATATTTATGGACTTGATGAACCGAATCCTTCACCGTTCTTGGACCAGTTTATAGTGGTGTTCGCTGAGGATATTCCGGTCTACTCGAGGAGCATTGAACAGCATGCAGAACATTTGAAGATCGCACTGCAGACACTGAAGCAAGAAAGATTATATGCTAAGATGAGCAAGTGCAAGTTTTGGATTGAAGAAGTAAAGTTTTGGGACATGTCGTAACTGGAGATGGAATCGCCGTTTACCCAGGGAAGATTGCAGCAGTTCAAGACTGGCCGATTCCGAAGAACGTTGTAAAGATCAGAAGTTTCTTGGACTTGCAGGATACTACAGAAGGTTCGTGGGGAATGTTGCTCGTTTGGCTGAGCCTTGACCAAGCTTACGCGCAAGGAGGTACCGTTTGTACGGACGGATAAGTGTGAGTCAGCTTTTGAGGTGTTGAAGCAAAGGTTGATAACCGCTCTTGTTTAACCGTGCCAGACAGTTCCGGAGGATTGGTGATTCACAGCAACGCATCTGGGAAAGGTTTGGGATGTGTTTTGATGCAGTATGTGAAGATTATAGCTTACGCATCGAGACAGTTGAAGACCCATGAGAAGGGCTACCCAACTCCTGACTTGGAGCTAGCAGCTGTGATGTTCGTTTTGAAGATTTGGAGACACTACTTACTGGGCGAAAGGGTCGAAGTATTCACCGATCACAAAATCCTGGAGTATGTGTTCATACAGAAGGAGCTTAATAAGAGGCAACGTAGGTGGTTGGAGCTGATGGCTGACGACGACCTTGATCTTGAATACCATCCGGGAAAAGTTAATGTTGTGCCGGATGCACTTAGTCGGTGGCCAGCAATTCAGATGTTGACTGCACAGAAGAAACCTATTGAAGACTTTCGGAGATTCGATTTGGAAGTTGTGCTACCGCATTCTTCAGGACAGTTTTTGCAGCTGCAAGTACAGTCGTTGTTGATCGAGAATATTAAAGCAGCGCAATTGCAGGACCCTAGATTGCAAAAGTTTCGAGAACAGGTTGAAGCTGGACTTCGAACAGACTTATTGATCCATGAAGATGGTTCGTTGCGATATGGTAGCCTCTTGTGTGTGCCAAAGGGAGATATTCATGAAAAACTTATGAAAGAGGCACACAGTTCAGCATAATTCATACATCCAGGAGGCACGAAGATGTATCGAGATATACGACAACATTTCTGGTGGGAAGGCATGAAACGGGAGATTGCCCGCTTTGTGGAAAAGTGCTTGGTGTGTCAGCAAGTTAAAGCTGAACATCAAGGTTGCTGGTTTATTTCAACCACTTCCGATTCCTCAGTGGAAGTGGGAACATATGACCATGGATTTCGTGACAGCTCTACCGCGGAGTCCAAAAGGCAACAATGCAGTTTGGGTGATTGTTGATCGATTGACCAGGGCAGCTCACTTCATACCGTTTCGAGTTGGTTAGTCAACGGAAGCATCAGCAGAATGGTACATGCAGGAGATTGTGAGATTGCATGGAGTACCTGTGAGCATCGTGTCCGACCATGACACACGATTCTTATCACACTTCTGGAGGAGCTTACAGGAAAGTTTGGGGACTCGATGGAAGTTTAGCACAGCTTATCATCCTCAAACAGATGGCCAGTAGGAGAGAACGATCCGAACTCTTGAAGACATGTTGAGAGCTTGCATGTTAGACTTCAAGGGTTCATGGGAGGATCATCTATACTTGGTGGAGTTTCGTACAACAACAGCTTTCAGGCGACTCTTCAGATGGCTCCATTCGAAGCATTATATGGTCGCAAGTGTCGTTCACCTGTTTGTTGGGACGATGTTGGAGAACGAAGATTGTTGGGACCGGATTTGGTCGTGCAAACAGTTGAGAAGGTTAACACTATCTGGAATCATGTGAAGGCAGCACAAGACCGACAGAAGAGTTGGGCTGATACGTCGAGAGAACCTCTAGAGTTCGCTGTGGGTGATTTAGTATTCTTGAAGATGTCACCGACTAGAGGGGGATCCGTTACGAAAGTCGAGGAAAGTTTAGTCCTCGATTCGTTCGACCTTTTAAGATTTTGGAGCGTATTGGAGAAGTGGCGTATCGTTTGGTGTTACCGCAATCTTTGGAGAATTTTCATGACGTGTTTCTTGTATCTCAACCCCGTAGATATGGTCGAGATGAAATACATGTATTGGATATTTCGGAGCAGACTGTACGAGAAGATTTAACCTTTGAGGAGCGACCGATGTAAATTGTGGATCGAAGAGAAAAGGTTCTTATGAACAATGTTATCCCTCTTGTGCTTGTTTCTTGGAGTAATCGCTTGCATGGAGAACCCACTTGGGAACGAGAAGATAAAATCCGACAGAAGTTTCCACATCTATTCTTATAGTTTGTTGATTGTTTATCCTTTCTTATTCTTGGAATTTCGAGGAAGAAATTCTTTTGTAGTTGGGTATAATGTAACACCCTAGTTCATTTATACCAATTCCAGTTCTCGTATTTCCTTAATTGTGGTATTTTCCTGATTTATCGTGTTTTAGGTGCGAATAGTATTTTACATTTTACATTGCATTCGACCCGACCCGCTTGCTTGAACCTGTTTGATTCATATTTATAGATTACCCTGACTTGTTACATAGACACGTGCATCTCATGTATACTGCATACTGGCATTTTACCATATAACATTTTAGGTCATGTAAAATAATTTAAAATTGCATTTCATAGCCTGCATGATACCCCTAACCCCGTGGTAGCATCCGCGTATCTTGTTCTCATCCCGTTCAGTGAAACGGACGTGTCTGGATGGCTACGCGCATGTACGTGCATCCGTTCTTAGGGGTATGCATTTTCGTTACCTGAGCATTCATTTTGAATTTTGAAAGTCGCACATATTTTTCGTATTTTAAATCTGAAGTTTTAGACCTGACCCGGACGCGTTTTGAAATATTTTGGTATCCCGCCAAAATTCAATTTATTTAATTTTAAATTTTAGTTTAAATATTTTCATACGATTTCTTTAACAAACTGAAATCTCTTATCTAAAATTTTAAATCTAAAAATCTTTTAAAATTTTAAATCTAATTTTCTAACAAACTAACAACTCCTTTCTCTCTCTCTCTCCTCTGCATATATATATATATATTCATATATATTTTATTTATTTAATTTTTCTTTCCTTATTTAATACATAGCCTCTTCTTCTTATTCTTTCTTCTTTCTTTTTCTTGATCTTGTTTCTTGATTCCGGTGATCACCGCCGGAGCCGTGCTCATCGCTGACTATTCGAGTGATCCACTAAACGTACCTAACTTGCGTGACCACCCTCGTGCTTTGTTTGGAACCTTTCCGTGTACCGTGCGCGCGTCGCGACATTTCGCCGACGAAGGACATTCCTTACACATCCGTTCTTGTTCCGTCTAGGCAAGTTAATCTTGCTACATGCTATATAATTCATTTTATACCTATTTAAATAAATACCATACCTATAGTTTAAATCTAGTACCCCATGTTTAATTTTATAACGTTTCGATGTTCCGTTTGCATCGGTTTATATCATTTTAAATCTAGATCATGAAAACTTATCTTGTGACATACTAGTTTACATTATACTGTATCCATATCATTTAAAATATATATCGTCGTAATATTTCTTATTATTATCTTTAATTAGTTTATAATCTGCATTTTATAATGTTATACATTTGAAAATATTATAGTTTACGCATGAAACGTCATCACAAAGCGGATACGACAAATCTGAAATTTACTGTACACCTTACCTTATAAAATTCATTATAAATCATAGAAAAATCATTAGTATACGTTCTTTAGTTCGTTACGAAGCTAACTCAGAGTACTATAACTCTATGAAATATTTACTTACAAAATAAATTGTTTAAATAACATAAAATGCAAATGAATATGTCTCTAAACTGCTGTCCAGGGAAATTCCAGCAACAAACTTTCAACTTCGAATGTTCATAGATTTTTGTAGGGATAACCTGAGATACTTATACTTATAAAAACAAAAACCTTATTGAATTATCTTTGTTTTGGTATAAGACATGTCCCTTTTGGAGAACGTTTGTTATTTTTAAGCTATTTTACAAATCAGGGTAACGCTGAATTTCTGAACGGAACTTTCTTGTGCATGGTTAATCAATACCACTTTTATAGTTATTAATCGCTTTGAATATGCTATCCATATTAATATTATTATATCAATATTTATATCAAATATTGCTTAGTTGTACATCCCACATTACCATTTTATAGTTTTATAACTTTTCGGATACCCGTTTCATCCATCGCATTTAAGATACATATAATTGCATCCATAGATGACATTACTACATAATACTGTGATATTAACACTCCATATTTAATAAATTGCATCCTAATTAATATTGAAACTATAAATGTAACCCTAATCGATAATTGTGCATCTGTATGCCTTAATCTGTACCTGATTGCATATCACATTACAATATTCCATTTTATTGTGCTATTAGTACCCATGCTTGTTTTGTATACCCATGCTTATGCTAGTTGATTATGAGCACCCACATAACATTTTGTGCTTCCTGACATGACCTGTTGCACTTCCTATCTGATAGGACATGGTAGCGTACACTCTTGACATGACCTGACACCTAAATACACTACTTGACCTGACCTGATGTACCATGGCTTGACCTGTTACCTGATCTTGTGTCTAATGCCAACAAACCTAAAATGTAGTCCTTACGGACCGTTCCTGTTATCTATCCAGACAAATCTGCACCTACCTGATCCTGAGTTGTCATTAGTTCTTGATTACTTAAAATACCTGACTAGACACTTATAACTTGGGGGTATGGGGAAATCAATGATGAAATCCTGACTTGTAACTCGACAGTTGCTTGCTTATACTGATCAGTTTTTAGAGGCTAGGCCCGCCTCGTGACGATGCTGCTGACATCGTTGGTCTGTACCCTTTTCCTGTTAGTGCCTAGCGGTGCGTCTCGGTTTCAGCCCGAGAGTCTTAGACCGTGGTCCCGGGCATGCACGGAATACTATTGAGTTACATCGATGATTCATCAAATTGATTTCAAAGACTTGAGAGTAGATAACCAACTGACCGGTTTAGTTTACTCACTGCACGCTACCTTTCACTGCCCTGATTTAGATTGCTTTACACCTGCTTTACTATTTATGATTATACTTGCATGTCTTGCTACCCTGTTTACATATTGTTGCTTGATGTTATGACGCGCTGACGTCTGGGTTTTGCATGGCCCAGATCCTTCTACCTTTGTTGCAGACTGATCAGGAGTATTGTCGCTGTTAGACCGAGCGGTGAAGTCCTGTCGGTATGTAGTTTTACTTTCCAGGTGTTTCATTATTGTATCTTTTGCTTCGGCATATCATTATTTCTTGACTCATTCATTCTGGCTCATGGACATGTATTAGATAGTTTAGTTTACTTTCCTGTTCTTGATATCTCTACAGCCGTAATGTGACTGTTGAGGGATTTTTCTTATCCACAGGTATCATGGTTGGCTATGTCACGTGCCCATCTTAGCGTACTCTGGGAAGCGGGGCGTGACAAAAGCCATAAGATCAGCCGCTTCGCACAGCAGTATAAAATAGATTGGAGATACTCTTCGGTCTATAATCCCCGAGCTAACGGTCTAGCTGAGGCTTTCAACAAAACCTTGACGAAGATCATAAAGAAAACGGTGTCCAGAAATAGAAAGGACTGGCATGAGAGACTGCATGAAGCTCTCTGGGCATATCGAACCACGTTCAAAACGGCCACGAATACAACGCCATTCGCGTTGGTATTCGGCACGGAAGCGGTACTTCCCTTGGAGATAGAGCTACCCTCTCTACGATTAGCAGTTCGATACGAGCTGACGGATGAAGAAAACGCCCATCTTCGGCTTGAGGAGCTCGATTCCCTTGATGAAACTCGTCTAATGGCGCAACAAAACCTGGAAGATTACAAAGAAAGGACGACGCGCTCATATGAAATACTGACTAGGCCGAGAACATTCCGCCAAGGCGAGCTCGTGTTAGTCGTAAAAAGACCTATAATCCCCAATCGGGCCAAATGGGGGAAATTCAAGCCGAACTATGAGGTCCCGTACATCATAGAAAAGTTCTACCAAGGTGGGGCCTACCTGCTCATGGATATGCATGGTGAAAGACCCTTCCGGCCAATAAACGGCCGGTTCCTTAAGAAATACTACGCTTGACAAGTCACGGCTCATGTTAATGATAGATGAAGACACTCGTGTCCACTCGCTGTCTTCCTGATTCCAAACTCTATAAGTAGTATCCGGCGAAACTTTGCCTCGAAACTAACAATGGACCGAGATGTCCTAAAACTAACATTGGACCGAGATGTCCTAAAACTAACAATGGACCGAGATGTCCTAAAACTAACATTGGACCGAGATATCCTAAAACTAACAACGGACCGAGATGTACCTAAACTAATAACGGACTGAGATGTACCTAAACTAACAACGGACCGAGATGGCCCTAAACTAGTACCCTTCGCCCCAAACATGGCGATATCTTTTTCTAAGATCTGTGTTGCAATCAAAGATCCCACGGCGAAAAGCAAAAAAAAAAGAAGGTACGTCCACAAGCGAAATGGACACAGATGAAAACACGAAAGGGCGCCGTGAGTAAAATCAGCAGGACTACCGGCGAGTTTGTGAAAACCCGAAAGGGAGCAATCTCATTAAAATAAAAACATCTGCAAGGTCCTCTCGACCTTGTAAGGAGAAAACACCTGTGTGAGATCCTTACGACTCACAAGGGAGCGACACACTTAGGGATCCTCACGATTCCTAAGGAGAAATTACACTTACGAGATCCTCACGACTCGTAAGGAGAATCTCCCCCTATGAGACCCTCACGGCTCATAGGATTCAAAAGCCTTAAGATACAGGGACCTGAACCTGTTCTTAAGCCATCACAATCCCCAAGTTGCCTTACAGGCTGTCAATATTGGCTTTTGTATACAATCCACGGGCACAAATAAACGATTTCCCCCACCAAGTTCCACCAATGACGAGGAATGTCCTCATGTGGTGAACGCCAATAAGTCCTCTCGACTTGTAAGGAGAAAACACTCTTGTAAGATCCTTACGACTTGCAAGATAAAATATCACTTAGGAGTCCTCATGACTTCTAGGGAGAACCTACACCTTCGGGATCCTCTCGACTCGTAGGGAGAAAACCCTTTATGAGACCCTTACGGCTCATAAAATCAAAAGCCTTAGTCGACAGGATCCTAATCCTATCTATTAAGCCACCTTTGTTCAAATCAGCAAAGGCAAATGATGATTCGCTCCTTGCAATATTCCAGTGATAGAGATGCTGATGCCTGAACAGGTGTCAATTTCCATGTCCTCTCAAGGCAAATGATGATTCTCTCCTGGCCATATTCCAGTCGCAGCGATGCTGATGCTAAGATTGGTATCAGATCTCAAGTTTTATACTTGCAACAAAAATCAGCGAACCAAAAATGCATATGAAATAGCCGAAATGATAGGGCAACTCGCAATAAAAATCAGCGAGCAAAAAAATATATGCATATGAAACAGCCGAAATGATGGGGCAACTCGCACTTAAAAAGTAGCGAGTAAAATTATACATAGCCGAAATGATTGGGCACCGCGATAAAAAGCTGAAATGATTGGGCAATCGTGACTTTCGCGATATAAAAAGCTGAAATGATAGAGCATCGAGGAAAGAAACAAAAAAAATGAACCTTCTTCCCTGCAGGTAAGTCCACATCGACCCCTGTAGGCAATCCATAGGCGCAAACGAAAAAGGGAACCACATTTTCCCACCAGGCTCCATCAGAAAGAGAGCCAAATATCGACGGCAACATCTACAGCCTAGAGATCAACAACGGCATTTCTTCTCCACTCCAACAAGATGCAGACGCAACGTCAACAACCGACCCCAGGGTCAAAACAATGGAGCCATGGTAAAGTCCTTAGTTCCAAGACTCGACGGTTCACTGCCAACATAGAAACAACCTCGACATTCATCGCAATATTGCAGACACAATGTCAACAAACGGAGCAAAGGAAGATCCCTAGCTTCAGGGTCTCGACAGCAACATCTACAGCCTAGAGATCACCACGGAGTTCCTTCTCACTCCAGCAGGATGCAGACGCAACGTCAACAACCGACCCCAGGGTCAAAACAATGGAGCCATGGCAAAATCCCTAGTCCCAAGACTCGACAGTTTAGTGCCAACCTAGAGACAACCTCGACATTCATCGCAATATTGCAGACACAATGTCAACAAATGAAGCAAAGGAAGAACCCTAGCTTCAGGGTCTCGACGACAACATCTACAGCCTAGAGATCACCACGGCGTTCCTTCTCACTCCAGCAGGATTCAGATGCAACGTCAACAACCGACCCTAGGGTCAAAACAACGGAGCCATGGCAAAGTCCCTAGTTCCAAGACTCGATGGTTCACAGACAACCTAGAGACAATTTCGACATTCGTCGCAATATTGCAGACACAATGTCAACAAACGAAGCAAAGGAAGATCCCTAACTTCAGGGTCTTAACGGCAACTCAAATAAAACCTGAAAGACTATCGGAGATCATCCCACACCAGCGCGGAGTGGTCATGACTCATCGGGGCTCCCAAATTGAGCCTAAACTCAGTAAAAAAAATGCGGCATAGAAAATCCCTAACGTTTGCTCTTCCGAAGGTAATATGACCTGGGAGATTACCTGAAGACGTCTTGTCCAGCCCCTGAAGGGATCAGAGACACGACAGTCGTGGGGATACTCGAATAGCAAGATTGCATATCGGGGAATACATCGGCCAACGCGACGGTAAGACGGACAAAAACCTTAGTACCACAGACCCTAACGGACTTCTATCAGCAGAGGTTAACTGTGATGTTAGGAAATTCTTGCGAGAGCTTCTCGATTCATCTTGACTCGTAGGGAAAACAATGTTCCTGTGAGAGCTTCTCGATTCGTCTCGACTCGTAGGGAAAAAGCCTTAGGTAACGGGGATATCAACCTGTTTCCTAAGCACTGGGGCCCTGCAAGTAAGTCTAAGATGGACTATTGTGTACTATCCATGGGCCACACTCTCTAAAGTCGAATATCGACATGGAAGGAAAAAACCACTTACGAGTCCTCTCGACTTGTAAAGAGGGAAATTCTCTTATGAGATCCTTACGACTCTCAAGAGAAAACGCACGTAGGAGTCCTCAAGACTCCTAAGGAGAAAATACACCTACGGGATCCTCTCGACTCGTAGGGAGAAAAGTCTTTATGAGACCCTCACGGCTCATAAAGTTGAAAAGTCTTAGGCGGCAGATATGAACATGTTTCCTAAGCTATCGCTGCCCTATAAGGAAGTCAAGATGGACTACCTACGGGTCACATTCGCCAGAGTTACATGCCAATATGAAATAAAATATGTCTTTTATTCATGAATTCAAATGAATACAAGATACATTTTATAAAAGAATCAAAATGAATACATGTTATTCATGAATCAAAAGTTTACAGTCGGTACAAAAAGGTACAAAGACGGTTATTAAGGAGGAGGCGTCTTCAGCAAATCAGCAAGTCGCTCGAGCGCTCCTCTCAATCCTTTCTCATGGTTAGCTACTACAGCCAACTCAGCTTCAACTTGAGTCCGTTGCCGCAAACAGGAAGAAAGCTTTTCATCGGTTTCTAGCATGGCAGCTTCGCCGTCCTGCATGACCCGCTCGGTGAAGTCAAGCGTCCGTCTAAGCGTCAACCCATCCGAGATACATCGCTGAAGGTTGTCAAAAAAATCCTTTAACTGCACAGCATTCGCTTCAACATGGGCGTGTAATCGGACAGATTCGCTGGAATCCACCTCATGTTCCTTTCGTCTCAAGGTCGCCTCTTGTTCAAAATGGCGAATGAAAGGAACACTATGCTCGACCCACGCAGCCCTTTAGGAGTCAATTCCAACACCTCAGGAGCGAGGCGCTTGAGCTCAATCTCGTGTAGGAAAGCCTCGATCTTTCTGCAATTATCAACCCAAGTGCCGACAAGATCTCCATCATGGAAGTTTACGAGTGTTTCCAGCATTGGATTGACCTCAATAGAAAAATTCGTAGCAGAACTGAGGGCCTCGGCATCGAGATCTTCGATAAATTCGCTCAACATTCGTCGGCTATTTGCGGCGCCCCTGGAAGATATGCGTTTAGCGAAGGGCTCTGCGGGCATTGGAATGCGAGACTCAAAAGAAGCTGGAGCAGGTATAATTGCTGCAAAATAAATTATGGTCGAATGTCGACTTGGAAGGTAAACTAAACAAACTCCGGAATGAGTATATAGACTACTTCACGTCCAATCAAGACAGAAATGCGCAACCAAAGAGCACCAACCATGTACTGTGCAAGGCAGTAAGGAGAGTCTTCGGAGATGAATGAAACCTTTTTATGGTATTGTAGACTTGGTCATATTAATGAGACTAGACTAAGCAAGCTAAATAAAGATGGATATTTAGATCCATTCTTGTTTAAATCTTATGAAACATGCCAATCTTGTCTCAAAAGGAAAATGACCAAAACTTTGTTTACTGGACACGGAGAAAGAGTTAATAAACTCTTGGGACTCATACATAGTAATGTATGTGGCCAATATCTACACATGCAAGAAGTGGGGACTCCTACTTCATTACTTTTGCTGATAATTTCTCAAGGTACGGATACATGTTCTTAATGAAACACAAGTGCGAGGTCTTTAAGAAGTTCAGAGAATATAAGAATGAAGTAGAGAACCAAACGGGCAAAAGTATTAAAATACTTCGATCTGATCGAGTAGGAGAATACTTAAGCATCGAGTTCATTGAATTCTTACAAGAGAATGGGATTCTCTTTCCACTTACTCCTCTATATACACCATAGCACAATTGTGTTTCGGAGAGAAGAAATCGCACTCTATTAGATATGGTGTGTTTTATGATGAGTAGTACTGAGTTTCCTCTTTCCTTCTGGGGTTATGCTCTTGAGACAGCGGCATACTTATTGAATCGGGTTCCATCCAAATCAGATCCAAAAACACTATATGAGATATGGAGTGAAAAGAGACCTTGTCTTAAATTTTTTAAGATATGGAGTTTTTCGGATTATGTTAAAAGGCAAAATCCGGACAAACTCGAGGCATGTTCGATGATGTGCAAGTTTGTGGGATATTCCAAAGATTCGCGAGAATTTCTCATTTACCATGCAGAGGAACAAAAGATTATTGTTTCTCGAAATGCCCACCATTTTAGAAAAGGAATTTCTTGTAAAAGAAATTAGTGGGTGTTAGTTATATGTATGGCCTAGAGGCCATTACTGTACATTGGAAGTATATTGTAGTGGATGCTGGGACATATATAGGTAGGACTTTCTTGCTCGACATGATAGTACGTTATCTGGTTGCTCTTTATCTTAACATGTATACTTTCAGTCTCTCTGTTATATGTTGTAGATCATACTAGTGGGGCCTGGGTAGTCAATGAGTTCATCCTTCATTGTTCCTAGTCGTGGGAATATCGAGACGGGGCATCGATATTCCAGAGTAGACTAGCGTATATCTTCTCGACCCATGTGATGGGCGATGGATGATCCCATATCCATTGGTGTTTGACATCGGAGATGGTATGCGGGTGCTCAGTGGAGACTGGGTACACTGAACGGACTCCCCGAGAACTCCCAGATGGTATTATACCTCACGTCAGATGGCAGTTCTCTGGTGACACTGGTACAGCTTAGTCTATTGACCCGAGATCGTCATAGAGTCTTGTGTGTCTCCCACTGTGCTTTGATTTCCACCCTACCACGGCTCTACTGAGTTGTGCAAACAGGTGGTTTTTGGGTACAGTCCCGATTCACATGGAGGCAATGAGCGATAGGAGGGGATTCGTCTCTCCCGGTATTGGGAGTTGATGTTGCGCTATGCTCGACTGGCCATAACTGGAAATCCCTGGCCAGGGTTGCACTGATTTACTGGTAAGTGTTATCAGTAGTTTCATACTTGTTATGGACCTTACATCGGCATGACTTATCAAGCTACTGGGGTCTGACGTTTACCACCCTTAGGCGAGATATGCGACATATCAGACGAACAGACCGAACTGTACGGTAAGTGTTACTGATTGGATTCACTGGAGTGTGAGCGGGCTTGCTCGTTGATCTTCTGATCACTCAATACCCGGGTGGCCGTTATGTTTAGCAGACCGCTTGCGGCTTGTGGGTGCTTGATATGATCATCACCTGCTGCCGACGTATTGACGAGTCTTTAGAGTCCTACACAGAGGTTTCCTGGCTCAAGCGAAACGAAATAGGAGCGCATATGAGATATGTGCGGGACCGAGAATAATACTAGTATGTGATACTGGATTCTATTCTCGCGATTTGTATCATCGGACGGTTATATGAGATATAGCCGGGTTACCGAATCAAGTGTTGATTCGATACATTGATACACTAGATATTAGTCGGTTATATGCAGTATGACCGGATCATTAAATCAAGTGTTGATTTAATGATTTAATGTATAATTATATATTAGATATATTACTTTATATTAACTAGTATTTGTTCACTTAAGATTGATTTTCTCACTTGATGTGCACAAGTAGTATATGTGATATATTTTTGTGCACTTGATTGTATCATGTTTGATGATACATGCAAACTTGGGTGTATGTTTGATTTAAACCATCTTTAGGTTAATGGTTAGGGTTTTATTATCTTTTCTTAATTATTTTTTTTTTTAATTTATTTATTTTTGGGCAAGAAACAAAATGGTGGCTTCTTTTGTTTTTACCTTGAAGCTTCATGAAGCTTTGACCATTTTGTTTCTTTCCTTAACCTAACCATTCACCTAAACCCTAGTTTAGTCTCTACACTAGTTACACTCACCCATGGTTGCTAAAATGATAACCATCACTTGAATTTCTATTATTGATAATTCACTTTCTTTTCTTTCTTCTTCTTCTTCTTCATGAAGAGAAGAAACCATTGCTAGAAATTTCCAAGTGATGATTCCAAGTGAGAAATCCAAATACAAAGTGAACCTCATGTAAAGTTGTTTACTTGCTTGTTTCGCCTTTACCTCTAGTAACGATCTAGCATTAGGGTTCTTTGGCACATAGAAAAATTTGATTTTGGCATATTTGATCTGTTGTGGAACCTCATGTGTGTGCCAAGGAACCCTACAGTGGGATCGCGGTAGAACTGGAAGAAGTTCCAGAACCACAAACTGCCACTGAAAATTTGGTAGAACCTAAGATTTCAATAAAACCCGCCGAACATCAGCCACTCCGCAGATCTAGTAGGCGTCCTCATCCACCCGAGAGATACTATGGTTTTCTCGTAGACGGTAATAGGGAGGATTGCATCATAGAAGGTGATGATCCTATTAGTTTTTAGCAGGCCATCACAAGTAGGGACTCAGTAAAATAGCTGGATGCTATGAGATTCAAGATAGAATCAATGTACATTAGCAAAGTATGGAGTTTGGAGGTTTTTCCTGAAGGGGTAAAACCCATTGGGATAAAACCCATTGGGAGTAAATGAATCTTCAAAAAGAAAATCGGTGTAGATAGAAAGGTAGAGACCTATAAAGCTAGACTTGTAGTAAAGGGTTTTCTTCAGAGACCAGGTGTAGACAATGACGAAAAATTTTCTCCAGTGGCTATACTTAAATCTATCCGGATCCTACTTACCGTTGCTTCCTTCCATGAATATGAAATCTGGAAGATGGACGTTAAAACCGCATTTCTAAATAGTGATTTAGAAAATTGCGTATATATGACTCAGCCGAAGGGTTTCCTAGACAGTGGGAGTATCTCATAAAGTGTGTAATTTGCTTAAATCTATTTATATATTAAAGCAGGTATCGCGGAGTTGGAACATATGCTTTGATGAGATAGTTAAAGAGTTTGATTTTATCAAAAACGTAAATGAATCTTGTATTTATAAAAAGGTTGTAGGGAGTGCTATCACATTTCTCATATTGTATGTGGATGAAATTCTCCTAATAAAAAATGATATTCCTATACTATAATCGGTCAAACTTTTCTTATCATAAAAGACCTAGGTGATACTTCCTACATTCTGGGGATTAAAATCTATAGAGATAGATCAAGAAGGATATTAGGATTGTTCCAGCCCAGGTACATTGACACCATACTAAAAAGATTTAGAATTGAAGATTCCAAGCGTGGTAATTTACCCGCTTGTCAAGGAATCACCCTCTCTAAATAGATATCTCTCAAGAGTGATGATGAGAGGGCTCACATGAGTGTTATACCCTATGCTTCAGCGATGATGTCTATCATGTATGCGATCTTATGTACTATACCAGATATAACTTACGCACTAATTGTGGTAAGTAGGTATCAATCAAACCCAGGGAAAAAATATTGGACAGCTGTGAAGAACATTCTTAAGTACTTACGAGAGAATAAAAAATGTTCTTGGTGTATGTTAATAGTGACATCCAAATGGAGGGCTTTACTAATTCAAGCTTCCAAAGTGACATTAATGACAGAAATGTTAGGAATATGTATGCCCTAAAGGCCATTATTGTATAATATAGTGGATGCTTGGACATATATAGAGGACTTTCTTGCTCGACATGATAGTATGCTATCTGGTTACTGTTTATCTTAACATGTAGACTGGTATTCTTATACCGTCTATCTCTTACATGTTGATAAAGCCCTTAGGATGTTTGCTTGACTACCAGGACTATATGCGGATCATACTACTGGGACCTGGGTAGTCCACAAGCACATCCGTCAACTGTTCCTAGTCGACGGTATATCGAGACAGGGCATCGATATTACCAGAGTAGACTAGTGTGTATGTTTCTTGACTCTGTATGGGGGCGATGGTTGGTCCCATAGCCATTGGTGTTTGACATAAAAGATTGTACATAGGTGCTCATTAGAGAATGGGTACACCGAACAAGACTCGCCGAGGACTCCTAGTTGTTAGTATACCTATCGTTAGATAGCAGTCCTCTGGTAATACTGGTACAGATTATTCTGTAGACCCGAGATCGTCATAGAGTCTTGTGTGTCTCCCACTGTGCTTTGATTTCCTCCCTACCACGGCTCAAAGGAGTCGTGCAAACAGGTGGATTTTGGGTACAGTCCCGAGTCACATGGAGGTAATGAGCGATAGGAGGGGTTTTGTCTCTCCCGGTATTGGGGGTTGATGTTGCGCTATGCTCGATTGGTTATAACTGAAAGTCCCTGGTCAGGGCTGCTGATGAGATTTAATGGTAAAAGTTATCAGTAGTTTCTTGAACCCTTATAGGCCAGACATCGGCATGACTTATCACGTTACTGGGGTCTGACGATTCCACCCCTAGACATGATATGCGACATATCAGGCGAAGAGACCGGACTGTACGGTAAGTGTTACTGATAGGCTTCATGGAGAGTATGGACAAGCTTGCTTGTTGATCTTCATATCGATCAATACCTGGGTAGCCATTACGTCCAGCTAGTACCGCTGACGGCTTGTAGGTAACTGATGTGATCATCACCTACTGCTGGCGTATTGACGAGTCTTTAGAGTCCCACACAGAAGTTTCCTGGTTCAAGCGAAACGAAATAGGACACATATGTGATATGTACGGGGGCCTGATTAAATACGTGTATGTGATACCGTATTCTAATCTAGCAGTTATCTGATATCGGTTGGGTTATATGTGATATAACCGGATTATCGAATCAAGTGTTGATTTGATGATGCGATATACAGATAAATGATATTAGTCGGTCATATATGATATTACCGGATTATTAAATCAAGTGTTGATTTAATAATTTGATATATATTATGTTTGATATAATTATATATTAACTAATATTATTAGCTCACTGATTATGTTTCTTAATATATATTAATATATATATATATATATATATATATTTGATATATGTATATATATATATATTATGAAGTATGGCATGATTTTCTATTTTATGAAAATAGAAAATGAGGTGGAAATTGTGGAGATATTTGTCAAATGGTCAGGAATGGCTTGGGCAATATTTTATTTCCTCTTGACTGACTATTCAAGTATGGCTCTATTTTTCAAATTGAAAAATAATGGATGCTTGAATAAGTGAGGGTTTAGGATGTGCCATTCTTCATTCCATTGCTTGGTGCCTTGGCCATTTTCATGAGCTCTTGCTCTCTATTTTTTCCTCACTTCCACCTCCAAATTCAAACCCTCACAGGTGATGTGAATCATTGAACTTGTGAGAACTCTAGTGAGCCTTAAATCCTCTACTTCACCATCCCACACCAAACTAGCACTTTGGTGTGGCGTGTTTCCTTCACTAATAGGAGATTAGTGAAGAGGTAGATTGAGCTAGTAGGCTTCAGGTGGATCATCTTCGGCACAAAGGTCATCGGAGAAAGCTCATTCATTCTCTCAAGTGGAGCCTAGTGGAATCGTGTGGACTACAACTCGGAGCATAAGAAGAGAAGGACACGGTCTACAAAGGTTTTATGCTCTTTCCTTCTCTTTAGTTTTGTGATATCATCACAGTAATACCTTAATATTCTAGTTAAGATCTTGATTAGTCTAACTTAGCACCTAAATTTTTTAATTTGGCATGCTTGATGCTACTAGAACCTTGTCACGGTGCTAGGGTAGACTTTCATGGTATTAGAGCCAAGCTAGAACATTAGGGAAGGTCATTACGACGTTATAGTGTTCGATCGGTTTTCGAACCGCATTTTTGTGAACTTTCTTTCGAATTTTTCAATCGTTGAAATTTTCGTGATTAAAAATATCCAAAAAATCGTGCAGTGTTTTCTATGGAGCCCCAAGAAATTTGGAGCCCCAATTCCCCTAAAGCGCCGCGGATCCACGGCCAAAACCCTTGTTTGGCCGCGGTTCCGCCGCCGTTTTGGGGAGTTGTGGGTCCATTGTTCTTGTGCTGCTCCATGGTTTCATTTAGCACTTTCTGGATGTTTTTAATGATTCTCAAGTTGTTGAGGTCTCTGGATTTTGTGCTTGTTTGATAAACCGATCGAAATGTTTAGCGTTGTATAAATGATGATGATATGTGATACAATATTTGGAATCCACAATAATTAGTTTTATGAAAACTAGTTAGTATTTTGTAAATCTAGCCGTTTAGTCTCGTTTGATCGATTGCCACGGAGTTTTGATTCGGATCAAAACTCCATCGCAATTGCGTATATTACGCGATCACTTAGTCGGAAATCCTGTTGAATCATCCGACAGTTTATTGAAAAGAGTTTTCAATTTGAGACTAAAAAACAAGATTTATAAGTTAGGCATGAAATCCGGAATATGAGATATTCCGGGTTTATGATTTCTAAGGATATTGCGGATTCTAATTATTGTAGTTTTTCATTTCTTTTCTGCGACCGTAAGTGTAATATGTGGGGTATCCCGAATCTCGTTGCTATATGTCAACGAAATTCGGGATAGGCGTATTTACTTACATTCATGACATGAGATGTTATGTGTTGCTAATGATATGTTTTATTGGATCGTCGTGATTGAATAGCCGGGGGTTTTATGTGAGAGGAGGGTTTTTATTTTCGTTCACGTAAAATCTATATGTAATATTCTTTTATTAGGGCACTTCCGGATTGAGGATGATGTCACCATTCTTGTATATTATTTACTTTTCCGCATTAGGATAGACCCAAGATGGGGAGCACAAGTAGCCGGATTCTATAGTCCAGTGGGAGACCATCTCAAGGAGTTGAGACCGGGTCTCCTAACTCTAGAATTGGTAGGGTTACTTTCCGCTCTCGTAGGGGTCTAGGGATGTGGGTTTGGCTATTCATCACGACCATGGAATCCGTGTTTTACATTACTGGCTAAATTTAAAACACGGACATCCTAGTATATCCAATATTTTATATGTTGCTTCTACTGCTTGGTTCTGTGATGTGATCATATGACTGCGTGAGACGAATGTTATATTATATATATGATATATAATAAACGTTGCTTATGTTTTGCACCCGCACTAGTCCAGCCTCCGCTCTGCCGTTAGTTAAGTAATCTAACGGTGCATGACGGGGCTCAGTGGCGAATGCGGATGGTATAAGCGTACGTTCTATTTTCGTTTCATTTTTCCTGTGATTTTTAGGAAGCATTAAATGGTGGGATTTCATTAATGAGATTAATGAAAGAAAAGAAACTTAAAGATGTTGTAGTATCAAGATTTTAAAAACAGGTAGCTCTAGTTCTTGCTTTGCATAGTGGTATTCCATAATGAATATGCAACACCTCATTCAATGAGGAAAGAGCCGAGACCCCTTCACCGGAAGTGACCTCTTTAGCAAAACTAGCAAATGCTATAACCCACTCGATTTGTTTTGCCAGCTGCACTAGTTCTTGCTTTGCATAGTGGTATTCCTTGATGGATATCCAGCACCTCATTCGATAAGGAAAGAGCCGAGATCCCTTCACCGAGAGTGACATCTTTAGCAAAACTAGAAAACGCTACAAAACTATTCAATTTGGAAACGGAGCTTAAAACACTCCAAATCACTAGATTCTACAACGATATTAAGTTCATTACGCTCATGGTTTTCTTAAAAAACCTGCATAGCCCTCCTTCATTTCAGATAAGTACTATTTAGTATTCGTGCTGTGTTTGTCTGTCTGTGTCAAGGCGTAGTGTGCGGTAGCTAATTATTGATTATCTACAACATGAGATGCGATTGGATTAGGGTAGTCGTGCGACTTTTTTGGCCTGCGTCAAGGGTCGTGCGGGTGGGTTTAATTCAATCAAGAAATGAACGGGTTGAACTTGACTAGCGCCCTATGGTTTGTTGGCCTGTGTCAAGGTCATAGGACGCCAAGGGTAAAAACAATTATTGGGAATTTCAAGTGTTGGAATTTGCAATGAGATTGCATACCTTCTATATGATAGTTGGATCCCGATACCCACTGCGAGTAAGAGTTACTTTTGGGAGAGTTTTGCACTTTATAATTAGCTGATCCAGTAGGTGTCTTGAAAGGTGTCAACGGGGTTATGCCTCTAGGAAAATGAGGTTTATTTTAATTAGGTCCATGCGAAAGCACGGGGAACCTCCCTCGGAGTACCGAAACTGGCCTGGCTGACCGGTTAGCGAACTTGTAGAATATAATTAATCCTGGCTAATCTTACCTTTTAGGTTTGAAGGAAGATTTGATAAAAACAGTGGGAGCCATTCTGATTAGATAAAATAATAACCAATCTAATCTTGCAAAGAGCGCACCCAAAGTGATTATCCTTCTCTCTCTCCTGGTAGCGACCAATGACATGCCTTAATCAAGATAATAATATGGATGTATTGACCGAACCCACTTATTATACTGGGTTAGGTTCCGCTTTGTCTTATGATTGTCATAAGTCTGAGCAAAGAATAAGGGAATATCAGGATTCCCACGCCACCCGTACGAAGAATAAGCATGTTGATGCATCGTCTTCGGGTGACTGTTTCTCAGTTTGCTCTGCGTCCTGGGTATTAGATACCGGATCAGGATCCCACATATGTAATTTTTTACATGGGCTAAAGAGAGGTAGAGAACTGAGAAAGGGTGATATGTCTCTAGTAGTAGGGAATGATGAAATTTTTGCAGCCAAAACAGTTGGCAAATATCGCTTAGTGTTACCAACTGGTAATACAATGATTCTGAGCGACTATTATTTCGTACCAAAAATATTGTGAATGTTTTCCTAAATTAGTTATTAATTGGGTATGGCACGTTGTATAACGGTATATATGTTCTAAATCACAATAAAGTTCTAAGTATACAGAACACACACAAGAAGAACAGTTCAGAAATGAACGAAGTCTTCTTGTGGCATTGTAGACTAGGTCATATCAATGTGACAAGACTAGCTAAAGTAGCATAAGGATACATATTTGAATCTGTTCGAATTTACATCTTATGAAACTTGCCAGTCATGTCTCAAAGGCTAGATGACCAAAACTCCGTTTACTGGACACGGAGAAAGAGCTGCTGAACTCTTGGGACAGATACAGAGTGATGTATGCGGTCCTATGTCTACACATGTCAGGAATGGTTCCTCGTACTTTATTACATTCACCGATGATCTCTCAAGATTCGGACATGTGTTCCTCTTGAAATACAAATCTGAATCTTTTGAGAAATTCAAGGAATATAAGTACGAAGTTGAGAACCAGAAGGGCAAAAGTATTAAAATCCTTCGATATGATCGGAGAGAAGAATACTTGAGCATGGAATTGAGAAACTACTTCAA
Organism: Agapanthus africanus; assembly: GCA_030015575.1. Classification (NCBI taxonomy): domain Eukaryota; kingdom Viridiplantae; phylum Streptophyta; class Magnoliopsida; order Asparagales; family Amaryllidaceae; genus Agapanthus; species Agapanthus africanus. The sequence goes on along the minus strand of CM057339.1, from coordinate 24,838,332 downwards.
AGAGAATGGGATTCTCTCTCAGCTTACTCCTCCATATACACCAAAGTACAACGATATTTCGGGGCGGAGGTATCGCACCCTATTAGATATGGTGCGCTCAATGATGAGAATTGCTAAGTTACCTATTTCCTTTTGGGGATATGCGTTAGAGATAGCTGCATTCCTATTGAATAGAGTTCCGACCAAATCCGTTGCCTACAACTCCATATGAGATATGGAATGGGAAGAGACCATCTCTTAAACGAGTTAAGATATGGGGTTGTCCGGCCTATGTTAAAAGCAAAATCCGGGTAAGCTCAAGGCAATGTTAGTTCTGTGCAAGTTTGTAGGATATCCCAAAAAACGTGAGGGAATATCTTCTACCACACCGAGAAACAAAAGGTGTTTGTTTCTCGACATGCCACCTTTTTAGAAAAGGAATTTCTTGTGAAAGAAATTAGTGTTAATGAGGTAGAACTGGAAGAAGTTCCAGCGATGCAAACTAAAACTGACGATTTGATAGAACCGGAAGATTCAATGGTCCCCAACGAACCCCAGCCACTCCGCGGATCTAGTATGGTTCCTCATCCATATGAGAGATACTACGTTTTTCTCACAGACGGTGGAAGCGAGGATTGCATCATGGAAGATGATGACCCAACTAGTTTCGAGCAGGCCATCACGAGTGGTGACTCTGTGAAATGGCTGGATGCTATGCGATCTAAGATGGAATCCATGTACACCAACAAAGTATGGACTTTGGATGTTGCTCCTAAAGGGGTAAAACCCATCGGAAACAAGTGGATCTTTGAGAAAGATATTTGGTGTAGATGGAAAAGTTGATACTTTCAAAGATAGACTTGTAGTAAAAGGTTTTCGTCAACGACCAGGTGTCGATTATGATAAGACATTTTCTCATGTTGCCATGCTTAAGTCCATCAGGATCCTACTTGCCATTTCTGTATATCAAGACTACGAAATCTGGCAATTGGACATCAAGATCGCTTTTCTAAATGGTGATTTAGAAGAGAGCGTGTACATGAAACAGCCAGAGGGCTTCGTAGACAGTGGGAGCAGCGGAAGCGTGTGCAAGCTGCTTAAATCAATTTACGGATTAAAGCAGGCATCGCGGAGATGGAACATCTGTTTTGATAAAGCTGTCAAAGAGTTTGACTTCATCAAAAACGTAGATGAACCATGTATATATAAGAAGGTAGTAGAGAGTAAGGTTGTCTTCCTCGTATTGTACGTGGATGACATACTCTTAATAGGAAACGTTGTTCCTATGCTACACTCGGTCAAGCACTTATTATCACATAAGTTCTCCATGAAAGATCTTAATGATGCCTCCTACATCCTGGAGATTAAGATCTATAGAGATAGATCTAAAAGGATGTTGGGATTGTCCCAATCTAGATACATAGACACCATACTAAAAGAGTTTTAATATGGAAGATTCTAAGTGTGGTAATTTACCCGCTTGTTAAGGAATCACTCTCTCCAAAAAGACGTCTCCTAAGACTGATTTGGAGAGGGCTCGCATACAAGGCATACCCTATGCTTCGGCAGTCGGGTCAATCATGTATACGATGTTATGTACGAGACCAGATGTAGCATACTCACTAGGTGTAGTGAGCAGGTATCAATAAGATCCTGGGGAAAAGCACTGGACAGCTGTGAAGAACATTCTTAAGTACTTGAGAAGGACTAAAGAAATGTTCTTGGTGTATGGTAACGGTGAACTCCAGGTAGATTCCTTTACCGATTCGAGCTTCCAGAGTGATAAGGATGACTGTGAGTCGGTCTTGGGTATTGTCTTGACCCTCAATGGAGGGACGGTATGTTGGAAGAGTTCCAAGCTAGATACCGTAGCAGACTCGACAATGAAGGCTAAATACATCGCTACCATCGATGCTTCCAAAAAGGCTGTATGGATGTAAAAGTTCATAAGATGAACTAGGTGAGGTTCCTACCATTGAGCATCCAATACATGTGTATTGTGATAACAATGGAGTTGTGTCTTTAGCCTAGGAACCCCGGTCCTATCAGCGATCCAGACATATTCTTATGCAGTATCACCTGATCAGGAAGATAGTTGATCTTTGGGAGATCGAGTTCAGGAGAGTTGACACAGAGGATAACATAGCGGATCCACTCACAAAGGCCCACCCCCCAAATGCGATTCGAGAGAATTTTGGGATGTTGGGTGATCAGTCGAAAATACTGCATTTCTAAAACGGCAATTTCCCCTACCTTTTTGCATTCATATATAGGTATCCGGTATTCATATCGCACATATTAGAAAAACACATGTAAAATACTGGATTACTTGTACTGTATACTAAAACCGGCACTTTTAGGGAAATTGTGTGTTTATCATGGTATCGCATCATTCTTGTATAGCGCAACTCTTGTCTTGAAGTCTATGCAGGAAATTCCGGAAGCAAAGCCCAAAATTGAGAAAACAGTGCAGATAAAATACGCCAACTCAAAGGCTGAAGATCTGGTAATATTACAGAAATCCAAATAAAATTCCACACATCAGAAAGAGGCCCAAAACTTAGCCCAAGAATTACCATGTAAAAAGGAAGAATCAAGGCCACCAAAGGGACGCGGATCCAAGGCCCAAACCCCCTTGGCGCCGCGGATCCAAGGCCTTATGAAGAGATCAGCTGCTCAATTTTTCTCACGTGCTCTCAACTAACGGCCTAAACTTCCAGAACATTGTAGAATGTCCACGTGGCACATCTAGAAGGCTCGGCTTAACAAACTCTTGGAGGGAAATTCAAATTTTGGGCTTAACTAACTCTTGGAGTGAAATTTAAATCTTTTGGTTAACTAACTTGTGGAGGGAATTCAAATTTCAATTCTAGATCTAGAGGTCTATAAAAAGGAGCCTAGAGCTAGGGTGAAAATTTTTCAAGAATCACCATCTTCTTCCTCCCACAAGTTGAGTGACACAACTTGTGCCCCAAATTCAATCCCCAATTCCAATTCAAAATCAAGATCAAGATCCCGAGATCAATTCAAGCAAGAGAGCCTTCAACCTTTAGCAAGCGACGCCGGATTTCAACGGAGCAAGAGATCCTCGCCGATCCGCGACTCAAGGAGCCGAGGAAGCCGAGCGAAGCCGAAATCGATGATCTAGTTCCTTCCTTTTGTAAATTCAAGAGAGTTGTAACGAAATTTGTCGATAAATAAAAGTGAATCTTCTATATTCTTGCTTATTTTTTAATTCAAGCATAATGATTAGATCTCAATTTGTGATTGTGTTTGTGATCATGATGTTTGAGTAAAATCTCCGCTCGTGTAGGAGTTGTGACGATCTTTAGATGATGATGATTTAGATATTTTTACAATTCTTAAATCCTATAATGTTTGGAAATTCTAGTGAATCAAATGATTAATGACCTAGTTTCGAGATGATGCTTTCTTGATCGTGTTCACTCGAAACTAGGGAACAACTATTGACCATTTGATTAACTAGAAACTAGAATTTGAATGCGATCCATCGAAAGGACAAAGGATGAGTTGCGAAATCCCTAATTTCCTCGCAAGATCCTTAAACCTCGATGAATTTGCATCGATCTAGTATCAATTCATTAATGGATAAGAATTAGTAATCTTTAGATCTCATCACATCTTTAGATCCGATCTACTCCTACGAGCCATACTTCTAATCTTGATTGTTGGTTGGAAATTATCACACATCTAAATTCTTGCTTTTCATGTTTTTCTAGATCTAGATTTTTCTTATTTCTTGATCTTCAAATGCAAATCATGAATTGTTTTCTTTTCTTTTCCTTAAATTTTCAACTCATCTAATTCGGAAATTGAACGGATTACACTTTGCTTGTGGACGATCCGCACTCGCTAACGATCTACATCCGACACCGTTATTGATTGCGATCAAAATATTTTTTTGGTTGTGATTTCTAAATACAATTTTCTCAAATACTACACAACGAGAAATTTCATTTCAATCAAAATGGCGCCGTTGCCGGGGATCGAGTGCTATTTGTTCATTTTTTGAAATTTGAGTTGAAAAGTTTATTCCGTCTAAAAATTTTGAGATCAAAACTCGCGCAAAACACTAAACGAGTTGTTGTGGTTAATTGCAAGGAAATCTGGAGCTTGCTGTGAAATTGGAAAATTATTTGGAGAATTCCAGAGAGCTAAGGAAGATATCAGGAGTGCTCTGGTTAATTTTGGTGCAGAGAAGAGCTTGAGGCGCGGTGGATCCGCGGTATAAGGCGACATTTGCGGCGGAATCGCGGCTGTTCAAGGGGTTCTCTGGAAAAATTTTAGCAGGTAACTTCTATCTTTCTTATCTCCTTCCTAAAATCTGCTCCAATTAACAATTTGTTACAGGCTTCTTTGCAAAAATCGCAGCGCCGAAAAAAGTAAAATAAATTGTGCTTGTTTTTGATTTTGTGGTTGTTTGCATAATTAATACGGACATTAAGGGGCACGGCCAAATCCAGATTAGGTGGGGAGTTCATTACCCTTCCTAAGCCCCAAAAATCACAAACTTGCATCCGCATTACCCTCATTAATTAAAAAATATCTAGAGATGAATCTAAGGACCGTCGCGCTCACTTAGGACAGAAGAAGGCCGTAGGTAATTCATTGCTTATCCACATTTCTTTTTGTGGTGTCTAAGGAAAGTGTGTCAAAGGCTAGTGGTTACTTAATTAGGCCCACTACTTACGTAGTGGAGAACCTCCCACTTACCTGGCACTTACCTGGCACTTACTTGGCCACAGGAGAAACAAAGAGGCAGTGAAGGATTTTATCCTGCGACTTGTCTTTTGGAAGTTAGGAGCGGTCTAGAGATTGGACCTAGGTGACCATAAATTTTAGGGTTGCTTGTTTCATTTGTTGTGATCGCATCATCTTTTCAAAATCCGTATCATTTTCAAAACAAACACCACATTCACTTCATTCCCCTGATTATAATTCACGCTGCCACTTGTACTAATCCTTTTTAGTACAAGATAGGCTGGACACGGGATTCTAGTACCCGACTTGTCCATGTCCCCTCGATCGACTCCGAAGTCGGTATTTCTCCATTTACCTTTCTTTTACCCCCCACCACACCCACACCGATGGATCAGTCTCCATCGAACCTCTTTACCGCTACTCTGCCGCCGTCCGTTGGTGCGCAGAATCCTCCCCGCATCTCTCTCTAAGAGAGGTGCTACCCTTTGCGAGGTCCTCTCTCGAACTGCTTATCCATTCCACCAGCCAACGGGGATAACTTTGAGATTAAGCCCCAGTACATCAACCTTCTACCCAAATTCCACGGTCTCGAGACTGAAGACGCGTACGTTTTTATTACCAAATTTGAAAACGTATGCGCTATGATGGGTACATCACAACTTTCTGTGGATGCCATGCGTCTACGACTTCTTCCATTTACCTTGTGCGATATAGCCGAGAAGTGGCTGTATAACACCACCGCACATTCCATCACGAATTGGGAAGAATTCGTTCTGGCATTCCTTAAGAAATTCTACCCTATGCAAAAGACAGCTCGAATCCGTAGCGAACTATATCAATTCTCCCAGCTTCCGGCTGAACCATTCTCTAAATGCTTTGAACGATTCAAGGATCTTTTGGTTCAATGCCCACATCACGGCATCCCGAGATGGGAACTTTGCCGAATCATATATGAGGGCAGTAACCCTACCACTAAACAAAACCTTGAAAACATGTGTCAAGGCACCTTTATGACTAAGGATGATGGGGAAGCATGGAAATTTTTAGAAGAGTTTGCTGAAAAGTCACTTCAGTGGGAGACTGGAACCCAGCCATCGAGTAGGGGTGGTGTACACCAAATAGACGTGTCCATAGGTGTTCGAGCTGAGATAGCAGCAATGCATAAGAAGCTCAACGCTATGGAACACAAATTCCTAGCAGCCTTCCTAAACCCAATGTCGCTCCCTAAAACTGTATGTGGGTGCTGTTCTGATCCTTCTCACTTGACGGAAGAATGTCCATTAAACTCTCAGTTTCGAGGTCTCGAGCATACCAATGCCGCATTTCAAAGACCTGGAAACGACCCTTTTTCTTCCACATATAATCAGGGTTGGAGGAATCACTCGAATTTTGCTTGGAACCAATCCCAAAACACGGTTCCAAATCCTAATCAATTCCAACGGGTCCCTCCACCACAACAGCAACCACTTCAACTCACCCAGCACCCCTACCAGTCACAAAATTTCCAAAACCAGGTCAACACTCCTGCACCGTCCAATCCTATGCAGTCGACCTGTTCTGACGAGTTCTCTCAAGTCGCTCAAACCATGAAATCACTCCTGTCAAATTTCATGGAAATGTCGGCCGAGGTTAGGTCTTCTGTTGGTGAGATAAAGAAAAACTCAGCGTCCCAAGCGGAGAGTATCAAAACGATGGAAGCTGAGATTGCACGACTTAAGGCCGAAATGAGTGCAAGAGAGAAAGGGAAACTCCCAGCTCAACCTTTGCCCAATCCTGGCTATTCACATCATGTGAATGCAATCACCACGTTGAGATCTGGGAGAGTGCTGGATAACCATGTTGGGGAAGAAGTTGATGATACTGAAAACCCTATCAACGCCCCGGCTGAGACCTTTCCTCACACACACACTTCTGCTTCTGATTCTTGTTCTTCTACCCCACCGCCTTCTCACGAGCCTATTCTCCACTTCCCACTAGGCTCGACACCTCAGCCCACCTCTTCTATCACTCCACAGACGATCCCCACTCCTCTTTCGGGATCACGTCTACACCCACTTTCTTCTCCTATGATGGACCCAGCGCTCATTGCTAAAGCACCTTACCTGAATCGGTTAAGGGCTAATACATCGAGTCCACATATGGAGAAGATTATGGACATGTTTAAGCAAGTTAACATCAACATCCCTCTTCTAGATGCGATTCAACAAGTCCCCGCTTATGCGAAAATTCTTAAGGACTTGTACACTAGGAAGAGGAAGACTCAAGTGCCAAAGAAGGTCTTCATGTCCAATAACATTAGCACTGCTTTTATCCCTCCGCTACCAAAGAAACGTAAGGACCCAGGATGTCCTACGATATCGATTTCTATTAGGGAAAAACACATCAACCGTGCTCTTTTAGACCTTGGCGCAAGTGTTAACCTGCTTCCTTTCTCAGTCTATGAGCAACTAGGGATCGGAGAGTTGAAACCAGCCCATTGCACTCTCCAGATGGCTGACCGATCAATCACCAAACCTAGGGGTGAACTGGAGGATGTGTTAATAAAAATCGGGGAATTCGTATTCCCTGTGGATTTTATTGTACTTGATACACAGCCTGTAGCGAACCCACGGAATCAAATTCCGGTGATTTTAGGTCGCCCCTTTTTGGCCACTTCCAACGCTATCATCAACTGTCGTAATGGCTCTATGACCCTATCCATCGGGAATAAGTCAATAGAGCTGAACATTTACAAGTTGGGAAGTGTACCCTTCGAACCTACTGCTCATGTCTGTTCTGTCGACTTAATGGATGTCGACAGCAGCGAATTTGATGATCCTCCTGATACCGATCTTGACTCTTTTCATACGTTGTTGTTTGACCCAACTATGTATCATACACATACGGACTCTTCCACCGAGATGTCCGAGTCAACAACTAACACCGATTATGAACTGCTTTTAGAGTTTGAAGATCATCTCGCACTTTGTGATGATATTATTCTTCGGGGTATTGATGAAACTTTTGAGGAGATCTTCGCTGATGAACTCGCATTTCTGAATAACACGGGTGTTGAGATGAATCATGTCCCAATCATTGAAATTGAACCTCCACCCCTTCTTCTGAATTGTAAAAAGTATGCGAGTAATCCATCACATTCACTGCATCGTCTCTCCAAAATGAGACACACACACATTCTGTTCCACCACTTACCTATTCCCCACTTCTTCTTCCACCAACCCGAGCACTGCATTGATAAATTCTTCAAATGGTTGGTGTTGATTTTCGGTCTTTGCAAAGCTTGGCATCGACCACTGATTTTCGACCCCCTCATGTGATTTTCAAAAGATTAACATTGCATGACTCAAGTTTGGGGGGGTATATTTTCTGGCTCTTGAAAAGAAAATTTTCATAAAAAATTTTAAGCCAAGAATAAGTTTGGGGGAGGATCTTCAATTATATATTTTGCCCCCACTAATAAATTCCTCCCAGGCTTACAGGTTTTGTAGATATAGCGGTTGGCAACAGTGAGGACACTGTTGAAAACAAGTTTGGGGGAGGTTTGTGCTTAGTTTTGTATCATTTGCATAACATTTGCATAACACAAAACATTTCTTTAAAAAAACCATAAAAATATAAAAATTTTCAAAACCCATAAAAATTTGGTGTAAATATTTTTTCTTTTGGCTCATCATTTTTTTGTAAATAATTTTTCAAAATCCATTAAAACCTATAAAAATTTAAAAAAATTTCAAAATCCATAAAAATTCAAAAATTTTCAAAACTCATAAAAATTTAAAAAAAAATTTCAAAATATAAAAATATTTAATATTTATGATAATAAAAGATTAGATAGTGAACAATTACATCCATGAGATTAGAAAAATTTAAGAAAACTAAGAAAATTAGAAGTTACCTTATACGAACTAGTAATAAGTAGTTATGAGCCGTTGTCCCAAGGGTTAGTAAGATGAAGGAAGTCACTAATCTGAGGATAAAAATAAATCTGAAAAATAGTTTCTATTCTGGAAAGCCAAACATTTTGAACGTTGATACCCTGCTATTCGCACTTACACACGTCTTGAAGCCCGGGATAGTAGAGGATACCTTGAAATGCTCTTATCTAAAATCCGATGTATGAAGGAAATAAAAAAAATGAATAAAATATAAAGTGGTGAGAAAAATGGACACTGGTTTTGTTATCGTCGAGGGCAATAAAAAAATTTATAGCGAGGGTGCCTCTTCACCTAGTGCCCTAAGGCCAACTGGTCTGGGAGTCACTGCTATGCCTAAGGTGGTGCAAGACGAGGAAAAATACACCAAATAAGCAAACACATGAGTAATCGGTCGGTTAGTACCTCAAGAAGTATTAACGGACGCATGAAAGTGTGAGCAAATTCGTCTAAATATTCATTAATTAAAAAGTACTGAGGCTGATGGACAAGAGTATGATAGCTTGAATTGAATTCTCCGGGTGTAGGGATGTCCTTTACACACACGCAGGGTGATATGATCGATGTTTGGAATAAAGATAGGAATGAAGAATAAGACGATATTTTATTGAGGGAGGATGTAATTTCTAACATCTTTTCATGACCATTAAGATAGGGCTCATGACAACCGAAAAGCTAACTTAGTTGGAAACCCTAATTTTCAAGGATTTTCTTTTACAATTCTTATCTTTAAATGTAATATTCATGATCTTCCTTTTATTATTGGATTTTGTGGGTGCAATCCGCTGAAAACCCTCAGGAGACAACACTCCTCCTACTAGGGACACCTAGAGGTTTAAAGGATTGTTGTACGTGCTCAGTGCAATCGTGCTGCCTACGAAAGTGTGCTTTTCTCTTTCTTTATTTTCTCCTTCTCTTTTTAATAAAACAATTCGATCGAGACGATCGAAACTAAGTTTGGGGGAATTTGATCAGTCGAAAATACTGCATTTCTAAAACGGCAATTTCCCTACCTTTTTGCATTCATGTATAGGTATCCGGTATTCATATCGCACATATTAGCAAAAAACATGTAAAATACTGGATTACTTGTACTGTATACTAAAACCGGCACTTTTAGGGAAATTGTGTGTTTATCATGGCATCGCATCATTCTTGTATAGCGCAACTCTTGTCTTGGAGTCTATGCAGGAAATTCCGGAAGCAAAGCCCAAAATTGAGAAAACAGTGCAGATAAAATACGCCAACTCAAAGGCTGAAGATCTGGTAATATTACAGAAATCCAAATAAAATTCCACACATCAGAAAGAGGCCCAAAACTCAGCCCAAGAATTACCATGTAAAAAGGAAGAATCAAGGCCACCAAAGGGCCGCGGATCCGCGGCCCAAACCTCCTTGGCGCCGCGGATCCGCGGCCTTATGAAGAGATCAGCTGCTCAATTTTTCTCACGTGCTCTCAACTAACGGCCTAAACTTCCAGAACATTGTAGAATGTCCACGTGGCACATCTAGAAGGCTCGGCTTAACAAACTCTTGGAGGGAAATTCAAATTTTGGGCTTAACTAACTCTTGGAGGGAAATTTAAATCTTTTGGTTAACTAACTTGTGGAGGGAATTCAAATTTCAATTCTAGATCTAGAGGTCTATAAAAAGGAGCCTAGAGCTAGGGTGAAAAATGTTCAAGAATCACCATCTTCTTCCTCCCACAAGTTGAGTGACACAACTTGTGCCCCAAATTCAATCCCCAATTCCAATTCAAAATCAAGATCAAGATCCCGAGATCAATTCAAGCAAGAGAGCCTTCAACCTTTAGCAAGCGACGCCGGATTTCAACGGAGCAAGAGATCCTCGCCGATCCGCGACTCAAGGAGCCGAGCGAAGCCGAGCGAAGCCGAAATCGACGATCTAGTTCCTTCCTTTTGTAAATTCAAGAGAGTTGTAACGAAATTTGTCGATAAATAAAAGTGAATTTTCTATATTCTTGCTTATCTTTTAATTCAAGCATAATGATTAGATCTCAATTTATGATTGTGTTTGTGATCATGATGTTTGAGTAATCTCCGCTCGTGTAGGAGTTGTGACGATCTTTAGATGATGATGATTTAGATATTTTTACAATTCTTAAATCCTATAATGTTTGGAAATTCTAGTGAATCAAATGATTAATGACCTAGTTTCGAGATGATGCTTTCTTGATCGTGTTCACTCGAAACTAGGGAACAACTATTGACCATTTGATTAACTAGAAATTAGAATTTGAATGCGATCCATCGAAAGGACAAAGGATGAGTTGCGAAATCCCTAATTTCCTCGCAAGATCCTTAAACCTCGATGAATTTGCATCGCCCTAGTATCAATTCATTAATGGATAAGAATTAGTAATCTTTAGATCTCATCACATCTTTAGATCCGATCTACTCCTACGAGCCATACTTCTAATCTTGATTGTTGGTTGGAAATTATCACACATCTAAATTCTTGCTTTTTATGTTTTTCTAAATCTAGATTTTACTTATTTCTTGATCTTCAAATGCAAATCATGAATTGTTTTCTTTTCTTTTCCTTAAATTTTCAACTCATTTAATTCGGAAATTGAACGGATTACACTTTCCCTGTGGACGATCCGCACTCGCTAACGATCTACATCCGACACCGTTATTGATTGCGATCAAAATATTTTTTTGGTTGTGATTTCTAAATACTATTTTCTCAAAACATACACACAATCGGAAATCAAATTCTTATCAATCATTGGGTATGAGATACTACAACATCTGGCCTTAGTGCAAGTGGGAGATTATTAGGAATATGTATGCCCTAGAGGCCATTATTTTATGATATAGTGGATGCTTGGACAAATATAGAGAGGACTTTCTTACTCGACATGATAGTATGCTATCTGGTTACTCTTTATCTTAACATGTAGACTGGTATTCTTATACCGTCTATCTCTTACATGTTGATAAAGCCCTTAGGGTGTTTGCTTGATTACCAGGACTATGATGTGGATCATACTACTGGGACCTGGGTAGTCCACAAGCACATCCTTCAATTGTTCCTAGTCGAGGGTATATCGAGACAGGGCATCGATATTACCATAGTTGACTAGTGTGTACATTTCTTGACCCTATATGGGGGTGATGGTTGGTCCCATAGCCATTGGTGTTTGACATCAAAGATTGTACATAGGTGCTCATTAGAGAATGGGTACACCGAACAAGACTCGTCGAGGACTCATAGTTGGCAGTATACCTATCGTCAGATAGCAGTCCTCTGGTGACACTGGTACATGTTAGTCTGTAGACCAGAAATCTTCATAGAGTCATATGTGGCTCCCACTGTGCTTTGATTTCCTCCCTACTATGGCTCAAAGGAGTCGTGCAAACAGATGGATTTTGGGTACAGTCCCGAGTCACATGGAGGCAATGAGCGATAGGAAGGGTTTTGTCTCTCCCGGTATTGGGGGTTGATGTTGTGCTATGCTCGATTAGCTATAACTGGAAGTTCCTGGTCAGGGATGCTGATGAAATTTACTGGTAAAAGTTATCAGTAGTTTCTCGAACCGTTACAGGCCAGACATCGGCATGACTTATCACGTTACTGGGTCTAACGATTCCACCCCTAGACATGATATGCGGACGAATAGACCGAACTGTACGGTAAGTGTTACTAATTGGCTTCATGGAGAGTATGGACAAGTTTGCTTGTTGATCTTCATATCGCTCAATACCCCCATTACGTCCAGCTGGTACCGCTGACGGCTTGTAGGTGACTGATGTGATCATCACCTACTGCTGACATATTGACGAGTCTTTAGAGTCTCACATAGAAGTTTCCCAGTTCAAGCGAAAAGAAGTAGGGAACATATGTGATATGTGTGGGAGCCTGATTAAATACGTGTATGTGATACCGTATTTTAATCTGGCAGTTATTTGATATCGGTTAGGTTATATGTGATATAACCGGATTATCGAATCAAGTGTTGATTTGATAATGTGATATACAGATAAATGATATTAGTCGGTCATATGTGATATTACCGGATTATTAAATCAAGTGTTGATTTAATAATTTGATATATATTATATTTGATATAATTATATATTAACTAATATTATTAGCTCACTAATTATGTTTCTTAATATATATTAATATATATATATATATATATATATATATTTGATATATGTATATATATATATATTATATGAAGCATGGCATGATTTTCTATTTTACGAAAATAGAAAATGAGGTGGAAACTATGGAGATATTTGTGGAATGGTGAGGAATGGCTTGGGCAATATTTTATTTCCTCTTGACTCACTATTCAAGTATGGCTCTATTTTTCAAATTGAAAAATAATAGATGCTTGAATAAGTGAGGGTTTTGGATGAGCCATTCTTCATTCTATTGCTTGGTGCCTTTACCATTTTCATGAGCTCTTACTCTCTATTTTTTCCTCACTTCCACTTCCAAGTTCAAACCCTCACATGTGATGTTAATCATTGAACTTGTGAGAACTCTAGTGAGCCTTAAATCCCTACTTCACCATCCCACACTAAACTAGCACTTTGGTGTGGCGTGTTTCCTTCACTAATAGGAGATTAGTGAAGAGGTAGATTGAGCTAGTGGGCTTCAGGTGGATCATCTTCGGCACGAAGGTCATCGGAGAAAGCTCATTCATTCTCTCAAGTGGTGCCTAGTGGAGTCGTGTGGACTACAACCCGGAGCATAAGAAGAGAATGACACGGTCTACAAAGGTTGTATGCTCTTTCATTCTCTTTAGTTTTGTGATATCATCATAGTAATACCCTAATATTCTAGTTAAGATCTTGGTTAGTCTAACTTAGCACCTAAAATTTTTTAATTTGGCATGCTTGATGCTACTAGAACCTTGTCACGGTGCTAGGGTAGACTTTCAAGAAAGTATTTCTCGGGTTATGTGTTTACCCTTTACGGAGGGATGATATGTTGGAAGAGTTTCAAACAAGATACTGTCGCAGACTCGATAATGAATGCTGAGTACATCGCCGCCAACGATGCTGCTAAAGAAGCGGTCTAGAAGTGGAACTTCATCTCAGAATTTGGTGTGGTTCCAACCATTGTTGACCCAATACCCTTGTATTGTGGTAACAATGGGGCTATGGTATTAGCAAAGGAACCCCGGTCCCATCAGCGATTCAGATACATTTTAAGACAGTATCACCTGATCCGGAAGATAATAGATCGCCGCGAGATCGAGATTCAGAGAGTGGACACAAAGGAAAACACAGAGGATCCACTCACCAAGGCCATATCTTGGACACAGTTTGAGCGGCTATTCGAGATCTTAGGTATGAGATACTGCAATAATTGGCCTTAGTGCGAATGGGTGACTGTTAGATATAGGTGTAGGTAATTATTATTGTACTTGGACCTATATGTATAGATCATTCTTTCTCGATATGATAGTACGCTATCTGGTTTACTTTATCTTTCATGTGTATATATTTTACTTGATATTATGTATCGCTAATACATGTTGATAAAGCTATAGGATCTTTTCTTGACTACTAGGATTATGATGCGATCATACCAGTGGGGCATGGGTAGTCCGTAAGCATATCCTTAAATGTTCCTAGCCTTGGGAGTATCAAGAATGGGTATCAGTACTCCAGAGTAGACTAGTGTATACGTTTCTTGACCCCGACCGGGGCGATGTTTGGTCCCACAGCTATTGGTGTTTGACACCAAAGATTGTATACAGGTGCTCATTGGAGAATAAGTACACTGAATGGACTCGTCGAGAATTTCTAGATGGTATTATATCTATTGTCGGATTACGGTTCTCTGGTGACAATGGTACATGGAAGTCTTTTGACCTGAGATCGTCATAGTGTCTTATGTGTGTTCCTACTGTACTTTGATTACTACCCAACCATGGCTTTAAAGAGTCATGAATACAGGTTTTAGTTGGGTACAGTCCCGAAGCACATGGAGGCAGTGAGCGATTGAGATGTGATTCTTCTCTCTCGGTATAGAGAGTTGATGTCGCGCGCTGTGCATGATAGACTATAACCATAAGTTCCTGACCAGGACGGTTGAGATAAATTGATAAGGGTTATCAGTTGTATCTCAGCTGGTAGTTTGACATCGATATGACTTATTGGGTTATTGAGGGTCGGACAGTATTCACCCCCATACCTGGTATGCGACACTCTCTGATGAAGAGACCGGACTGTACGGTGGTTGTCACCGATAGGCTCTGCTAGGTACGGATGAGTTTGCTTGTCAACCTTTCTTTTGACATATACCTGGGTAGCCGTTACGTATAGTTAGTGTCGCTGACGTGCTTTTGGGTTATGGATATAATCTAGTAATTCACTGTCAGCGTATTGTTAAGTCTTTAGATTACCACAAAGAGGGTTTCCCCGCTAAGGTGAAACGATGTAGTGTGCGTATGTTAATACATGCAGGAGTTCGATTAAGCACGTGTATTTGATTTACCTGCATTAATCGAACGTTTGATAGTAATGGCCGGTTATTCAAAAGCCCAGAATTTAAGTTAAGTGTTGACGTAAAACCATATTTGATATGGTTATGTTTTACTAGTATTATACTTTTTTCTCGCTCATTTGGACTTTGTATTTGATACAAATACATTGTATATGTATATGATACATATATGTCTCTTGTCTTGTATGGCAGGAGAGCATATGGGTGAGCGAGGACCACTTGAGAAAATATCTAGATATTTTCTCAAGCCCTCTGACATTTAAATAGCTATAGGAGTGAGAAATCTCTCATTCTCTCATATTTTCTCTCTCCTCCTATTTTGAGATCCAAAGTGAGAAAACAAAGAGAGAGCTCTCTGAATCTCTTACTCATTATTGCAAAATTATAAGAGTAAGTTGCTTTACAAAAGTGGTGTTCTTTGTTGAAGTTGAAACTTGGGTTGGGGTTTGCTTCGAAGTGGATCATATTCGGCAAGAAGGTTCACGATCAAACTTGATCTTGCAACCGAGGAGCCTTGCTAGGGTCTTCCACTTGTGTGTGTGCACGCTTCAAAGGTTGTTACCCTCTCTAAACCTTAGTTTACATTTGTATAGCTCTCTTGAGTTTTTGCAACTACTTATTCTTGGATGATTTTGGGTTTTTGTGTTTGTGGTGCTTGCATGAAATTCTTGTTTTCTATTCTGTCTTGGTTCGCAAGTGTTGGAACCCTAGCACCACGAGCTAAAACCGCGATCTCGTGAAGTATCTCGTCTGCTAGGTAAAGGTGTAACAAACTGTGTGCCTTATTTCCATCGTCTCCAAGTTTATATCTGTGATCCCTTTCGGTTTCTTATCTCTCGCGAACTATCTTGTGAACGCCCTATTGCTTCAAAACCATGGTCATCTTCAACTTCCATGAACTGAAGTTGTTACGACCGTCAAACTTTTCTATCTTGTAGTTCATAATCATCATCTGTTTAAGATCTCCGAATCACTGAGCCCGGTGCTTTGATACCATATGTTGTACTCCGATCTCCTCTAACACGGTACGAGAACTATGAAGGGATCACACAAGTCGATAGCAAACAAGCAGTACAGCGCAATGGAAATAAACAGAATCACGTGCAAATAAAGACAATGAAAAAGATATATCCAATGGGTATCGCAACACACCAGAAGCAATTAGAAAATCACACCAACAATCAAAGAACACAACGATATACTCGGTGCAAACTTGCACCTAATCCTTCTTTCGCAAGGAGAACTTTCCACTAGAGTAAGAATTACAGGAGATACGCCCAAAGTCTCACAAAATCCAATACAATAACACACACACATACACACACACACTCTCTCTCTCTCTCTCTCAAACCTCTATCTCTCCTCTGCGACTAATTGTCGCAACCGTTTCTTTTTTGTAGATTGATTATCAATTAATCACATAGGCTTCATATATATATATAGAAGAAGGTTTGGTTAAAGATCAGCAAAATTTTAAATTCTAGGAATAATTAGAAAAATCAATTAAATCCATCGCAACAGCCCCACAACCTCGTGATTGAGATCTCGAGCTTGAGATCTCCCTCTCCCCCTCTCACTCTCACTCTCTCCTCTCTCACTCTCTTTGGCTTTCCTCCTGGGCCGGATCTTCAGGGGCTCTGGCCTTGCAATTGGACCCCATGAATTAACAACAAAATCAACAATAAATACCCAAGGTTTCATCATTTTCATAGATAAATACCTAAGTTTCTGTGAGTACCAAACAAATACCTATCTTTGACATTAGCAGTTTGATGACTAACAGAGGTAACTGCAAAAACAAAATTATCGTTATACCCTCCCACTTAGGCTAGTCAAATAACTGAAATAACAACAAAAATAAAGAGTCGAACGAAAGAGGGAGGGAGAGGGAGGTAGGTAGGGTAGGGTTAGGACTAGATACGACGAGTCCAAGGACCCTAAGGAGTCAAACAAGAGAGTGGAGAAGATTTTCATGGAAGAAGAAGAGATGGAGTTGGAGGACTCGTCTTGGATCCAGAAAATGAAGAGAGAGAAATGAGCTTAGGCTTAGAGTTTGAGGAGAGAGGAAAAGGGTGAGAGAGAGAGGGAGAGCTATGTTAAGTTTTCAATTGAATGAGAATAATAAATTAAGAACTTAATTTAATTCTTGAATTTATGCGGCAAAGACAAAATTGTCTTAAAAATATCATGTGATTGTCACATGAAAATCAAAAAGGAATATTCTAACAGAGTAACTGTAGATAGTATAGCACTAACAAAGGGAAACGTTGGATATATATTTGTCAGCTAAAAACCTTAAGTATTTATGTGTCAATCATATGAAACAACAGGTATATATGCAATTTAGCCAATGCTTTATACCTGCCCTTTACTATTTTTGTATTTTTAAAGTCCTTTTTACTTTTTACTGCATCAAAGCTACATCAAATGCAAGTTATTATAAAAGTTTGAGTAATATCTTTTATCTTTACTATATTAATACCAAAGGAGGAGTTTACAGAGTACATGCAAAAGAAATTCTCTAATTTGCCGCCATCTAAGCAGCGATGACATGTTAACTTATTATGGCACGTGCAATGCACATAATTAAATTAATAAGATATAGAAAAAAGAATTTTGTTTGTTATTTTAATTTAAATCACTTTAATATTTTGAGAAACATTTTAAATACTTTTAGTTAAAATAATAATGATTTTTAAAAATTATTTAAGATAGCTAACTTATTAAATTTTTAAAAAATAAAAACCCTGTGAAAACCTTTAAAATCTATATCATTTTAACTAATTTTTAAAAAAATATTCTCAGATCATTTTCCATGTTAAAATATCCAAACGAGTGCATGGCAGGTGCTAAATACTAGTTATCATAAGAGTTCAAGAGGACCACGTGTCATCCTTTCATCCTTTTCATGAAAACTCCCCCAAAAAATGAGAGAATTTCTCTTGCTTTCTCAGTCCCAAGCGTTCAACCTAACGCCATCCCATCCCCGTCAAAAACATAGAAAAAAACTACGGCCACAAGAAACACACACAGAATTACTCCTTGATATTCTATATTTGCCTTTAAAATTTAGCTTAATTCTATATAAAAAAAAACTACAAATTCTTTGTCCCGGTTATGAGAAACTACCAAATTCTCTCAAAATGACAAGAAATACCATACTTTGAAATTTTTGTAGTAGTTTCTTGCAATTATTGCTGACGTGGCACTTTGTTTATAGTAGTTTCATGCAGTTTTGAAAGTTTCATAGTAGTTTCTTGTATATTTAACAAGAATTTGATAGTTTCTCGTAATTAGCTCAAAGTATTTGATATTTTTTTGATACCTATGCAACGTGCAAACATCTAGAACATTTTATACTCCATCTTGTTCATGCTGATGGTGAGCCTAGTACTAGACTTTTAACCCTTCCCTTAAGACTATCGAGAACAGTTTTAACCGTTTCCTGTTTTCAGAGTATCGGTCTACAGAGATCATTCTCAAAACGTGGGGAACGGTTTAATTACTAGGATGAACGGTTAAAACCGTTCGCTCAAGGTACATATGTTGTAGTGTTTGTGTAATGTTTTTTTTATATATATATTTTAAAAATCGGCTATCTAAATGTGTTGTGATTTTAATCTGAGTTGTTGTGCAAGATAGCATCATCATAAAATTACTGCCAACTACAGCAAACTCTGAAGTTATTATTGGAGCCAAGGATATATTATATTTTGACTATCTTATACAATTGACATCCAGGTGTAGCAATTGGAGCAGGATGGCAAGCTTTGGTTGCATATGTAAACATTGGTTCCTACTATATATTCGGGATTCTCTTGGGGCTGATCTTAGGTTATAAGCTTAACTTAGGAGTCCAGGTGAAATGTCTCTCTCCATCTTACTTGGTTATATATTGAGTAAATATATCTTCTTCTTTAATGATATCCCTCAAGAAAAGGGAAGAAAATATAAGACATAACATCTCTACTATTATAACTAGAATCCTTGGTTGCCATGTGGCATTTTGTTATTTTTTCAAGATAAATACAAAAAAAAATTGTTGAAATCTGTATAGCTTTTCTTTAAATTCTAAAGCATCCACATAATTATGTGCGTATCTCTCTCTCATGCACCTTATAACTTGAAACAAATTTTTTAGATAACCCCTCTCTCTACTCAAGCGCTTTTGAAGTTGAAACAAAAAGTTATTATAACCCCTCATATTTTATTAACCCATACATATTTACAATAATTATTGTATCACTTTAATCTTTCATTGGAGCCTTGTCGATGTTTGGTGCTTTTTGACCTAGAATTTCATGGGAGGACAATATATTTTATCTGTGAATGTACATGGATTTTGATATAAGTGGGTTTCAACAATAAGACTTAGGCCTTATTGAGATTTCACCCATTTTATATTTTATACCCATGTACCTCTTATAGTTTTTCCAATGTGTCACTATTTTAATTCACATATTGATGGAGCTCTGGATCTCCTTCAGATGTTACCTTCCGTTGATCTGCAGCAAGCGCTAGTGGATGGATAAGATTGGATTTGAGGGTTGCCTCTCAATGCGTGTGGATCTCAATGGGCTTGATATGATTGAGGCCGAGCTACCTGCAAGGAAGTCCCGGGATGGTTGTGCCACCGAGGACCCTCCGACGCTCAAGTTAGTCGAGATATTTTGGCAGAATAACGGCCTATTGGGGTATTGTTGGCTTACCTGAGTCGTCTGAGAGTGGGGTTTATATAGCGGCAGCCATGGGCAGGCGGGCTCGAGATACACGCCGGCCGTTACGCCCCCCGCGTCACGCCCGCGTGAAAGGCGGGATTCCCCATTAATGACGAGATATGCTCGTTAATAGGGGAACGCGGTGGCGTGGAACGCGGGATCGTGGGCGGCGGATATCTCGTGTCTGGCGAGATTCGCGGAGCCATGGCGGAGATGCCTGTGATCAGTGATGTGGGTCGGTAGATGAGACCGAGGAACATACGCTCGGCGGGAGGCTCGGGAACGAGCGGGAGGCCGAGGCATATTGGATATGCGATAGCTTGGAGGCGAGCTGGAGGGCTGAGGGAACTCAGCGTTCGGGAGGGCTCCGAGGCGAGCCGATGGTTGTCTGTAAGGTGATCGTAGGAGTGGCCTAGAAGGCCATCGAAGGTCGGGCACACCCTCGGGTCGGAGGCCCGGGGTATGCTTCCAACGTACCGATCTTGATTCTATCTTGTAAGCTCTGGGACACGCCATCTGCCACGTGTTATGATCTGGGGAATCACCGGTATCGAGCATCATCATTAGCCCCCCACTCTCCTCTCGACCCATTTATGGGTCGGGTCGAGAGTGGTCTGACCGATCACACGGGGTAAGCTCTTATTTGAAGATATCGTCGGTGCGTATTCCCGGGCAGTTAGTTGTATTTTCTTGGTGACGTCAGCGGATCAGGGGAGAGATCCTGCATTAAAGAAGAAGCGCCGATTCGTGCGTACGTTCGTCGAAGCGCCAGCCCAAGTGTCTGGCGCTAGTGGGCCAACGCGACTAGCCGCTGGTGTTCTCACGCCCGATGGGACGCGTCCAATGCGCGTGCGACAGGTGGAACCCCGATGGCTGTTGAATGCGAAGTGTTGTTTTGGCAGGAGACGATCGAAGCCGTAGGATGTGTATGCCGGCTGCTATAAATAGAGGTGGGATCCTCCTCAGGGTCCATACCTCACCATAATTTCCTCGTCCCTTCGCGTGTTAGCTCAGCGCTCTTCTCCTTAGGTCGGATTCCTTGCATTTTCTCCTCTGAGGACTCATCCTTTTGATCAGGTTAGATGTCTTCTACCGAGGAGTCTATAAAAATAGTCCGGGTAGAGTCTAGGGAGTCCTCTGCAACTTCCTCCTCTGCTTCTTCCTCTTCCTCGTCTGAGTCGGAGTCCTCTGCAGCTTCCTATTCTGCTTCTTCCTCTTCCTCGTCTGAATCGGAGTCCCCCCGGGAAGTTAGGGTTAGTCATGCTCCCCGGGGTCGTCCGACGGGGGTGGTCCCCAGAGCGCAGGTCAGGGGCGTCCGTGACGCGTCTTCCATACCGAGTCATGCGGACGAGCTTTCCACCATTTGGGCTCGCTTCTATAACCCTCCCGGTTACTCGCTTCGTCTGGCCGGGGACGGGGAGAGGGCAGACCAGGTACGGGGCAAGGAGATCGCCTTGTACCTGGAGGCCTTTTAGGCCGGGATGCGCCTGCCCTTCTCCCCAAGGTGAGTGCGGCGTTGAATTGTTTTGATTTATCCCCGGGCCAGTTAGTGCCGAACTCTTGGAGGGTTCTCCTCGGATTTCTAGTCCGGTTGAAATTATGGGCGATCCCTTTCAGTCTGAGCCTTCTCCTTTCCTCTCTCTGCTACAAGAACCACCCCGGCACTCGCAAGGACGAGCCGAGCTGGGTATAAATTTCTTTTAGAAAGCATCAGGGAGGTGTTGCCAGGTAGGGGGTTGTCGTAATACCTTCTTCCATCCATGAATGGAAAAAGAAGTTTCTGTTTGTCGGGCCACCCGAGGGTGAGGATTGGCCTGTGCCCGTCCAGTGGCACAGGGCCGACTGCCCGCGGATGAAGCAGGCGAATGATCCCGACGTGGTGGCGATGTCGGAGTGGGAGCCCCTCCCCCGGGCCGATGTGCTGCTATCTGAGCAGGCCCTTATTTGGGCCGGGTTCAGCCCCGCTCAGCCTGCGGGTAAGTTGGGAGTTTTTAGGCGACCTGTTTAGACTTGTGTGTTCTTCCACTTTTTCTGGCATTGCTGACTCCTTTGTATTTTCGTCTTATGCAGAACCCATGGACCTAGGTAAATTCTGGGCAGCCCTGGTCGAACAGAAGAAGGGGAAGAAGGCCGGAGGTGCCGGTCATTCTCTCCCGTCGTCGGCTCCAGCTCCACTGGCAGCTGCTCCAGCTAGTCGCTCAAGCGCGCCCCGGGCCCTGGAGTCCAGCCATGCGCCGAGCCGAAAACGTGCTCGGGAGCAGGAGCCTCAGGTTTTGGAGGTGGGAGGTGAGACTGGTTCCCCTGCGTCTCTCCTCAAGAGGTACCATTGGACGGTGTCTCGCTCCCCGGCTTCCCCGATCATCGTGGATGAAGGGGAGCTTCGTTTCGAGGTGCCCTCGGGGCTTTCCGTCGCCGACAGCCTGCTGTCAGAGATGGAAAAGTCGGCCGGGGGCAGAATCCCTCGGGGGACCCTCCAGGCCCAAATGGCGGCCATAGCCCAGGAGGCCGTGCAGGTCAGTTTTCGCACCTCACTCAGGTCTTTATTCAGTGTTTTTTGTTCGCAAGATTGGTTGCCCCCTTTCTCTTTTTGACCCTCCTTTGTTTTCTTCAGGTCCTCCAGCACTGCGCCCTTGTCGTCAACATGGAGGACGAGGAAATTGCCCCATCGATGCAGGCCGTGGGCGAGCTCTCCTCACGGGAGGAGAGCTCCAGGATGGAGCTACAAGCGGCGATGGAGAGGGTCGCCACCCTCGAAGACCGGGTGGCGGCAAAGGATCGGGAGATCGCCAGCTGCCGAGAGGCCGCTCAAACTGCCGAGGCTAAACTGGAAGATTCCAGGGTGCTTGTCGCCACCCTGAAGAAGACGGTGAGCACCCTCTGGAGGGAGATCAAGGCAGCGAAGGAAGGAGCGAGACG
Organism: Agapanthus africanus; assembly: GCA_030015575.1. Lineage (NCBI taxonomy): Eukaryota > Viridiplantae > Streptophyta > Magnoliopsida > Asparagales > Amaryllidaceae > Agapanthus > Agapanthus africanus. The sequence goes on along the minus strand of CM057339.1, from coordinate 24,815,570 downwards.
TGCCGACCTCCGAGTGTCGAAGGCGGTGAAGAACTACCAGAAGTCTGACCAGTTCTATGCCGACCTGGATCAAGCTGCTGCCCTCGTTTGGCATGAGGCCCTTGACGCCGTCAAGGCCCTGATGCTAGAGTTCCCTGACGGCGAGCTCCGGGGTGAGTACCCCATCGGGGATGAGGCACAGGGGAATGCCCCCGAAAGCGCTGCAGGGGGAGAGGCCCTTGGTGGGAGCGTTGGGGAGAAGTTGGTTTCCCCGGCTCCCAGTGCCGAGGCTCCTGCGATAGGCGTCGACCTTCAAGACTCCACCCCGGTTGTGGTGGTGGATGCAGAGCTCATCAAGGTTCTTCCCGGCCCCGAGGCCTGAATCTCTATTTTCTTTTGCACTGAAATTTTGTAGGCCTCTGGGCGTTTTTGTAAGGTTGGGGAGCCCATAATACCTCTGTAAAGACTTCCGGCTTTGTGAATAAAATCTTTTTGCAGTGTTCTTTGAGTACATATTTTCCCTTTTTTGTAGTAAAATTTTTATTTGCACGGTACTGCTTTCATGACGCGTTAGGTTGGAGATCGGTTTCTCATCTAGCAATCGCCCGTCAATCTGAATTCAGCCATTTTCCGAGTGTGCAAAGACCGGTGTAAGGTCGGTATCTCCATGGCCCCGAAGTCGAGGTGGGGATCGCTTAGTAAAGATGTGTAGGAAGTTGAGCAGGGAAGCTGCTCGATGTCCCTTGATGAGGGCTTTGATCCTTGGTGTCGTTGGGTAAGAGATTACCAGACAAGGATGGACCGAGCAGGGAAGCTGCTCGGTGGCCTCTTGATGAGGGCTTTGATCCTTGGCGTCGTTGGGTAAGAGATTACCAGCCAAGGACAGACCGAGCAGGGTTGCTGTTCGGTTGCCTCTTGATGAAGGCTTTGATCCTTAGCACGGGAGGGCATGGAATGGCCTGCTAAGGATGGACCGAGCAGGGTTGCTGCTCAGTTGCCTCTTGATGAGGGCTTTGATCCTTAGCATGGGAGGGCATGGAGTGTCCTGCTAAGGATCCTTAGCGCGAGCAGGGTTGCTGCTCGATGGCCTCTTGATGCGAGCTTTGATCCTTGGCGTCGTTGGGTATGAGATTACCAGCCAAGGATGGACCGATCATGGTTGCTGCTCGGTTGCCTCTTGATGAAGGCTTTAATCCTTAGTGCGGGAGAGCGTGGAGTGGCCTGCTAAAGATGGACCGAACAGGGTTGTTGCTCAGTTGCCTCTTGATGAGGGCTTTGATCCTTAGTGCGGGAGGGCATGGAGTGACCTGCTAAGGATGGACCGAGAAGGAAGCTGCTCGGTGGCCTCTTGATGAGGGCTTTGGTCCTTGGCGTCGTTGGGTAAGAGATTACCAGCCAAGTATGGACCGAGCAGGGAAGCTGCTCGGTGTCCTCTTGATAAGGGCTTTGGTCCTTGGCGTCGTTGGGTAAGAGATTACCAGCCAAGGATGGACCGAGCAGGGAAGCTGCTCGGAGGCCTCTTGATGAGGTCTTTGGTCCTTGGCGGCGTTGGGTAAGAGATTACCATCCAAGGATGGACCGAGCAGGGAAGCTGCTCGGTGTCCTCTTGATAAGGGCTTTGGTCCTTGGCGTCGTTGGGTAAGAGATTACCAGCCAAGGATGGACCGAGCAGGGAAGCTGCTCAGTGGCTTCTTGATGAGGGCTTTAGTTCTTGGCGTCATTGGGTAAGAGATTACCAGCCAAGGATGGATCGAGCAGTGAAGCTTCTTGGTGGCCTCTTGATGAGGGCTTTGATCCTTGGTGTCGTGGGGTAAGAGATTACCAGCCAAGGAGGTACCGAGCAGGGAAGCTGCTCGGCTTTGCGAGGTTCGATCTAACGTTCCTAGGTGTGCAAACATCGGGAAGAGTGACCGTCGCGAGCGACACGTGTCAGGAATGCATGGGGGAGGCGAAGCGTTTCAAAGAGCCGCGTCAGTTCCGCCACGTGGCGGTGCGGTATTGGAGTAATTTTAGGTGAATCCCACGGTTCGCGTCTATGCGCGTGCGAATTCGGGTCCCTAGGGATTCTGTTTGAGGTTATAAATAGAGATGGAGACGGTAACTCTTCAACGTTGCTTTTTGAGATGACTGGTCCCATGTATTCGATCGAAGACATCATCACCTTCGACGACGTCTTCATATATGACCAGACCCTGGCTAGGGATAAGTATCGGGATGTGGTTCAGCGCCTCGAGGGTCACGTCGGCCGGCTTCTCCCTCGGCGGTCGCCCCTCCTACAGTTGCTGATGTACGCGATTTAGAGGAGGTCCCCGGGGTTGAACAACCCCCTCTCCGAGGAGTTGCTGGACGAGGTGCTCGACAAGGTGCGCTCGATCTATATGCTAGGCCTCATCTCGAAAGCTAAGCACGACCGATCCTTGGCCCTTTTTTTGGAGTGCTTCCAAAAGAGGTACATCGTGAGCCAGGGTGCGGAGGGCGGAGCGCCGGGTGCTTCCGTGGCGTCCCGGGTTCGCATGCAGCATCAGCGGGAACGGGCTACAGGGGCTTGGGCCCGGTTGGCAGAAATCTACTCTGAATATCACCAGGAGTACTTCCTCGATCCTGTTCCCCCTATGTTGTAAATTTTTCTTTTTCTTTTTGATGTAAGGCTGAGGAGCCCACAATACCCTTTGAATAAAATTCTCCTTTTTGCGATGCTCTATTTTTTCCTTCTTATTATTTAAATAAAAAGAACTTAGAATAATTTACATCGCTCTTGTGAAAGAAGGAATATACATTCATAGACATTATTTTCAGAGGTACAGCTTGAGCTTCTCGGCGTTGTAAGGCCATGGAAATTTGCGACCATTTGCATCTTGTAGGCGATAGGCTCTGCCAGGCAGGACCTCGGAGACGAGGAAGGGGCCGTCCCATTTCGGGGAAAACTTATGAAGCTTGCCTTGATCGACGAACTCGTTCCGCCTTAGGACTAAATCTCCGGTTTTGAAGAAGCGACGCTTGACTAGCGCGTTGTAGTAGCGGGCGATTTGCTGTTGATAAGCGGCAGTTCTGATCTGAGCCCGGTCCTGTTTCTCTAACAATATGTCCAGGTTAGTTCGGAGGGCCGAGGTGTTTTCTTCGTCGTTGAAGTGTTCAACCCTGAAGCTGGGCAGACCGATCTCCACCGGGACCATTGCCTCGGTACCGCAGCAGAGGCTGAAAGGGGTCTCTCCGGTAGGGGTCTTCTTCGACGTGCGCAAGGCCCATAAGACCCGGGGTAGTTCTTCGACCCAACTGCCCTGTCGTCCTTCTAGGCGTGTCCAAAGACCTTGGATGACGTCCCGGTTAGCGACCTCAGCCTACCCGTTGCACTGGGGATGCGCGACCGTGGCAAACTTCATAAGTATACGATATTCGCTGCAAAATTCCTTAACTTTTTCGTTTTCGAAATTTGTCCCGTGGTCGGTGATGATACACCTCTGGATGCCAAACCGGAGTATCACGTTGTTCTGCAGGAACTTGATAGTCATGGACGAGTCCGGTTTCCTGATGGGGACGGCCTCGATCCATTTCGTGAAGTAGTCTACTGCGATGAGGATGTACTTGTGCCCGCCCGTACCGGCAGGGAACTGGCCTATCATGTCCATTCCCTACTGGGCAAACGGCCATGGGGGGGTTAGGGCTGTTAGCTCGGTAGCCGGAATGCGAGGTTTGCTTCCATGGAGATGGCAGCTTTTGCATCTCCTGACGAGCTTCTGGGCGTCCTGATGAATCGTCGGCCAGTAGTACCCTGGAGCAGTGCCTTCTGGATTAAGGTGCGGGCCCCTTGGTGTTGGGTTATGGCAGCTCCCCGGCCATCAAACCATGGACAATGCGGAACAAAAATTTACTAAACTGGCGCTACCACAACCCGATGCCCGGGTCTACCCTAAACCCTATACTGGCAAGCAATATAAAGCGTTAGGAATGGTTATACCGAGTTGATCCGTGTCCTTTGATTTTCAACCTTCATCCCAAGCTCCTAGTGGTTTCTTGATCGAATTTGGTTCCCGGTCTTCCTCCATCTACGATGATCCACCTGAGGGAAACGGCGCAAGCTTCAACCTCGCCAAGCGAAGTAACCGATGCTCCAAGGTTGCTAGCAATGCAGAGTGGAGGTGTAGGAATATCTCACTATTGTTTTTCTCTCATCAAATGCTCAAGGAGCAACTCAAGAAGATGAAGGATGTGAGGAAACATGTGGCATGAGCAACTAAAGAAATGTGGCTAAGTCTTTTCTCCAAGGGAGAATGAGAGTGAATGAAGCAAGTGTAGAAAAGAAAATGAGCAATGCATCTCAAGGAAAAAGTGGTGGCTGCCTCTCTCTCTCATGCACACAAAAAAATCTCTTTTCATTTTACCAATAAACAATTCCATGCCATACCTCTCTACATGCTCAAGCCCATGCTCATGCCAACTCACCCTCCACCTCATTTCCCAAATTGATTTTCTAAAAAGAAAATCAATTAATGAGGTGGCTATCTTCTAGAAACTATTCCATATAAATATGGAATACAACCCGTTACATGTATCGAAATACATATACGCGTATTCGTACAAAAATACGAATAGCCAAGAGAGAAAATGAATAGTGAACAATAATACTAGAATACATATATATAAATACATATATAAATTATTAAATCAAAACCTAATTTAATAATCCGGCTTAATCCTAAGCCGCTAGTATTATAAACCGTCCGATTAAAGTCTGTGCAGCCTGTACACATATTTAATCGGACACCTGTATGTACCAACATACGACATCTACACCATATCGCCTGAACCATGAAAACCCTCTATGTGGGACTCTAAAGACTCGTCAATACGTTGGCAGTGGGTTTAACCACAAGCACGTCAGCTGCACTAGCTGTACGTAACGGCTACCCAGGTATTGAACGAAAGAAAGACCGACGAGAAAACTCATCCGTACCCCTACTGAGCCTGAGAGTGACAATATCCGTACAGTCCGGTCTGTTCGTCTAAGAGTATCGCATATCGAGTCTAGGGGGTAGATAATGTCAGACCCCTAATAACGCGATAATCTGTGTCGGTATGAACCCATCACCACATGAGAAACTACCAACCCTAGATCAATAATTCTCGACTACCTTGGCCAAGGATTTCTGGCGATGGCTACCCGCGCGACATCAACTCCCAATACCGGGAGAGACGAATCCCCGACAATCTGCTCACTGCCTCCATGTGGCTCGGGACTGTACCCAACTAAAACCTGTTTGCACGACTCCTTTGAGCCGTGGTAGGGTAGTAATCAAAGCACGGTGGGAACTCACACGAGACAAATGACGATCTCAGGTCGACAGACTAACCTGTACACATGTCATCTGAGAACTGCTATCTGATAATAGGTATAGTACCAACTAGCAGGTTCCCGGCAAGTCCGTCCAGTGTACTCATAACCCAATGAGCACCTGTATACTATCTTAGGTGAACAAACTAACACCAATGGCTTGTGAGACCTGGCCACTGCCCCTCGTCGGGGTCTCGATCAGTATACACTAGTCTACTCTGGAGTATCGATACCTAGTCTCGAAACTCCCACGACTAGGGACATTTAAGGATGTGCTTATAGACCACCAGCTCCCACGTATATGATCGCCATCATAATGATGGTAGTCAAGCAAGAATCCTATGGGCTCTATCAACATGAAATAGTGATGATAACGACAAACCAGATAGCATACTATCATCTCGAGTAAGACTGTTCTACCGGTATAGGTCCTCCCTCAATCATCATAATCACCTGCCTACGACTACGATAATTGCCTTGAGGGCACTATAGTTAACAATCTCCCACTTGCACTTAAGGCCAATTATTGCAGTGTCGCATACTCACAACTCGTATGATACCGAACACCCAACTTCTCAACTAAGTAGTTTCGCAAAGCTGGTTTGTGAAACTATTGTGTTCGAGAAATAGCCTCAGTGAGTAGATCCGCTCCAGTATTTCTATCTTTATCTCTCTATATCTTAATTTTGCGAAGAATAACTATCTCCTGAAATGAGCAATACCTTGTCTTAGAATTTGTCTGGATATCTGATGGGACCCGGTTCACAAATGAACTCCAAATCCAGCAAACTTCTTAGACTGTATCATCTACTGAATTTAATCAGTATGCTACGCCATGCTTTCCTCAGTATCTGCTTGGACCACCTGTCCAACATACTGTCCCTCAGAAGAGAGAAAAACTATAACTCAGACAGCCACTATGTCATCCAGGTCACATTGGAAGCCTGAAATGATAACCGTCTCCTGAAGGATACTGTCGTTACCATATCCCTAGAATATCCATTTATGTTCATAAACTGCTTCCTTACATTTCTCCAGAATTGGATTAATATATGTTTATTGCAGCTAGTGCAAAAACAACATCTGGTGTGGTACTTGACATTTCATGATTAGCTCAATTGCCTAAGCAAGTGATATGCTAATCATGCATATCTCTCTCCCCTTTAGTCTGTAAGACACCTTTAGAGAGGGTGACTCCATCACCTGCAGGTACACCACCATGCCAGGAGTCGTTCATTCTAAAACACTTTAGAATAGTGTCAAGTACCCAAATTGGGACACTTCCCAAATCTAGATCTAAAACCATAGATCTAGTAACCAGAAACCCTGATATTATATCCATGTCCTATGTGTAGAAACAACTGTGTGACAACCACAGTATAACCGATCGTAGTATAGGAATTTCACTTCCTATAAAGTGCATGTCATCCCAATTACCAGGACATCACACCCTACTACCTTCTTACCAGATCCATCTCCTATTCTGATGAAGTCAAAGCCTATGACTGTCACATCAAAAATAGATGATCTATTTCCGCTATACCTGCTTTAGTCTATAAATAGACATAAGATACTTTCCCACTATGCTTCCGCTGCTCCCACTGACTACAACAACCCTCTGGCAGAGTTATATACACGTGCACTTCTAAAGCTAGTTTAGAACGATGCTATACCCATCCTCATGTCGGGTCTTATAGTCTAGAACAGCAGCAATGGCAAGTCTGGGTAAACAAGAACCTCCTTGTCACCGTCTCTGAGAAGACCGAAGTACCTCTCGGGTGCCTGAGGTTACCCACCAAATTTGCGGAGTGGCTAATGGAATGTCAAATCCAATTGAATCCTCAGGTTCTATTAAATCTTCAACGATCGTTTGTGGTTCTGGAATCACTTCCAGTTCTACCATACTCTCACTTTTGTTTTCTGAAAAAAAATCCATTTTACTAAAACTGTAGCGAGTCAAGAACAATATCACTATTGATCTTCCTGATGGTAGAAAGTTAACCTCGTCAAAGCCCGGGATAACCCACAAACTGCCATTACAGAAACGTGCCTCGAGTTTATCCGGATTCTGGTTTTAAGTATCAGCCGGACAACTCCCTATACCTTAACATCGTTAAGATATAAATTGAGTCTATATATATCCAATATAGAAACAAAAGCACTAATTTAATTGAAACCAGATTCAAAATCATGTAGCTGTCTCCAGTGTATGTCAACTAAATAGAGAGATGCCGATCAGCATTACTCAACTAGGAGTGCATCCAAATATGAGTAACCTGAAAGAGAAGCAAGTTCTCAAAACCATTATTATCAACTGAATACCAAACACAAGTATCTACATTTTCAATAACCTTGAAGAATTCTGATACTTGCAACACATGGTTCTCTACTTTATTCTTGTACCTATAAATTCTCAAAACTTGGACCTTGTATTTCTACGAAATACTTCTCTAAAACTGGAGAAGTCACAAGTAAACAGAATATAGTACGAGCACCAACCCCTCTGTCCTAATGGACACTGGACAACATACAATACTTTGTATAATTCCCCTGAGTTTAATAATTCAAACCCTGTGCGTCGTAGGTTGAAAAGTGTACTGTGGTTAAGAAAAATTACACCGCTGTTTAATGCTCCTTACCCTATCATCAACTGATATAGGTAAATGTCATGGACATAACTTCAAAAAGTTATATCTCACTTTATAAAATAAACGCACAGATATATCAGTTTGAAATTGGTGCATAACAACGGATATTCAAAACCAAATATTTGTCGTCTGGCAAAACCCCAGGTGATTTCCTCAAATATCACCAATTACAACGAATTCCGATATAATCACCTAATTCCCAATAACTTACCCCCACTCATCATCTGTAAAACCATACAGATGTGAGAATCAAACATGGTAAATACATACCCTGGAGTAAGAATCTAATTGGGAAATCAGTTTTCAATTAACAACTCACAGTGAAACTGAAACATGAAAATGTTTCGAAGGGGTAGCCGTGTATTCCTAGTTGTAAATCCCCAGTTCCAAATAAAATTTTCCGTATTTTTTCCAGATTTTAATCCAAATTTATTTTATTATATATATATATATATATATATATATATATATATATTTGTTATATTAATTTCCTAAACACAAAACTAAATTCCCAACCCATTCCTATTTCTACCCGACCCGACCCCTGCCAACCCAACCCGCTCCCTCGTCTTCCTCCCCGCTCACTCTTTTCCCGCCATTTCTCCCCAACGGCTCCCCCACGATCCCCCGCTTCTCACGCCCATCTCCCCATGACCCGCGCTCGCCCCATGACGACCGCGTCCCTCACGTCACCCCTAATAGCACCAAGGCCCCACGACTCCGCTTCCTCATGCTCACCTCCGCGAGAACAATTCTAAGTCGACGTGATCTCGTCGCCAACGAACCCAGGATCCCCGCACCTGCCTCCCCTCTTCTCTCCAACGTCTATTTCTCACTCCCCCGTTCTCTTCCCTCATCTCCCTCTCTGCTCACTCTCCTCTGCCTTCCTCCAACACCGAGACAACAGCACCCACGCACCCCATCCCAAACTCCCCAGCTCAGACCACTGCCCGTCGAGCACCTCAACATTTCCTCTCCTCCTTCCCAACACCTCAACCGCCAACACCCTCGCCTCATCTTCATCACCACCAACCCGAGCACCCACCACCATCAACACCGACCCCTGAATCTCGTCGACGAACCGAACTCCCTCGTCCCTGCACCTCACCTGAGCTCCGACCCGTTGCCTCAGCCGACCTCGCCAGAGCCAGAGCCACTGCATCGATCCCCTGTAGCCCCGAGCTCCCCGACTCACCAGCTCCAATCCACGAGCCGCCTGAGCTCACTGCCGGTAGCCCCTCTGCACTCGAGCACTTCGACAGAGTCGCTGGAAACCCCTGTCGTGACCGCTTCCACGCTAGTGCTGAGCCCGAGTACTCCGATCTAGCCTAGTCGAGCACGCATCGTGCTCATCGTCGCTGCCGTGCCACCTTTGCCTAAGGCAAGTATCTTCTACTTGCTTATCATGCTATATCTTGAACCTATGAGACAATTGAAATGGATTAGACAATTATTCTTTAATTTCAATTAGAAACAAATGAGACAATTGAAATTGGGTGTGTGTATGTCGTATTGTTATCAACTAGTTTTCTCCTATGACCTGTAATGGCTTGGAGTTATGCGTGATCATTTGGAATCGGGACTATAATCCAGGGTTAATACATGTAGGGATCGGGGAGACCAATCCCGTTTGAATTGATTAGACGAAACACGAAATTATGATCGATAGTTTCATGTGTATACTACGTTCTCGATCAATTGTCTTGAACCAAAATCTCGTTTGAAATTCCCCAAATTTATGATTTAAAGGATCCATGTACTGTTATCTGGTAGTGTGTATAAAATTGGTGTTAAATTATTGAAGTTCCAAACATAATACGATGCACTCAGGATGCATCTTCAAAACTGAATTTTCTGATCATGCAGCCTTGTTAGCTTCATAATAAATTATAAAAAAATCGGATCGTGGCGTGCTTAGGCTATTTGTGAAGATAACTTAATAATCTATGAATCCATGTATATGGTCATAGAAAATCATGTGGTTTAAATAGTGAAAACTGAATAGATTTATTATTCTGGACTGTAGTCCGGGGTAGCAATCTATGGAGGAAACTGAATTCTAAACACCTGTACACACCTGCTTAAAACTGAAATTGCATGGAGCCCCATATTGTACAGTAGATAACTTAATTAGCTAACATCTGAAATCGGTCCCTTGCAATTTTACGGTCGTTTGGTATTTGAATTGTATTTTAGAATTTCATTGCGTTCTGCAGTTTCTGCAGAAATGTTTGTTACATTGACACATTAATCTGGACATAACTTCTGATGTAGAGGTGCGATTGATAATCCGTATGGTGCATTGAAAACTTCACTGGCAGAACAAAATTTTATCCAACTAGGGAAATAGCTGAATCTGAACACAATTACTGGTAAAATGCGCGCGAAGTTGGGATTCCAGTTCTGAAACTGGAATTCCAGAAATCGATCGCTGCCTTTAAATGATGATAACTCCCTAATCTGAACTCCGTTTCACCTAAAATAAATTATAATGTTTAGATAATCCAGTGTGCTTCATACGCCATTTATATTGTTTTGGTCAATTCTAAGCGTATGATTTACCGTGAATTTTGCAAGTTATATGGCATTAGTCGTTCTAATATAATGAATACATGTTCAGTGCATTTCTGCATATTTTTCGTGCTTGAGTTATACCTGCTGCATAGTGATCATCTGCATTGTCGATATATTAATGATTAGTGATTGGGTTGTGGCAAATACGACAGTGATATTGATAAGTGGAAAAAGTGATTGAAAACGACAGTGCTAAGTATTCTCCACAACCTATCTAATTCATGAATACATACACTAATCTGGGGGAATGGGGAAATCAAGGTGGAATTGAACTCGTATTTAGCGAGGTACAGTGATTTAGAGGATGATCATTCGCTATCAGTGACACACACACACACACACATACTTTAGGTCGTGGGCCTAGCGGCACGGCTGCCAGGTTTATGTCCCGGACACAGTGGACCTTAGTCTCGGGCACACACGAGACCCTTGTTAAATATGGGTATCCTCTCCACCAATTGATTTCATGGACTTAATGACCGTTAAGTAGTGACATATACATTGCTTAGTTCACCGACATGTTACACATAGTGCACTATTCATTTTCAGTTGATGTTATTGTATACATGTTCTGCAAATCCATTATACGCCCCATGTTTAATAATACTGCACGCCTATTATACATATTTATTGCTATATGTGTCGCCCTGACGACCTGAGTGTGCATGTTCAGAGGACGAAGTGGATCCAGCCCAGGAGCAGGACTTATCCTTCGAGATTGCGAAGATCTAGACTGCACCACCAGCGCTACTTTCTTTGATTTCAACATTTTTTATTGGTTAGTTGTTTATTCTGTGAAATAAATGTACCTCAAACTCTTTTAAATTGCAATGTAATAAAGTCGTGAACTATGATTTTTCCTTTACTCAAGCACTGTTTATTAACTACCATGTAATGCTAGAAGCCGAAGTGTGACTACGGCGGGATTATTCCCTGATCGTAGGAGTATGACTGGCCTAGTCATCCCTCGTATCCCGTATTTTGGGAAGTGGGGCGTGATATGGTTTTGTTGGTATCAGAGCCAGGTTTTGGATGAAATTACAGTTCCGTGGAGGGACCTCTAGATCGAGTTACACTCTTAGCGTATGCCTTATTGCATTCTTCCTCACTTCCTAATCATCGTTGAATCATTGTGAAGCCTTGCTTGAATCTGATTTCTTTTGATCTTTCAGGAATATAGACTCCTCAGGCAACTTCTCAGGTGTCGGTCACCACGATCGTACCAAGAAGATTCTTAGCACACTGACGACCCTAGCCCAAGCTCAAGAGAGAAAGACCGATCTTCTGGCCGAGGTATTGAAGGCGGTACAGGAGACCGCAATTACCGCCCTGGAGAGATCTGCGGCTGTTTCCGCCGCCCCCGAGGGTGCGCTTGTACCGACTACACAGGTTAGGGTTGGTACCGTTTCAGACTTCAGGAGGCTCCATCCAGCAGTGTTCACGGGATCAGCAAGTCCACTTGAGGCCGAGCAATGGCTCATAAACATAGAGAACCTCCTGACTGCCACTCGAATTCCTGACGACGACAGAGTGAACGTAGTGAAGATTCAACTAGAAGACGAGGCCCGCACGTGGTGGTCCGTAGAGGAGAGCCGGCTAGAGAAGCCTATTGGATGGGACACGTTCTCCACGTGCTTCCTGGATCATTACTTTCCGGCTACTTCCAAGGCCGAGATGGAGGAAAAATTAATTATGTTGAAGCAAAATGGACGCTCAGTGGATGTCTATGCCGCAGAGTTCAATCGGCTGAGTCGCTTCGCACCGTACATGGTAGCCACCGAATCCGCCAGGGCAAGACGTTTCCAGCAAGGGCTCGATATTGAACTACAACAACTCATCGCGGCTCTTGACCTACTAACCTTCGCACAAGTTTTGAATGCTTCCCGGGTACAGGAATGATTGGAAGAGAAGGCCAAGGGCCAGCGATCAACAGACAGGAGACCCCACGTAGTTTCGGCAAGGCCTACCATTCCGCCACGTGGATCGATCCCAGTTCACAGGCCGGGTGTCACACAGATGAAGCGCACCTTCTCACCCCAGCAGCCGCAGCGGAGAGCCCTGTTTTGCGATTATTGCCAGAAGCCAGGACACATGCAGAGAGATTGCCGCAGAGCTAAGGGGCAGTGTCTGATTTGCGGATCCAGCGAGCATAGGGTCAACGGATGTCCCCAGAGGTCCGAGCTACAGGGAGGGTTCGGGCAACAACAACTGTCGTATGGAACATCAGCTCAGAGGGGTCCACCTCGGGTGCCCCAGCAGCGGTCCTTCGATCAGAGGCAGACTATTTCAGGTCGGAATCAGGGACGGGCTTTCCCCTATCCGCCGAGCAGGCAGAGGCGTCTGGAGATGTGGTTACAGGTACCATCCTCATTTATTCTGTACCAGCTAGAGTTCTTTTCGATTCGGGTGCTTCACATTGTTTTATTTCCACACGGTTTGTCCACACACACTCTATACCTCACGAGCCGTTAACCAAGGGTTGGGAGATACATACAGGTAATGGTATTATTATGTCCGATCAAGAGTGTAGCTTATGTCCGGTGGTAGTATGCGGCAGGGAATTCTGTGCGAATTTCCTTTTAATCGGGACTGGCAGTTATGATGCGATTCTCGGGATGGATTGGATGAGTACATTCCATGCAATTATTGATTGCCGAGCAAGGAAGGTGACTTTCCGCATTCCCAATCACCCTGAATTTATTTTCGAAGGCGGGAGCGAATCTTTAGAGCCAGCCAAGTTTAGAGCAAAGCCAAAAGCATTGACAGCTATGGAGATTGATGAGAGTCCAGCCCTAGAGATCGTTCGGGATTTTGTTGATGTGTTCCCTGAAGATTTACCAGGTCTACCACCTCCCCGCGTCTTGGGATTCTCTATTGACTTGATTCCAGGAACGGCGCCAGTTTTCAAGGCTTCTTATAGGATGGCGCCAGTTGAGTTGGCAGAATTGAAGAAACAAATTGGAGAACTTCTGGAGAAAGGATTTATTCGCCCAAGCGCTTTGCCGTGGGGTGCACCAGTATTGTTGGTGAAGAAAAAGGACGAATCGCTACGGATGTGCATAGATTACCGAGAGCTGAACATGGTTACGATAAAGAAAAAATACCACATTCTACGTATCGACGATTTATTTGATCAGTTGGGTGGGGCCAAGGGATTTTCGAAGCTGGATCTTCGTTCGGGCTATCACCATATCAGAGTAACGGCTGAAAATATATGCAAGACGACTTTCAGAACACGATACGGGCATTATGAGTTTCTTGTGATGCCGTTCGATGTTACCAATGCTCCAGCTATATTTATGGACCTGATGAATAGAGTATTTGCGAAGTACTTGGACACGTTTGCCGTTGTATTCATCGACGACATACTAGTCTACTCTAAGACCCAGGAGCAGCATGCTGAACACCTGCGGACAGTATTACAAATTCTTCGGGAGGAGAAGCTATATGCAAAATTGAGCAAGTGTGAGTTCTGGCTCGACAAAATGCAGTTCTTGGGACACGTTGTTTCGGGCAAAGGTATCTCGGTGGACCCAACGAAGATAGAATCTGTTAGAGATTGGCCGACTCCGAAGTCGGTGGCCGAGATCAGAAGCTTCCTGGGATTGGCAGGATATTATCGGCAGTTCATTCAGGACTTTGCACGAGTCGCTGAACCCTTGACGAAGCTGACGCGGAAGGAAGTACCATACGTATGGACGGAGGAGTGTACTCGGGCTTTTGAGGTACTGAAGCAGAAATTGACCACGGCGCCTATCCTTACAGTGCTAGATAAATCAGGTGGGTTGGTGATACATAGCGATGCTTCGGGGAAAGGCTTCGGCTGCGTCCTGATGCAGCACGATCGGGTAGTTGCTTATGCCTCACGACAGCTGAAGAATCACTAGAGGAACTACCCAACGCATGACTTAGAGTTAGCCGCAGTGGTTTTCGCACTGAAGATCTGGAGACATTACTTGTTGGGCGAAAAGGTAGAAGTGTACACGGATCACAAGAGTCTGAAGTACGTGTTCACTCGGAGAGAACTGAATATGAGGCAACGCCTGTGGCTAGAATTAATTGCGGACTACGACTTGGACTTACAGTACCATCCAGGAATGGTAAATGTCGTACCAGACGCTCTCAGTCGCAAGCCAGCGGTCATGATGTTGACCAGTCAGAAGAGCATCATTGAGGATTTTCAGAAGCTCGAACTAGAAGTTGTTACACCGAGTGCAATCAGGCAATTCTAGCAGTTACAGGTGCAATCTTCTCTGATCGATCGCATTAAGGTGGCACAGGCTGATGATCCTCGATTACAAAAGTTCAGAGAAGGTGGAAGCCGGGCTGAGGACGAACTTACTCATACATCAGGATGGTTCTCTAAGATTCGGTAGCAGGCTCTGCGTTCCCATGGGAGATGTTCGAGAAGAGGTATTAGCTGAGGCTTATAGTTCGGCTTATTCTGTGTATCCGGGAGGCACAAAAATGTATCGAGATCTAAAGCAACACTTTTGGTAGAACGGGATGAAGCGAGAGATTGCACTGTTCGTATCCAGGTGTTTGGTATGCCAGCAAGTAAAAGCAGAGCACCAGAGGACGGCTGGACTGTTGCAACCGCTTTTGATACCCGAGTGGAAGTGGGAGCACATCACTATGGATTTCGTGATTGTCTTACCACGGAGCCCAAGGGGAAACAACGCGGTTTGGGTTATCGTCGACCGTTTTACGAAAGCTGCACACTTCATACCCTTCCGTGTAGGACAGTCGACAGAGTCGCTTGCGGAGAAATACATGCAGGAGGTGGTGCGACTTCACGGAGTCCTGGTCAGTATAGTGTCGGATCGAGACACCAGATTTGTTTCACACTTTTGGAAGAGCTTACAGGAGAGTCTGGGTACACTTCTCAAGTTCAGCACGGCTTATCATCCCCAGATGGACGGACAGTCCGAGCGTACTATTCAGACGCTCGAGGACATGTTGAGGGCTTGCATGCTAGACTTCCAGGGTTCTTGGGAGGATCACCTTCATCTGGTGGAATTTTCTTATAACAACAGTTTCCAAGCTCGCATCCAGATGGCTCCATTCGAAGCACTTTATGGACGGAAATGTCGATCTCCTGTTTGTTGGGATGACGTGGGAGAACGGAGATTACTGGGCCCCGAACTTATTTTTCAGACGGTAGACAAGGTCCAGATGATCAGACGGCGCATTAAGACGGCTCAGGACCGACAGAAGAGTTGGGCGGATGCCAGTAGGAGAGCGCTAGAATTCGAGGTTGGAGATCATGTATTTCTGAAGATTTCTCCTACCCGCGGTGTTATCAGGTTTGGAGGTCGCGGGAGATTTTTCTCCTTTTGCTGGCTCGCGCGAAAGAAAGATAGAACCAGATGCTATGTTCCCCAACCTAAGAAAACTAAACTTTCTTACTAACTTTCCTCTTCCCCTCTTCCCCGATTCATCGGACTTTTTGAGGTGCTAGAGCGAGTGGGAGAGGTACCCTATCGACTTGCCTTACCTCCATCGTTAGCTGGTGTGCACTAAAATTTTCATGTTTCTCAGTTGAGGCGCTATGTTCGGGACGACAACCATATCTGGATCATTCGGAGTAACTTTGGGCACTGATCTTTCCTACGAGGAGCAGCCTACCATCATTCTCGATCGTCAGGATAAAGTGCTGAAGAACATGGCCATTCCACTGGTTCGTGTTTCATGGGGTGGTCGTTCTCCAGGAGTGTCTACCTGGGAACGCGAGGAGGACATCCGTGCACGTTTTCCATATTTATTGGTATATTGTAGTCCCGTTGTTTTTGTTTTAATTTCGAGGACGAAATTTTTGTAAGGAGGGTATGACGTAAATCCCCAGTTCCAAATAAAATTTTCCGTATTTTTTCCAGATTTTTATCCAAATTTATTTCTCATATATATGTATATATATATATATATATATATTTGTTATATTAATTTCCTAAACACAAAACTAAATTCCCAACCCATTCCTATTTCTACCCGACCAGACCCCTGCCAACCCAAACCGACCCGCTCCCTCGTCTTCCTCCCCGCTCACTATTTTCCCGCCATTTCTCCCCAACAGCTCCCCCACGATCCCTCGCTTATCGCGCCCATCTCCCCATGACCTGTGATCACCCCTTGATGACCGCGTCCCTCGCATCACCCCCAACAGCTCCAAGGCCCAACGGCTCCCCCCCCCACGACTCCGCTTCCTCATGCTCACCTCCGCGAGAACGATTCCAAGCCGACGTGATCTCATCGCCAACGAACCCGGGATCCCCGCACCTGTCTCCCCTCTTCTCTCCAATGTATCTTTCTAACCCCCCCCCCCCCGTTCTCTTCCCTCATCTCCCCTCTCTGATCACTCTCCTCTGCCTTCCTCCAACACCGAGCCAACAGCACCCACGCACCCCAACCCAAACTCCCCAGCTCCGACCACTGCCCGCCGAGCACCTCAACATTCCCTCTCCTCCTTCCCAACACCTCAACCACCAACACCCTCGCCTCATCTTCATCACCACCAACCCAAGCACCCACCACCATCAACACCGACCCCTGCATCTCGCCGACGAACCCAACTCCCTCATCCCTGCACCTCACCTGAGCTCCGACCCGTCGCCTCAGCCGACCTCGCCAGAGCCAGACCCACTGCATCGATCCCCTACAGCCCCGAGCTCCCCGACTCACCAGCTCCAATCCCCGAGCCACCTGAGCTCACTGCCGGCAGCCCTTCTACACTCGAGCACTTCGACGGAGTAGCTGGAAACCCCTGCCGTGACCGCCTCCACGCCAGTGCTGAGCCTGAGTACTCCGATCTAGCCCAGTCGAGCGCGCATCATTCCTTGATCGTGCTCGTCGTCGCTGCCGTGCCACCTTCGCCTAAGGCAAGTATCTTCTACTTGCTTATCATGCTATATCTTGAACCTATGAGACAATTGAAATGGATTAGACAATTGGAATTGGTATTCTTTAATTTCAATTAGAAACAAATGAGACAATTGAAATTGGGTGTGTGTCTGTCGTATTGTTATCAACTAGTTTTCTCCTACAACCTGTAATGGCTTGGAGTTATGCGTGATCATTTGGAATCGGTACTATAACCCAGGGTTAATACATGTAGGGATCGGGGAGACCAATCCCGTTTGAATTGATTAGACGAAACACGAAGTTCCGATCGATAGTTTCATGTGTATACTACGTTCTCGATCAATTGTCTTGAACCAAAACCTCGTTTGAAATTTCCCAAATTTATGATTTAAAGAATCCATGTACTGTTATCTGGTAGTGTGTATAAAATTGGTGTTAAATTATTGAAGTTCGAAACATAATACGATACACTCAGGATGCATCGTCAAAACTGAATTATCTGATCATGCAGCCTTGTTAGCTTCATAATAAATTATTAAAAAATCGGATCGTGGCGTGGTTAGGCTCGTTGTGAAGAGAACTGAATAATCTATGAATCCATGTATACGGTCACAGAAAATCATGTGGTTTATATAGTGAAAAATGAATAGATTTATTATTCTGGACTGCAGTCCGGGGTAGCAATCTATGGGGGAAAATGAATTCTAAGCACCTGTACACACCTTCTTAAAACTGAAAATGCGCGGAGTCCCATATGGTAGCGTAGATAAATTAATTATCTAACACCTGAAATTGGTCTTGTGCATTTTTACGGTCGTTTGGTATTTGAATTGTATTTTAGAATGTCATTACGTTCTGCAGTTTCTGCAGAAATGTTCGTTACATTGACACATTATTCTGGACATAACTTCTGATGTAGAGGTGCGATTGATAATCCGTCTGGTGCATTGGAAACTTAACTGGCAGAAATTTTTTTTATCCAACTAGGGTAATAGCTTAATCTGAACACAATTACTGGTAAAATGCGCGCGGAGTTGGGATTCCAGTTCTGAAACTGGAATTCCAGAAATCGATCGCTGCCTTTAAATGATGATAACTCCCTAATCTGAACTCCGTTTCACCTAAAATAAATTTTAATGTTTAGATAATCCAGTTTGTTTCACATGCCCTTGATATTGTTTTGGTCAATTCTAAGCATATGATTTACCGTGAATTTTGCAAGTTATATGGCATTAGTCGCTCTAATATAATGAATACATGTCCAGTGCATTTCTGCATATTTTTCATGCTTGAGTTATACCTGCTGCATAGTGATCATCTGCATTGTCGATATATTAATGATTAGTGATTGGGTTGTGGCAAATACGACAGTGATATTGATAAGTGGAAAAAGTGATTGAAAACGACAGTGATAAGTATTGTCCACAACCTATCTAATTCATGAATACATACCATAACCTGGGGGAATGGGGAAATCAAGGTAGAATTGAACTCGTATTTAGCGAGGTACAGTGATTTAGAGGATGATCATTCGCTATCAGTGATATTTTTATATATATACATACTTTAGGTCTTTGGCCTAGCGGCACGGCTGACAGGGTTATGTCCCGGGAACAGTGAACCGTAGTCTCGGGCATGCACGAGACTCTTGTTAAACACGAGTATCCTCTCCACCAATTGATTTCATGGACTTAATGACCGTTAAGTAGTGACATATACATTTCTTAGTTCACCGACATGTTACACATAGTGCACTATTCATATTCAGTTGATGTTATTATATACATGTTCTGCAAATCCATTGTACTCCCCATGTTTAATAATACTGCACGCCTATTATACATATTTATTGCTATATGTGTCGCCCTGAGACCTGAGTGTGCATGCTCGGAGGACGAAGTGGATCCATCCCAGGAGCAGGACTTATCCTTCGAGATTGCGGAGATCTAGACTGCACCACCAGCGCTACTTTCTTTGATTTCAGCATTTGTTATTTGTTAGTTGTTTATTCTGTGAAATAAATGTACCTCAAACTCTTTTAAATTGCAATGTAATAAAGTCGTGAACTATGATTTTTCCTTTACTCAAGCACTGTTTATTAACTATCATGTAATGCTAGAAGCTGAAGTGTGACTATGGCGGGATTATTCCCTGATCGTAGGAGCATGGCTGGCATAGTCATCCCTCATATCCTGTATTTTGGGAAGCGGGGAGTGACACTAGTAATGCCTCTTCAAGTAACCAGATTCATGACTGTTACCGTATATTTCCTTTCCATCTCTCCAATCTCTTTATATGTCTTTACTTATTACCTTCTGTACACCACCTTTAGACTAATTGGTTTTCTTCCTTCCCTACCTTTCGGCACCAGCCTATAGCTTGGAAGAAGACTATCCAATAAGCGTAATAGGTGTACCCTCCTAGTCCTAGGAGCCCTCGCATCCTGAGAGAAAATAAAGGGAAAAGACATCTGAATAATCCTACTATATTTCTCCTGAACTGAAAACCATCCTCGAATCTGGAACGAATTCCTTCGAGTTCGTATGTAACTATACGATGACATGTTCAAGCATTATGGACGTTCGTAGTGATACGAAGTGTTCTGGAGAAATCCAAAGTGGATGTGGGAGTGGCAGGGGTATACACGGTTTTGTCGCGAATGATAGCAGTCGCAATTTTCTTTGTCGTTATTCTAATCCCTTTATATGTCTTTACTTATTACTTTCTGTACACCGCCTTTAGGCTAATTGGTTTTCTTCCTTCCCTACCCTTCGACACCAGCCTAAGGTTTGGAAGAAGACTATCCAATAAGCTCAATAGGTTTACCCTCTCCTAATCCTAGGAGCCCTCATAACCTGGGAGAAGATAAAGGGAAAAAACAACCGAATAATCCTATTCAATCTCTCCAGAACCAGAATCCATCCTCGAATCTAGAAAAAGTTTCTTTGAGTTCGTGTGTAACTATACGATAGATTATCTAATAAGTGTGGATCTTCGTAGTGATACGGGGTGTTCTGGAGAAACGCAAAGGTGATATAGAGGGGGCAATGATATATGCGACACTGTGATATTCCAAAAGCCAAAGTGTTTTAAGAAGGTTCGTGTAGGGTGTTTTTCGTCACCCCATTGAGATGGGAATACGCGCGCGCTTGTCAAGCGTACACTACAGATTCCCCCTGCCTAGGGTAGGCCGGGGTTTATTGATTGTGGGGATCCGAATCTCCGGCAGCCGCGGACTAAGCTGCCGTTAATTACCCCTCGCCTTTGGCGCGAGGGAACCTCCGATTAACGGGTTAAACTGGTCATGCGAACTCAATGTGCGGTGTGCGTGTGTTGTGTTTTAAAAAGGGGGTTTTGGATATATCGGGAGCCACGTGGAGTTTTTACGGGGGTGTTGTGGAGCACGTGTGTGTGAATATGTATACATATGTATATGTATATGTATGTACATAAAAAGAGAGGGAAAAGGCATCCAAAGGATGCATGGGGGCAGCACTTTGGGCGATGTGCACCTAGGTGCTGTGCGCTCAGGCGCTAGAGTGCCACGTGTCGGCACGTGGGCGCTCTGCGCTTGAGCGCAAGTGCGCCACGTGTCGGCACAGGGGCGACTTGCGCCTGAGCGCTTGCGCTTGAGCGCAAGCGCGCCACGTGTCGGCACGGGGCGACTTGCGCTCGAGCGCTTGCGCTTGAGCGCAAGCGTGCCATGTGTCGGCATGTGAGCGCTTTGCGCTTGAGCGCAGGGCGCTGTAGTGCAAAGCGCCATGTGTCGACACGTGGGCGCTTTGCGCTCGAGCTCTGAGCGCTTGAGCGCAAGCGCGCCACGTGTCGGCACGCGAGCACTTGAGCGCCGGTGAGAAAAGGAGGCTTTTAGCCTAAGAAACAGAAGCTATGCTTCAGAAAGGAAATATTTGTTGTTGTATATATATATATATGGAGTTAAAACTCCTAGGATGTTTTGAAGCTGATGCAGGGGGTTCTTCTTCTTCCTGTTGCTTGGCCGGATCTTGAAGATCAGGAAGTAGGAGATTTTAAAAATCACTTATTTTTGAGATCTGATGGGAGATCTGAGTTCCCCTTCATGGGTTTTGTGGTGGAAAACTACTTAGTTTTGGAAAAGAAAGAGTAAAACTCTTGATTTAATTCAAAAGAAATGAGAAGGTTTAGAACCTTGGAGAAGGAGAAGGAGGCACAAAGAACCCTAGTTTTTAGGGGAATGAAAAGTGTATGCTTTATTCATCATCATGTTGCCTTATATAGGCTTACATATTTACATATAACCCCTTAGGCTTTACAAAAATGGCATTTTAGCCATCCCATAGCTCATGTGCCATTTCATTTTTGCACATAAGCCATGGGCTTACAAAATATTGGTTTTATGCCCATTTTGTTTACATTCATGCATAAACAATTACATAAAAATTATTTATTACATGATTTTGTTGTTGGCATGGGGAGGCTGGCTGCGGGCTCGACTTGGGCATGGGCCCGCTTGACCTAGGCTTGGGCCCACCTGGCTTGGGGTTGACTTTGATTTTGACTTGGTCAACCGGGGTGTAAATTTTTACCCCAACAAATTGCCCCCCATCAATAAATGCACACAGCATATGTGGGTCGTGTGCATGAAATTGATGGATCTTCTTTTGCATGGAGGCGACTTGCTTTGGATCCCACTTTTTGGGATGCACTGCCCTTTTTACGACATGGACGGTCGGCGCTTGACACGTCTCCGAGATAGAGTGTCCGTGGTAGACGTTTCCCTAGCCCGGAGTGATTTCGTTGACGTGCCCCCGGCGCGGAGTGTCGCTGGTCGACGTTTCCCCGAGGCGGAGTATCGGCTGGTTGACGTGTCCCCGAGACAGAGTGTCTGCTTGACGTTTCCCCGAGAAGGAGTGTCGCTGGTCGACGTGTCCCCGGCGTGCAGTGTCTACTGGTTGACGTATCCCCGAGACGGAGTGTCGTTTGTTGACGTGTCCCCGGCACGGAGTGTCGCTGATTGACTTTTCCCCGGCGCAGAGTGTCGCTGATAGACTTTTCCCGGGCGCGGAGTGTCGCTGGTTGACTTTTCCTCGGCACGGAGTGTCGCTGGTTGACTTTTCCCCGAGACGGAGTGTCTGCTGTTGGACGTTTCCCCGGTACGGAGTGTCTGTGTTGGACGTTTCCCCGAGACGGAGTGTCGTTGGTTGACGTTTCCCCGAGACGGAGTGTCGCTGGTCGACTTTTCCCCGGCACGGAGTGTCGCTGATCGAATTTTCCCCGGCGCGGAGTGTTGCTGGTCGACTTTTCCCCGGCACGGAGTGTCGCTGGTTGACTTTTCCCCGAGACGGAGTGTCTGCTGTTGGACGTTTTCCCGGCACGGAGTGTCGCTGGTTGACTTTACCCCGAGACGGAGTGTCTGCTGTTGGACGTTTCCCCGGCACGAAGTGTCGCTAATCGACTTTTCCCAGGCGCGGAGTGTCGCTGGTCGACTTTTCCTCGGCACGGAGTGTCGCTGGTTGACTTTTCCCCGAGACAGAGTGTCTGCTGTTGGACGTTTCCCCGGTACGGAGTGTCTGTGTTGGACGTTTCCCCGAGACGGAGTGTCGCTGGTTGACGTTTCCCCGAGACGGAGTGTCGCTGGTTGACGTTTCCCCGAGACGGAGTGTCGCTGGTCGACTTTTCCCCAGCACGGAGTGTCGCTGATCGACTTTTTCCCGGCGCGGAGTGTCGGTGGTTGACTTTTCCCCAAGACGGAGTGTCTGCTGTTGGACGTTTCCCCGGTACGGAGTGTCTGTGTTGGACGTTTCCCCGATGCGGAGTGTCGCTGGTTGACGTTTCCCTGAGACGGAGTGTCTGCTGTTGGACGTTTCCCCGGTACGGAGTGTCTGCTGTTGGACGTTTCCCCGGTATGGAGTGTCTGCTGTTGGACGTTTCCCTGATGCGGAGTGTCTGTGTTGGACGTTTCCCCGATGCGGAGTGTCTGTGTTGGACGTTTCCCCGATGCAGAGTGTCGCTGTTGGAATTGGTTGGTTTGATTTGTTTGATTTGAGTCGACATCAGCATCGCTACACTGGAATATGGTACCAGGAGCGAATCATCATTTGTCATGAGAGAATTTTGGGATTGGTATTTTTGTCGGCATCTGCATTGCTGCACTGGAATAATGCCAGGAGTAACTCATCATTTGCCCCGGGAGGATTTGGATTTGGTTTTTTCGTTTGGCATCTGCATTGCTGCACTGGAATAATGCCAGGAGCAACTCATCATGTGCCCCGAGAGGATTTGGATTTGGTTTTTTTTCGTTTGGCATCTGCATTGCTGCACTGGAATAATGCCAGGAGCAACTCATCATGTGCCCTGAGAGGATTTGGATTTGGTTTGTTTGGCATCTGCATTGCTGCACTGGAATAATGATAGGAGCAACTCATCCTGTGCCCCGAGAGGATTTGGATTTGGTTTGTTTGGCATCTGCATTGCTGCACTGGAATAATGCCAAGAGCAACTCATCATGTGCCCCGAGAGGATTTGGGAATTGGTGTCTTAGAAGACAGGTTTAGATCCCTGTCACCTAAGGCTTTTCCATTTTGTGAGCCGTAAGGGTCTCACAAATCATTTTCTCCCTACGGGTTATAAGGATCCCGTAGGTGTATTTTCTCCTTAGGAGTCGTAGGGACTCCTAAGTGTGTTGCTCCTTTATGAGTCGTAGGGATCTCACGCGGGAATTTTCTCCTCACAAAGTCGAGAGGATTTTGCGAGTGCATTTCATTTCTTTTTTTTTACGAGTTTGCGCCCTTTCGGGTTTCACAAACTTGCCGGCAGTCCTGCTGTTTTTACTCACGGGGTCCTTTCGGGTTTTCATCCGTACCCATTTTGCTTGTGGACATACCGTTCTTTTTTTTCTTTTTTTCTTTTTGGAGAGATCGGGATTGTTTTACGCCCGTGGATTGTATACGGTTTTGCAGGATTTATAATCCAGACCGTAGGGCCAAAAGCATTTTGGGTCTTTGTTGGCGTCTGCATCGCTGCACTGGAATATGGTACCAGGAGCGACTCATCATTCGCCGTTGGGGTATGGGATTTGGAATTTGGTTGGCGTCTGCATCGCTGCACTGGGATATGGTACCAGGAGCGACTCATCATTCGCCATTGGGGTATGGGATTGATGGCTTAGGAGACAGGTATAGATCCCTGTCACCTAAGACTTTTCAATTTTATGGGCCGTGAGGGTCCCATAAAAGCATTTTCTCCCTGCGAGTCGTAAGGATCCCGTGGGTGTATTTTCTCCTTAGGAGTCGTAAGGACTCCTAAGTGTGTTTTTCCTTTATGAGTCGTAAGGATCCTACAAAGGTTTGTTCTCCTCATGTATCGTGAGGACACATGAGTGGGTCTTCTCAATGGAGCATAATTCCAAAGGCGGAGACCAGCCGCGTAACCGGTGGTTGCGGTGGGGCATGGACGTGATGAGAATCATTTGAGCCCATGGATTGTATACGGCAGTCAATTTAAGGACTGGCCGTAGGGCTGGGAGAATTTTGGAAATTTGAATTTTGTTGGCGTCTGCATCGCTGCACTGGAATATTATACCAGGAGCGACTCATCATTCGCCTTTGTTTTGTTTGTTTTTTTTGTTTTGTTTTATTTTTGTTTCACCGCGATTGCTCTATCATTTCAGCTTTTCTTATCGCGAGGATCGCGATTGCCCTATCATTTCGGCTATTTATTCGCGGTTGCCCCATCATTTCGGCTTTACTTTATTTTACTCGCTGATTTTTATTGCGAGTTGCCCCATCATTTCGGCTTTTATTTTTTTCTCTTTTATTTACACATTTTTTTATTTACATTTTTTTTGCATTCCCAGTTTAACGACTTAGAAGTCGATTGTTCCCAGTTTAATGACGTGGTGGTCAATTGTCCTCAGAGAAAGGCGGGTGTTTGAGAGAATCAGGTCCCTGAAGGACTTTGGTCCCCGTGTGTATGAAATTGGCGGTCGCAGCTTGATTGTTTGTTAACACGCCAGGGGACAATGATATTTCTCCCGCCTAGTATTGTTTCTCGACCCAATCCTTGAAGATGCAACAGTCTTCAATAGTGTGCCCCAGCACTCGGTGGTATGGGCAAAAGTTGGGATGATCAGTCTTGTTCGCTTCACTTAGCCTTTTTGGTTCTGGTAGCCACAGGCCATTCTTCAGAGCATCTTTAAAAATTTTGTGGACCTTGTCCCTTCAGAATGAGTAGACTTTATTTCTTCTTTCCTCCAAAGTTGGCTCTCAAGACTGGTCAATTTTTGCTCCACCCGTTCTCTGCTTTTTTGGAGAATCGGTGATGTTAGAACTTCCGCCTTTTCGGTTGTCGTCCCTCCAAGGTTTCGGTCTGTTTGTGAACTGAAGATCCTGAGCGGACTCGGGCTTTAAGCGTTCCAACATTTGGACCTTTTTGGTCAGCTCTTGGAATGTTTTGAGACCCGCGGTACATAGAAACGGGGCCATCCAGTTGTTGAGATTTCCGACAAGGAGACTGACAGATTGGTTCTGCTCTATCGGCGGTTCACATTTGACAGAGAGATTGCGCCATCGGGTTATAAAATCCGTGTTCCTTTCGTCGCTCTTGGGCTTGGTCCTTACGAGCTCGGCAATGGTAATCTTATCGCTGACGCTCATGAACCTCTGCTGAAACAGAAACTCCATTTGGACAAAAGTTGTGATGGAGCCATCCGGTATGCTCGCGTACCAGTCAAAAGCAACATCGGTCAAGCTATTAACGAACTGGTGGAGGAGAAGCGCATCATTGCTCCCAGTATTCCCGCATGAGGCTTTGAAGTGGGCAATATGCTGATTCGCATTTCCCGTCCCATCGAATCTTCCGAATTTAGGGATGACATAGCCGCTAGGAAATTCCACCAGATCGTACTGAGCAGGATATGGTCTCCCACTACTGCTGATATCTTTTTGCGCTTCGGCTTCGGCCACCAATGTTTTGACTTTGCTGGCAACCAAATCTATGATTTGATCTTGATTTAGCGGGCTACTGCCATCAGTAGCCAAGATATTTCCTGAGATAGGATGCGATTGACTTTCATGCGGTCCGCCCACCTTTGGATTTGAGGGAATAGGCACCGGCTGTCTCGGGACAACGTTTCCCGGTTCATGAGCAGAGCCCTATGCTTGATTGGGCGGTTGAGAGGCAAGTTGGGCCGTAAGCCGTAAGACGACGTTCGTCAAGTCGTCAATTTTGGAGTAGAGCTTGGCCATCTTCTTGTCTTTGCTTCTGAGCTGTTTTCGGAGCTCTTGGATAAGTTGCTGCTCCGCATTCTTAGGCTGGAAAGTTGGCTCATCTTCGCTTTTCGAGCCCGACTCCTCATGGACCGAAGGGTCTTTCCGCCTATCATCCTCATCGATAGGGTCTTCATCACCCAGCAGAGGCGGCTGTTCTTGGGAAGCGGCCACCACATTCAAGCCAGATTGGATTTGGGATGTAGTGGCCCCGTCCTTGCTCTTGCTGCGCGTGCCCACCATGTAGACAGTGTGGACCTCATATCCAGTCGTCTCTTTCTCATTGGCGGGGAGCTTAAAGAAGACACCCGATCGAGCAGTGGTCAAGAGCACCGCTGGAGCTTGCTCGGGACGCGTTGTAGTTTTGTTTGTGTTGATGGCCTTGCCCCCAGCTGGGGCCAAGGAAAGTCGTTCAGACACCGACTTGCTTTTGGGTTGGGGCGCCCTTGAGATAACCACATTTGGTCTCCTGCCTTTCGAGATCGGTTTTTCTGCCACCAGGGCTTGAGGAGCTGGGATGGCGCCAACTGGCATGAACAAAATAGAGCCGAATGGTAGCAGCGGCTCCTCCCATTGTCGTCCGAGACTAGTCGGAAGGACCTTCCTAGAGTCTATCCTCATCGTGTAGGAGACGGGAGCTGAGTTCATCATCGAAGACATCGTCGGAAGGTGATTGCTTGAAAATCTGCATGAAAAAGCATTATTTTTAGTATAAACACAGATATGTACATTGATTGAGTTTGCATGAACGCTTAACCCGAAATATAGGAGGAGAGATTGGTCCCACCGGGCGTTCCAGAATCTGTAGGGTGTTTTTCGTCACCCCATTGAGATGGGAATACCCGCGCACTTGTCAGGTGTATACTACAGATTCCCCCTGCCTAGGGTAGGCTGGGATTTATTGATTGTGGGGATCCGAATCTCCGGCAGCCGCGGACTAAACTGCCGTTAATTACCCCTCGCCTTTGGCGCGAGGGAACCTCCGATTAACAGGTTAAACTGTCCATGCGAACTCAATGTGCAGTGTGCGTGTGTTGTGTTTTAAAAAG
The DNA here is from genome assembly GCA_030015575.1 of Agapanthus africanus. Classification (NCBI taxonomy): domain Eukaryota; kingdom Viridiplantae; phylum Streptophyta; class Magnoliopsida; order Asparagales; family Amaryllidaceae; genus Agapanthus; species Agapanthus africanus. Next base: position 24,787,888 of record CM057339.1, on the reverse strand, counting down.
GGGGTTTTGAATATATCGGCAGCCACGCGGAGTTTTTACGGGGACAGTGTTGTGGAGCACGTGTGTGTGAATATGTATACATATGTATATGTATATGTATGTACATAAAAAGAGGGGAAAAGGCATCCAAAGGATGCGTGGGGGCAGCACTTTGGGCGCTGTGCACCTAGGTGCTGTGCGCTCAGGAGCTAGAGTGCCACATGTCAGCACGTGGGCGCTCTGCGCTTGAGCGCTGGGCGCTTGAGCGCAAGTGCGCCACGTGTCGGCACGGGGGCGACTTGCGCCTGAGCGCTTGCGCTTGAGCGCAAGCGCACCACATGTCGGCACGTGGGCGCTTTGCGCTTGAGCGCAGGGCGTTGTAGTGCAAACGTGCCACGTGTCGACACGTGGGCGCTTTGCGCTCGAGCGCTGAGCGCTCGAGCGCAAGCGCGCCACGTGTCGGCATGCGAGCGCTCTGCGCTTGAGCGCCGGCGAGAAAAGGAGGCTTTTAGCCTAAGAAACAGAAGCTATGCTTCAGAAAGGAAATATTTATTGTTGTATATATATATAGAGAGAGAGAGAGAGAGTTAAAACTCCTAGGATGTTTTGAAGCTGATGCAGGGGGTTCTTCTTCTTCCTGTTGCTTAGCCGGATCTTGAAGATCAGGAAGTAGGAGATTTTAAAAATCACTCCTTTTTGAGATCTGATGGGAGATCTGAGTTCCCCTCCGTGGGTTTTGTGGTGGAAAACTACTTAGTTTTGGAAAAGAAAGAGTAAAACTCTTGGTTTAATTCAAAAGAAATGAGAAGGTTTAGAACCTTGGAGAAGGAGCAGGAGGCACAAAGAACCCTAGTTTTTGGGGGAATGAAAAGTGTATGCTTTATTCATCATCATGTTGCCTTATATAGGCTTACATATTTACATATAGCCCCTTGGGCTTTACAAAAATGGCATTTTAGCCATCCCATGGCTCATGTGCCATTTCATTTTTGCACATAAGCCATGGGCTTACAAAATATTGTCTTTATGCCCATTTTGTTTACATTCATGCATAAACAATTACATAAAAATTATTTATTACATGATTTTGTTGTTGGCATGGGGAGGCTGGCTGCGGGCTCGACTTGGGCATGGGCCCGCTTGACCTGGGCTTGGGCCCACCTAGCTTGGGATTGACTTTGATTTTGACTTGGTCAACTGGGGTGTAAATTTTTACCCCAACAGTTCGGTTATCTTAGTTCATAAGTTTTAGTTTAGGATCGGGCCATGGTCGCTGCCAAAGAGAGAGAGAGAAGAAATACTCTGCGTGCACTCTAACCTAGATCAGAATGGTTAATCACTTTATCTAATCAGGATGGCTCCCACTGTTTCCTGGAATTCTCCTCCAAAACTAAAAGAAGAATTAGTCAGGATCATCTAAAATCACCCGAGGAGTAATCCTACTCATCAGTGAGAATCGGGATCCAACTATCATCGCATGATAACTTGATGGAATCCACCCAAGTCACCACACTCCAGAAGGTATGCGCAAGCCTGGCAAGTTTCCTGTATGTTTGAAACTCCCAATGTGAATTTTACCTCTAACGACTTCATGGCCTTGATAGAGACCAACGTGCCATATGTTGCTAATCAATTTCAACCCGTCATTATCCAAGATTGATCTAAACCCACCCGCACAAGCCCTTGATAGAGACCAACGTGACTATGCGGCTGTCCTAGATAATCGCATATCCATGCTACAGACACGTATCACGCAGCTACCGTATAATATACCTTGATAGAGACCAACGTACATAGCACGAATACTACGAGATACCTATCTAAAATGACAGAGGGCTACGGCTGGTTTTTGGCGAAAAACCTTTAACGTAATGAACTTGATATCGTTGAACGAACCAGATAGCTTTACAAATATATAGTGGCGCAAACTTTTGCTAAAGAGGTCACTCCCTATGAAGGGATCTCGGCTTTTTCCTCGTCGAATGAGGTGCAGGATATTCCAAACTAAATACCTCGATGCAAAGCAAAAGGAAATGACTGTAGTGAAGTTATTACGCTGACACAAACTTCTTCCCAAGAGGTCACTCCCGGTGAAGGGATCTCGGCCCTTGCCTTGTCGATTGAGATGCTGGATATTCATAACCAAATACCACTGTGCAAAGCAAAAGAGTACGCCTGTAATGTCTGTTTTTAAAAAATCTTAGTTCCAACAACATCATATAGGTTTGTTTTATCCTTGCATTGATAAGAATCAACGCAGTGCCATCAATAAACATATCACACCAGATAAAAGAACGAAAATAAAATGTACGTATATGTCATCCGCATTCGCCACTGGGTCCCGTCATCACCCGTTAGGTTACTTAACTAACGACTGAGCGGGGACTGGACTAGTACGGGTGCAAAACATAAACAACATCTACTAGTTTATATATAAATATATATAACAATCATCCCAGGCATAATATAAAGCAACATCACAGAAGCATCACAGAAAATCAGCCAAGCAACACAGAGTGGTGGATAATCCTGGAGCCCCGGGTTTCATTTGAGCCGCAAATGAGACCCGACGTTCCCTGTCGTGTGGATAGCCTGTGCAATGAAAATCTAGACCCCTACGAGTGCGGCAAGTTACCCGCCAATCCCAGAAGTGAGGCAACCCCAATCAACAACGTGAATGGGCCACCCAGCACTTCATGGAATCCGGTAACTTGGGCACCCCTCCGTGGGTCAACCTATACCCCCTACGAGTGCGGCGAATAGCCCGCCAATTCTAGAGTAAGGTCCCCTCCGTCTCAACGCCATGAGATGCGGACCCGTTGCCCTCTAGAACCCGGCTATTCGTGCACTCCACCGCGGGGTAATCCTAGTACAGAAAAGAAAATAATATGTACAAGGGTGACATCGACCTCAAACCGGTCGTGCCCTAAAGAAATAATATACAAACAGGCAGTGATGACAGTCCACATGTCGGACGTTCGCCTCGCAATATCAAATGTACAAATGAGTCTGAATTGTACTAACATTTCACCCAAGCTATCCACCACGACGATCCAACCACAATCACAACACAACACAAAACATTAACGTGAATGTCACGTTCGCAAACCCGTCTAAAAGAACATATAGCAATTAGACGAGTTGTACCGCTCTAATGACATTCACGATCGCAGATAGTAATGCATGTACTATAAACATTTAAACAGTATTAAATTATCGACTTCGAAACACCCCGAATTGCCCCTGAACAAAAGATAACATAATATCCAAAATGGGCCAAACAAACAATACCACCGCACCAATATTCTAGAGACTAGAAAACATCAAAAATTTCAAGTCCAAACTCCCTAGAAAAACCGGCCACATTGAATGTTTTGCAAATCTCGTCGGGTCAAATCCGGCGGTTTGGGCTCGTATTTGTAGTGTGTTCTAGTGGTCACCAAAGATTCTTCTGTAGTTGCTTAAAAAAAATTTTGAAGACTCTGAAAAATCGACAGACACTGGAATACATCGGGGTGTTGTTTTGGAGTTGTTTCGGTTTTGATACTTTAACATTGTCTAAAACTGCTAGTAAGGGGTTTTCGGGTTGGCTCTGATACCATGTTGGGTAACGGCAGCGTCCCGTCCATCAAACCGTGGCCAAATGCGGAACAAAAATTTACTAAACTGGCGATACCACAACCCGATGCCCGGATCTACCCTAAACCCTATACTAGCAAGCAATATAAAGAGTTAAGAATGGTTATACAGAGTTGATCCGTGTCCTTCGGTCTTCAACCTTCATCCCAAGCTCCTAGTGGTTTCTTGATCGAATTTGGTTGCCGGTCTTTCTCCATCTACGATGATCCACCTGAGGGAAAAGGCGCAAGCATCAACCTCGCCAAGCGAAGTAACCGACGCTCCAAGGTTGCTAGCAATGGAGAGTGGAGGTGTACGAATATCTCACTATTGTTTTTCTCTCATCAAATGCTCAAGGAGCAACTCAAGAAGATGAAGGAGGTGAGAAAACATGTGGCATGAGCAACTAAAGAAATGTGGCTAATTCTTTTCTCCAAGTAAGAATGAGAGTGAATGCAGCAAGTGTAGAAAAGAAAATGAGCAAGGCATCTCAAGGAAAAAGTGGTAGCTGCCTCTCTCTCTCATTCACAAAAAAAAATCTGTTTTCATTTTACCAATAAACAATTCCATGCCATACCTCTCTACATGCTCAAGCCCATGCTCATGACAACTCACCCTCCACTTCATTTTCCAAATTTATTTTCTAAAAAGAAAATCAATTAATGAGGTGGCCATCTTCTAAAAACTATTCCGTATAAATACGGAATACAACCCGGTACACGTATCGAAATACATATACGTGTATTCGTACAAAAATACGAATAGCCAAGAGAGAAAATGAATAGTGAACAATAATACTAGAATACATATATATAAATTCATATATAAATTATTAAATCAAAACCTGATTTAATAATCCGGCTTAATCCTAAGCCGCTAGTATTATCAACCGTCCTATTAAAGTCTGTGCAGCCTGTACACATATTTAATCGGACGCCTGTATGTACCAACATACGTCATCTACACCATATCGCCTGAACCGTGAAAACCTCCTGTGTGGGACTCAAAAGACTCGTCAATACGCTGGCAGTGCGTTTTACCGCAAGCACGTCAGCGGCACTAGCTATACGTAACGGCTACCCAGGTATTGAGCGAAAGGAAGGCTGACGAGCAAACTCATCCATACCCCTACTGAGCCTGACAGTGACAATATCCGTACAGTCCGGTCTGTTCTTCTAAGAGTATCGCATATCGAGTCTAGGGGTGGATAAAGTCAGACCTCTAATAACGCGATAATTCGTGTCGGTATGAAACCCATCGCCATATGAGAAACTACCGATCCTAGATCAGTAATTCTCGACTACCTTGGCCAAGGATTTCTGGTGATGGCTGATTGATAGACTTTTTCTGCGTGCGCATTTTGAAATCAAAATTAAGAATATACCGCAATCAATAACGGTGTCGCTTGGTAGCTAGCCGGTTGAGTACGGGTCGGTCCACAGGGAGATGGATTCCTTTTCTTTATGTTCTAACGAGTTAATCCGATCAAGTCGGATTTTGTTTTACGATCTAAGAATGAGATTAAATTGATTAAAAGTCTTGCTAGGGTTGGGATTAGGTTAGTTTGGAAAAGGGATTCTACCCACTGCTTTCATTGCCCTAGTGAAAAATATAGGTGTTAGGATAATAGTCAACAAAAGGGATTAGCACGATTAGGAAGAAACTTAGTTTCTTCCTTTGGTCCTTGTCCATCCTTTCGGTCCTTGTCCATCCTTTCTTAACTCTTAGCCATAACCTATATTTAAATCAACCACAACCGGTCTAACTAGGGAATCACCGCTATCTTATAGGATAGGGTGCCGTAGTGAGCGGTGTGTAGTTAATTTAAATAGAGTCCTATTGTAAAAATTATATGGGCAAAGAAAGGAAAGAGAGAGATTTACTTCTCTTAAACCTTCCCAATCCCAACCCTAACAAGTGAGGAATTACTCACTCATTAGGGAAGTTATGATAAGATTCATTTTTATAATTTTAAAAGACTATCTAAGTTGCAGATAATAAAAGACAGATAAAAATTCAGGAATTAAATTCAGATAAAAGAATGCACGATAAAAAAATAAAAATACCTTTATTGATGACCTCTTGACGATTACAAGGAAATTAAAATTTAATCTAGAAATTAAAAAGAGGCATCTCAAAAGAGGCACACCTTATTTGGCTTTGAGCCCTCCTATTTATAGATAGGAAAAATCCTAGATTTACAATCTGATCCATACATGAAATTACAAAACAACCCCAAAGACCGAGTCAAAGCACCGACACCCCACCGACAAGTGCATTGCACGGACGTGGAACCGCGGCAGAAAGGCCTGTTAGGTCGCGGTTCCACGGCCAATTGGTGGGTTCTTGGGCCCATCTCTTCAGGGTTTCTCTGTGTTGCTTTTATCTACTGTTTTCTTCACTTGGTTTCTCAGAATCTCTTCTATTTTTTTCCAAATTTCCAACAGTGCAGAATGTTGTGGACTTTTCGCCGTGAACTTCGCGTTGAAGTCTTTAATCCTGTGTTGCCCTTGTACTTTGTGCATTGAACTGTTTGCTAATCTTCGTTTGTTCCTTAAACTGGTAGGCGGCATCATACAGATTCATCTATTTGTTGGTCGTAGTCTCATATTTGTAGCGTCTTTTCATGAATTACACTGTATTGTTCTGAGAACCTGTAATCTGCAACTATTTAGCAGACATGGATCAAAAGCACCTATTTATTTGCAATGTGATTAAGAATGGGCGATATAATAATGCAAAATTATGATATGATAAAATACCCCCAAACTTATCTTTTGCTCGTCCCGAGCAAAACCAATTTTATTCTCAACAAATTCCTAACCTCACTTTCGCAGGAAATCGCGATTGCACTGAGCTCGTGCAACAAGCCGTTAAAACTCTAGATGTCCCTAATAGGAAGGGTGTTGTCTCCTGAGGGTTTTCATCGGATACTACCCACAAAATCCGATCAATTTGGCATGTTGACTTTCATTCTTCAATTCGGTATTCTACCAAGAATTTTTATTATCTTTGACTTAGAAATCATCAACCTGTATTTTTCACACTCACTTATCATTTAACTTAAGATCGTATATGTTCTGCAAATTTATTAAGCTTTCAGCATCTTTTGAATTTTCCTTCTAAGGTTCCATCTCAACTTAGGAATTTTTATCATCTTTTCTGAAGGTATAAGTCTTATCTTTCATTCCTATCTCTCATCCAAACCCCAATCATATACCCCTACGTGTGTGTATGTATCACCCTTACACTTGGAAATTCAATTCAAGCTATCATACTCTTGTTCATCTTCCAAAATACTTTTAGTTGGTGAATTTTAGATGAAATTGCCCACACGTCCTTCATGCGACCGTTAATACTTCTTGAGGTACTAAACGACCGATTACAAAATGTGCTTGCAAATTTAAGCGTAATTCCTCATCTTGCAATACCTAAGGCTTAGTGGTGAGTATTCCCGCCTGTCACGCGGGTGACCCGGGTTCGATCCCCGGCAACGGCGCCATTTGATTGAAAGAAGTTTTGCTGTATGCGTGCGTTTTAAAATCAAAATTAAGAATATACCGCAATCAAGACGGTGTCGCTTGGTAGCTAGCCGGTTGAGTACGGGTCGGTCCATAGGGAGAAGGATTCCTGTTCTTTATGTTCTAACGAGTTAAATCCAAAAAACTAGTGGTTTTGTTGTAGATCTATGAATGAGGATAAATTGATAAAAATGCTTGCTAGGGTTAGGATTATGTTAGTTTGGAAAATGGATTCTTCTCGCTTCTATCAATGCACTAATTAAGAATATAGGTGTTAGGGTAATAGTCAACAACGGGGATTAGCACGATTAGGAAGAAACTAAGTTTTTCCCCTTTGGTCCTTGTCAGTCCATTCTTGGCTTTTAGCCCTAACCTCTGATTAATTCAACCACAACCGGTCTAACTAGGGAATCACCACTATCTTGTAGGATAGGGTGCCGTAGTGAGCGGATTATGGTTGTTCTAAAGAGAGTCCTTTAAATAAAATTATTTGGGCAAAGAAAGGAGAGAGAGAGATTTCCTTCTCTCAAACCTTCCCTATCCTAACCCTAACAAGTGAGGAATTACTCACTCATTAGGAAGGTGACAATCAAATTCATTTTTATAATTTTTAATATTAGAAAACTAAATTGCAAATAATAAAATAACAAATAAAAATTGCAGATAAAAAGAATGCGAGATAAAAACTTACTTTTATTGATAACCTCTTCAACGATTCATTACAAAGTGAATTTAAATTCTAGATCTAGAAATAAAAGAGGCACCCAAAAGAGGCACCCTCGCTATATTTTTTATTTATGCTGCCTTAAGCAAGTACAAAACCAGTGTTCATTTTTTTATGTCTCTTTATTCACATTTTATACTTTATTTTATTTTCATTCATACTAAGGATTTTAGACAAGAGCATTTCAAGATATTCTCTACTATCCCAAGTTTCAAGATGTGTGTAAGTGCGTATAATAGGGTATATCTTTTCAGAATTTGGACTTAAGGTTCAGAATTATTTTTCAGACTCACTTTTCAATACTTTTCCCTTATTTTGACTTAGCCCAAGAACTGAACTCAAAATTTGCCTATTTCTAAATAAACTGCAATGACATATATTTTCTATAGTTAAACTTTAAGAAAGGTTATTTTTAGGGTTTTTAATTTACTAAGTTTAGGATCTAGTTTTTCCTAACTAGTCAACCGTCATGTTGAACTTAAGTCAAATATGGTCAAAATTGAAATTTTCAATTTTTATAATTTTTAAAATTTTTCAATTTTTATGGGTTTTAAAATAAGTATGCAAATGCAAAAATATACATATGAATGTGAAGGAAGAAAGCTTACTGAGCACACCCCCAAGCTTAAACTTGATAGTGCCCTCACTGTCAGGCTACACCAAGATGGTCAAAATTGTCGGCACTCCCCTGGTTTTTTTTTTTTATTATTAACAGAAAAGGAAAACAAAATATATACACAAAAAGGTCCCCCCAAACTTAAGTAAAACAGTGTTTCCACTGTGAAAGCGTTAAAGTTTAGAGTTATGGGGAAGAAAAACACAGTATCAAGTTATACAAGGCCTTACACAGGCCAAAGGTTAGCACCAACCATTCAAAAAAATTATCACTACAATGGTGTGGTTGGTGAAAGAATGGAGTGTAGAGAAAAGAAATGAGAAACACACGAGACCGTGTGGAGATAGAAGCAGTATATGGTCTCAGTGGAGGAGAAGAATGGCGGAAGGGAAAAAGAAATTGTAGTGGTTCGACTTCTATAGGTGGAGGTTGATTAATCACAAAATCCATGGTGTTTAGGAATGCAAGTTCGTCAGCAAAAAGTTCTTCAGAACTCTCATCGATATAATTGAACATTTTGCTGTCAGTAAGTTTTTTGCCAGAATTTATCATACTTGATTTGTCAAAATTTATAGAGGTTGGAGACTCGAAAAACTCATCTACCTCATTTTCAAAAGTATCCAAATCAAGTTGGCTTTCTGGAATGATCAAATTTGAATTATCGGATTGTGATTCATCAATACTCACTGAAATTATCGGAAGAATAGAAGAAGAACCAGAGAAAGTGGGAGAAAGAAGTGGAATACAAACTTGAGGATGGAAATGGAGTGTATAAATTAGCACAATTTGTAATGACCGATATGTAAAAAGCGATTGTGCTAATCTATCAACCCACTGAGAAAAGAGGTCAAATCCCTTAAGATTCGTGAGAAAACATGGGTACGTCGAACTTTGTAAACCAGACATTGAAAATGAAAGTGTAACGTTTTCTTGCGCAATCGGAACGAGGATGGAAGGAAGTGATTGATGAAGGGTATCGGTTAAAGATTCAGGAGGGTGTGCGCAGTCAATGAAAGGGATAGAATGAATTGGAAAATCCGACTCCTCAAGTAAAACTGCTTCATCCTCAATAATTTCCTCAATACTCTCCTCAAATTTTATCTTATCCATGCAATTCTCATCAAAATCAAGACGCATATGAAGTTCGGGAGAAACATTTAATGACTCGGGATATGAATTGGAGAGAAAAATTCAGTCAAATCTGCGGGTTCATCATCCAAAATATTCCTAGTGTCGATATCCTCAATCAAGTGAAAATCAATTTTTTCAGACACCTCATCAAAATCATGGATATTTATCAATTCAGGTTCTAGAGTGGAGGTGTAGAGATCAAAAGGATTGGGTGTAGGTTCTCACTCGAAAGGGACCCTTCACAATCTGGCAAATCAAACATTACAAAATCGCACAACTCATTAAACGTTTTATCTTCAGCCGGTGAATCATTTGGAACACTTGATAGACATTCAAAACCGGAATTGTGGGATTCAATTGGGATGGGTAGGTTTGATTTGGAAGGGTGCACAGCTCACTCTCTCCACTCAAATTCTCAATCTTTCTAACCGCCTCATCATACATTGGAAAATTTAGAGCTAGTTGGAAACTGGCTACCGGGTCACTGAGTTGTATAAGGACTGCCATGGACGCATTCAAATCCGTCATCTGTTGTCTTGACACTACCATAAAATCTTCCAACGACTGTTCCAGACTAGACATGGGTTGTGAAGGGGTTTCAGTAAAAGATCCAAAGTTGTTTGGATACTGGAAACTCCCAAATGGCTGTGTAGAAGCAATGTCTAGGGAAGGTGTGAAAGTCGGGTAGGACTGGTAGAAATTGAATGGCTGGATAGGAGTAGGATCAACATTTGGATAAGAAGGTGATGGAATTGTTGATCCAAAGAATTCGTAGTGGTGAAAGAAGTGAAAGATCGGTTACGAGATTGTTCAATATGTTCAGCAATAGACATGGGTTTCGGAGTTACAACAGGACTCGAAAAAGGAGTATCAACGTAAGAAGATGGTGAAGGTTGAAATGGTTGATATAAGGTGGATTGCGAAGTCCAACCGGATGCCCTAGACACGTCTATTCGATCTTTCAAAGAAATTTTGGGCATGGAGGGGTCGTCCGAAATTCGACCAAAACAAGAAACGTAGGGATTAATGTCTGGTTGAGGGTACCAAAGTTCGGCAAGAGTTTTGCGAGGTGGGGTACCCATGATGTGAGGAAAGAAAGGAAAAGAATGTGAACTTTTTTTTATTTTTTTAATTTTTTAATTTTTTTTTATATATAATTTTTTAAAATTGTTTGTTTTTGGAGTTTTGAAATTTTTGAATTTTTTTTTTAGAAAGAGTTTTGCAAAAATTTATACGGAACTACGGCACAATTTCAAACAACCACAGTTTAAACATGCACAATCAAACCTAGCGCTAGGGTCTCCTAAGTCAACTAGACTGCTCATAACTGTTCCAAAGTGACAAGTTGTGAGATATCTCTCAAATCGCCTCTTCACCGCCAATTGTGGCCAGGTAAGCACAAATGAAGAAAGGAGGGTTCCGCTCACGAATCACCGTGAGACGGGCCTTTTAAAGTTACCTTTCTCACTTGTCTAGCCTAGGCACCACAAAGTCAGGTTTAGATAAACGACTGAATGCCCACAACTTTCCTCTGTCCTAATGAGCACGACAGTCCTTAGTTGGCTGAGTCTAGATATTTTTTAATTAGCTCAATGGTTGATGCATATGCTTTTTGTGATTTCTGGGGTCTTAGAAAGGGTAATGAAATCCCCACCCAATCTTGATTGGTATTATAGCCCCTTAGATGTCCGTATTAATTATGCAAAACAGTTAACATACCAAAAATCTAAAACACTTGCAAATTTTTTTTTTATTTGGCAGCGCAAAGAATCCTGCACAAAAACAATTTATTGGATAGAAGAAAGAGACTCTGTGCAAAGAAACCTACAGGAAATTTTTTTCAGTGGAGCTTAAGGGGTGGAAAAGAAGAAAAAAGATACTCACAGAAAAATTGGGGTGCTGACGTCACAGGTTCCGCGGTCAACTACTTGAATCTGCCGCGGTTCCACGGCGGTTTAGTTGGTTTAGATCTCCAGAAATTTCCTCTGTGCTGCTGTGGTTCTCCTCTGTCTGTTCAGATCCTCTGTTTGTTGATTTATTCACTGAATTTCCTCCAGATATGAAACAGAATTTGCTCCTAGCCTGCACACTTGCATAAAAACCTTTCAAATATAACAAGATGATTTTTATTTATTTAAATTTTTTTTTAATTTTTCAATTTTTATAATTTTATAAATTTTTTTAACCCGAAATTACACAAACAAAGAGACTACCGTCTCCCCGGCAACGGCGCCATTTGATTTAGACTTTTTTCTGCGTGTACGTTTTGAAATCAAAATTAAGAATATACCGCAATCAATAACGGTGTCGCTTGGTAGCTAGCCGGTTGAGTACGGGTCGGTCCACAGGGAGATGGATTCCTTTTCTTTATGTTCTAACGAGTTAATCCGATCAAGTCGGGTTTTGTTTTACGATCTAAGAATGAGATTAAATTGATTAAAATTCTTGCTAGGGTTAGAATTAGGTTAGTTTGGAAAAGGGATTCTACCTACTGCTTTCAATGCCCTAGTGAAGAATATATGTGTTAGGGTAATAGTCAACAAAGGGGATTAGCACGACTAGGAAGAAACTTAGTTTTTTCCTTTTGGTTCTTATCCGTCCTTTCTTCACTCTTAGCCCTAACCTCTATTTAAATCAACCACAACCGGTCTAACTAGGGAATCACCGCTATCTTGTAGGATACAGTGCCGTAGTGAGCGGTGTGTGGTTAATTTAAATAGAGTCCTATTATAAAAATTATATGGGCAAAGAAAGGAGAGAGAGAGATTTACTTCTCTCAAACCTTCCCAATCCTAATCCTAACAAGTGAGGAATTACTCACTCATTAGGGAAGTTATGATCAGATTCATTTTTATAATTTTAAAAGACTATCTAAGTTGCAAATAATAAAAGACAGATAAAAATTCAGGAATTAAATTCAGATAAAAGAATGCATGATAAAAAAATAAAAATACTTTTATTGATGATCCTTGACGATTACAAGGAAATTAAAATTTAATCTAGAAATTAAAAAGAGGCATCTCAAAAGAGGCACCCAAAAGAGGCACACCTTATTTGGCTTTGAGCCCTCCTATTTATAGATAGGAAAAACCCTAGGTTTACAATCTGATCCATACATGAAATTACAAAACAACCCCAAAGACCGAGTCAAAGCACCGACACCCCACCGACACGTGCATTGCACGGCCGCGGAACCGCGGCAGAAAGGCATGTTTGGCCACGGTTCCGCGGCCAATTGGTGGGTTCTTGGGCCCATCTCTTCAGGGTTTCTCTGTGTTGCTTTTATCTTCTGTTTTCTTCACTTGGTTTCTCAGAATCTCTTCTATTTTTTTCCAGATTTCCAACAGTGCAGAATGTTGTGGGCTTTTCACCGTGAGCTTCGCGTTGAAGTCTTTAATCCTGTGCTGCCCTTGTACTTTGTGCATTGAACTGTTTGTTGATCTTCGTTTGTTCCTTAAACTGGTAGGCGACATCATACAGATTCATCTATTTGTTGGTCGTAGTCTCACATTTGTAGTATCTTTTCATGAATTTCACTGTATTGTTCTGAGAACCTGTAACCTGCAACTATTTAGTAGACATGGATCAAAAGCACCTATTTATTTGCAATGTGATTAAGAATGGGCGATATAATAATGCAAAATTCTGATATGAACAATGGCCACACGTGCACTGCGCGACATCAACCCCCAATACCGGGAGAGACGAATTCCCGACAATCCGCTCACTGCCTCCATGTGGTTCGGGACTGTACCCAACTAAAACCTGTTTGCACAACTCCTTTGAGCCGTGGTAGGGTAGTAATCAAAGCACAGTGGGAACTCACACGAAACAAATGACGATCTCAGGTCGACAGACTAACCTGTACACATGTCACCTGGGAACTGCTATCTGATAATAGGTATAGTACCAACTAGCAGGTTCCCGGCGAGTCCGTCCAGTGTACTCATAACCCAATGAGCACTTGTATACTATCTTAGGTGAACAAACTAACACCAATGGCTTGTGAGACCTGGCCACCGCCCCTCGTCGGGGTCTCGATCAGTATACACTAGTCTACTTTGGAGTATCGATGCCCAGTCTCGAAACTCCCACGACTAGGGACATTTAAGGATGTGCTTATAGACCACCAGCTCCCACGTATATGATCGCCATCTTAATGCTGGTAGTCAAGCAAGAATCCTATGGGCTCTATCAACATGTAATAGTGATAACAAAGACAAACTAGATAGCATACTATCATCTCGAGTAAGACTGTTCTACCGGTATAGGTCCTCCCTCAATCATCATAATCACCTGCCTGCGACTACGATAATTGCCTTGAGGGCACTATAGCCAACACTTAGTGCGCGCCGCCGACCCCTTCGGGAATCTCGCAGAGGACGTAGTCGGCCTCGTGGGTGTCGACGCACCGAAGCAGGGGCTGAGTGAAGGATTTCTTGTAGAGGTTCCCATTGCTCCAGACAAAATGGCGAGCTTTGGCTCGGAGGCGGCGAGCCTCCCCTCGATCATCTGGGAGTGCACCTTCCCTCAGGGATTCCACGAGGGCTTCCTCCAATCCCGGTCTTCTTCCCGGGATGTGTACACTTGAAGTGGCACCGCTCCATCTTCCACGCTTGGTCGTGGTAAGACCTCGAAGAGGATGTTCCTCTTATTGTTGGTCGTATAGGATGAAGCCATCTTACTCAAGGCGTCGGCCTGGGCATTTCGCTGCCTGGGGATCTGCTCTACTTGGACCTCGTCGAAGTCTTTTCGCAATCTTCTCACCTCGGCCAGATACTTCACCATCAGAGGCTCCCGTGCCTCGAATCGGCCGATCACTTGGCCAACGACAAGGGCGGAGTCGCTGCGGATTCGGATCGTTCTCAACCCCAGTCCGGAGGCAATGCGCAGTCCGGCAAGCATGGCCTCGTATTCCGCCGCCTTATTTGAGGCTTTGAACCCGAGATTCAGAGAATACTCCATTTCTGCCTTGTTCGGGCCCCGAATGATGAGGCCGGCACCAAAGCCTTCCTCGGTCGAGGACCCGTCGACGTAAAGGATCCAATCAGGGACGGAGTCTGGCTTTCCATCGATTGGGGTTTGAGCTTCGAGGGCCGACGTGGATTCCGGCTCTTTGCTGGGGATGGTGCACTCGACGATAAAATCAACCAGGGCTTGTGCCTTGATAGTCTGCCTCGGGCGGTATTTTATATCGAACTGGGACAACTCCCACCTCTATTTCTCCAAACGGGCAGAGGACTCGGGGGAGGCGAGGATGGCCTCTAAAGGCCGCTCGGTAAGAACGAGGATGGTGTGTGCCTGGGAATAGTGTCGCAGTTTCCTCGAGGCCACGATGAGTGCCAAGACGATCTTCCAATGGCCGGGTCCGCGTCCTTGAAGAAGTGGCTCACATAGTATACCGGTTTATGCACTCCCTTGACCTCTCAGACGAGCACCGAACCTGCAGCTTGGTCGGACACCGCTAGATATAGCGATAGCTCGTCCCCTTCAACTGGCCGAGTGAGCAGCGAGGGAGTCGCAAGGTGACTCTTTAATTTCTCAAAGGAGGTCTGGCCCTCCGCCGACCATTCTAACCTTGGTATCTTCCTTAGAGCTTAGAAGAATGGGAGGCACTTCTCCCCAGACCTTGACATGAAACGACTCAGAGCGGCTACCCGCCCTGTCAGCCGCATGATTTCGACGTTAGTCTTGGGTGTGGCCATGTTAAGGATGGCGCTGATTTTCTCCGGGTTAGCCTCGATTCCACGGTGGGTGACCATGAAGCCGAGGAATTTTCCACTGGTGACCCCGAATGCGCACTTAGCGGGGTTCAGTTTCATCTTGTATTTGCGGAGGACATCGAAGGCCTCGCCCGGATCCTTGGCGTGTTCATCCGAAGACATTGATTTGACGAGCATGTCGTCGACGTAAACCTCCATATTCCTGTCGATCTGTGGCTTGAACATCCGATTAACCAAGCGTTGGAACGTAGCCCAGGCGTTTTTGAGGTCGAAGGGCATCACCTTATAGAAGTATACCCCCCGGTCCGTTGTGAATGCGGTGAGATCCTCGTCCGCCGGATTCATACGGATCTGGTTGTAGCCGGAGAAAGCATCCATGAAGCTAAGTAGCTTGTGGCCTGCCGAACTGTCGACGAGCCGATCTATCCGAGGGAGGGGATAGTTGTCTTTCGGGCAGGCCTTGTTGAGGTCGGTGAAGTCGACGCATATGCGCCACTTCCCGCTAGAATTTTTAACCATGACTACGTTCGCCAACCATTCCAAGTAAGGCACATTCCGAATGAAGTTGGCGGCGAGGAGCCTGTCCACCTCGTCCTCGATCGCTTTTTTTTTTTTATTGGGGCGAAGCTTCGTTTTTTCTGCCTGACGGGTCGGACCATAGGGTCCACCCCGAGCTTATGCGATATGATTTTGGGGTTAATCCCAGGCATGTCGGGGGGCGCCCAGGCGAATACGTCAGAGTTACTTCTGAGGAAGTGGACCAGATCGTCTCGCTGAGTCCCCGTTAAGAGTGACCCGACCTGGATGGTTCGCTCCTTGTCCCCCCTCCATAAGGGGGACCTCAGTCGGTGGTTCCACCGGGGTTCCTCGGACCTCTTTTTGCTCATCTCGAGTATCCAGGAAACCCTTGATATCATCTTCGCTTTCTCGGCCATTGTCTTGTCCCTCAGGTGTAGATGTTGCGGTGAAGCAAACCTTTGCGGTTTGTTGGTCCCCGTAAGCTCAACCTATCCCGCCTTGGTCGAGCGGGAATTTCATCGCTAGGTGGTAGGTCGATATCTAGGCCCGGAGGGAGTTCAGTGTCGGGCGACCTGGGAGGACGTTGTAGGCCGATGGGATTCTCACGAAGATAAACTCCACAGGCACGGTGTGCGTGTGTCCCGCTTCCCCGATGTTAAATTGGAGGGTGATTACCCCTTCCGCCGGGATGGAGTGGTTAGTGAACCCTGACAGGACGTAGGCGGTCGGCCTTAGGTCCGACGGGGTAAGTCTCTTACACAGAAAACAGTCATAAAAGAGAATGTCTGTCGAGCTTCCCGAGTCGACCAATATCCTCTGCACTTCATAGCGGTGGACCCGGGCTGTGATCACCAGTGGGTCGTTGTGAGGCAGGGATATACCGTGGAGGTCCTCGTCGGTAAAAATGATCGGCTCGGCTGCTTTAGCCTTCTTCCTCGGGTGGCTGCCAGTCCCCTCGATCGGTAAGGGGTGCTGCGCCTCGTCGGTGTCCGTCGCACCCTCTGCAGACAGGACCATGATTTGGCCGATTGTTAGCTCGCCGGGAGGGGGATGGTGCTCTTCCTCACGGTCGGCCTGTTGCTTGTCTCGCAAGTACGTTGCCAGGTGTCCCGAGCGGATTAACTCCTCGATGTAGTCTCCGAGCTGCTTGCAGTTCTCGGTGGAGTGGCCCTGCGACCTATGGAAAGCGCAGTAGGGCCCCGGGTATGCTTTGCCGCCTTATTCGAGACTGGGAAGAGTTTGAAGAACCTATCGCCCTTAGCCTCCTCCAACAGTACTGTCTGGGAGACGTTGAGCGGGGTGTACTCCTGAAACTTCGGGGAGTAAGGCTTTGGCCGCTCAATCTTCTTTTTCTCCTCCCTAGCCCTTTTCTTCTGATCAGCTTGCTCTGTCCGGGGCAGATTGGCGTTCACCTCGGACTCAAGCTGGATCTCACGCTTGGTCCAGGCCTTTACCTCGGCCATGGTCTTAGGTTGCGCTAATGCAAAGGAGCGTAGACACTCCTTGTGCCTAAGACCCGACCTAAGGTTCGTAATGACCGTCTCGTCCCGGTGCTCTGGAACCTCAAGGAGGGCGTTGTAGAAGCGGGTGACGTATCCTTTGAAGAATTCTTTGCCCCCGCTCTTTATAGTGAAGAGATGATCAACGGTCCGCTTCTGCCGTCTGTTCCCGACGAAATGGCCGAGGAATTGGGTGGCCAGCTCATCAAAGGTAGAGATTGAGCGTGGAGTGAGTCCTCGGAACCAGTCTCGTCCAGAGCAGATGAGAGTGGCGGGGAAAGCGCGGCATTGCGCGGCGTCGGAGTTGTCCTGGAAACTCATCCCGGCAGTGAACGCGTCCAAATGGTCTTTCGAGTCGGACTTCCCGTCGAAGAGGTATACATTTGGGGGTTTGTTCCGGGAGGAGATGTGGACGGCGAGTAGCTCCTTGGTGAAGGGCTTCGTGAGCGAGTCAACAGCATATTTAGCCCATTCGCTCGAAGGACGATTTTCCCGATGCATGCCTTCGATCTTATTTTCGAGGGCGTCGAGTCGGCCGTGGTATCCTAATGATTCGGCATACTCTGATCTTTGGCCTCTGCTGTCGGAGATCTGCGCCTGGCCACGGCTCCGGTTCTGTTCGATGAGGTTCCTTGGGTCCCCCGGCGAAGTTGTCTTCGAGCTACCGAAGTGAGTCCCGTCCGCGCGACCCCGTCGAGGGAGGGGGTGCCGGTCATGCCTGGGCGCAGGCGAGCTGACCGACACCTCCTCGAGAGGGACAGGAGCGCGATGGGCCTCAGGGCGGGGTGCTCTGGCGAGAGACCTCGGTGTTGAGCTGTGTGGCATCTATCGGGTCATTGAATTGGTCGGCCCAGGGGATCTGCGGCTACCAGAGACAGCGAGGCGGTGCTCGGTCGTGCCGACGCGGGCAGCGTCTTCTCTCCCTCTGTAGGGGTCCCGGTCCCGAGGTGGGGGAGCGGCGACCTGGAGAGTTTTCTCGGCCATTTGGATACGGACGAGCGCATCCACGACGGACGCGAGTCGATCTATCCGAGCAGATAGGGCGTGAATGGCATTCGGGGGAGAAGGGGATCCATCCGTGCCTCCATTATGGGGAAGGCGGCGGCTAGTGCTTGGATCGTCGCGGTGATCGCTCACCATGAAGTTGAGATCGGAAGGTGAACTTTCGTTGAGTGGAACTATACGTTCCCACGGACGGCACCAATTGATGGAACTCTGGATCTCCTTCAGATGTTATCTTTCGTTGATCTGCAGCGAGCGCTGGTAGATGACTGAGATTGGATTTGAGGGTTGCCACTCAATGCGTGTGGATCTCAATAGGCTTGATATGATTGAGGCCGAGCTACCTGTAAGGAAGTCCCGGGATGGTTGTGCCACCGAGGACCCTCCGACGATCAAGTTAGTCGAGGTATTTTGGCAGAGTAACGGCCTATTGGGGTCAAGTTGGCTTACCTGAGTCGTCAGAGAGAGGGGTTTATATAGCGGCAGCCATGGACAGACGGGTGCGAGATTCACGCCGGACGTTACGCCCCTGGCGTCACGCCCGCGTGAAAGGCGGGAGTCCCCATTAATAACGAGATATGCTCGTTAATGGGGGAACGCGGGATCGTGGGCGGCGGATATCTCGCGTCTGACGAGATTCGCGGAGCCGTGACGGAGATGCCTGTGATCAGTGTTGTGGGTCGGTCGATGAGACCGAGGAACATACGCTTGGCGGGAGGCTCGGGAACGAGCAGGAGGCCGAGGCATATTTGATATGCGATAGCTCGGAGGCGAGCTGGAGGGCTGAGGGAACTCAGCGTTCGGGAGGGCTCCAAAGCGAGCCGATGGTTGTCTGTAAGGTGATCGTAGGAGTGGCCTAAAAGGCCATCGAAGGTCGGGCACACCTTCGGTTCGGAGGCCCGGGGTATGCTTCCAACGTACCGATCTTGATTCTATCTTGTAAGCTCTGGGACACGTCGTCTGTCACGTGTCATGATCTGGGGAATCACCGGTATCGAGCATCATCACATATCTTAACAGATATATAGCAAATGGTCATTAATAGCTGCTTAATTAAGCTATTGTTTTATTTATTTGCTTAATCACTAGTTACATAGCTATTAATTTTATTTTATTTTTTTGGAAAATTTTCGATGTTTGTGATTTCAGGGCATCTGGAGTGGAATGTTGATGGGTACTGTGGCACAAACCTTAATCCTGTTTTGGTTATTGTATCGAACTAATTGGGATAAAGAGGTAGGATTAATTATATAAACATCCTCAGCTAAATATACATTCTATCAAAATGACAACCAATATTTTCTACAAAATTTTCAATAATATTTCATTCCAGGCTTCCGTTGCTGAGGAAAGAATAAGGCGATGGGGAGGAGAGCCAGAAGAGAAAAGCAATCAATGAGTTTTTTGAGAAATGAACTGCTCTAGAGTAAAAAGATGAAGTAAACAAGTGGGATATATCTTTTTCACTGTGTAATCCAAGCATGTAACTTTAGTGCTTGATTATTGTTAAATTCTTTCTATTCTCAATAAAAATTCTGGGTTAGTTTTTTTATTGATAAATTGCTTGTATATTTTGTATTCAAGACGGTTAAACGTCCCTTGCACTGCAACACGACTCTGAAGTCATGATGAGAATTGAGTAACTTTTGAAGAGGCATTGTGCTTACAGTAACTTTTGAAGCCAATAAATTTTGATCCCGACATTAGAATCACCATTTTTTTAAAGCCCTACAAGGGGCAGATTTTCCAGGTGGATAGCGATTTGAAATCGTTTGGAGGATGTACGGTGGCTCTGAGTTTATTGCGTAGATTTACCATTATTATTAGTCCAGTTGTTTTCTTCTCTATTATTATTATTTTTAAATTAGGGACTTTTTGCCTGTTTTTGTGATATTATAGTTCGAATGTTTAAAGACAATTTTTGCCTCTTTAAAGTTCAATTTTGTATTTTAATTAGATTGAGAGTTTCTCTCCGCTCGTGATGGTTGATGTAGGGTTTATCTCTCCTTATACATCACCATAGCTATTCCATCACATCCATAGAGGGATATCTATCCGAAGAATCCAGTACATCCGGAATCAAATTATAATAATAAAATTTATAAAATTTTGTGAAAAAGGCCTCTATATAAAAAATTCAGGATCCAATTCTTGAACTGGTGACCGATTATAGGTTTAGGTTTATTTTTCGGGCCGGGTTTCAAACCAGCAACTGAAATATGAATAATGATATAGAAGGCTTTTTCAATATAACCCCTAAATTGATATCTAATTTGATAAACCCCTCCGTTTTTCTTTGATATTCCCCAAACCTCCAAAAATCAATAAAAATTTCAAATTCACTCTCGGCCCATTATATTGTCGTCAAGTTACGCACTAATTTCTGAAAATATATACATAATTATTCTTCCTTCACGAATAACCCAGTCTACTCAAAACTTGATGCTGTTTCTTTTCCAGTGATCCAGGAGAAATCATAGCATATCATCACAGTGTTTATATATATATATATTCATTTTTTCTCTTTCTTTTAGCTTTCTTCTCAAATGTAGAATTCTTTTAAAGGCTTTGTCACAGTTGGATTAATACTAATTTTATTAAAATGCTTTGCTTTCAATAGAACATTGAGAAGATAAGAACAGTTGCTGGAATGGAGGAGGAGATGCAAAGGAGAAGAGAGAAAAGACCGGTTCTCTTATAAAATAAATGATTTTCAATGGAGATTAAGTAAGCATTTCTAATGGAGGAAAAAATGGACTCGGGAAGAAGAAGAGAATGAAACAAGTTGTATAGGAGAAACCGTAAAATATGTTTAGGCGACGTACAGTTCCTGGGAAAATCTACGAAATTTTTTTTAAAAAAATTGGGTGTGGACTAGGCAATATCGAAAGGGGTAATATCAAATTTGGTAAAATATTTGGAGGGCATATGAAAAATTCTAAACATAAAAGGATAAAAGGTTAAGCATAAACACAAGGAATATTATTACAACAAAAATACTTTTCTTACTACAATTTGTCTGTTGGATATAGTGCTCTCAAAGTCAATTATTGGATCACAGGCACATGATTGCAATGATTGAGGGATGACCTATACCGGTAGAACAGTCTTACTCGAGATGATAGTATGCTATCTGGTTTGTCTTTATCATCATGTACATGTTGATAGAGCCCATAGGATTCTTGCTTGACAGCCAGCAGTATGATTGCGATCATATACGTGGGAGATGGGGTCTATAAGCACATCCTTAAAGTGTCCCTAGTCGTGGGAGTTTCGAGACTGAGCATCGATACTCCAGAGTAGACTAGTGTATACAGTTCGAGACTCCAAAGCCACTGATGTCAGTTAGTTCACCTAAGATGTATACAGGTGCTCATTCGGTTATGTGTACACCGGACAGGACTCGTCGGGAACCTGCTACTTGGTATTATACCTATTATTAGATAGCAGTTCTCAGGTGACATGTGTACAGGTTAGTCTGTCTATCTGAGATCGTCATTTGTCTCGTGTGAGTTCTCACTGTGCTTTGAGTACTACCCTACAACGGTTCAAAGGAGTCGTGCAAAAAGATTTTAGTTAGGTACAGTCCCGAGCCACATGGAGGCAGTGAGCGGATCGTCGGGGATTCGTCTCTCCCGGTATTGGGGGTTGATGTCGCACTGTGCACAGGTGGCCATCACCAGAAAAACTTGGTCAAGATAATCGAGAATTACTGATTCGGATCAGTAGTTTCTCAGGTGGTGATGGGCTTCACACCGACACGAATTATCGCGTTAGTAGGGGTCTGGCTTTATCCACCCTCCTAAACTCGATATGCGATACTCTCAGACGAACAGACCGGACTGTACGGATATTGTCACTGTCAGGCTCAGTAGGGTTTCTGGATGAGTTCGCTCGTCAGTTTCCTTTCCGATCAATACATGGGCAACCGTTACGTACAGCTAGTACCACTGACGTGCTTATGGTTAAACACACTGCCAGTGTATTGATGAGTCAATAGAGTCCCCCACAGAAAGTTTCCCAAGTTCGGGCGAAACGTTGTAGAGGCCGTATGGATTTATGGCAGGGTTCGAACATACACGTGCACTTGTACACGTGTCGTGTTTCGGACGGTTAATACTAGTGGGTTTTGGTTTAAGCCGGATTCTAGTATTATACTGTGTAGGAATATTTTTGTCTCGTTGCATTCGTATTCGATCGGAATACAAATACGGGTATGTATTTACAGTTGTGGGGTAATCCTGTAACTCGTTACAGGATTACTTTTGAAGTTGCCAATTTTCTTTTCTGGGATTAAACTTTTGATTTAAAGTTTAATTAAGTTAATTGTGTTGATAATGTTTTGTGTTTGCATTAATTTAATTAGTGCTTGTTTTGGTGGCAGCATGGGCACTATCTCGTTGACATTGTAGGGATGGGCATCATGGGCACAGCATGGGCTTGGGGAATGGGTGGCTTTTTCTTTGTGTGTGAGTGAGGTTCATTGGTGATGATATTTGGATATGTTCACTATCTTCTTGATGGCTTGTGCTCATCCACCCCCACCACTTGGTGAAAAATCCCCAGAGAACTCCCTGGCATTGGCCGAGCACACATGAGTGTGTGCGCTTGATTTTTCTTAGCAATTTCCTATGCTCACCTCTCTCCTTCACCATGGCAACTTCATTTACTATCGTCCAATAGCTTGGATGTCTTGAGACAAACTATTCTATACTCTCTCAACTTCAATCTTGGACATATCGGCTAGCAAACTTCATGTTCGAGTTGCTTCAGTTCGAAGCGGGAGCCCGTATAAAGATTCGTTGACCTTGTGCCACCTCGACGAGGAGACCGGAGATTGAGCGAGGTCGGAGATGCCGCAAGGAGCGTGGGATGATGGCTAAAAACCGAAGGACACGGATCGATCGGTATAGCCATTCTATCATTTATAGTATGTTAGTTAACGGTTAATGGAACGATCCGAGTATTTGGTTGCGGTAGCGTAAGTTATAAAATTTTTGTTCCGCATTTGGTCTCGGATTGACGGCCGGGACGCTGCCGTAACCCAACATTGTATATCCCTTTCATCATATGAAAGATGTTTCTTTGGAGTTTGCTCTTTTGTGGTTAATTTTTCCGGTATATGTATTATATAATGTTGCTAATTGCATGATTGCACATCACTTTCAACCTACTTCTCTCTAGTCGCAGCCTAAAGCGATGTCTGCTGAAATATGAGGCTTGCAAATTATTGGTGTCAAAAACACCTTTTCTAGAAAGCTTATTTACCATTCAACAACACAAAAATAAAGTGAAAAAGAAAAATGAACTTAGTTAATGAGTTTGATTACCCACTCAATTTTTCCGTATATATGAAAAGCGTTTAAAACCTAAAATCTTCCCTCGGATCACATGTAATTCTTATATGTATTTATAGCTATGAGTATGGTTCATGGAATAAACATATGGCAAGCCAACAAAAGTGTATTGCTGCCTAAAATTTTTGAAAGAGAGAAAGAAGAAGGCTACTCAAAATGGATTTTCGAGTGATTGTAGTATGAATCCCGAACCACAGTGAATTTTATTCATACTATCGAATGTAAAGAAAAACATATATAGAGTAAACCGGACTTAGAAGCAAGACACAAGTAAAAGCAAAAGCTATCGGGATAGAATAAATACATTGATTGACCTAGACAAAGCACCAGAAAAAAAGAGCTATAAATAACAAATTAATAAACACTATCTTTAACCATAGTAAATTGATAAAGAAGATAGAAGAATATCCCACACATTGGAGAGAAGAGGTTGGAAAACACGTTACAAGTTGGATCATAAAAAACGGTCATAAAAGAACTTAGAATCATATTATGGAAACCACAAACCAGCTTAGCATCTTTATTTTGGAAAGTAGAAGCGACGGTGTATGAATCACCACCACAAAGATGGCTTGCTCTTATGGGTGGAAAAATCCTTAAAGGCAATTTTATGTTGTCCCTACGTATTACACCGTAGGGACAAATAATGACCATATTGTTTAGACCGTAGGGGGATATATAAATAAAAATTTGTTAAAATTTAAGATATATGGTTCCCCCTACGGTGCCGCAAGATAAGACCCTATGGTTATAACCGTAGAGGCAAAGTCGGGCAATAAAAATTTTCCCTCCCCGTCCCCACAATACCCTAATTCCCCAATTTATTTCCTCCCAAAATTTTCCCACCCTCGAGTTGCCTCCAACTTCGACGTCACCTCCTCTCTCGTCGCCTTCTCTGACCTCCGGCGCCATCATCATTTCTTTCGACCTCGAGTCGCCTCCTCCGACCTCTAGCGCCACCATCGCCTTCTCCCTCGTCATCTCCTTCGACCTTCTACGGCCTCCAGCACCGTCTCCATCACCTCGATTGTCACCTCGATTGATCGTCGTCTCGATCACGCCCTCTTCGTCAACATCGATTACCGTCCTCTTCGTCAACATCGATTATCGTCCCTGGATCGAGCTCCTCCCTGGCTTCCTCATCACCGTCGAAATCCTCAACCGGTTAGTTAATTTATTCAATTTAAAATTTTATTTTCCTAAATTGAATTTAGTGGATAGAGCATTAATTTGTGGGTTAATGTTAATTTATGAATTTTGGATTGTGGTGGCGGTCAGTGGTAGCTGGCGGCGGCTAATGGTGGTGACTGTTATTGGTGGTGGTGGTGTCTGTAGTGATGGGTGGTGATGGTTGTGGCGGCGGCTGCTCTTTAATTTGGGGTTGTTCGGGGATGTGGGCGGCGGCGGCGGCTGTGGCGGCGGCTGTGGTAGGTGGTGGTGGCTGTGGTGGTGAGGAAAGGGGTCGGGGAAGGTCGACGGGGACCGGGTACGTCGGGTGAGGGATCGGAAAAAGTAATTTTAGATGAGATTGGTGGTAGTGGTGAGGGGAAGAAGAAGAAGAATGGTTGTGGGTTAGGGTTTGGTTTGGTTAGGATTAATGGTCAGAGATAGGTTTAGGATTAAGGTTAGAATCAGGGTTAGGTTTAGGGTTTAATGAAAATATAATAGCTAAGGATAGTTCGGTGAAGAATTTATAGAGGGTTAGGGTTAATTAGTTCTAGAGTTGAGGTAATTAGGGTTAGAGTTAAGGGTGAGAGTTACGCTTAGGATATTTTAGTGTTAGTGTAAGTGTAAGTGTGTGTGTGTGTGTGTGTGTGTGTGATAATGATGATGTGTTCGGTGAAGAATTTACTCGCTGATTTTTATTGCGAGTTGTCCTATCATTTCGGCTTTTCTTTTTATTTATTTATTTACACATTCCTTTTTTTATTTACACACTTTTTTTTACATTCCCAGTTTAACGACTTAGAGGTCGATTGTTCCCAGTTTAATGATGTGGTGGTCGATTGTCCCCAGTTTAATGACGTGGTGGTCGACTGGTGTTCCCAGTTTAACGACGTGGTGGTCCTCTTTGCTTATCCCAGCTCCTTGAACTTTGATCTTGGCGGAGCTATGTTCGAGACGCGTTGTAGCTTTGTTGGTGTTGATGGCCTTGTCCCCAGCTGGGGCCAAGGAAAGTCGTTCAGACGCCAACTTGCATTTGGGTTGGGGCGCCCTCGAGATCACCACATTTGGCCTCTTGCCTTTCGAGACCGGTTTGTCTGTCACCGGGGCTTGAGGAGCTGGGATGACGTTACCTGGCACGAACATAATAGAGCCAAATGGTAGCAGCGGATCTTCCCATTGTAGTCCGAGACTGGCCGGAAGGACCGTCCTGGAGTCTATCTTCATCGTGTAGGAGACGGGAGTCGTGCTGAGAGCTGAGATCGTCCTTGGAGACATTGTTGAAAAGTGATTGCTTGAAGACCTGCATGAAAGAGCATTATTTTAGTCTAAATATAGATATGTATACTGATTGAGTTCGCATGAACGTTTAACCCGAAATATGGGAGGAAAGATTGGTCCTACCGGGCGTGCCAGAATCTGTAGGGTGTTTTTTGCCACCCCATTGAGATGGGAATACGCGCACACTTATCAGGTGCATTACAGATTCCCCCTGCCTATGGTAGGCCGGGGTTTAATGATTGTGGGGATCCGAATCTCCGGCAGCCACGGACTAAGCTGCCGCTAATTACCCCTCGCCTTTGGAGCGAGGAAACCTCTGATTGACGGGTTAAACTGGTCATGAGAACTCAATGTGCGGTGTTGTGTTTTGAAGGGGTTTTGGATATATCGGGGGCTACGCAGAGTTTTTACGGGGGTCCCGCTACCCGGTTAGCGGGCTGGGGGTCAAGGGGGCTAGGAGCCCTCTTGCGGGGTGCGGGGCAACGCCCCGGCTCAAAAAATTTTTTGGGAAGGACGGTGTTGTAGAGTATGTGTGTGTACATATGTATACATATGTATGTATGTATATATATATATATATATATATATATATATAAAGGGGGGAAAAAGCATCCAAAGGATGCGTGGGGCCAGCGCCAGCGCAAGAGCGCTGGCGCTTTGAGCACAAGAGTGCCACGTGTCAGCACGTGGGCACTAGCGCACTGGGCGCTAGCGCGCCACGTGTCAGCACGCGAGCGCTAAGGCGCTAGCACTTTGGGCGTTAGCGCTCTGAGCGCAAGAGCGCTAGCGCACTGAACGCTAGCGCGCCACGTGTCAGCACGTGGGCGCTCGCGCTCTGAGCGCTAGCGCGCCACGTGTCAGTACATGGGCGCTCGGGCGCTAGCGCTCTGAGCGCAAGAGCGCTAGCGCGCCACGTGTCGACACGTGGGCGCTCGAGCAGCAAAAGGGACTTGGTCCCTGCAATAGGAGTTGTACTCCCAGAAAGGAGCACTTATATATATATATGAGGAGTTAAACTCTTAAGATGTTTTGAAGCTGATGAAGGGTTTCTCCCTTCGAGCCCTAGTTCTTCCCCAAAGTGGGGTTTCTCGAGATGGGTCTCCTTCTTCCTCCTATTGTTTGGCCGGATTTTGAAGCTCAAGAGATGTGAGATTTTAAAAATCTCTTCTTTTTGAGATCTAATGACAGATCCAAGTTCCCCTTTGTGGGTTTTGTGGTGAAAAACTATTTAGTTTTGGAAAAGGAAGAGTAAAACTCTTGATTTAATTCAAAAGAAAGAAGAAGGTTTAGAACCTTGGAGAAGGTGCAGGAGGCACAAAAAACCTAATTTTTTGGGGGGAATGAAAAAGTGTTATTTTATTCATCGTCATGTTGCCTTTTATAAACTTACATATTTACATATAGCCTCTTGGGCTGTACAAAAATGGCATTTTGTACATCCCATGGCTCATGTGCCATTTCATTTTTGCACATAAGCCATGAGCTTACAAAATATTGGCTTTATGCCCATTTTGCATATATTCATGTATAAAAAATTACATAAAAATTATTTATTACATGATTTTGTTGTTGGCATGGGGAGGCTGGCCGCGGGCTCGACTTGGGCATGGGCCCGCTTGACCTGGGTTTGGGCCCATCTAGCTTGGGGGTTGACCTTGACTTTGACTCGGTCAACCGGGGTGCAAATTTTTACCCCAACAGGAAGTAGGAGTGGCAGAGATATATGAGGCTTTATCATGAATCATAACAACCTAAAATCAAAGTGTATAAGAAGGTTCGGTTAACTTGGTTCATAAGTTTTAGTTTAAGATCAGGTCATGGTCGCTGCCAAAGAGAGAAAGAAAAAAAATACTCAGTGTGCACTCTATCAAGATTAGATTAGTTAATCAATTTATCTTATCAGGACGGCTCCCACGGTTTTCTTGAATTCTTCTTCAAACCCTAAAAGGAGAATTAGTCAGGATCATCTTAAAATCATCCGAGGAGTAACACCTACTCATCAGTGGGAATCGGGACCCAACTATCATTGCGTGATATCTTTGACGGAAGCCGGCCAAAATTATCACACTCCAGAAGGTATGCGCAAACTTGGCAAGTTTCCTTTATATTTGAAACTACCGATATGCTTTTTACCCAAAACGCTTATGACCCTGACTTTGACCAAGAAATCATAATACACAAGTCAAGTTCTACCTGTCATTATCCATATTAATTTAGACTCACCCATACACACCCTTGATTTTGGCCAACAAGGTGGTACGACTTTCCTAAACCAATGCATCTATCTATACTACGAATAAGCAACACACATGTGCTATTCACGATGCCTTGATTTTGGCTAATAAACACCGCATGAATACTATGTGCTATTTATTCGAAACGACGGAGGGCTACGGCTGATTTTTGGCGAAAACCCTTTAACGTAATGAACTTGATATCTTTGTAGGAACTCAAGCAGTTTTGAAAAATGAGTGGTTTAGACTCTGCATTTTTAAACAAGTGGTTTTGTAGAAAACCGTTGGTTTTGAAGAAAACCGAGTAGTTTATAGTCACGTAAACTTTGCCAAAAAGGTCACTCCCTATGAAGAGATCTTGGCTTTTTTCTCATCGAATGAGGTGCAGGATATTCCTAACTAAATATCTCGACGCAAACCAAAAGTAAACGCCTATAGTTTTCAAATTTGGTTCCGACAACATCATATAGGTTTTTTTTTCCTTGCATTAATCAGAATTAATGCTGCCCCATCAATTAATCATATCATGCCAGAAAAGAAATGAAAATAGGCACACATATATACCATTCACATTTGTCACAGGTCCCGGGTCTTCACCGTAAATTTACTTAACTTACAACAGAGCGGGGACAAGATTAGCGCGGATGGAAAACATAGAACGTCTACTAAATTTATCAAAAAATATATGTAAACATTCATCTCACGCATGATATCAGGTAACAATAGAGAAGCATCACAGCAGAATCACAGCGGAAGCAAAAACAATATAGAAATGCGAATAAACTAGAAAAAGTATATTTCAATGGAGCCATATATGAAATGTAATTTTCCGGTCGTTTGGATGGCCCGCAAATGTAATTTTCCGGTCGTTCGGATCCTAGACCCCTACGAGTGCGGAAAGCCACCCATGAATCCCAGAAGCGAGGCAACCCTAATTAACGAAGTGAGTGGGCCACCCAGCACTTCCGAAATCCGGTGACTTGGACACCCCTCCGCGGGTCAAACCTAAACCCCCTACGATTATGGCGAATAGCCCGCCAATTCTAGAGTAAGACACCCCGGTCTCAACGCCATGAGATGGAGGCCCATTGCCCTCTAGAACCCGGCTACTCAAGCATTCCTCCGCGATGTAATCATAGTGTATGTAATGAAAAACTGAATATACAATGGTGACTACGTCCGCAATCAGGACACGCCCCAAAGAATAATATACAAGCCGCCATGACGGCAGTCCACATTTCGGACACTCGTCATTCAATATGAATCGGAGAGCAACTATATCTAATATTACGTACACCGGGCTATCCATCGCAACAAATCTAACATAACCATAATCAACAGAGCAACATAGAATATCAACGTGAATATCATGTTCGTAAACCCGTATGATTGTACATATAGCAACCAGTCGAATTATACCGCGTTATGATATTCACAGTCGGAGAAACAAATGAACAGAAAAACACGAATTTAAAATTTCGATTGTTTAAAACTTTCCGCATTGGCCCCAAGTAAAAACCAGTACTCAAACACATCCGGGCCAAAACAAAACATCCTAAAAATCATATTTCCATGTATTAAAGCCCCAGAAAAATTCTTAAGCACTGTAGCCAAAATTGGACTGTGGATCAACGGTCAAATGGCGCATTTCGCGGTTATTCAGTGGCAGAATTTTGGAGTTAGGTGCCCAAATTTTTTTTCTAGATCTAATATTGCCTGCATATAATTTTAATGCAACCTGAAATTTTTTTTGAACAACTTTGAAATTCGAACAGTAAGTAAGAATTTTGGAAATGTGATTCGGAAAATTCCGTCGATTGAACTCTAAATTGGTGCAAACAAGTCAACCCTTTAGCGTGGCTCTGATACCATTGCTGGGAACTTAGGCACACCAGCAAACTAATTTTAAAAGATGGCAATATAGATTTCAAAAATTTCTAGTTTGCTAAAATTCCAATACCATGAATCGGACTAACGAGATAGAACTTGTTAACAAAAATCTAATGAGTTATGCTAATCTACTATGTTAGCAATACTCGCATCCTCAAATTTTCTTCATTTGCTCCAGGCCGCGTGTGCAAGCCGGTGCTCCTTCTCCGAAGATGATCCACCCGAGAGAATCGATTCAAGCTCCAGCTACACCTAGTAAAGCAATAGACGCTCCAAACCCGATAGGAATGAAGAGTGGGGATGTAGGAATATTCCATTATAATTTTCTCTTATTTCTAAAGTTCAAGTAAGCAACTAAAGAAAAAAGAGGAGGAGATGAAAAAGTGGCCATGAGCAAGCGAAGAAAGTATGAGAGAGTGATAGATTGAATAAGTGTGAAGAGAAAGGTTTCATTTTTTGTTTTCCAACCATACAAATAAAAACCAAAACAATTTGTAATATAATAATGAAGCTCATTACTCTCTACATCTCTTCAACCATGCTCAATGGCGCCTCACCCTCCACTTCATTTTATGAATATTCATAAATGAATATTCATTAATGAGGTGTCCATTTTCTAGAGCAAATTCCGTATAAATACGGAATACTACCCGGTATATGTATTGAAATACATATACGCGTATTCGTATAAAAATACGAATAGCCAAGAGAGAAAATGAACAGTGAACAATAATACCAGAATACATATATTAAATATATATATATATATATATATATAATTAAATCAAAACTTGATTTAATAATCCGACTTAATCCTAAACCGCTAATATTATCAACCATCAGATTAAAATCCGTGTAGCCTATATACATATTTAATCAGACGCCTGTATGTACCAACATATGTTATTTATATCATATCGCCTGAACCGGGAAAACTCTCAGTGTGGGACTCTAAAGACTCGTCAATACGCTGGTAGTGGGTTTAACCAGAAGCAAGTCAGTGGCACTAGCTGTATGTAACGGCTACCCGGGTATTGAGCGAAAAGAAGGCCGATGAAAAAACTCATCTGTACCCCTACTGAGCATGTCTGTGACAATCTCCATACAATCCGGTCTGTTCTTCTAAGTGTATCGCATACCGGATTTAAGGGGTGGATAAAATCAAACCCATAATAACGCGATATTTCGTGTCGGTGTGAAGCCTATCACCCACTGAGAAACTATTGATCCAAATCAGTAAATCTCGTCCACCTTGGCCAAGGATTTCTGGTGATGACCACTCGTGCACAGTGAGACATCTACCCCCAATACCGGGAGAAACGAATCCCCGACGATCCGCTCACTGCCTCCATGTGGCTCGGGACTGTACCCAACTAAATCCTGTTTGCACGACTCCTTTGAGCCGTGGTAGGATAGTAATCAAAATAAAGTGGGAACTCACACGAGACAAATGACGATCTCAGGTCGACAGAATAAGCTATACCCATGTCACCTGAGAACTACTATCTGACAATAAGTATAATACCATCTAGCATTCTCCCGGTGAGTCCGTTCAGTGTACTCACCTCCAGTGAGCACCTCTATACTATCTTAGGTGACCAACTGCCACCAATGGCTTGTGAGACCGGCCACTGCCTCTCGTCGGGGTCTCGAAAAGTATACATTAGACTACTCCAGAGTATCGATGCCCAGTTTCAATACTCTCTCGACTAGGGACATTTAAGGATGTACTTATAGACCACCCTGCTCCTACGTATATGATCGCCATCATAATACTAGTAGTCAAGTAAGAATCTTATGGGCTCTATCAACATATAATAGTGATCTGTAATACAACATAATACATGTACATGATGATAGAGATGAACCAGATAGCATACTATCATCTCGAGTAAGACTGTTCTATCCGTATTAGTCTTCCCTAAATCATTATAATCGCCTGCCTGCGATTACAATAATTGCCTTGAGGGCACTATATCCAACAAATGACAAACCAAATAGCATACTATCATCTGAGTAAGATTGTTTTAGCCGTATAGGTCCTCCTTCAATTATCATAATCGTCTACCTGTAATTACAATAATTGCCTTGAGGGCATTATATCCAACATTCTTATGTTTGGTTATGTCTCAAATTTGTATACTGTAAATAGGTTTTGTCAAATATAAAAAAGGGGGAGATTGTTGATCTTATTGGGTAACATCTACTCATCTTAGTTTTGATATTGAATAAAACACTATTTAATTATCTTACACACTGACGATACTTATAGTTGGGTTATATGTTTTCAGTGTCAGAAACATAATAAATTTAGCAATATCGAAGAAAAAGAATAGGTATAGCGATATCGAGGAGTAAAAGGACATGGCGACATGTATTATGAAGAAGAAGAGATAAAGAATCAAAAAGATATGGATTTAGAGATGAAAACTCAAAGCGGCTCAAAGAACGAGCTACAAATGTGTAAATCATATATTTTCTCTTTTATTGAATCGTGGGTTATCTCGTAAGAGTCACACGGTTTTAAAGTCTTCAAAATCTTTCAAATATCAGATATGTCAGTTTTTGAGCCGGCTCATTTTCTTCTGAACCGTCTCTTGAGTCCCTTGATCTTTTCTTTTTCCTTTTGTCTCTATGAGCCGGCTCATATTTGCCTTGATCTGTCTTAAGTAGTCCTCTTTGAACATTTTTGAATTCTTTGTGTATGAGCCGGCTCATCTTTGCCTTGAGCCGTCTTAAGTAGTCCTTTTTGAACATCTTTGAATTCTTTGTGTATGAGCCGGCTCATCTTTGTCTTGAGCCGTCTCATAAGATTACCTGCATAATCATTTTTTACACTGTTGACAAAAGCCAACTCATATTATTTTTGAGATGGCTCAACATTGTTCTTGAGACGTCTCAAGCTTTTTTTGAGACGTCTAACCCATTCCTGCATTTAATGAATTTTTTCCTGTTGCTTTAAGACGGCTCATATTGTCTTTGAGCTTGCTCAAGATTAGACCATTGGAAATCTCAGATATTATTTTGACCAATTTATTTACAGATTTGTGGGAATCTTTTCCAATATTTTAAATACTGCATCGACCAAAATAATAAAAAAATAATTATTCAGATTATTTTTTATTATCCCCTTGCTCTAAAAAGATCATCATCTCTTGAGCTTTCGAAACCCTAGATCATCATCAGGTTTAATTTTCCTTTTGGGTTTTGCAAAAAAATTTCATTTTTCTTTTGAAAAGGATATTTCTAAACTTGTTCAAATCATTTACCTTTGCAAAATCTTGATTTCATGTTCAAGAACTCTATAAATTTCCTTCGACATAGAAAAAAGACTTTATCTTAATATATCAAAAATCCTAATTCTCTTATTTTAAAATTGTGTTTGATTCATATACCAAATTAGGAGTTTTTTTTTTCTTTTACTTTGGTTGTATCAAAATCCGGTGGAGATTGTCTACCAAGTTGGTTTATCCGGTGGAGATTGTCTATCAAAGTGTTAAGTTGTAAAGTTTTGATCTGAGCCTTAGAAAAGATTACTCGGTGGAGGCGGTCCATCAAGTTGTAAAGGTTTCTTCACCTGAAGAAGATTTGTTTAGTGGATAGTTTCTAAGAAAAGACTTAGGCGGAGACTAGATACCGCGGTATCGAATTTCGTTACCAATCGCCGGTGTCACCTCTGAGTTTGGTTTTCCCAGCTCTTTTTATATCTATTGTTGTTACAATTGTTATTATTTATTATTATTCCACAACTTTTATTGTATTGAACAATAAAGTTTTAATTGTTAGTCATTTGTCTTATTCACCTCACCCTTCCCTCCATGACCCTTTATCATCTTTAACAAATAAAAATATTCAAAGTACGGTCTGAAGATTTATGAAGTATGGTACAAAGAAAAATGTACAACAAACCATGTTAAAATTTTTGAAAACAACTTCTCTGTCATTAGTATTTAAAAAAGAGAACGGGTCAATTTCAAAATTAATACTGTCGCTTTCAAACATTAAAATTTAAAATTTAAGAAACAAGTCAAACTATGTCCATATGCATTATTGGGGTCCCACTATAAAAAAAAATCAAGCTATGCAGGCATGATCTAATTAAATAATATTTCATTGTAGTTTGGTTAGTTAACTGAAATTTTAACATATCAAATATTATCCAAATGTTATGTAAAATAATATTCAGAGACATCAACTTACTGTGAATTTATTGACATTAATTTTGTCAGACAGTAACTTTTAATTCATTTTTTAATATAATTATTTCCGGTTTAAATATTATTAGCAAATAACAAAAGTCTCCGAAAACTATGAAAAATATTTTTCAAGCTTTGGAATAAATCAATAGTCATAGTGATATATAATTTGTCAATTTTTATGTATTATGAGAAAATGATATTTTGAATAAAATATTGATGTGAAATGCATATGTGATGTGTGTGCATAACATTTTAGTCGCTTTACATTTGATTCCTAAAGAATTAGTTAAAATAAAAGAAACAAAGCCAAAAACCCAAAATGCGAGTCTCAACTCCATGAGTGTCAATGCGTAATTTGTGTAATGACTCATCTTGAATTTTAGGGGCTTCAATCTTTATGTTAATGTTTAGACTTGTGAAGTCCGAATTTGCCCTCCAACTTCTTTTGGATATAACAATGTAGGTTTTTTCTCCGACCTCCACCAAATGCTCAAAATAATGATCTGCAAAATCTAAGTAAATATAGTATGGAGTAATTTCTTGTCAATAATCAAAATCTAATCATGTGAGACCGACAATGTAGAACTCATATTTGAAGGTAGAAACGGATTCTTCACTGTCAATGGTATAAAACACGGATGACAATGATTAAAAGAAAAATAAGAACAAAATTTCATTTTACGGATATCCAAATTTTAACCGTCCTTGTATTATATCATGGACAATATGCTAGCACTCCCGGCCCTTCATGCTATAGTTAATTAACTTGTCCTCCTTGGAAACTATCACTTTGGATGCTTAGTTGGGTTCCCTTTCCTATATATTGAGATAATTGGATTAAAAAGATGCTGCTGTTATTTTCATCCTATTATCGGATTATTATTAGATTCTAGACTTACAGTAGTAATAAAAAAGCATGACAGAAATAATATCCCATCATTCATCATTGGATCTAGTAATATCTAATAGCATTAACGAAATAATGTCAGGGACCCGCGAGTCCGATATAATTGGTTCATGTCATTAGTTTTCAATAATTAGTTACCAAACCCATATCACTTATCAAGATTTGGTATTGGAAGTTTAGCCGAGATTAATGGGGTAAATATTTTCAGATCCTTGATTACGAGACCTTTAGTTCGATTGAAAAACTTATATAGCTAAAGTTTATAAAAAAACATTGTATAAAAAATTTAAGATGCTTTCGTGCTCACATGGATGCTTTCATGGATTCTAATAATTAATTATATATATAATTTGTAGGCTTCCATCATATATATTAGCCCCAGTAGATCAGCTCTCAGCTCAGTCAACTCTTTAACTTCAAACATGTCGTAGTCTAAAATGAATTATGATATTAGATTTATAAAGTCTAAGCAAAAAGTTGATTGTTTTTCACTTGCATGCAATCATTAAAGATCATGACACTTATTTTTTCAGAAAAAGCTGAAAGCTAACTTATTGGCCTTTTAGTAAATTTTATCATAAATTAATGAAGCAAATTACTCCCTACTTGTTCGGAAGTTTTTTTAATCCTAAATTACTTGTCCTTTTATGAGATAGAGGTGAACAGTATAAAATTTCTTACCACATTTAATATTTTGTTTTTGTAAAATATCTAAACTAACCTCATTTAAAAAGTATTGGTGCAAGTTTGCAAATTTTTTTTTAAAAGATGGGAAGACAATATTCATTTAATATGAGTGTAATTTAGGAAAATTTATTAGGATGACAATATTATAATAATTATTTCAAATAGAGTTTAAATCATATCTTAATTGCCGTGCAAAAGTATAGAAGGATAAGTAATTATGGAGGGAGGTGTAATAATTAATCTTTCACAAGATGAAGTTAGCCCAGGGGTTTTGGGACTTGAGATTATTTGAACAGAAGTTTTGAACATATCAGGTATCCATTAATTAAACTAAGTTTTGTATTAACTTGTTAAGTGCAATAAGGAAAATTAAGCCTCTGGCCCAGCCAGAAAACATATTGTTTATTATTATCTCTATTATTATTATAAGGCAAAAGGGAGGGTCTGATTTTAAAATCGATTGGTAATGTGGCTTTTTATTTTTTTCAAAGAAATCAAACAAAAAATAACGTTGTTTCATATGCAATGCACATAATTAAATAGCCATGTTATTATTATTTTACAAGTGCGATGTACGTAGTTAAATTAACAAAGAAATTTTTCTTTAATATTCTATGATTACATGCAATGCACGGAGCAAAATTGCTAGTAATTATCAGGGTAAATTGTCAAAACCACTAAGCAGGTTTTTTGGCTGTTCAGAAACTTCCTTGCCTTGAAGCAGTTGTTAAAAACCGTGGAAAATTTTCATGTGGCAACTGTATGGTTGCTTGCTATTACAAAGATAGCATAAGCAATTGCATAGATATCACATATATAATGACTAGATAATAACAATCAACTATACAGATACCGCAAACAGATGATTTTTTGACAATTGAAAACCTTTTCAGGAGTTTTTGACAGGCGGGCCGGAGGCTTTTGACAACGGAAAAACATGCTTCGTGGGTTTTGACAACTTACAATAATTATTATTATTATTATTATTTTATTATTTTGTTAAAAATGAAGTTGCTTACCTGCCAATGGCAACAGTAGATCTTTTTTTAGGATAGATATTATCTTTCAGATAGAAAAAAGAAATGTAGATACACACATATACATAGACATACACATGCATGCACATATATAAATGTGCATGCACCACGTGTTGTGTTATTTTATTCGTGGATGTTGGCACTATTAATTTGGCGATGACGATCAAGTCAAATTAATCCTCATCTCTCCTGCCAAAACCCCCACATACGACAATGGAGGAGAATAGAAGAGAACCATTGCTTCTCCCCCAAGAAAATCAAGTTGGAGAGAATGGAGACATAGCTCCAATAGAAAGTGTTGGAGATTTCTTGGAGCAGTTCAAAGTAGAGTCTAAGAAGCTATGGTGCTTGGCTGCTCCGGCGATCTTCACCTCCGTGTGCCAGTACTCTTTGGGTGGCATATCACAGGTCTTCGCCGGCCAACTCGGCACGCTCGATCTCGCCGCCCTCACCATCGAGAACACTAATGTCGCTGGCTTCTCTCTAGGAGTCATGGTATAATTATATATATATACTGTAACATCTGTTGCATGCTGCATTAGTTTAATTAGCTTAATTGTTTTGTGCAACTCATACACACACATCACATAAACCCGGATCGAATTTCTGACGCAGATATATAATTTCCAATTCAGTTCTACCATGTCTCTAATTAATGGATCTACCACCAATGAATCTTTGTATGTATATATACAGATGGGCATGGGGAGTGCCCTAGAAACCCTATGCGGCCAAGCTTGGGGCGCGGGCCAACATGACATGCTGGGAATCTACATGCAACGATCTTGGGTGATCCTAATCACCACCGCTATCCTGCTTCTTCCTCTCTACATTTTCGCCGGGCCTCTCTTGATGCTCATCGGCCAACAGGAGAGCATCGCTGCAGCCGCGGGGAAATTGTCGTTGTGGATGATCCCTCAACTGTTCGCATATGCGGTCAACTATCCCATCGCTAAGTTCTTGCAGGTAGAAATGAGCAATCTGTCGATTCGATCTGGTTTTTTAATTGCTTTGTTTTTTGCTTGGATATGTTCAAAAGCTTATGGCATTTCAACTGGTTTGTTAGTACAAGGCCATCTTCTTCTTCTTCTTCTTCTTCTTGTTTTTTTTTTTTTTTGCTTTTTCCTTTTTTTGACAAAGAGATGATTATTAATCTAGTCCGGTCCAAATTAATCGAGATCCAGTCTAACGTCAAATAGGATTTTAATAGTTTTTCTTGAGTCAATCAAGGTTGAAGCCAATGCAAGATCATCCTTCCTTAAAAGATGGGATTTGTTATTGGCATGTTTCAACTTACACATTCTACACAAATTAAGTTTTCATGCTAGGTGAACTCTTCATGAATAAAATAAAATAAAAGCAAATTTAAACATTAATATATAATATAATGTATATTTATGTATTTGATCCGAATTTATTCTAAGCTGATTCTTGGTTCAAAAAACCTAATCGAACAAAATGGAAATTAACAAAGATTTAATTTCCCTTGAATTAGTCTGCTTCGATTTGATCTGCGTAACCACTTTCAATCGATTTTGGCTCTCCCATGCTTACAGGCTCAAAGCAAGATGATGGTGATGACATGGATAACGGCCACGGCATTAGTTTTGCATACATTTTTTAGTTGGTTGCTGATGTTGAGGTTGGGGTGGGGGTTGAAGGGGGCAGCCGTGGTGCTTAACGGGTCGTGGTGGTTCATCCAGGTGGTGCAACTTATGTATATATTTGGAGGGGGTTGTGGCAGGGCTTGGAATGGATTTTCATGGAAAGCCTTTCAGAATCTTTGGGGGTTTGTTCGCCTCTCCGTTGCTTCCGCTATCATGATATGGTAAATTTTATTTTTCTAAGCCACCAATCCGTATTTGAATAAATTTAGTTAGTCTTCTCTAACTTATGATCTTCTTATCATATAAAGATACTCAATACTTTCAATGCACCGGTTGCACCTCAAATCGGAAAAAGTCTACAAATGCCTTATTTTCTTTCACAGTCTAGAAAATTAGTATTTGTATAGTGATGGAGCAACTCCTTCATATGCTGTCCTCCGTCGATCCTGCGATGGCGGGTCTTAGACGGCTGAGATTTAGTTTGAGTGTTGTTAAGTGTGGATCTCAAAGGGTTAGTGTTGGACGCTGAGCTACCTGCAAAGAAGTCCCGGATGGATGACCACCGTAGGACCCTTCGATGAACAACTTAGAGTCGAGAAATAGATGCAGAATAGCGGCATATTGGAATAAATTCAAGTTACCTGAGTCTTCTGAGAGTGGTTTTTTTTATAGTGGTCGCATGGAGCGAGTGGGTGCGAGTTCTTCGCCTTCAGTTACATTTTCACGTTATGCCTACGTGAATGACGAGATCTCTCCATTAATGACGGAATATGCTCATTAACGGGGGAATGCGCCAGCGTGGAACGCGGGACGTAAGGCGGCAGATATCTCGCTTTGACGATATACGCGGAGCCGTTGCGAAGGCGCTTGGGTTCCGTTCTCGATTGATCGGAGGTAACCGAGGTAGCTCGGCATGTGAGGAGCTCGGAAATGAGCGGGAGGCTGAGGAAGTTCGACAAGTCAGACGGCTCGGAGGTGAGCCTGGAGGCTGAGGAGGCTCAGTACGTCAGAAGGCTCGGAGGCGAGCCGGGAGGCCGAGGTAGCTCGACACATCAGAAGGCTCGGAGGCGAGCGAGGTGACTGAGAAAGCTCGGAGACGAACTGTTGGTAGTTTCCCAGGTGAAGGTGGAATGTCTTCAGGAAGGTTTCCCGAAAAGTCGGATACGTTCCTTGAGAAGGGGTCCCGAGGAATGTCCCCAATGCAATTTATTTATTCCACACCCGTAATGTTCGGGACATGTCATCCGACATGTGTCTTAATATGAGGAGACACCGCTTGTGAGCATCGTCATTAGCCTCCCGCTCTCGTTCCGACCTATTCATTGATCGGGTAGAGAGTGGTCTGCTCGATTTTTCTTTTACTCATTTTGGCGCCAAGGAATCATAATGCGGATCGCCCGGAAATGGCATGGCGTTTGGTGGTTACATCGTTTCGATCTTTGGGCCCACGTGATGCCTCTCCGTTTGCCTAAAGCTTCGCGCGTATCTCCGATGACGTCAGCAGATCAATGAAATGATCGCGTTTTAAAGAGGGTGATGTTCCGGCCGATCTCCAGTTGGGATACGGACCATGTGTCATGCGTCGGTTGGTGGAAGTGACAGGCCGTACCTGATTCCTGCAGTCAAAAAGACTCCCCGATGGCCAATCGCTATGTGGAGCCACGCCGGTCTCTGGGAGCGACGTTTCGTTTTGGTGGGAATCAATCAGGCCCGTTGGATACTTTCTTTGGGGTGTATAAATAGGAGGGGACCTTCATATGGCCAACACTTTTACCCTAATTCGCTCTCATCGTTAAAGATTGCCCGGCGCTCCTTCCCTTTAGATCGGATCATCCGTGATATTTCCTCGGCGGACCCATTCCATTGAATCAGGTTAGATGTCTTCGTCTAAGGAGTTTGTAGAGATAGTTAGGGTAGAGTCGGACGATGAGGCTCCAGTTGTTGGAGCCAAGTCCAGTGGGTCTTTTTCCCCTCAGGCTTTAGATAGCCGGGAGGGTTCTTCTGCTGTGTCGTCTGTGTCGGGTTCGCCCCCTAGAGCCAGGGTTGCCCGTGTTGTTCGTTGTTGGGCGGCGACAAGGGTCCCTAAGGTGCACATCGGGAATGTCCGCAATGCGCCCTCCTTCTTGATGAATATGGAAGAGCTTACCGAGATTCGGACTCGATTTCATATTCCCTCCAACTATTCACTTCGCTTAGTTAAAGAAGGTGAGCGGATGGACCAGATGCAGGGCAAGGAGATCACCCTGTATTTGGAAGCATTCTGGACTGGAATGCGTCTGCTCTTCACAACCGAGATATGTGGGTGTTCCCCTCCGAATGGTGGCGCACACGACTGCGAAGTCCTGGCACTGAGATTCGGGGCAGATGCTATTTGGTTTTATCCATCTACCTCTCCGAAGATGCCAAGTTGATTTATGGCACCGTGTATCGAAGGTTTAGACGGATGCGGCCGATGTAGCAGACTTTGTCAGATTCCCCCTCGCTTGAGGGGTTTTTGATTGTAGGGACGCTCTTCCCTGCAGGCGCAAGCCCCTGCAGTTAATTACGCTACCGCATCGCGGTAGCCACTTTCTCCTTCTCCAGAATTTCACTTCGTGTGGTGTGTGTTTGTTTTGTTTGTGGTTGCCCGTGGATTGTATACGGAGACTGAGTAATACCGTCGCCCGTAGGACGTGGATTAGTCCAAATCCGTATTTACTTAGATTTGGGTTTGGTGTTTTTAGTTTAAGGATGCCTTAATCGCGTTGCGGCTAAGATCGACTTAAACGTTCGTCAAGGATACGTTAGTCCTGTTTGAGACTAAGATCAACTTAACGGGATCGTTTAGATCCGACAAAAGAGTGTTTGGGCTCTATTGTTCCAGTTTAGGGACATAGTGGTCCAACATTCCCATTTTGGGGGCGGATATTGGTTTAAGGACGCATAAGTCCATAAGTTTAAGGACCCCACAGTCCGTATTAATGTGTGGTTGTCAGGACCCGTCACCTCTCTGACGACGTTGAAGGATTACAACGACAAATATCAGAGGAGTTCAGAGATGTACCCTTGAACCAAAGTTGGTTGAGAGATCTATAGTCCAATTTGGGACTAAAGTTTGTTTGAAGGTATGATTTAAGGACACGTTAGCCATATTTAAGGCTGAGATCAACTTAATCGTTTGTTAAGGATACGTTAGTCCAATTTGAGACTAAGATCAACTTAACGGGATCGTTTAGATCCGACAAAAGAGCATTTGGGCTCTATTGTTCCAGTTTAGGGACATAGTGGTCTATTGCATGTATGGTCGTCAGGACCCGTCACCTCTCTGACGACGTTGAAGAATTACAACGACAAATGTCAGAGGAGTTCAGAGATGTACCCTTGAGCCAAAGTTGATTGGGGGAATTTATAGTCCAATTTGGGACTAAAATCTGTTTGAAGATTTAAGGATGCATTAGCCATATTTGAGGCTAAGATCAACTTAAACGGTTGTTAAGGATACGTTAGTCCAGTTTAGGACTAAGATCGACTTAACGGGATCGTTTAGATCCGACAAAAGAGCATTTAAGCTCTATTGTGCCAGTTTAGGGACATGGTGGTCTAATACCAGTTTAAGGACATAGTGGTCCACCATTAGTTTAAGGACGTTTCGGTCCGATATTAGTTTAAGGACGTTTCGGTCCGATATTAGTTTAAGAACATTTCGGTCCACGAGTTTAAGGACCCCGCAGTCCATA
Organism: Agapanthus africanus; assembly: GCA_030015575.1. Classification (NCBI taxonomy): domain Eukaryota; kingdom Viridiplantae; phylum Streptophyta; class Magnoliopsida; order Asparagales; family Amaryllidaceae; genus Agapanthus; species Agapanthus africanus. The sequence goes on along the minus strand of CM057339.1, from coordinate 24,745,477 downwards.
TACGTATGGTCGTTGGGACCCGTCACCTCTCTGACGTCGTTGAAGGATTACAACGACAGGTGTCAGAGGAGTTCGGAGATGTACCCTCGAACCGGTAGTAAATTGATTTAAGAGAGCAATCTTGCTCAGTCAATTTAATTTAAGGACTTACGGCCAAAATTGGGCTAAGTCCAGTTGAAAATGTTCAACATTTTATTTGCTTTTGCATTGCATTTCTTTTTTTATTTTTATTTAGGCTTTGCCCAGAAAGGATGCAGAGCATCAATTTGTTTTGGGCTCTGCCCATTTATTGCCTTGCAATTTATTTTGGCCTGTTAGGTCATTTTGACTTGGGCCTGGCCCTTTTAACAGAGAAAATGCATTGCATTTTTAGGCGCTTTGCGCCAATCAAAGAGCGCAAGCGCTTATGATGATGACACGTGTCAAGCAGCGCAGTGCGCTGCGCTTGCGCTGCTGACACGTGGTGCGCTCTGGTGAGTTGCGCCAATTTCAGAGAGCAAAACTCTATTTCAAAAGCGCGTAGCGTAACTGGTTCAGATGCTGACACGTGGCGCTCCCTGGTGGTTTGCGCCAACCCAAGAGCGCAACAGTGCAGATTTATAAGTGCAAAACACTATTAATTTGAGAATCTTTTAGATTCAAGAACCGATAGTTCATAAAAGAAGTGCAAAGCACTGCTTGATTTAGATCTAAGAAAAAACAAGTTTTTTTCTTGTTTTTCTTATCTCAGAGAACCAAAGATTCATTAAAGTGCAAAGCACTATTAATTTAAGAACCTTTTAGATTCAAGAACCGATGGTTCATAAAAGAAGTGCAAAGCACTATTTGATTTAGATCTAAGAAAAAAAAGTTTTTTCTTGTTTTTCTTATATCAGAGAACCAAAGGTTCATAAAAGTGCAAAGCACTATTTTTTATTTATTTTTATTTTTTCCTGTTTTAAAGAACCAGTGGTTCATAAGAAGTGCAAAGTACTATTTATTATGTAAAGATCATTGATCTTGTTTTTAGATCAATGATCTATTAGAGGAAATTTCTTCTCTCTTATAAAGGTTTTTACCTTTTTCTTGAAATTTTTCTCAGAGTTCTCTCTGTTTGAAGCTCTTGATTTTTTTTTTCAAGAAAATGTTGTTGCCTTTGAATTGAGGTCTAGGGTCCTTTTTATAGTGCCCATAAATTAGTTAAAGTTTGTTAAAGAGATCATTCTCTGAGTGATTTGGGGAATTTTCCCCACCGTTGGATCTTTGATCCGAAAGCCTCTGTTTTACAGAAGAAATTTTTCTTGTTTTAACAAGAACAGAAAAGATTTCTCAGAATTTTAATTCTGCTTGGCGCAAATGCTCCAGAGCGTGACACGTGTCGCGCTGCGCTTGCGCATCTGCGCTGACACGTGTCGCGCAGCTGAATTTTTTTTTAGAGCTTTGCTCTGATGGAGTACGCTACCTTGGGCGCTGCGCTCCTTACGCTAACGTGTCTGATTTTGACACGTGGCGCTCTGCGTGCAGCGCAGGGGATCTGAAGCGTTACTTCATTTATTTTAACTTTAATTTTCACTTTAATTTTCAAGATAGAGCTTTGCTCTGATTGGAGAAAAACAGAAGCATTGCTTCTTTTCCCACCTTGGAATTTGAACAGAGCTTTGCTCTGATTGGAGTAAACAAATGCCCCCCCACCGTTGCGCTTACGTGGCCTCCTAACGTGAGCGCAGCGGTGGCAGACTCCGAACCGTCGTCCCGTCCCTTGGAAGCTGAAAGGGCACTTGATGCCTATAAATAGGACCTTTGGTCTCTTAGATAATTCTCATCTCTAAAATTTTACTTTCAGAACTCAGAGCCCTGCTCTTTATTTTCAAGAACTTTAAGAGTTAAACTCTTAAAACTTTTAGGTGAAAATTTTAATTTGGATTAAATTAAATTAAATTAATTTTCATTGATAGAACCTCGCTCTCAATAGATTCCTGATCTAAAGGAAATCTATTTAGGGTTTCACTTAACAGAGCTTTGCTCTACAGGTCTTAAAGGGATCTAAAGAGAACTAAAGGGGACCCTACTAGGGTTCCATAGAGCTCTGCTCTCTGAAAGATTTTCCTTGGATTTTCTTAATTCATTAATGGAGCTTTGCTCCTCCCAAATCATATAGAAGAACTCTTAAGAATTCTTCATGGATCTTGGAACTTAAAGATGGCTTTTTATTTCTCAGTGCATTATATCGTTTTGCTTAATCAGTCTTTCTGATAATTCTGTTGATCCTCTTTCACAGGAACAATGAACGCCCACATGTATGCTCTTAACGAGATAATCTCTCATGAGGACATCCGCCGACTTGGCCGCTCTCAAAATCGGGAGTTCACAAATGAGAAGTGTGCTGAAATAATGAGTCGCTTCGACGCATACAATGGTCCACTGCTTCCCCGACGTTCCTCTCTTTTTAAACTTATCGTGGGAGCTATCTGGGAAGCGCTTCCCCTATTCTGTTCCGGCGTGCCGCTTAGGGCGTTGGATGCCGCTGAGGAAAAGGTGCACTCTGTGTACCTATTGAACTTTATCTCGAAGAGACGGCGAGACAGTCTTATCGACCTCTTGCACGAGGTCTTTCAACAGTCTGCCATACTCGCTGCTTATCGGAGGGTGGTAGACATCGGGGGGGACCCTGACGCTTGTGCTCGTGAAAGGAAGCACACTAGGATGGTCCGCGAGACTTGGAAAGTCATAGATAGGGTCGCTTTTGAATTCCTCAATCCATGCCCTGGATCTGAGGTTATTCCATTGTAACTTTCGTTTATTGTTTGTATAACTGTAAGAACTTCGGGCAATATTAATGGAGAATTTTCTTTATCCCAGCTTGTCTTTATTATATATCTTTTGTCCTGAATGTTTTTGCCCTTGCATGAATGAATGTGTGTTGAACGCTTGATCAAATGTAAACCAGATGCTCTTTCTGTTGCTTTTCCTCTTTTTCAGCATGTCGTCACAATTAGCAGGTAATAGAGTAAGCTTCTTGATTTCTTCACGAGATAGCGAGGGCTTAGGCCGTAGGTTCAGATCTGCTGCCTAAGATTTTTCAACTCTATGAGCCGTGAGGGTTTCATAGAGACTTTTCTCCCTTCGGATCGAGAGGATCTCGTAGGTGGGTTTTTCTCCTTAGGAATCGTGAGGATTCCTAAGTATGGTTTTCTCTTATAAGTCGTAAGGATCTTACAAGAGAATTTTTCTCTCTTACGAATCGAGAGGACTTGTAAGCGGTTGTTTCCCTCCTTATCGAAGTTCGATGTTGGAGAGTGAGACCCGTGAATGGTATGCAAGAGACCGTTTTGGGCCAACTTGCAGGGTCCCAGTGCTTAGGAAACATGCTTCTTTTATGCCCACTGCCTAAGGCTTTATCTCACGAGTCGAGCCGCCTCAACAATTTTTTTTTTTGCAAGTCGAGACGAATCGAGCGTTTCTCGCAAGAACATCTTAACGTCGCATTTAACCTCTGCTTTTTACGACAGAAGCCCGTTAAGCTTGGTGGTACATAGGGTTTTGGCCATCGTACCGTCGCATAAGCTGATATAGTCCTCGATAGGCAATCGTGCTGTTCGAGTAGCCCTGCGACTGCCGTGTCTCTGATCCTTTCGGGGGCTGGACAAGACGTCTTCAAGCAATCCTCCTTGGCAGTTTGACCGTCGGAAGAGCAAGCGTTAGGAATTTGCCATGTCGCTTTTTACTTGAGGTTAGGCTTATTTTGGTGAGCCCCGATGAGTCATAACCACTCCGCGCTGGTGTGGGGATGATCTCCGATAATCTTTCGGGCTTTATGTGAGTTGCCGTCAAGACCCTGAAGCTAGGAATTTGGCCTTTGCTTCGTTTGCTGGCATTGCGTCTGCTGTATCGAGACGAATGTTGCGGTGGGAACTAGGGATTTTGCCGTGGCTCCATTTGTTTGATGACGTTGCGTCTGCTGTGTCGAGACGAACGTTGGGGTGACATCTCGTCTGCTGTATCGAGACGGACGTCGAGGTTGTCTCTAGGTTGCTGGTGAACCGCCGAGGTTTGGAACTAGGGATTTTGCCGTGGCTCCATTCGTTTAATGACGTTGCGTCTGCTGTGTCGAGACGAACGTTGGGGTGACATCTCGTCTGCTGTATCGAGACGGACGTCGAGGTTGTCTCTAGGTTGCTGGTGAACCGCCGAGATTTGGAACTAGGGATTTTGCCGTGGCTCCATTCGTTTAATGACGTTGCGTCTGCTGTGTCGAGACGAACATTAGGGTGACCGTCTACTGTATCGAGACGGATGTCGAGGTTGTCTCTAGGTTGCTGGTGAACCGTCGAGGTTTGGAACTAGGGATTTTGCCGTGGCTCCATTCGTTTAATGACGTTGCGTATGCTGTGTCGAGACGAACATTGGGGTGACATCTCGTCTGCTGTATTGAGACGGACGTCGAGGTGGTGACCATTCTGTGCTGGTGCGAGATGATCTCCGATTGCCTTTCCGGTTTTATATGAGTTACCGTCAAGACGTCGAAGCTAGGAATGTGGCCTTCGCTTCGTTTGCTTTGGTGTGTCCAAATCCTGTTGGAGGAAGAACGCTGGGGTTGACATTTCGTCTGCTGTATCAAGACGAATGTCAAGGTGGTGACCACTCTGTGCTGGTGCGAGATGACCTCCGATTGTCTTTCCGGTTTTATGTGAGTTACCGTAAAGACGTTGAAGTTAGGAATGTGGCCTTCGCTTCGTTTGCTTTGTCACGTCCGAATCCCTGCTGGAGGAAGAACGCTGGGGTGACAACTCGTCTGCTGTATCGAAACGAACGTCGAGGAGGTGACCACTCCATGTGAGATGATCTCCGGTGGTCTTTCAGGCTTTATATGACTTGCCGTTAAGACCTTGAAGCTAGGAATTTGGCCTTCGCTTCATTTGCTCACACTGCGTCTGGTGTATTGAAACGAATGCTGAGGTGGAGCTGGAATTTTGCCGTCACTCCGCTTGGTTTCGACCATGGGGTCTTTTGTTAACTTTGCATGTACACCCTGCTGGACTGCGAAGGAACGCCGTTGTTGACATTGCGTCTGCTGTAACGAGACGAATGCTAAGGTGGAGTTGGGATTTTGCCGTTACTCCACTTTGTTTCGACCGTGAGGTCTTTTGTTGACGTTGCATCTGCCTCCAGCTGGACTGCGGAGGAACGCTGTTGTTGACATTGCGTCTACTGTATTGAGACGAACGTTGGGGTGACATCTCGTCTGCTGTATCGAGACGGACGTCGAGGTTGTCTCTAGGTTGCTGATGAACCGTCGAGTTTTGGAACTAGGGATTTTGCCGTGGCTCCATTTGTTTGATGATTGTTGCGTCTGCTGTGTCGAGACGAACGTCGAAGTGGTGACCATTCCGCACTGGTGTGCGATGATCTCTAGTTGTCTTTCAGGCTTTATATGACTCGCCGTTAAGACCTTGAAGCTAGGAATTTGGCCTTCGCTTCGTTTGCTTTGTCACGTCCGAATCCTGTAAGAGGAAGAACGCTGGGGTGACAATTCGTCTGCTGTATCGAAACGAACGTCGGGGTGGAGCTGGGATTTTGCCGTGGCTCCGTTTGTTTGATTGTTAGGCCGTAGATATTGCCGTTAAGATTTGGCTCCGTTTTCTGATGGAGCATTGGGAAGGAAAGGGTGCCTCCTTCTTTGTTTGTGCCCCTGGATCGTGTACAGGGATTGCTGTACTATCGCCTGTAGGGCCAAAGTTTCATTCATTCATTTTTTTTATTTCCGCGATGCTCTATCATTTCAGCTTTTATATCGCGAAGGTCGCGATTGCCTAATCATTTCGGCTATTTTTCGCGGTGCCCAATCATTTCGGCTATTTATTTATTTTTACTCGCTGCTTTTTATTGCGAGTTGCCCAATCATTTCGGCTATTTTGCATGCATACATTTTTACTTGCTGCTTTTTATTGCAAGTTGCCCCATCATTTCGGCTATTTCGTATGCATGTGTGGCTCGCTGATTTTTTATCGCGAGTGTGGAACTTGGAATCTGACACCAATCTCAGCATCAGCATCGCTACAACTGGAATATTGCCAGGAGCGAATCATCATTTTCCATGAAGGGACTTGGAATTTGATACCGTTTTAGGCATCAGCATCGCTACAACTGGGATATTGCCAGGAGCGAATCATCATTTGCCTTTGTCGATATCGAACAAAGGGTGGCTTAGTAAACAGGATTAGGATTCTGTCGACTAAGGCTTTTGACTTCATGAGCCGTAAGGGTCTCACAAAGGTATTTCTCCCTACAAGTCGTGAGGATCTCGTAGGTATGTTTTCTCCTTAGGGATCATGAGGATTCCTAAGTGTATGTTCCTATGTAAGTCGTAAGGATCTTACAAAAGGGTTTTCTCCTCATAAGTCGAGAGGACTTGCAAGGGTCGTTCACCGTATGGACATATCCCCAGTCATGGATGGGACTTGGTTAGGGAATGTTTATTCGCGCCCGTGGATTGTATACAAGGGTCAGTATCGAGCCGCTTGTAGGGCCATAACGAAAGTTGTGGGGGTTGCATAAGCACAGGTTTAGGTCTCTGTAACTTAAGACTTTCAAATCTTATGAGCCGTGAGGGTCCCATAAGAGAGTTCTCCTTACGAGTCGTGAGAATCTCTGAAGGGGATCCTTAAGTGTGCTGTTCCCTTTGTGAGTCGTAAGGATCTCACGCGGGTGGTTTCTCCTTACAAGGTCGAGGGGACCTTATAAGTGTCTTTTAACGAGGTTGTGCCCTTTCGGGTTTTCACGAACACTCGCCGGTTGCCCTGCTATTTTTACTCACGGAGCCCTTTCGGGTTTTCATCCGTGCCCGTTTCGCTTATGGACATACCGTCTCTTTTTTTTGTGTGTTTACGAGGTCGCGCCCTTTCGGGTTTTCACGAACACTCGCCGGTAGTCCTGTTGTTTTTACTCACGGAGCCCTTTCGGGTTTTCATCCGTGCCCGCTTTGCTTATGGACATACCGTCTCTTTTTTTTTATTTACGAGGTCGCGCCCTTTCGGGTTTTCACGAACACTCGCCGGTAGTCCTGCTGTTTTTACTCACGGAGCCCTTTCGGGTTTTCATCCGTGCCCATTTTGCTTATGGACATACCATTTTTTACTTTTTTTTATTATTTTTTTTTATTCTTTATATATATATATTTTAATATTTTTTTTCATCTCGTCAGCCTAAGGATACTGCGGTAGTAGTTTAAAGACATTTCGGTCATTTGCAAGTTTTAGGACATTGCGGTCCATCATTAGTTTAAGGACATCTCGGTCCGCCGTCGCCGTATTTGAGGCGAATATCTAGTTTATTGACTTTTCGGTCTATGGGTCTTTCTCTATGACTGACCATGATGCCCCCGGCGTATCCATCTTTCTCGGAGCATACGGTTGTGGCGGGTTCACCTTCCAATTTTCGGACAGCACGAACTTGCCTTGTTAGTATTGGTCTTCAACCCAGTTTTTGAAGACATAGCAATTCTCGATCAGATGACCTACCGTTTGATGGTAAGGGCAATAATTAGAATTATCAACATCGCCTAGCCGCAACGGACGTTTTGGACTCGGCAGATTGATGAGTTTGTCGCACACTGCCAGCTCGGACAGTCCCCTTGTTTTATCTTGCGGAAACGAGTAAGGATGTTTCAACTTTTCCTGGAGGGGTTGCCGCTTGTTGCTTTGGCGAGCAACCGGTCTAGGGTCACTTAATTGTTGTTGAGCGCTGGCGACGAAGGCCGTTTTTCCTTTTCCTTTATTCTTTTTGTTCGGTCCCTTGTTTACGGGGCCGAGATTTTTTTCGAATAGCATGCGATTACATGGCTGAACGTTCTCGCAGCTCCTCAATTCCTTTATTTTCGAAATAGATTCCCCGAGGGAAAAGTTGGGGATAGCTTCTTCGTCAGAGTCACTTCCAAAGGTGATAATTTGTGATCCCTTGAAGTCGGCTATATGACAGTTTGCGGCGGCTCCTTTGCGCTCATATATCGCATTTTTCCGATTTCCACAAGCTTCACACTTTGGCCTGTCGAAGTGTTGCTTTTGAGCGACATACCCTTGCCACCAACAGTTAAAGGACTCGCAGTCTTCGGTAGGATGTATGATTTTCTGATGATATAAACAGAAGTTAGGGTGCATCTCTACCTCAGAGAAATAATTTTCTTCAGAGGGCGGTAGCTTCATTCCTACTGATAGAGCTTTGGCGAACCGTTTCCTCGTCTTGAATTTGTTTTTACCCGCAGTGTATGGATTTTGATTTGACGGGAATACCTTGGTTCTTTCTAGTATGGCCATTTCATGCTCTTGATTGGCTTTTGCTTTCAGACGAATTTCACTTAGGAAGACATCGATCAACTCGTCTGATGGCTGTAGAATCTCCGGCTCAGGATTCGCCATTGGTTTCTCAGCGCAAGGAGCCTCTTTATCATCCGTCAGTGAATGAGAAATCATATGACAAGTCGCTACGTAGTCTTCGGATTCATCCGATGAGTTTTCTCCATTGTTTTCATCCTTGACTAAAGAACATGCTGCCCCCGGCGTGTCCGTCTTCTTTGGAGAGTGCGGCTGTGGTGGGTTTACCTTCCAGCTTTCAGACAGCGCGAACTTGCCTTGCAGGTATTGATCCTCGATCCATCCCTTAAAGACGAAACAATTCTCAATCGGGTGACCTACCGTTTGGTGGTAAGGGCAATAATTGGGATTATTAAGATCGCCTGGCTGCGACAGACGCTTTGGACTCGGCAGATTGATGAGTCTGTTACGCACTGCCAGCTCAAACAGTCTTCTCATTTTATTCTGAGGAAACGAGTAAGGACGTCCTAGCCTCTCTTCGAGGGATGGGCGTGGACACACGTTGTTTTGGCGAACGACCGGCTTTGAGTTGCTCGACTGTTGTTGAGTATTGGCGACGACGATCGCTTTCCCTTTTCCTTTCTCATCTCGGGAATCTGATTTTGGAGGAGACGGTCTATGGCCCATCTGGTCCATTTGGGCTAATTTGTCAATCAAGGCCTGGAAGGTGGTCGGCCTGAAGAACATCATGAATTGCGAGATGGTCGCCTACGGATCGAGAGTGCCCATAAACATGCCTACCGCAGATGCCTCTTCTATGCGTTGTTCGCATTTCGACCAATCGTGTTGCGTATTGGACCCACGTTTCGCTTGGCCTTATTCTGGCATTTATTAGTGCTGTTATCGGGGTGCGTTCACTAGCACTCGCGAATCTTTGTGTAAACAGCAGCTCCATCTCTGCAAATGTTTTGACAGAGTCGTTAGGTAGCTCCGAATACCATTCAAAGGCTGTTTCTGCTAAGCTACCGACGAATTGACGTAGCAACAATTTGTCATCGCCTCCAGTATTGCCGCATAAGGCCCTGAATTGAGCGACATGCTGATGCGGATTTCCCGTCCCCTTGTATACATGGAACTTAGGGATCGTATATCTCGGCGGGTAACTGATTTGGTCATACCAGCTCGGGTATGGTCGCTCAGTTTTGACGACTTGGCTGGCCGCTTCACTCGCCTGATGAGCTCGTATTTGCTAAGCTATATAGTCATCTAGTGCAGCTTTGGAAATGCTTTCCTCCTTGGCTGTTGAATGAGCCGGAGGAGGATTAGATGTCTCCTCTTTATCGTCTTCAATAATGATCGGAGGGTCTTCAGCTGGAGGGTCCGGCTGTAACATCATTCCCACCATGTCTTGGAAGAGAAGCGCCATCTGTTTTATGTTAGCCGCTTGCTCTGCAGCTTCTTTGTCCCTCTTTTCGAGGACTCTGCGTAAAAAGTCAGCGTCGGTTTCTTGTTCTTGACGCTCATCCGAAGACGTTTCAGAGCTTTCTTTTGGCTCAGTGAGTGCAGCCATTGTAGTCATCATTTCCTGAAGCTTTTGTTGTTGCTCCTGGGCTTTCGTCACGGATCGGATGAGTGGTCGGTGGCCCGTAGAAGTGCGGCTTTCCTCCTTTCCAGAAGCCATATAAACAGTGTGCACCACCATGCCCCCAGATTTGGGGCGTTTGTGTTCAGCGCTTTTATACTTCGCCATGTTCACAGGGGCTTTTTGCGGCCTCCTTTTCTTCTGAGTGATTGGAGTTAAGGGGGCCGTTGTAATGGGCACCCGGGTAACTATTGGTTTTTGGGGCTTGACGGAGTAATCCTTCTCTTGCCGAACCTTCATTTTTTTCCATTGGCGGAGATAGTTTTCATCAATCACTGACTCCTGGACCTGTCGTCAGACTCTGTAAATTTTAGAGGACAGCCGTTGAGGGGGCTGTTCTAGCTTCTTCTCTGGAGTATTCTCCATAGGTGAAGGAGTTTACTTCAGCACCGTAGTAGGAGAGTTTCTGCGCACCGTGTTTAGCAATTCAAAACTGTTCCCGGTTGGAACAGCAGCATCGGTCTCCACCGTTGGAGCTGGCGGAGTTATCCCATCGGGGGAGTTGCCCCCAGCCTTCTTTACTCGGCGCCAGTGGCGACGTCGAGCATGTCGTGCTAATGGAGTTGTTTCAGCTATAGGGGTGACCTCCTCATGCCCCCCATGTTGGTCAGAATATATTGGTACCAGCCTTTTAAAGATCGACGTCCGTTGAACGGGGACGGCCAACCTGTCAGAAGCGGACTTCCGAGCATGGGAAGCAACCTTGGTGACTTCGCCAAGAACGGGAGCTGGGATGGCTATCCGCTTAGGGATAACATCTTCTGGTATGGCAGGCTTCTTCATGGGCCCGATGGAGTTCTGGCCTAATCCATTAAAACCTGAAGCAGTGGAGTTGGACGACCTGTTGAGAGGGGTCGCGGCAGTGGTAAGTTGATTGAAGACCGACTTCTTTGGAGCTTCTTGCAATGTCATTGGGGCGTTGAAGCTCATCGGTGGGAGCATGGTCCCGAAGAATAATCCAGTGGTGGCTTGAGTTACTTGCTCCACTGGCATCTCGAAAAGGGAGGCCGCTTGGGGCCCATAAGTCACTCCTCCAGCAGGGACGGAGCGAGAGTTGCAGTTGCAGTTGCAGGTAGTGTAGCTTGAAGTCATTGATCTTCTGTTTCCTGCACGGAGAAAGATACCAAATCTAAGTACCTTGAATCCACAGGCAACCACAGCAAACCGCGATTTGCTCGCGAACACAACACACGAAGTATGGAGTGGAAAGAGGAAAAGGTCCCACCGGGCGTGCCAGAATCTGTTCCCCTCCGAATGGCGGCGCACACGACTGCGAAGTCCTGGCACTGAGATTCGGGGCAGATGCTATTTGGTTTTATCCGTCTACCTCTCCGAAGATGCCAAGTTGATTTATGGCACCGTGTATCGAAGGTTTAGACGGATGCGGCCGATGTAGCAGACTTTGTCAGATTCCCCCTCGCTTGAGGGGTTTTTGATTGTGGGGACGCTCTTCCCTGCAGGCGCAAGCCCCTTCTGTTAATTACGCTACCGCATCGCGGTAGCCACTTTCTCCTTCTCCAGAATTTCACTTCGTGTCGTGTGTGTTTGTTTTGTTTGTGGTTGCCCGTGGATTGTATACGGAGACTGAGTAATACCGTCGCCCGTAGGACGTGGATTAGTCCAAATCCGTATTTACTTAGATTTGGGTTTGATGTTTTTAGTTTAAGGATGCCTTAGTCGCGTTGCGGCTAAGATCGACTTAAACGTTCGTCAAGGATACGTTAGTCCTGTTTGAGATTAAGATCAACTTAACGGGATCGTTTAGATCCGACAAAAGAGTGTTTGGGCTCTATTGTTCCAGTTTAGGGACATAGTGGTCCAACATTCCCATTTTGGGGGCGGATATTGGTTTAAGGACGCATAAGTCCATAAGTTTAAGGACCCCACAGTCCGTATTAATGTGTGGTTGTCAGGACCCGTCACCTCTCTGACGACGTTGAAGGATTACAACGACAAATATCAGAGGAGTTCAGAGATGTACCCTTGAACCAAAGTTGGTTGAGAGATCTATAGTCCAATTTGGGACTAAAGTTTGTTTGAAGGTTTGATTTAAGGACACGTTAGCCATATTTAAGGCTGAGATCAACTTAATCGTTTGTTAAGGATACGTTAGTCCAATTTGAGACTAAGATCAACTTAACGGGATCGTTTAGATCCGACAAAAGAGCATTTGGGCTCTATTGTTCCAGTTTAGGGACATAGTGGTCCATTGCATGTATGGTCGTCGGGACCCGTCACCTCTCTGACGACGTTGAAGAATTACAACGACAAATGTCAGAGAAGTTCAGAGATGTACCCTTGAGCCAAATTTGATTGGGGGAATTTATAGTCCAATTTGGGACTAAAGTCTGTTTGAAGGTTTAAGGATGCGTTAGCCATATTTGAGGCTAAGATCAACTTAAACGGTTGTTAAGGATACGTTAGTCCAGTTTGGGACTAAGATCAACTTAACGGGATCGTTTAGATCCGACAAAAGAGCATTTGGGCTCTATTGTGCCAGTTTAGGGACATGGTGGTCCAATACCAGTTTAAGGACATAGTGGTCCACCGTCAGTTTAAGGACGTTTCGGTCCGATATTAGTTTAAGAACGTTTCGGTCCACGAGTTTAAGGACCCCGCAGTCCATATACGTGTGGTCGTTGGGACCCGTCACCTCTCTGACGTCGTTGAAGGATTACAATGACAGGTGTCAGAGGAGTTCGGAGATGTACCCTCGAACCGGTAGTAAATTGATTTAAGAGAGCAATCTTGCTCAGTCAATTTAATTTAAGGACTTACGGCCAAAATTGGGTTAAGTCCAGTTGAAAATGTTCAACATTTTATTTGCTTTTGCATTGCATTTCTTTTTTTATTTTTATTTAGGCTTTGCCCAGAAAGGATGCAGATCATCAATTTGTTTTGGGCTCTGTTCTTTTAGGAATGATGCAAGGCATCAATTTTATTTGGGCTCTGCCCTTGTATAAAGGATGCAAAGCATCAATTTATTTTGGCTCTGTCCATTTATTGCCTTGCAATTTATTTTGGCCTGTTAGGTCATTTTGACTTGGGCCTGGCCCTTTTAACAGAGAAAATGCATTGCATTTTTAGGCGCTTTGCGCCAATCAAAGAGCGCAAGCGCTTATGATGATGACGCGTGTCAAGCAGCGCAGTGCGCTGCGCTAGTGCGCTGCACTAGTGCGCTGCGCTTGCGCTGCTGACACGTGGCGCGCTCTGGTGAGTTGCGCCAATTTCAGAGAGCAAAGCTCTATTTCAAAAGAGCGTAGCGTAACTGGTTCAGATGCTGACACGTGGCGCTTCCTGGTGGCTTGCGCCAACCCAAGAGCGTAACAGTGCAGATTTATAAGTGCAAAGCACTATTAATTTGAGAATCTTTTAGATTCAAGAACCGATGGTTCATAAAAGAAGTGCAAAGCACTACTTGATTTAGATCTAAGAAAAAACAAGTTTTTTCTTGTTTTTCTTATCTCAGAGAACCAAAGGTTCATAAAAGTGCAAAGCACTATTAATTTAAGAACCTTTTAGATTCAAGAACTGATGGTTCATAAAAGAAGTGCAAAGCACTATTTGATTTAGATCTAAGAAAAAAAAGTTTTTTCTTGTTTTTCTTATCTCAGAGAACCAAAGGTTCATAAAAGTGCAAAGCACTATTTTTTATTTATTTTTATTTTTTCCTGTTTTAAAGAACCAGTGGTTCATAAGAAGTGCAAAGCACTATTTATTATGTGAAGATCATTGATCTTGTTTTTAGATCAATGATCTATTAGAGGAAATTTCTTCTCTCTTATAAAGGTTTTTACCTTTTTCTTGAAATTTTTCTCAGAGTTCTCTCTGTTTGAAGCTCTTGATTTTTTTTCAAGAAAATGTTGTTGCCTTTGAATTGTGGTCTAGGGTCCTTTTTATAGTGCCCATAAATTAGTTAAATTTTGTTAAAGAGATCATTCTCTGAGTGATTTGGGGAATTTTCCCCACCGTTGGTTTTTTGATCCGAAGGCCTCTGTTTTACAGAAGAAATTTTTCTTGTTTTAACAAGAACAGAAAAGATTTCTCAGAATTTTAATTCTGCTTGGCGCAAATGCTCCAGAGCGTGACACGTGTCGCGCTGCGCTGACACGTATCGCGCAGCTGAATTTTTTTTTTAAGAGGTTTGCTCTGATGGAGTACGCTACCTTGGGCGCTGCGCTCCTTACGCTAACGTGTCTGATTTTGACACGTGGCGCTCTGCGTGCAGCGCAGGGGATCTGAAGCATTACTTCATTTATTTTAACTTTAATTTTCACTTTAATTTTCAAGATAGAGTTTTGCTCTGATTGGAGAAAAACAGAAGTATTGCTTCTTTTCCCACCTTAGAATTTGAACAGAGCTTTGCTCTGATTGGAGTAAACAGTGGGGCGCTTCGTTACTTCCATCTTGCCCCGAGCCAGTTAGCGCCGAACTCGTGGAGAATTATCCTCGGGTTTCTGGTCCGGTTGAAACTCGAAAACATCCCCTTCAGTTTGACCCTACTTGTTTTCTTCCTCTGCAATAAGAATCACCGTGGCACCAGTAAGGATGAACTGAGCTGGGTGTATTTTTCCTTCAAAAAATGTAAGGGCGGGGTGGCTGGGTCGGGCGTGGTAGCCGTCCCTTCTTTTATCCATGTATAGAAGGAGTAGTTCATATTCGTCCGGCCATCCGAGGGCGAGAATTGTCCTGTTCTTACACAGTGGCACAGAGCCGACTTCCCGAGAGCGAAACCGTCATCTTCACCCAAGGCAAAGGTGGTGTCGTTGTGGGAGCCGATCTAGCGGGCCAACGTCTTTTTTTCTGAGCAGGTTTTGAGCTGGGCTGGGCTCAGCCCTGTCGCTTTCTGGATAAGTTAGGGCCGTAGACAATCTATTTAGACTTTGATAAATTTTCTTTGCCCTTTTCAGCGTTACTAACTCTTTTTGTGTATTCTCCTTTTTGTGGAACAAATGGACCGAACCAAGTTCCTAGCCGCCATGGCCGCGGAGTCTCAGAAGAAGACCGGGAGCGGATGCTCATCCAGGCCTGGCCCGAGCACGGGCCCAAAGCCAACTCCACTGGCAAAGTCTTCCGCTGTGCCCTGAGCCCTGGAAGACAGTCGCGGGGGGAGCCAGAAGCATGCAAGGGAACCGACGCCCCGGGCGAGGGAGGAGGAGGAGAAGGAGGAGCCCACCGAAGTTCTCCTCAAAAGGTATAAAAGAACAGTTTCTCGGGCGCCCTCCACCGGAATTGCAGTGCAGGGGGAGGACTTCTGCTTCGGAGTGCCCTCAGGCTTTCCGTTGCTGACAGCCTGCTCTCTGACATGGAGCAAGCAGTTGGGGGCAAGATTCCCCGCGGGACCCTGATGGCCCAGGTGGCGGCCATTGCTCAGGTGGCGATTCAGGTCGGCATCCGTTTTCCTTTAAAAATTTTCTTGATTATATTTTTTTCTTTTCAGTTTGAACATTTCTAACTCTTTTTGCTTCTTTTCTCAGGTCCTCCACCACTGCGCCTTCATGCATGGTCAATATGGAATCCGAGGAGATAGCCCCGGCCATGAAGAAGGCGGGGGAATTGTCCTCGCGGGAGGAGGTTTGGTGCCTTCGTCTGTAGCAGGCGGAGGAGAAGATAGCCGCCCTCGAAACTCGAGTGGTCGCCAAGGAGCTGATGAATTCTAAGTACAAGGAGTCTCACCGACTTCTGAGTGAATCCAACCGGGTTATTCAGGATAAGTTGGAGAAGGTTGGTAACCTCTATGACACAATGAAGAAGCCGATGAACGTTCGCAGGAAGGACGTCCGGGTGGCGCTCGAGGACGTGAAGCTTGCCGAGACCCGAGTGGTGAAGTCCATGTAGAGGTATAAAGCGTTGGACCAGTTCTATGCCGACCTCGCCGAAGCCTCGGCCATCGTTTGGCACGAGGTCCTCAACGTCGTCAAGGCGTCAATGCCGGAGTTTGCCGACGGTGAGCTCCACGCTAAGTACGTGCTCTGCGAGGACGTGCCACAAGGGGTAGGCACCGAGGTGGCCGCAGGGGGAGAAGCAGTCCAAGAGACTGAATCCCCAGCCCCCGAGGGCGGTGTCGAGCAGTGCGAAATCCCAGTGGAGCCCATGGCCTGAGCTATCTTCCCTTGGGAGTTTTTGTTTTTCTTTTTTAAAATTTGGTAAGCCTCCGGGAATTTTTGTAAGGACGAGGAGCCCAAAATACCTTGCACAAATTTGAAATATAAATAAAATTGAGCTTATTTTCCTCTGCATAAATATCTGTTTCCTGTGTGAGTATTTTAGCTCGTTAGTCTTCTTCTCCCACGAGTGTTATGTCGTAGGCCTATGCCAGGCTTTTTAGGTGACGATCACGCGTCGAGTGTAAGTGCAAGAAGGTCGTTACGGTACCCTCCCACTCTCCGATTCGAGGTGGCGATCGTTTATTTAGGGCGAATCAAAAGTTATCCCAAGGCTAGGAAAGTCGGTATCAGTCCGTATCTCGGAGTCGAGGTGACGACCACGTATTTTAGCATGAGTAGAAAATCATCCAAGTTAGAATAGGTCAGCCATAACCGATTCTTCTACAATGTGGGTCCTACATCCATGTCTTCGTAAGGTAGGAATCTACTTCTCGGAAATTAGCCTAGCAGGAATCTGCATGGTGGTCTCTATAGGAGGGTTTTAGATCTTTAGCGTTGATGGATAGGAAGCTACCCGCTAGGGATGGACTGAGCAGAGGCTACGCGGTGGCTTCGAGAGGAGGGCTTTAGACCCTTAGCATTGATGGGTAGGAAGCTACCCGTTAGGGATGGACCGAGAAGTGAAGCTGCTCGGTGGTTTTGAGAGGAGGGCTTTAGCTCCTTAGCGTTGATGGGTAGGAAGCTACTCGCTAGGGATGGACCGGGCAGGGAAGCTGCCCGGAGGCCTTGAGAGGAGGGCTTTAGATCCTTAGCGTTGATGGGTAGAAAGCTACCCACTAGGAATGGACGGGTATGGGAGCTGTCCGGTGGTCTCGAGATGAGGGCTTTAGATTTTTAGCGTGGACGGGTAGGAAGTTACCCACTAGGGATAGACCGGGAAGGGAAACTGCCTCGTGGTCTCGAAAGGAGGGCTTTTGAGACTCCCTTAGGGCTTCGTGGGGGTGTCGTTCCAACTTCCGTGGGCCGCATTGGCTGGAATGAGGGCGTCATTCAACCTTCCATGGGCCGCATTGGCGGGCGACAATTGGCATGGCCGACACGTGGCAGTTCTTTATTGGGAAATTGAGATATCCCGTGATTCGCGTCGTTGCGTGGGTAAGTTGCGGCCGTTGAAGCTATAAATAGCGAAGTATGTTGGCTTCTTCTCCATTCTGCATTCCCTCAAAGATGTCTAGGCGTATATTCCTCATCAGGGAGATTATCTCTTGCGACGATTTGTACCTTTACTGCCTTGATCGCTCCGAGCACACGTACGAGGCGGTGATAAATCGCGTGGAGGGCCACTTTGGGCTCCTGCTTCCCCGGTGATCCGCCCTCCTCCAAGTGCTCATGTACGTGATCTGGAGGATTCCCCCGGGTCTGCACAATACCCTGTCTCCGCAGCTGAGGGATGAAGCGCTCAACAAGGTGCATACGCTCTACCACCTCGGCCTGATCTCGCAGAGCAGACGGGAGCGGTCGGTAGATCTTCTTCTGGAGTGTTTCCAGAAAAGGTAGATCGTTGTCTCCTGCCTGGCGGATCAGGCCCGTGGCGCTTCCGTGGCATCAAGAGTCCACGGGCACCACCAGAGGGAGAGGGCTGGGGAAGCTCAGGCTTGGTTGCAGGAGATTTCCTAGGAGTACCATCAGCAGTGCTTTCTTGATCCTGCCCTCCTCTATTGTAATTATTGTAATGCTGTGGAGCCTATAATACCCTTTAATCAATAAAGTTTGTTTTTGGCAGTAGTGTTGTGTCTCTTTTTTTTTCCTTTTCGTACATTCTATGGGCATAACTGAACGGCAACATGAATTATATTATTTTGAAAAAGGGATACACACATTTTTTTATTTATACAATTTGAGCTTTTCAGCGTTGTATGGCCGGGAAAAGCTATGCCTCCTAGCATCTTGCAGGCGGTACGCCCCGCCGGGCAAAACCTCTGTGACGAGGCATGGTCCTTCCCACTTCGGAGAGAATTTATGTAGTCTCTCTTGGTCCATGAACTCATTCCTTCGTAAGACCAAATCTTCCGTCTTGAAGCCCCATGTTTAACTCGGGTATTGTAGCAGCGAGCGGTTTGTTGTTGATAGGCGGCTGCTCTGATTTGTGCTCGATCGCGTTTCTCTAGTAAGAGGTCCAAGTTTCTTCAGAGTGTAGAGGTGTTGGTTTCACCGTCGAAGTGTTCGACTCTGTCACTGGGTAATCTGATCTTCGTGGGGACCATTGCCTCGGTGCCGTAGCAGAGGCTGAAGGGGGTTTCTCCCGTGAGTGTCTTCTTCGATGTTCGTAGGGCCCATAACACTCGTGGCAGTTCTTTGACCCGGCCATCCTATCTTCCTTTCAAGCAGGCTCTGAGATCTCGGATGACGTCTCGGTTTGCTATCTCGGCCTGCCCGTTGCATTGAGGATGTGCGACTGCGGCAAACTTCATCAGTGTGTGGTAGTCATTGCAGAACTCTTTGACCTTATCATTTTTGAAGTTGGTCCCGTGATCGGTAACTACACATCTCGGGATCCCAAATCGAGATATTATGTTGTTTTGCAGGAACTTAATCGTAGAGGTAGAGTCCGGTTTTCTGATGGACACCGCTTATATCCATTTAGTGAAGTAGTCCACAGCGACGAGGATAAACTTATATCCGCCCGTGCCAACGGGGAGTTGACCGACCATGTCCATCCCCCATTGTGCAAACGGCCAGGGGGAGCTGAGTGGCGTTAGTTCGGTGGCGGGAAGATGAGGTATGCTGCCAAAGAGTTGGCAGTTTTTACATCTTCTGACCATCTTCTCGGCATCCTGGTGTAACTTCGGCCAGTAATACCCTTAGAGCAGCGTCTTCTGGACTAAGGCGCGGGCTCCTTGATGTGCTCCTCCGATCCCTTCATGAATTTCTCGTAGGACATAGTCAGCCTCGTGGGGGTCGATGCATCGGAGCAGAGGCTGAGTGTACGACTTCTTGTATAGGTTTTCGTTGCTCTAGACGAAATGGCGCGCCTTGGCCCGCAGCCGACGAGCCTCTCCTCGGTCTTCTGGAAGTACACCGTCTTTCAGGAACTCCACGAGAGGTTTCCTCCAATCTTGGCCTTCTTCCTATGTTGTGTAGATCTAGAGTGTTACCTCTCCCTCTTCGACATATGGCACTTTTCCTCTATTATTCTTTTGTAGTTATACTGTAGTAAAGTTTTTGGCAGGTGCGTTGCTAGTCATTATATATATTTTATTGATAAATTTCTTTATTAATTTAACGAGTTGCATCACACTTTTTAAATAGCGTTTTTACTAAGAAAAAACCCCTTCATACTTCTCTGATTAGTAAAAAACCCCTCCGTAGTTCATATTTACTTAAAAGACCCCCCATACTTCTAAATTGTACTAAAAAGCCCCATAACAAGCCAAAAAGAGAATCTTTTCGGCATCTTCCATTTCTTCCTTGGGAGATTAACGGTGAATATCGGATTAGGATTTAAAAACCTTCACAACCCCTCTTATTTCCAAAATTCTTAAATTTTCGGTCAAATTGGGTTTAAGATTAGGGTTTCGATCGAAGTTCTTTCAAATTGATCATGGAAACCGGCTCATTTTTCTCAAGGTTCTCCAACAATAAGCTTGTCGAATGCCGTTGTCTCTTCAATTGCAAGTTTCAAGTTCGTGGCCAAGTTTATTTGAAAGGAGAGCGATTCTTTAATTGCGCTAAATCCTAATTTTCAACTAAATGAGAATGTAGGGTTTTTTTTATGAGAGAAAAATCTATCTAAAGACTTAAAAGATAATAAAACATCTCAAATATAAGTTCTAGTTGCATCTTCCTAATGGGAAGCTAACTTTTGATAGAAAACTAGCGAGGGGTTTTTTTTAGTGCAAATTAAATGTATGCCTTTTATGTAAATACAAAGTATGGAGTGGATTTTTAGTAATTAGCGAAGAATGACGGGACCTTTTAGTAAAATGCCCTTTTAAATAACTATAAAAAGGGCAATATAATTACGTGCTTCTCATTTGTAGAATAATAATGACGTGGAATTTAATTACGTGCATTGCATATAAAACAATGAAATTTTTTTGTTTAATTTCTTTGAATAAGTAAGAAGCCATATTATCAATCAATTTCAAAATTAAACGATCCCTTTCCTTTTGACCTATAATATAGGGATGCAATTATTTTGAAATGGCATCATTAATTCAATTATTTTATAATCCAGAAACTAAAACTGCTTGTTTGGATACAAGGTAGGTATGAATTTTTATCCATACATTCAATCTTTTGTTTGGTTTATGTTTAGTTGAGATAAAGATTTGAAATATGAATTGCAGCAAGAGATAGAGATAAAAGTATTTTTTTTATTTGATAAAAGGAACAAGGTGTCACCAAATTCCTTCAAATTCATTTATTTTAGCTCTAACTCGGAATTCCATATTTTGTACAAAATCTATATGCCTCTAAATCTTTGCAAAAAAAGAAAAATTAAAATAATAAGTACTGCAAATTTGGGTTGGACTTTGTAACTTTTTTTAAATATTGAAATCAAACTCTTTCGGGGATCTAACTTGCCACCTTTCAATAGCTATGGTAGGGCTGTATTTGGTTAAAATTTAGTTTTTGAGAGGATGATATAATGGGTTTGTTTAGTTTTATAGAAATTTGCTTCTACTTTCTATCGAGACATTTAGTGGATAATTATATGTATATAACTATTTTCCAAAACTGCAAAACTTTCCCAGCACCCGTGCAGGGTCCATGCTATAGTATTTTCTGAAGTATAATTGATTTTTTGCAGCGTAGAGGTGTGGTACCTCATGATACTAATCCTTTTTGCTGGGTATCTGAAAAATGCCGAGGTTTCCGTCGATGGCTTATCGATATGGTACGGTGTAGGTCTTTTGTCAAATGTCAATTTGCTTTATAATTTATTTACATGAGTATGAAAATACTATTATTCATATAAATTTTTGGAGTATTCTTTGTTCACAACATTTTATCTTTCCTTAAGAAGTAAAGAAATGGTTTTATGTGAATTATTTAAGATAATCACCACCCACGGTTACTGCGTATTCCTTACAATTCCTTTTATAACAGCATGAACATTTTGGGTTGGGCCGTGATGGTTGCCTTCGGGTTCAATGCAGCAACCAGGTAAATACCTGACTGGCTGGTATTTTTGGACAATTCTAGCTAATTAATGCCTTGGCTTTTAATTAGTTCTGTTCTTCAATTTTGCAGTGTTAGGGTTTCCAATGAACTTGGAGCAAGGCATCCAAGAACTGCAAAGTTTTCAGTCCTTGTGGTGGTGGTGACCTCATTCCTCATTGGAGCTGCTCTCTCTCTTCTTCTGCTCATAACAAGAAACCAGTATCCTTCCCTCTTTACAAGCAGCCAAGATGTGAGAGAGCTTGTGGCTTCACTCACTCCATTGCTTGCAATCTCAATAACAGTGAACAATGTGCAACCAGTCCTTTCAGGTTTCATTTTTAGCTAGTTTTAAATTTCAAATTCCAAATTCCATCCCCAAAAGTACCTTCTTAACCGAAAAGACCCGTCTTCTTCCATCAAAATGTAACCGTGAGAATTTTTTTTATCGAGTGTTATGCCGTGTTAAGTTGGGATTTATGCTCCCTCCTCTATAATAATCAGCGCCCTTAAATTAAATATGGCCAAAAGTACCCATGGCTTCATCTTCCTCATCTCATTAACCCACTTAAACCTTAGATCATCATTAGAGAAACCCTTCGGAGTTGGTTTGACCACGGCAATGCTTTTGGATTACTCGGCAAACCAAGCGTAATCTTAATTAGTTTTGTTGATGATTTAAAAATATAAAAACAAATGAATCCTCTATTAAATTTAGAAGTAAATTAAAGATCTTTTAGGCAAATTTTACATTGTCTTTTGCCAGAAAGGAGCGCAATTTTATCTATTTAAAAGGACAAGCTTTCGTGTGAAAAACGATTGCTCTAAATTTAGCTCTCAAGATAATCTTTAATTTTGGAATTATGATAAATCCTAACCAAAATTCCAGCTTACGAAGTTAAAAGGGAAAGAAGAAGGCCTTTGGCGAGCGTCTCCCATATTTTCTAGCCTTCTTAATGGTTCTAAACTCCACCGACGGTATATATATCTCTATCGGATGCCGTGTAAAAGTTACTAAGTGAAATATTTTGGATAACTTAAAATTTTTGGGGAAGAAATATGAAATTTCAGACGAAATATGAAATTTCAGACTTTTGAGGGCAAAGTATGAAATTTAAGAGTTTTGAGGATGAAGTATGAAATTACCTATGTTTTGTTATATCTACCTGTTTCTTATTCTTGTACTCTTAGGCTTTGTTTGGGGATGGAGGTCAGAACCATTGTTTATTTTTAAGTGGAGGTAGAGATATGCAAACTGTGCTTTGTAAGTCCCAAACTCTAAAACTAGAGTTATCTAAATTTTGATCGGATTTCAGCTTAAATAATTGCAGTTTTCTCACTTTAAAAAATGAGATAACCGTAGTTATCTCAACTCCAAAATGAGCCCCAAACAAAATGTAGTTATGATTTGAGAGTTTAGTCCTTTTAACTTTATGAAACTGTCTTTTTAACTTTATGAAACCACGGTTTCATAAAATTAACCCCATTCCCTAACAGGGCCTTAAAGTATTTTTTATTGCATCAAAATGCCAAAGTTTTTATAAAAGTGCGAGGAACCTTTCATTTTTTATCAAAAAAACTTAAAATTTATGCACAACTTTCCTAGCAAGGGTATTATCAAATTGTAAGTACTGTTTTTTGACAATCCAACACCTCTGCCTAGCCCACATATTTAATTAAAAAAAGAAAAAGTGAAACGTGTGAGGGCTTGAACACGAGAACCTCCCACACCAATATGCACACCAATATGCCGCCTGTGCCACAACCAACTAGCCCATATTTCATGGGTTCAAATTCATGAACTTTATTCAATGAAAAATATTTAACCTATCCATTTTTAATCCCTACCTATATATATACGGAAGAGATAAAAGGGGGTAGCTCTTATAAAAGAAGAGGTAAGATCAACGAAGACAAACATGATAAAAGATTTTTTTTTAAGGTAAGAAGAAAGGCAAAAAAACTCAAGATCCCTACTTGAGAAAATGTCACACAAACAAAGTATGGTAAAAACTCAAGATCTAATTTAATATATAATTTATAGAATCTGTACATCAAGATATTCCCAAGAAGTAGGGATGGAAACGGATCAGATAGGATCAGATTAGGATGTTACCATATCTGAATCCGGTATTTGTTGACGGATGCGAATATAGATAAGGAGAATAAATATCAATATCCATTTTGAAAAATCCCAGATATTAAATGAATTTTGTAAAAATCAATGTCTAATTTTTCCAAGGGATACATCCAAGGTAGAGCTCGAATATTATTGAAAATATTCTTCCATATCACTTTAGTATAGATTAGATAGATAGATAGATAGATATATTGATCACGCTGTGGTGGGCCTAGTACTAGACTTTTAACAGATCCATCAAACCTATTATAAAACAGTTTTTACCGTTCCATCAAGCCTATTCTGTGAACGGTTTTAACCCTAAAGAAAGGATTACGTATCTACCGCGCAGCGAAAATCGAAGACCGTTATTTTAGGATAGATTGAAAAAGACCGACCGACGGATATCAAATCACACAAAAACACACACAAACAAGAACGCACAAGATTTATCTAGGTTCGATACAACTAGCATCTAATCCCGCAAACTGCAACGAGAACTTCTACCATAAGAAAGAATTACAAGAGATTGCACCGACTTCTCACTCTTCTTTATAAAGGAACATTCTCTCTTACAAAATCTCTCTCTATCCACAACCGCACTTGACATCTTCTCCCAGTCTAATCAAACCGTATGTTATTAGAGAATTATAGATGCATTAAAACCCTAAAGAAAGCCTTATATTTATAGGGTAAATATATGGTTGAAGATAAATATATATTTAAAATAGAGATAAATATGAATTTAATCTAGAGATTAAATTTAAATCTAAATTAAATAGATTAGATTTAATCCCAAAATAATATGAATTTAAAACAAATTTTAACATGGTGTAGTGTTTGTGCAACGGTATTTTTTTCTTTTAAACTGTGCATGATACCATCAACATAAAGTTTTTGTCACTGCAACACAACTCTGAAGGTATGATCAAAGCGGAGGATATATTATATTTTGACAAGTTTATACAATCGACATGCAGGTGTAGCAATTGGAGCAGGCTGGCAAGCTTTGGTTGCATATGTCAACATTGGTTCCTACTATGTATTTGGGGTTCCTTTGGGTGTAATCTTTGGTTATAAGCTTAACTTAGGAGTCGAGGTGAAACGTCTCTCTCTATCTTACTTGATAATATATAGAGTAAATATATCTTCTTTTTTTAATGATATCCCTCAAGAAAAGAAAAGAAAATACTTAATTAAGCTATTTGTTTTATTTATTTGCTTACATAGTTATTAATGTCTTTTTCCTTTTTTGGGAAAATTTTCAATGTTTGTGATTTTAGGGCATCTGGGGTGGAATGTTCATGGGTACTGTGGTACAAACATTAATCCTGTTTTGGTTATTGTACCGAACAAATTGGGATGAAGAGGTATGATTAATTATAATACCCTTAGCTAAATGTGCATTCTATCAAAATGACAACCAATATTTTCTACAATTTTTTTCTTATTATTTTAATGAAAATCAATTTGGCATTTCATATGGAAACTTACTTATTTTCATTATAGCGGTTCTTCCGTCCCTCCGTCCGTCCGTCCGTCGTTCTCATCATCAAAGTCTTTTTTTAAAAAAACAGAATGGACCAAGTTATTAATGTGACATCAACTTTCTCTCGTAATTAACATTATAGTTTCTAATGGATTAATAAAGTATGGGCGTGTAAGAAAGGATTAAGTTATGAAAGATTGAATTATACTCATATATATAATTTGTCAATATTGATGGTAAATTCTATTAATAAGTGCATGGCACCAAATATTCATTGCAGGCTTCCATTGCTGAGGAAAGGATAAGGCAATGGGGAGGAGAGCCAGAAGAGAAAAGCAAGGAGTTTGAGAAATAAACTGCGCTCTACAGTAAGAAAAAGAACTAAACAAGTGAGATCTATCTTTTCATTGTGTAATCCCAAATTGTAACTTAAGTGCTTGATTATTCTTGAACACTTTCATTTCTCGATAATAACCAAACATGGAACTCGAGTGCTTGATTATTTTTGACCACTTTCATTTCTCAATAACAAGTCTAGGATGTTTATTAAATTGCTTTTAAATTCTGCATTCAAGACTGCTTAATGTCTCTTCCACTGCATCACAATTCTGAAATTATGATGAGAGTTGAGCGAATATATTTCATCACACCGCCGCAGGTTCACTACTCCATGCCTTGCATATTAGAGACCGTATAAAACGGTCTCTAATACTATATGGACGGTCGCTAAAGATTATTAGGGACTGTTCATATTTTAAACGGTCGTTGATACACGATCGCGGAAAGCTTGGTCGTTAGCACGTGTATTAGTGATCGTCCATGAACGGTCGTTAATACCGACGGTCGCTAATACCAGTATAAACGACCGTCCTTACCTGTCGCCAAAAATTGACACATGGACTTCCAAACGATATTTAACTGTTTTATGTATCAGCGAACGGTCGCTAATACCAGTATTAGCGAATGGTCCTGTAGCTATCACGTAGCTAATACCTATTTAAGGGGAAATTTTTTCCAGAAAATACCAAATATACCAAACAATAATATCGCCAATAACAACATATTGCTCAATAATGGCGTTTCGATCAAAAACCAACACATAAATACAATGCACAATATATCGAATAATACCACAACTCAAACCAACACAAAAATAAACTAAAACCGTAATAAACAAGCATACAAGAACTAAATTCATAATAAACCAACACATACTCAAACCAACAAATACAACAATAGTGTTTTAATTACAAACCAACAAAGTACATACGCTATATGTCTAACAATACGAAAAACTCTTCAAATCGGGCGCAATTCCAGCTCTGTCAATCCTGTGAACCTTGCAAATCCAAACAAATGAATAAATATATGAACTCAAATTATAATCTTCAAAACAACGCCAGCTACACTAACACGTATATACACATACCTCCCTAACTATCGCCACTGCCATCGCCAAAGCATAATCCTTTCTCCATTAACTTATAACAACCCTACGAATCTGCAATATGAATTTTAAACATTACCACCTTCATACTGTTTAATTGTATACTCAAATTTTGTAAATAATAACTATACAAGCTAAGCGGTTACTTTACCCGGAACAAAAATCTCAAGTCTGCTTCAGTTAACTTCGCAAAAGCATTTTTAGAGTCACCAACAACACTTGCCGAGACATACTTTCACCTCAATTCCAATTTAGAAAATGCTTACCGATGTAGCGCTAGCCGGTAATAAGACAAAACCGTCACGACTAGGAGTTAAGTGAACGGGAAGAGGACTGTCGGCCGGAAATTTGGGATTTAATTCCCGATAGCTCCTCTCCTCCTTCTCGAGATCCTCCTTCGATAAATAAAACAGTAATTACTTTTCTTTGTAAAGTTAACAAGTGTATTTAATTTACTTAAAAGAATTTATAAATGCAACCTTATCACATGATGAGTGGCTATATCCATCATTTTTTCTGGCATGCCCTCTCTAATATGCAAAGCCTCCCAAGTCCCAGGAAGCCCCGGTTTTTTCCCAGCCTTCTCCTGTACCGGATATTTGATTTATCTATACGTGAAGATGCGTAACAACAAAATTAAAAAATCGAACATATATGTAATTAAAGATAAACTCACCAAAGTAGCCTATACTGATCAGCAGGAACTGATCCACCATAATAATCATCCGTGGTTTTCCCTCGGTTTTGCTTATAATTCCTTTCTGATTCTGCCTGCATATTCAGAAGATAATACATTTCAATGTAAATTAATCAAAATTCAGTATTTAAATCAATTAAGTATTTTTTAAAATTACCTTTTTCTCGGGTGTATCCAAATACAATAGGAGAAAAACAAAATGGTTTCTAAGGATGATAGAGGGAAGAGCGGTAAAATGTTCCCAATCCTCTGTAAATTTATCGAACCGTTTGAAATTTTTTCAATTTTTGACGCCATCTCTTGAATATTTATGGCATCTCATGTCGGACATACATCCAATGTCTGTCTATATTGTTTTTTAAGATGAAATATTTCTGTAATACAAATTAATAAGTATATTAATTAATAAATTATTACCATATAACAGATATGCATGTAATGTTGAAATATGGTTAATTGAGTTATGTATTACCAAGAGGTTGTGCAAAGTCCATACATAGGCTTCGCAGGAGTTATTTGCAAACGTGAATGCCACATACCAGAATTCCATGTTGCGGACGAAAATACCAATATAACCATAGATATGGGTAGCCCACATATCCGGACCTACGGGTTTCCCACTTGCTCATTGCAGAATTGCTCTTTTTCCATGCATATCGTATTTGGTAATCTCGTTGACAACACCTCTTCCATGGTGTTCAAAGTAGTCCAAATTTTGCCTTAGAGCCCGTGCCTCAGCGATACTCGCGTCCTGCCTCTATCATCATATCGATTTGAGGACGAACAACAGCCCATCTCACCAGGGCTTTTGCATTGTCTCTATCTCGATAAGGTTTTTCATTTTGTAAATCGCCAGAAAGAGACAATTAATGAACAAACTCATTTTTGACGGGATCTAAGAACACCCCAGGTTCTCTACTCAGGTCCATACACTGCTTGTCTAGGTGTGCATACGGATCATCCTGTAATAATATGCCATAAATATTATCAAACACATTTTTCTCTACATACATGATATCAATATTGTGTCGAATCAATAGATGCTTCCAATAAGGAAGATTCCATAATATACTTTTCTTCTTCCACACATTCAACAATTCATTATTTTCGGATAGCTTTCATTTTTTTGTTTATTCAAGAAACCATTTGAGTTAAAATGATTAGATCCTTACTGGAATTGACATGCTGATATCTGCTAAAAAATTTCTATCCCTGACAACTGTTTTGGAGCTTCACCCTTCTCCGTTGTTCTATCAAACTTATTTGTCATGTTTCTATACGGATGATTCACCGATAGCCACCTACGATGAAACCATTAGCAAAACTTACCACGTGACATGCATGCTTCGCGTAAGTAGACCATCCAGATAACATGCCGTATGCTGGAAAATCGTCGATTGTCCAAATAACAACCGCTTGCATTCTAAACTTTTTCTCGACGTACGCATCATATGTCTCTACTTAATATTCCCAGAGTTCTATCATCTCTTTAATTAAAGGTTCCATATAGACGTCGATATTCTGGCTGGGTGAATATTTTTCAGGAATTAATAAGGAAAGAATCATATATGGTTGTTTCATACACATCTAGGGAGGCAGATTGTAAAGTATAAACAATACCGGCCATATGGACTAATTAGAGCTCATGAGTCCGTAAAGAATGAAACCGTCGGTTGCCAAAACTAGACGTACATTTCTCGGCTCATCTCCAAAATAATCAACACTGCCTAATTGCTTCCATACTTCTGCATCAACCGGATGCCTAAGTTTCATGTTTTTGATCCGACGATCGGAATGCCATCGCATACTCTTCGCTATGTCCTTTGAAATATATAAATTTTGGAATCTCTTAGCGGTGGGAAATAATGAAAGACTTTAGCTACGGTTTTCTTACTCTTTTTGCTGACGTCGGACGTTTCTGCGATTGAATTTCACTTAACATTTTTCCACCTAGACAAGTTGCAAGTGGGACACTCATCGAGAGACGCATAATCCTTGCGATACATCACACAGCCATTGGGACATGCTTTGATGTTCTCATATGAGAAACCAAATGTCTTAACAATCTTTTTTTTCCTGGTAATGATTCTCTGATATGCTTTCTTTTCCTTCAGAAATTATATTGTGCAGAGATCAAGAAGCATGTCAAAGTGCTCGTTAGCCATCCCTCTAATCATCTTCAGATGGATGAGTCTTATTACAAATGGCAGCCTACTAAATTCCGTACAACCTTCATACATATTTTGTTCGTTGTTCTCCAGAAATTTCTTCAATTTCGTACAAGCTTGGTTGTTGGCACGTGTATTAGCGATCGTCCATGAACGGTCACTAATCCTGACAATCGCTAATAATAGTATTAGCGACCGTCTTTACAGGTCGCCAAAAATTGACACGTGGACTTCCAAACAATATTTAACTGTTTTATGTATCAACGAACGGTCACTAATACCAGTATTAGCGACCGTTCCTGTAGCTATCACAGTAGCTAAGAAAATTCCAGAAAATGCCAAATATACCATACAATAATATCGTCAATCACAATATATTATGCAATAATAGCGTGTCAATCATAAGCCAACACATTAACACAATACACGATATATCGAATAATACCACAACTCAAACCAACACAAAAATGAACTAAAATCGAAATAAACAAGCATACAAGAACTAATTCATAATAAACCAACATATACTCAAACCAAAAAATAAAACAATAGTGTTTTGATTACAAACCAACAAAGTACATACGCTCTATGTCCAACAATACGAAAAACTCTCCAAATCACGCGCAATCCCAGCTCAATCAACCCTGTGAACCCTGCAAATCCAAACAAATAAATTAATATATGAACTCAAATCATAATTTTCGAAATAACGCTAGCTACACTAACACATATATACACGTACCTCACTAACTCCCGCCGCCGCCGCCATCGCCAAAATATAATCTTTTCTCCGTTAAATTATAAGAACCCTACGAATCTGCAATATGAATTTTAAAAATCACCACCTTCATACAGTTTAATCATATGCTCAAATTTTTGTAAATAATAACTATACAACTTAAGCGGTTATCTTACTTGGAACAAGAATCTCAAGTCTGCTTCTGTTAACTTCGAAAAAGTATCTTTAGAGTTATCAACAACACTCGCCGAGACATACTTTCATCTCAATTCCAATTTGGGAAATTCCTGTCGATCTAGCACTGGCCGGTAACAAGACAAAAACCGTCGCGACTGGGAACTAAGTGAACAGGCAGATACTCCTCGCTCTCATAGTAAAACTTTCAATTACAGGGTTTGCGCAAGCTTTTGTTCCACTTCAGTAAATTCAAGTTGAAATTACTGAAGTGGGCCAAAAGTTTATGCAGACCCAGTAATTGAAAGTTTTACTATGAGAGCGAGGAGTATTTGCCTGTTCACTTAGTTCCCAGTCGCGACGGTTTTTGTCTTGTTACCGGCCTGTGCTATATCGACAGGAATTTCCCAAATTGGAATTGAGATGAAAGTATGTCTCGGTGAGTGCCGTTGGTGATTCTAAAGATATTTCTGCGAAGTTAACTGAAGCAAACTTGAGATTTTATGTCATCGAGTATCAGAATCCTGCAAATCCAAACAAGAAAATAAACACATGAACTAAAATAATAAATTTTCAAAATTAAACAACGCGCTAGCTACACTAACACATGTATATCCGTACCTCACTAACTCCCAATGCTGTCATCGCCATCAGAATTTCTTCTTGAATAGTATCGATTCACATTGTCGAAGGCTTCCTGCGAAAAAATGTACCTAATAACCCTCCCTGTGGGGGTAAGCTGAGGGTAATACGGTTCTTGTGGCAGAGGCCGAGAGTAATGAAGTTCCTGCGGCGGAGGCAGAGGCCGACAGTAGTACCCTCCCCGTTGCGGAGGCAGAGGCTGAGAGTAGTACGACGATTCCTTTGATGGAGGAGGGTAACTCGGTCTCTGCGTCGGAGGAGGGTAATATGCCGGCTGCGATAGCCATGGACCCTGTGCTGACCACAGTTGCGAAGGCGGACCTGTCACGCCCCGCTTCCCAGTATACGGACAGAGGAAGCGACGAGACCGCTACGTATTTTCTCTAAAGTAAATACGCTAAGCGTATCTAAGCAATATAAAAATAAGCACAAGAGGCAAGAGATATAAACTGAACAACAACTTTATTTATTAACATTCTTGTATACAATGCATGAAAAGTAAATACAACTGAATAAAAAGCAATTCCTAAACAATGGCATAACAGAAAAGAAAAGTACTGAAATGGAAAAGTGTATAATGAACTAGAGCTCGGGGTCTTCACTGAACTGGTCCAAGTCTTTAGCGCTGGGCTCGATCTCTGATGTGTCCAGATCATCTGACGACATTCAAAGAAGAAAGAAAGAGAATGTCGTCAACGAACAGGTCGCTCGGTAAGTCCCACAGATAAGGGAGAAATAGAATAGACAGAATAAGAAGGTATCTTTTAAAGTTGTATTATATTGTTATAATGGTGAGTTAATGCTGTTTTTGGTAACTTGGTACAGAAGAATGCCAGTGTATACGAGAGGAGTCTCTATATGCTAGAGACTAGAGGCAAGCATAATACAAGGAACCGTTTATGCCACGGTACAACAGCAAATGGATTCATGTTAGGTGTATTAAGTCTTATTGTCTCGTGACACTTCTAACACCTTCCATACAAATCTACCCCTTAAACCCTGAGATGTTTTGGTTGTATTGTTTATTTTGTAAATTGTATTGATTGTATAATTGGATAACTGATCGAAACCATGATATCAGTAAACGGATGTAACCGTAGAATCATGTAAATGGAATAACTAGAGAACCATGTAAATGGAATGTATATCCATGGTTTGGTTCAGTCAAGTTGTATAGATTGATAATTGGATTCCTGGATTCATGTTGAATTGTAATATTGAAGATTGTATATTGTAGATTGTATATTGTAGATTGTAGATTGTAGATTGTACTTGAATCATATTCAAGTCAGATTATAATGAGACCCACTCTGAGTCAGACAATTAGAAAAGTAAATTGAAGTCCTGAATGTTTTGATGTTATCGGTAACCACTGCACATGTACGGCAGGATTTGTGTCTTTTTCAAAGACTATTACCGTATTGATAACACCATTATTAAGTTGCCTATCTTAAATAGGCAAGCACCCACTTCTCCGGCTCTCTGAGGCTCAAGAGATTGGTCCCGCTTAAACCTATATTTACTAGGATCCTTAGGGTAATTTATAGAACTTGAGGGGTTTTTATGTAAAAATACTTTTATATACATTTCAAAATACACCCCAAATATTTATTATTCGTCTTTAGAGTTGTAATGAATGTACATTTTATATTGTGATATTTCTAGTGAAAATATCCGAATTTCATAAATAAAGGTATTTATTTTTAATATTGATTTGTATGGAATTCATGGTATTTTAGTGTAAAATGATTCTTGTGACATTTTTAGAAAAAGTGAAATATTTGTAATAATTGAAAATAGATATTTTTATGTTATATATACATATATTTATATGAAAATAATTTTAGTATATATATAATATTCTAGAAATCTCGTTTTCTTAAGATATCGTATTTTAAATCTTTCGAGACCGAATGCTCCTTGCGGAGGTCTGCATCTCGTTCTACTAAGCCCGAGTATGTGCGATAATCCGCACCATCCCGAATGGGTTCCCCAAATGGGTTGTAGCGGTACTTTGCAAAGATTTGTATAAATACTAATCATTAAGGAAAAACGGTTTTATTAATTATGCTATTTATTTGTAAAGATGTCGATTTTCCGTATTCTATATTCTAGGGTCTCCTAAGTTAACTAGACTGCTCCTAACTGGTCCAAAGCGACAAGTTGTGAGATATCCCTCAAATCGCCTCTTCACCGCCAATTGTGGCCAGGTAAGTACAAGTGAAGAAAGGAGGGTTCCGCTCACGAATTACCGTGAGACGTGCCTTTTAAAGTTACCTTTCTCACTTGTCTAGCTTAGGCACCATAAAGTCAGGTTTAGATAAACGACTGAATGCCCACAATCTTCCTCTGTCCTAATGAGCGCGACAGTCCTTAATTGGCCGAGAGTCTAGATATTTTTTTATTAGCTCAAAGGTTATTTATTTGTAAAGATGTTGATTTCCCGTATTTTATGTTCCCGGGGATATCATGCTATGTTGCATATGAGTGTGTGAGGAGATAGGTCGTTACCTCGTGATCTACTTAAAGGTATAACAAGTTTAATGGTTTAAATGCCGCAAAAGGAATTATGTGGTATTTAAATGAAAAAATACGGTAAAAGGAACTAGCAATTATTTTGTGATATGAAACTTGATCAATTTGGTTGATTAGTGTTTAATAGTCAACATGAGAGAGTTTAAGCATAAGTGTATTAACGAGAAGTGAAGTTTTATAAAGAAACCGAATCGGAAATTGATTTGTTCCGATTCCGTCGGGTTTTGTAAATCCGTATTTTATAAAAGAAAAGAGAGGTATAATTTGGGGACTTATGGGTTTTGGACAACTAGAAGAGGGAGATGGTTCGGAAGGAGTCGGCAGTGCGTCGTTTCGTCGCCGGGAGCTCCTAGAATGATCGTCGGAAAATTCGCCGTAGTTTCGCCTCGTGCTCGATTTCAAAGTACACAAGGTTTCTTGGAATTTTTTGAGAGTTGGCTCAGAGTTTGGGGTGAGAGGGTAGAAGGTAGGGGTGGTATTTATAGGGTTAGGCTAGGGTTAGGGTAGATGAAGGGTTTTAATTTAAAAAATATAAAAATATATTAAAAATCATTAAAAATGGAGTAAAAGAGGCATTAAAAGCTCTCTGGAAACGATCTGAGTAATTGGAGTGTGCAGGGGGGTTGAGAAGTGGAAAAGGGACATTTCACCTGTTGATGACTCGGCCGACCGGTCGAGTCCGGCCGAGTTGAGGGCTCGGAAGGTGGGGGGTCGCTGGATTAGGCCTCTGGTGCATTTAGTTTAGTGGGTGTAGTGGAAAATTCTGGAGTTATCACATGTTGACTGTTGGGATTCTATAAAATTTAAAACAAAATAATATTAAAAATAATGTGGGGCATGAGATTTCAACTCTGGTGGCTTGGTTCAGCAGTGCAAGATATACCAATGAGCTACAAGCTCCTACTTGTAATTATGGATTGAATTAAATATTTAAAGTGGTAACATCAACCTTAAATACTCCAAGTATACCTTAAATTTAAAGTAAATTTTTGTACACTAAAAATGGAGTTGTTACAGTCTACCCTCCTTACAAAAATTTCGTCCTCGAAATTTACAACTTTTATTTGAGGACTAGTTTACAAAGAGGTGTGGATATCTTGCACGCATTTCATCTTCCCTTTCCCAAGTGGACTCTCCTGGAGTGTCTTTCCTCCACATCACTCGGACCAAGTTGACTTCCTTGTTCCGAAATGTCTTCACTTTTCTGTCCAGGATCTCCACAGGTTGTTGCTCACAAGATAAGTCAGGCTGTATAGTGAGCTCGGAATGATCAAGAATATGGCTGGGGTCACTCACATACCTTCTGAGTCGGGATATGTGGAACACATTATTCACTCCTTCCAATGAGGGTGGAAGCGCTAAGCGGTATGCCACTTCACCGACTCGTTCAAGTATGTCGAATGGTCCAATGTATCTCGGACTTAGCTTACCCCGTCTTCCAAATCGGATCACTCCGCGGTTCGGAGATATCTTCAAGAATACGTGATCTCCTGGTTGGAACTCCAAGTGACGTCTTTTTGCATCAGCCCAGTGCTTCTGTCGATCTTGGGCTATGCGCATCCTTTCCCTAATAGTACGAACCACATCAACAGTCGCTACTATCATCTCTGGTCCGAGAAGTTCCCTATCTCCGATATCGTCCCAACTTAATGGTGATCGACACTTCCTTCCATACAATACTGCAAAAGATGCCATTGATATGCTTGCTTGGTAGCTGTTGTTGTACGAAAACTCCATAAGATGTAGGTGATCTTCCCACGATCCTTTGAAGTCTAATGTACATGCTCTGAGCATATCCTCCAAGATCTGAATAGTTCGCTCAGACTGATCATCTGTTTATGGATGATAAGCCGTGCTAAAGTTCAGACTTGTTCCCAAGCTTGCTTGCAGACTCTGCCAAAATTGCGATCGGAATCTGGTGTCATGATCAGAGACAATGCAGACCGGTACTCCATGAAGTCTCACAATTTCCTGTATGAGTTCATGGGTATCAGAGATAGTACATTATGAAGAGTTTAAATCTTTAAATAGATTATTACCTCCATGTACTTCTTTGCTAGTGTCTCAGTAGATTGGCCAACTCGAAATGGGATGAAGTGAGCCGACTTTGTGAGTCGATCCACAATGACCCATACGGCATCGTTACCCTTTATGCTGCGAGGAAGAGCAGTCACAAAATCCATCGTGATGTGTTGCCACATCCATTCTGGGATTGGTAATGGTTGAAGTAGTCCAGCTGTCCTGTGATGTTCAGCCTTTGCTTGCTGACACACCGAGCATTTTGCGACGCTTCTGGCTACTTCACGCTTCATTCCATGCCACCAATAATTCTGACGTAGATCTTTGTACATTTTGGTACCTCCAGGATGTACTGAGTAGAGAGAGCTGTGAGCTTCTTTCATTAACTCTTCCCGAACAGGACCTTTTGGTACACACAATCTGCTGCCGTATCTCAAAGATCCGTCTTCATGGATGATGAAGTCTGTTCTGATTCCATTCTCCACTTGTTCTCTGATCTTTTGCAACTTAGCATCACTTTCTTAAGCCGCTTTGATCTGATTGACAATGCTTGATTGAACTTGTAAATTTATCAAACTTGAAGTATTACCTGACATGACTACTTCAATCTCCATCTGATGCAAGTCTTGTTGAAGCTTCCACTGAGCGGTGAGATTCATCGATAATGGTTGATGACTAAGAGTATCAGGAACCACATTCACCCTCCATGGGTGATATTGCAAGTTGATGTCAAAGTCCACCATGAGTTCTAACCATCTTCTCTGCAGCATATTCAACTCCTTCTAAGTAAACACATATTTCAGGCTCTTGTGAACTATGTATATGTTCACTCGTTCACCAAGTAGATAATGGCGCCAAATCTTGAGAGCAAAGATGACGGCTTCCAACTCCAGATC
Source organism: Agapanthus africanus (assembly GCA_030015575.1). Lineage (NCBI taxonomy): Eukaryota > Viridiplantae > Streptophyta > Magnoliopsida > Asparagales > Amaryllidaceae > Agapanthus > Agapanthus africanus. The sequence continues at coordinate 24,709,355 of CM057339.1, read as the reverse complement.
ATGCGTCGGATAATTGCGCTCATGAATCTTCAGCTGTCTTGAAGCATAAGCCACAACTTTGCCGTGCTGATGTAGAACACATCATAATCCCTTACCGGATGCATCGCAACGCACTTCGAATCCTCCAGATTGATCCGGTATGACGAGAATAGGTGTTGATGTCAACCTTGACTTGAGTTCTACGAAAGCTTGTTCGTATGCTTCTGACCACACAAAATCTTCATCTTTACGTGTGAGCTTGGTCAGGGGTGTTGCTATCTTAGAAAAGCCTTCAATGAACCTTCTGTAATATCCAGCTAAACCCAAGAAACTCCGAATGTCCTTCACTGACTTTGGTGTAGGCCATTCGCTTACTGCTGAAACTTTCGCTGGATCCACAGAGATTCCTTCTCCTGATATGATATGTCCAAGGAAACCAACTTGTTTTAGCCAAAACTCGCACTTGCTTTACTTGGCATAGAGCTGATGTTGTCGAAGAGTTTCCAGGACAATTCGTAGGTGTTCGGCATGTTCTTTCCGACTCTTAGAATACACCAGGATGTCGTCGATGAAGATGACAACAAACCTGTCTAAGTACTCCCGGAAAACTTGATTCATTTGGTTCATGAATATTGCGGGTGCATTGGTCACTCCAAATGGCATCACTAGAAATTCTTAATGTCCATAGCGAGTTCTGAAAGCTGTTTTATGAATATCAGCTTTCTTGACCTTCACCTGATGATAACCTGAACGAAGATCCAATTTAGAGAACACACAAGATCCACTTAGCTGATCGAATAAATCGTCGATGCGCGGGAGTGGATACTTGTTCTTTATAGTGACTTCGTTCAAGGCTCTGTAATCGATGCACATTCTGTATAAACCTTCCTTCTTCTTCACAAGTAGTACAGATGATCCCCAACTTGAAGTGCTGGGACGAATCCATCCTTTCACCAGTAATTCGTCCAACTGTATTCGAACTTCCTTCAACCCCTCCGGACTTAGTCGATAAGATGTTTTGATCACCGGTTGTGCTCCTGGTACTAAATCAATGCTGAATTCAAGAGCTCGATCGGAAGGCAAACCTGATATATCATAAGGAAACACATCGTCGAACTCTCGAACCACATCTGGTCTTGATTCTTTCTCCGCTTGAGCTGCTGCAACTACTGCTTCCCTTGGCTTCGCTTTGTAGGTACTTGGCTTCAGGGTACGGTCTCCGCTTTTGAAATAGAAGATCGGATGGTCTGGAATCTCGAATACTACCCTCCTTTGACGACAGTCGATGGTAGGATAAAAAGTTCCAAGCCAATCCACACCTAGAACCACATCGAAGTTCGGTATGTCTAGCACTTTGAAGTCAGCATAAAACTCTCTGCTGCAGACGACTACTGGACACAAGCTGTATCCCATTGTTGCCTTTAGAATGCCATTCCCTGAACTGACATTCCAGCTGGATACAAGCGGTGAGACTGGAATCGCATGGGTTCGGACGAACCGTTGCGACATAAAGCAGTGAGATGCTCTAGTATCAAACAGTGCTAGTGTAGGTATTGAGGATACTAAGATTGTACCTATGGTATGTGGAATATGTTTTAGGTATAGGAAAAGTATGTAGATAAATATCAAGGCTGAAAGAGAATTTGAGAAAGAAATGGTTACCAGTGATAACTTGGCCAGTGGCCTCAGCTTCTTCCACTGTCATCGTGAAAGCCTAGCGCCTTGGTACATTCTTCCTGGCCTGAGGAGCATTCCTCGGAACGTTCCTTTAAGCTTGATGGAACTGACGAGGAGGTGGTGTAGCTTGTGGTCCTCTGGGCGGTGCAGGTAGTGCAAGCCTTGGAGCAGGTGCTTGGATGGCTGGGCGCTGTGGGTTATTGTTTGCTAGCCTGGGTGCAGCAATTGGATCTTGTTTATGAGGACAAGACCCAATACCATGAGCAGCTGAGCCGCAGATCAAGCAAAGGTTGTTCGCACGCCGGCAATCTCTCGCCAGATGCCCATTTCTCTTGCAGTAGTTACAAAAGGCTAGGCTGAGCCTGTTGGTTGGTACTCCGGGTCGCCCTGGCATAAAAGATGGCCTGGACGAGGCTCCTCCTGCCATCTGGTTGATAGGGCGCTTAACTCCTGCAGACTGAGGTCTGCCCCTTGCCTTTATCACTGCCTCATAACTGTGGGCAGCTTCCAGAGCATCCTCATGAGTTGGAAATTTTCCTGTGGCTAGTGCAGCCTGAATTTCCATGTCCAAGCCTTACTGAAAGCGACGGGCTCTGATTTCGTCCGTTGGTATCAAATGTGCCGCGAATCTGTTTAAAGGATTGTGTTAGCTGTGTATTGTGTGATAATTTAAAAATTGAAATATTGTGACATATCTTACCGACTTAGCATGGTGAATTCAGCGTCATACTCATCTACTGACTTGTCCCACATCGAACCTTGTTGTAGATGAATGAACTGTTGTTCCATGTCAAACCTGGCAGTCACAGGGAAGTACTTCGCGTCAAACTTATTGCGAAAAGTCTTCCATTCAATAGGCTGTTCAAGATGGCTTTCTTCCGCCTTCCACCAGTTACGAGCATTGTCCGTGAGCTGCAGTTTCGCCACACGGACCCAAGCTATGTCTGGCACTTGTGCTGCCGCCAGATCATCCTCTATGCTCTGTGCCCATTCCTCAGCTTTAAGTTGGCTTCCCTTTCCGGAGAACTGTTTGGGATGCAAAGCTCTGAATTGCTTTTCCCAAGTGCGTCAGTCTCGGGACGGTTCAAAATCTACTGCTGTCTCTCAAGGAGGCTGCGGATTGCCTCAAGCAGAACTGTTTGCTCGATGGGTGGAGCAGGAACAGTAGGAACGATTGGTAGTGGAGGTGGAGTGTTGTTGAAGTTGGCGCTTGTGTTGTTTGGAGAATCCATAACCTTGAAGAAAAATTTGGGTTAGGACTCTGGAAACATGAATTGTAAAGAATATTTTAGTTGCTGGTTCTTGTGTTATATTACTTAGGTTGTTCACGCAGAACAGAACTGCATAGTATGGTTCTATACAGCTCTGACCTGCATGGGCCACCAACAAAACCTTTCACGCCCCGCTTCCCAGTATACGGGCAGAGGACGCGACGAGCCCGCTACGTATTTACTCTAAAGTAAATACGCTAAGTGTATTTAAGCAATATAAAAATAAGCACAAGAGACAAGAGATATAAACTGAACAGCAACTTTATTTATTAACATTCTTTTGTACAATGCATGAAAAGTAAATACAACTGAATAAAAAGCAATGCCTAAACAATGGCATAACAGAAAAGAAAAGTACTAAAATGGAAAAGTGTACAATGAACTAGAGCTCGGGGTCTTCACTGAACCGGTCCAAGTCTTCAGCACTGGGCTCGATCTCTGATGTGTCCAGATCACCTGACGACATTCAAGGAAGAAAGAAAGAGAATGTCGTCAGTGAACATGTCGCTCGGTAAGTCCCATAGATAAGGGAGAAATAGAATAGACAGAATAAGAAGGTATCTTTTAAAGTTGTATTATATTGTTGTAATGTTGTGTTAACGCTGTTGTTTGTAGCTTGGTACAGAAGAATACCAGTGTATACGAGAGTCTCTATATGCCAGAGACTAGAGGCAAGTATAGTACAAGGAACCGTTTATGCCACGGTACAACAGCATCTGGATTCATGTTAGGTGTATCAAGTCTTACTGTCTCGTGCTACTTCTGTACCAATCTACTCCTTAAATCCCGAGATGTCTTGGTTGTATTGTTTGTTTTGTAAATTGTATTGATTGTATAATTGGATGACTGACCGAAACCATGATATCAGTAAATGGATGTAACCGTAGAATCATGTAAATGGAATAACTGGAGAACCATGTAAATGGAATGTATATCCATGGTTCGGTTCAGTAAGGTTGTATAGATTGATAATTGGATTCCTGGATTCATGTTGAATTATAACATTGAAAATTGTAGATTGTAGATTGTAGATTGTAGATTGTACTTGAATTATATTCAAGTCAGATTATAATGAGACTCACTCTGAGTCAGACAATTAGAAAAGTAAATTGAAGCCCTGATTGTTTTGATGTTATCGGTAACCACTGCATATGGATGGCAGGATTTGTGTCTTTTTCAAAAACGATTACCGTATTGATAGCATCATTATTAAGTTGTCTACCTTAAATAGGCAAGCACCCACTTCTCCGGCTCCCCGAGGCTCAAGAGATTGGTCCCGCTTAAACCTTTGTTTACTAGGGTCCTTAGGGCAATTTATAGAACTTGAGGGGGTTTTATGTAAAAATACTTTTATATAATTTTCAAAATACACCCGAAGTATTTATTATTCGTCTTTAGAGTTGTAATAAATGTAGATTTTATATTGTGATATTTCTAGTGAAAATATCCGAAATTCATAAATAAAGGTATTTATTTGTAATATTGATTTGTATGGAATTCATGGTATTTTAGTGTAAAATGATTCTTGTGACATTTTTAGAAAAAGTGGAATATTTGTAATAATTGAAAATAGATATTTTTATGTTACATATACATATATTTATATGAAAATAATTTTAGTATATATATAATATTCTAGAAATCTCGTTTTCTTAAGATATCGTATTTTAAATCTTTCGAGACAGAATGCTCCTTGCGGAGGTCTGCATCTCGTACTACTAAGCCCGAGGATGTGCGATAATCCACACCATCTCGAACGGGTTACCCAAATGGGTTATAGCGGCGCTTTGCAAATATTTGTATAAATACTAATTATTAAGGAAAAACGGTTTTATTAATTATGCTATTTATTTGTAAAGATGTCGATTTCTCGTATTCAATGTTCTAGGGTCTCCTAAGTTAACTAGACTGCTCCTAACTGGTCCAAAGCGACAAGTTGTGAGATATCTCTCAAATCGCCTCTTCACCGCCAATTTTGGCCAGGTAAGTACAAGTGAAGAAAGGAGGGTTCCGCTCACGAATCACCGTGAGACGAGCTTTTTAAAGTTACCTTTCTCACCTGTCTAGCCTAGGCACCATAAAGTCAGGTTTAGATAAACGACTGAATGCCCACAACTTTCCTCTGTCCTAATGAGCGCGACAGTCCTTAATTGGCTGAGTCTAGATATTTTTTTTATTAGCTCAAAGGTTATTTATTTGTAAAGATGTCGATTTCCCGTATTTTATATTCCCGAGGGTATTGTGCTATGTTGCATATGAGTGTGTGAGGAGATAGGTCGTTACCTCGTGATCTATTTAAAAGTATAACAAGTTTAATGGTTTAAATGTCGCAAAAGGAACTATGTGGTATTTAAATGAAAATATACGGTAAAAGGAACCAGCAATTATTTTTTGATATGAAACTTGATCAATTTGGTTGATTAGTGTTTAATAGTCAACATGAGAGAGTTTAAGTATAATTGTATTAACGAGAAGTGAAGTTTTATAAAGAAACCGAATCGGAAATCGGATTTGTTCCGATTCCGTCGGGTTTTGTAAATCCGTATTTTAGAAAAGAAAAGAGAGGTATAATTTGGGGAATTACGGGATTTGGACAACTAGAAGAGGGAGATGGTTCGGAAGGAGTTGGCGGTGCGTCGTTTCATCGCTGGGAGCTCCTAGAATGATCGTCGAAAAATTCTCCGTAGCTTCGCCTCGTGCTCGATTTCAAAGTACACAAGGTTTCTTGAAAATTTTTGAGAGTTGGCTCAAAGTTTGGGGTGAGAGGGTAGAGGGTAGGGGTGGTATTTATAGGGTTAGACTAGGGTTAGGGTAGATGAAGGGGTTTAATTTAAAAAATGTAAAAATGTATTAAAAATCATTAAAAATAGAGTAAAAGAGGCATTAAAAGCTCTCTGGAAATGATCTGAGTAATTGGAGTGTGCAGGGGGGTGAGAAGTGGAAAAGGCACATTTCACCTGTTGATGACTCGGCCGACCGGCCTAGTCCGGCCGGCGGCGCCGGCCCGAGTCGGCCGGTCCGCGGGCCGACTCGGCCGAGTCCGACCGAGTCGAGGGCTCGAAAGGTAGGGGGTCGCTGGATTAGGACTCTGGTGCATTTAGTTTAGTGGGTGTAGTGGGAAATTCTGGAGTTATCACGTGTTGACTGTTGGGCTTCTATAAAATTTAAAACAAAATAATATTAAAAATAATGTGGGGCATGGGATTTGAACTCTAGTGGCTTGGTTCAGCAGTGCAAGATATTACCAATGAGCTACAATCTCCTACTTTTAATTATTGATTGAATTAAATATTTAAAGTGGTAACAACAACCTTAAATACTCCAAGTATAGCTTAAATTTAAAGCAAATTTTTGTACACTAAAAATGGAGTTGTTACAGTATTGTTGCGAGAATTGATCCCACCGCACCTCCATTTGAGCTCTCCATGCCGCTTCATCTTCCTCCCTCTTCTTATCTGCTCCATCCCTCCTCCTGAGCTGCTCCTTTGGCTCGTCAATCCGTCGTGCCTCAACCGTTTGTTAGTTGAAGCGAGCGGTTGACGTACTTGAAATTTCTCTGGAACTCTACCGCAAAGACTAACGGGACCACCGTAAAGGGGAATACGGCCGTGTTCCCTTGAGCGAGGGAAAAGTTTCTCTATAAAAGATACCTCAGTCTCTATAAGAAGAGGATCGTCGGCTAGAAATTCAGGATTTGATTCCCGATAGCTCCTCTTCGCCTCCTCGAGATCCTCGTTCGATAAATAAAACAGTAATTGCTTTTCCTTGCGAAGTTAACAAGTGTATTTAATTTACTTAAAAGAATTTATAAATGAAAGCTTACTACATGATGAGTGGCTATATCCATCCTTTCTTCTGGCATGCCCTCTTTGATATGTAATGCCTTACAAGTCTCAGGAAGGCCAGGCTTTTTCCCAGCTTTCTCCTGTACCGGATATTTGATTTATCTATCCGTGAAGATATGTAACAATAAAATTAAAAAATCGGTATGTAATTAAAGATAAACTCATCAAAGTAGTCTTATATTGATCAGCAGGAACCGATCCACTATAATAGTTATCTGTGGCTTTCCCTCGGTTCTGCTTATTCTTTTCTGATTTTGCCTGCATATTCAGAAGATAACATATTTCAATGTAAATTAATCAAAAGTCGGTATTCAAATCAATTAAATATCTTTCTAATTATCTTTGCCTCGGGTGTATCCTAATAAAATAGAAAAAAGAAAACTGATCTTTAGGGATGATAGAGGGAAGAGCGGTAAAATGTTCCCAATCCTCCGTAAATTTATCAGACTGTTTGAAAAAAATTTCAATCTATGATGCCATCTCTTGAATATTTGTGATGTCTCATGCCGGACATGCATCCAATGTTCGTCTATATCGTCTTCTAAGATGAAATATTTCTGTAATACAAATTAATAAGTATATTAATTAATAAATTAATACCATATAACAGGTATGCATGTAATGTTGAAATATGATTAATTGAGTTTGTTTACCGCCGAAAGACTGGACCGAGACGTTGGGATATTTGGCCTGAATTTTAGGGACAGATGCTATTTGGACTTCTCCATCCACCTCTCCGAAAATACCAAGTTGATTTATGGTACCGCATATCGAAGGTTTGGATAAATGCGATCGTTGTATCAGATTTTATCAGATTCTCCTTCATTTATGAAGGGTTTTTGATTATGGGGATACTCTTCCCTGCAGGCGCCCCTGCAGTTAATTACGTTTTCGCATTGCGATAACCACTTTCTCCTGCTCCAACCATTCATTTTGTGTCGTGTGTTATTTTGTTTGTTAAGATTGCCCGTGGATTGTATACGGAGACTATTTTATGTCGTCGCCCGTAGGATGCGGATCGGTCCAAATCTGTATATTTTTAGATTTGTGTTTGAGTTTTGAACTTAGATTATATATTCCTTTAGTTCAAAAATGTTTCGTTTTATTTAAAGACCGTTAATCTAGTTTGAGATTAAGATCAATTTAAATATATGAGCATTTGAGCTCAATTTATTTTAACTAATGATACGTTAGTCTTGTTTGAGACTAAGATCAACTTAGCAACATTTTCAGGATCATTAGATTTAGTTAAGATACAACAATAGAGCATTTGGGCTCAGATGCTAGAAATTTCAGATAGAGACTTTTAGCCAATTTAGGATTGGTCTGTTCAGTCTTTTCTTCTTTCTTTTTCTTTTATTCAAAAGTGCTAAGCACTTATTTGGGTTCTGTTTGCTCAGCCCTTTTTCTTTTATGCAAAATTGCTAAGCACTTATTTAGGGTTTTGGAGCTCACATGTGTATCATGTGAAGCACTCAGTCATGGACGCTGCCCAAGTGCTAAGTACTTTAGCCATTTTGACTGAACATGAAGTGCTAAGCACTTTTGTATGGCGTCCATGTGAGGAGCACGTGAGGCGCCGCCTCATTGTATTTTGTTAGGCGCCTACGTGTTTTTCATGTGAAGTGTTGGGCGCTACCCAATTAGTGCTAAGCACTCAGTCATTTTGGCTGTATATGAAGTGCTAAGCACTTTTACTCAGCGCTCACGTGTATTTCACGTAAGGCGCTAGCCTTCTGTTGTAAACGCCCACATGTTTTTCACGTGAGGCGCTCAGCGCTGCCCAATCAGTGCTAAACACTCAGCCGTTTTGGTTGTATATGAAGTGCTAAGTATTTTTACTTAGCACTCACGTGTATTTCACGTGAGGCGCTGGCCTTCTGTTTTGGACGCCCAGGTGTTTTTCACATGAGGCGCTAGGCGCGGCCCAATCAGTGCTTTGTTGGGGCTCCTATGTGGGAAACACGTGGGACGCTAATTCCTTTTTTTCTCTAGAGATTGAATCTTTGTTAATAGTATTTTGACCATTAATGATCACCAAGATCTTTATTTTGAAGATCTGAGATCAAGCTTTCTTTAAGAACTAAGTTCTTATGTTTTTTCTTTTATAAATACTAAGTTTCTTTTTAGGATTAAACCTTATTTTCAGAGAAATTAAATTCCCATCTCATAGGTTCTTTTTTCTTTTTTAAACCTAGTTCTTTTCCCCTAGACTTTGAGTTTGAGGAACAAAGTCTTCCCGATGAGAATTGAATTCTCAACTTGTAGAGAGATTTGCTTTGCAAATCTCAAATCAGAGAAAGAATTAAGTTTTTGTATGAAGGGTTAAACTCTTGTTTTCATTTATACTAGGCAAAGAAGATATTTTGATCTCTTCTTTTTTTTTTATCTAGAGTTTGAAAGGAAGGAGATCTTCTTTTTCTTTTGAGAATTAAATTCTCTTTTTATTTATTTTTTTATGGAGAAACTTATGGGGTTGATTCTTTATCTGAGACTTGAAGTCTCGAGTCCTTTAATAGGAGAGGTAAGTTTGTTAATTAATTTGAGAAAATTTCTTTTTGAGAGATACCAATTGATTTTATTGGTCTCAAATATTACTTGGGGAATTTTATTCACCGTTGGATCTCTAATCCAAGAATTTATGTTTTATAGAATATATTTTCTTATTTTTAACAAGATTGGGGAAATATTTTTCTATATAAAGAAATTTTTTCTATTAAACGGTGATTTTTAATCACCATTGGATTTTTGATCTAAGAGCTCTATGTTTTACAGAGAACAATTTTTTCTTTGTTTGGAAAGATTGGGGAAATATATTCCCAAAATAGAATTTAATTCTATCATTGGATTTTTGATTTTACAATTTTCTGTTTAACAGAAAATATCCTTCTTATTTAGAAAGATTAGGGAGATATTTTCTCCCATTAAAATTTAATTCTATGTTTAATCATTATTAGATCTTTGATCCAACGGTTCTCTGTTAATAGAGAATATCTTTCCCTTTTTAGAAAGATATAAGGAGATACTTTCCTAGAATAGAATTTAATTCTATATAGGTATGCGCTCTCACGTATTTAACACGTGACCCTGATGAGGGTGTTTTGCCTATTTTATTTAGCGCCCATATGCCTTGCATATGGGCGCTCACGTGTTTAACACGTGAGATCAGTTTGGCCTTTAGTCACTTGCTCTCAGTGTCAATATGCTTTGCATACAAAAATAGAATTTAACTCTATCTGAAGCTAATGCTTCAAAAAGGTGTTCTCACGTGTTTAACACGTGACCCCAATGTGGGTTTTAATCAGTTTATTTGGCAATTATATGCTTTGCATATAGGCGCTCACATGTTTAACACGTAAGGCTTGTTTAGCCTTTACTTGTTTGGTTGCGGCGCTTATATGATTTGCATATAAATGCTCACGTGTTTAACACGTGAAGCATAAGACGTGGGGACTTCTCCTCTTTTTTCTTTCTCCCCTTCTTATAAGGGAAGAGAGTTATGTATTATTAAGAGGGAGCGCTAAGTCCATATATAGGCTTCCCAGGGGTTATATGCAAACGAGAATCCCACGTTCCAGAAGTCCATGTTGTGGAAGAGAATGTTAGTTATATGTATGCCCTAGAGGCCATTACCATACATAGGATGTATATTGTAGTGGATGCTGGGACATATATAGTGAGGACTTTCTTGCTCGACATGATAGTATGCTATCTGGTTGATCTTTACCTTAACGTGTATACTGTTTATCTCTCTGTTACATGTTGGTAAAGCCCTTAGGATGTGTACTTGACTACCTGGACTATGATGCGGATCATACTAGTGGGGACATGGTAGTCCATAAGTACATCCTTCAAAGTCCCTAGTCGTGGGTGTATCGAGACGGGGCATCGATATACCAGAGTAGACTAGCGTATACCTTCTCGACCCATACAGATGGGCGATGGATGATCCCATATCCATCGGTGTTTGACATCAGAGATGATATACGGGTGCTCAGTAGAGACTGGGTACACTGGACGGACTCGCCGAGAACTCCCAGATGGTATTATACCTCACGTCAGATGGCAGTTCTCTGGTGACACTGGTACAGAGTAGTCTGTTGACCCGAGATCGTCATAGAGTCTTGTGTGGTTCCCACTGTGCTTTGATTTCTATCTTACCACGTCCAAGAGGGCGTGCAAAACGGTGGTTTTTGGGTACAGTCCCGAATCACATGGAGGCAATGAGCGATAGGAGGGGATTCGTCTCTCCCGGTATAGGGAGTTGATGTTGTGCTGTGTTCGATTGGCTATAACAGGAAATCCCTGGCCAGGGTTGTTGAGATTTACTGGTAAGTGTTACCAGTAGTTTCTCGAATTGTTATAGACCTCATATCGACACGACTTATCGAGCTATTGGGGTCTGACGTTTACCACCCCTAGGCAAGATATGCGACATATCAGACGATCAGACCGGACTGTACGGTAGTGTTACTGGTTGGATTCACAGGAGTGTGAGCGGGCTTGCTCGTCGATCTTCTGATCGCTCAATACCCGGGTGGCCGTTACGTTTAGCAGACCGCTTGCGGCTTGTGGGTGATTGATATGATCATCACCTGCTGCCGGCGTATTGACGAGTCTTTAGAGTCCTACACAGAGGTTTCCTGGCTCAAGCGAAACGAAATAGGAGCGCATATGAGATATGTGCGGGACCAAGAATAATGCGTGTATGTGATACCGTATTCCATTCTCGCGATGAATATATCGAATGGTTGTATGCGATATAACCTAGTTATCGATTCAAGCGTTGATTCGATAAGCCGATACATTGTATACTAGTCGGTTGTGTGCGACATGACCGGATCATTGAATCAAGTGTTGATTTAATGATTTAATGTATAATTATATATTTGATATATTACTTTGCATTAACTAGTAATAGTTCACTTTAAATGGATTTTCTCACTTGGATTGTGCATGATGTATATGTGATATACTTTTGTGCACTTGTATGTATCATATTTGATGATGCATGTTTATATGGTTAAGTATAAAGAATAAAACCATGGTTAAGTAGATAATTAGGGTTTTTTTTTAATCACTCATTTATTTATCCATTCCTTTTTATTTAAATAATTTTATGAAAACAAAATGGTTTTCTTTTTGTCATGAAGCTTGATGAAGCTTCATGAAGGTTTGACTCAAAGACCATTTTGTCTTCATGTTAAACCCTAACTATTCCCACTTACCATGGTTTGCTCTCTACACTTAACCTTAGTTAGATTATGATAAGTATTGTTTTTCTTTTCATTTTAAAATAGACTTATCATAATTCTAGCTCATCTTCTTCTTCATCTTCAAGTTTGAAACCTTGAGGCCATCAAAGGCAACTTGAGCTTGAGAGTGAGAAATCCAATTCTAAAGAGAACCCACCTCCTATTTCTTCATCCTCTACCTCTTGCCAAGTAGTAGAGTGTGTTTTCTTTACAAGTTTTTTGACTTGGTGAAGTCGGAGCTTGATTTAGCGATGCCTCGACGTAGATCATCTTCGGCATGGACATCGATGACCTAGCCCGTCCATTCTCCGATGAAGCCGACGCTAGAGCCCGGGACTTGTTATGGACAGCGAGGAGACTTCATTGCGGAGCTATGGAGGTGGAGAACCGGATCTACAAAGGTTGTATTTCCGTATCTCTTAGTTAAGTGTTAACTAGTTTGTTTTTTCGCCTAGATATCTAGCCAACGATCCGTAGTCTAGGGTTTCTCGGCACCGTATTTTTTGAAATTGGCATGGTTGATGCCTTGTGAGACCTCTTGGGAGTGCCTAGGAACCCTACAGTGGTATCAGAGCCTAGCTAGAGCCTTAGGCGAAGTCTAGACGGAGTTTGAAGTCCGAACGACCCGAAAACCCAAACCCAAAATAGCTCTCTGTCCTTTTTTCAAAAACTGGGATTTTTCCAAATTAAAAATTGCTAAAAAATTCAGCAGGAAAATATAAGAATTACGGCGCAAAAATATTTTCATGAACAGTATAAATGGCGGCGGAACCGCGGCAGAATCCTTGCTTCTGCGGCGGTTCCGCGGCAACAAGGTGACGTCATCCTCTCCTTTTTGCACAGTAATTCCTGATAAATTCTGCTGAGTTTTCTGGGAATTTTTAATTTGACTCAACAGTTGAGTGTTCTGGGGTTGTTTTGGGGATTCGGTGTTTCGATCGGAGTATCAAATTTTGTCTATGTGGTTTTCCGGATAATTTTTAGAATATGTTAAAAAGTTCGACCGGATATAAATACCCAATTTTTCCCCTGTCGGGAAATTTCCAAGTGTTGGATTTTTCCGTAGTTTAACGACGTTCTAAGTAGTGCAAGTAACGCGATGGACCCTCTAAAAGACAACAAACCTTAACTCGATTATGTGACCGTCTTGAACTGCCCTTTGAACCTTCGGGTTTGGGGCAGTACGGCGTGCCATATGTGAGGCGTTGGCTTGACCCTTCTACGGCTAGACCGTTGGTACTGAGGCACGAACGGAATGTTGTTAGACTTATTTCATGTGTTGATCTGTATCGGGAAAACTTGGGTGTTCGACTGTTCGATCGAAAAGTTTAACATTTTCTGTTTATCTGGAATGGGATACAATAATTGGAATTCACAAAAGTTATGTGATAACTGAATGAATGTTATAAATCTAGCGGTTTAGTCTCACTTGATCGGTTGCCACGGAATTTTGATGTGATCAAAAGTCCGTCGCAATCACGTAGCATACGCGGATACTCGCCGGGTAAACTTAATGGACAGCCTCACTCCATAGCCCTGACCAAGTGACTGTAGGAGAACCCCGTCGCCGAAAGCATCCGTTCGGGTGCTCCCGGTAGCGGTGTTCCGCCTTGGTGCACTTCGTCGACGGCGTCGGGGGTGCAGCCGCCTACTAAAGTTTGCGACGAGCATTCGATCAGGATGTCGGGAATCTTGTTGAATTACCCGACTTGATATTGAAAAGTGTTTTCGATAATGAGACTAAAATGCGGGGTTTATAATTGTTAGGCATGCGATGTCTAAAGAATTCATTTGGTCAGGCATGCGATGTCTGAGGTGGTTGCGGATTCCAACTGTTGTAGTTTTACACTTTCTTTTCTGTGACCGTAAGTGTAATATGTGATATCGCCGGTTTCGTTGCTATATGTCAACGGCAATTGGGATGCGCATATTTACTTACGATGATGACATGTGATGTTATGTGTTGCTGGATATGTTATATTGGATCGTCGTGATTGAATAGCCGGGGGTTTTTATGTGAGATGAGTGTTTTTCATTTTCATTCATGTAAAAACTTGTATGTAATATTCTTTTATTGGGGCACTTCCAGGTTGCGGAAGTTGTCACCGTTGTATATTATTTACTTTTCCGCACTAGGATAGACCCAAGGAGGAGGGCATAAGTAACCGGGTTCTGGAGTCCAGTGGGAGACCAACTCGAGGAGTCGAGTCCGGGTCTCCTAACTCTAGAATTGGTAGGGTTGCTTGCCGCTCTCGTAGGGGTCTAGGGGTGTGGGTTTGGCTATTCATCACGACCGTGGAATCCGTGTTTTATACGCTGGCAGTGGGTTTAACCATAAGCACGTCAGCGGCACTAGCTGTACGTAACGGCCACCTAGGTATTGAGCGAAAAGAAGGATGATGAGAAAATTCATCCGAACCCCTACTGAGCCTGTCAGTAACAATCTCCGTACAGTCCGGTCTGTTCGTCCAAGTGTATCGCATATCGAGTCTAGGGGTGGATAAAGTCAGACCCCTAATAACGCAATATTTCGTGTCGGTATGAAGCCCTTCACCCACTGAGAAACTACTGATCCAAATCAGTAATTCTCGTCTATCTTGGCCAAGGATTTCTGGTGATGGTCACCCGTGCACCTCGCGACATCAACCCCCAATACCGGAAGAGACGAATCCCCGACGATCCGCTCACTGCCTCCATGTGGCTCGGGACTATACCCAACTAAAACCTGTTTGCATGACTCCTTTAAGCCGTGGTAGGGTAGTAATCAAAGCACAGTGGGAACTCACATGAGACAAATGACGATCTCAGGTAGACAGACTAACCTATACTCATGTCACCTGGGAACTGCTATCTGACAATAAGTATAATACCATCTAGCATATTTCCGGCGAGTCTGTCCAGTGTACTCATAATCCAATAAGCACCTGTATACCATCTTAGGTGACTTACTGACACCAATGTCTTGTGAGACCGGCCACCGCCCTTCGTCGGGGTCTCGATAAGTATACACTAGTCTACTCCAGAGTATCGATGCCCAGTCTCGATACTCCCTCGACTAGGGACATTTAAGGATGTGCTTATAGACCATCCAGCTCCTACATATATGATCGCCATCATAATACTGGTAGTCAAGAAAGAATCTATGGGCTCTATCAACATGTAATAGTGATATGTAATACCACATAATGCATGTACATGACGATAAAGACAAACCAGATAGCATACTATCATCTCGAGTAAGACTGTTTTACCCGTATAGGTCCTCCCTCAATCATCACAAACGCGTGCCTGCGATTACAATAATTGGCTTGAGGGCACTATAGCCAACAATCTCCCACTTGCACTTAAGGCTAATTATTGCGGTGTCGCATACTCACAGCTCGTGTGATAGCGAACGCCCAACTTCTCTACTAATTAGTCGCGTTCGAGAAATAGCCTCAGTGAGTAGATCTGCTCCAATGTTTCTATCTTTATCTCTCTATATCTTAGGTTCACGGAGAAAGACTATCTTCCGAAATGCGCGATACCTGTCTTAGAATTTGTCTGGATATCTGACGGGACCCAGTTTATAAATGAACTCCAAATCCAACAAACTTCTTAGACCGTATCATCCACTTTTAATCAGTATCCTGCGCTATGTCTTCCTCAGTATCCACTTGGACCACCTGTCCAAACTACTGCCCCTCAAAAGAAGGAAAACTATAACTCCGACAGCCACTCTGTCATCCAAATCACCTTGGAAGCCAGAAATGATAACCGTCTTCTGAAGAAGGATGCCGTTACCATATACCAAGAGCATCCACTTATGTTTATAACTGATTCCCAACGTTTTCCAGGATTGGATTAATATATTTATTGCAGCCTGTGCAAAATCAATATCTGGTGTGGTACTTGGCATCTCATGATTGACTTAATTGCCTAAGAAAAAGATATGCCAATCATGCAAATCCCCCCCATCAGTCTAGAAGACAACTCTTTAGAGAGGGTGACTCCATCATCTGCGGGTACACCACCACGCCAGGAGTTGTCCCTTCTAAAACACTTCAGAATAGTGTCAAGTACCCAAATTGAGATACTTTCCAAATCCAGATCTAAAATCATAGATCTAGATACCAAAATCCTTGATATTTTATCCAGATCCTATATGGAGAAAACACCTTGTGACAAACACAGTATAACCGATCATAGTATAGGAATATCACTTCCTATAAAGAGCGTATCATCCAAATACTAGGACATCACTCCCCACTACCTTCTTACCAGGTCCATCTTTTGTTCTGATGAAATCAAACTCTATGACTGTCATATCAAAACTAGACGATCTATCTCCGCTATACCTGCTTTAGTCTATAAATAGAAATAAGCTACCCGCCCACTATACTTCCGCTGCTCTCACTGACTACAATAACCCTCTGGCAGAGTCATATACACGTGCACTTCTAAAGCTAATTTAGAACGACGTTATACTCATCCTTCTGCCAGATCTCGTAGTGTAGAACAGCAGTGGTGAAAGTTTGGGTAATCAAAAACCTCCCTGTCACCGTCTTTGAGGAGACCGAAGTATCTCTCGGGTGGTTGAGGTTACCCACTAAATCTGCGGAGTGGCTAATGGATTATCGAATCTAATTGAATCCTTAAGTTCCGCTAAATTTTCAGTAATCATTTGTGGTTCTGGAATCACTTCCAGTTCTATCATACTCCCACTAATATTTTCTGAAAAGAATTCATTTTACTAAAACTGTGACGAGTCAAGAACAGTATAACTATTGATCTTCTAAATGGTAGAATGTTAACCCTCGTCAAAGCCCGGGATAGCCCACAAACTGCCATTACTGAAATGTGCCTTGAGTTTATCCAGATTCTAGTTTTAAGCATAAGCCGGATAACTCCATATACATTAATATCGTTAAGATATGAATCCATTCTATATCCAATATAGAAACAAATGCACTAATTTAATTGGAACCAGATTCAAAATACATGCAGCTGTTTCCAGTGCATATCAACTAAATGGAAGGAGGCCAAGTAGCATTACTCATCAAGGAATGCATTCACATATGAGTAACTTGAAAGAGAAGCAAGTTCTTAAAACTATTACTTACGACGGAATACCTAGCACAAGTATTTACATCTTCGATCGCCTTAAAAAATCCTGATACTTGCAACATATGGTTCTCTACTTTATTCTTATACCTTTATCTTCTCAAAATCTGGATCTTGTATTTCAACGAAATACTTATCTAAAACTAGAGAAGTCATGAGTAAACAGAATATAGTACGAGTACCAACCCTTTTGTCCTAAAAGACATCGGAAAACATACAATACTTTGTATAAGTTCATCGAGTTTAATAACTCAAACTCTGTGCGTCGTAGGTTGAAAACTGTGCTATGGTTAAGAAGAATTACACCGCTGTTGAATACACCTTACCTAACCATCAACTGATATAGGTAAATGTGATAGACATAATTTCAAAAGTTTATATCTCATTTTATAAATAAACGTACAGATATATCAGTTTGAAATTGGTGAATAACGTCGGATATTCAAAACCAAATATTTGCCGTCAGGCAAAACCCATGTGATTTCCTCAAATATCACCAATTACAAAGAATTCTGATATATATTGAGGATCTAATCACCTAATTCCCAATATCTTACTCCCACTCAGTATCTGTAATGCCATACAGATGTGAGAATCAAGTCTGGTAAATACATACCCTTGAGTTAGAATCTAATTAGGAAATGTAGTTTTCAATTAACACCACACAGTAAAACTGAAACATGAAAATATTTCAAAAGGGTAGCTGGGTATTCCTAGTAATGCCTCTTCCACTATCCAGATTCATGACAGTAACCGTATATTTCTTTGCCCCCATTCCAATCCCTTTATATGACTTTATTTCTTACCTTCTGTATACCACACTTAGGTAATTGGTTTTCTTCCTTCCCTACCTTTCTGCACTTGCCTATGGTTTGGAAGAAGACTATCCAATAAGCGCAATAGGTGTACTCTCCTAATACTAGGAGCCCTCACAATCTGGAAGAAGGTAAAGAGAAAAACAACCGAATAATCCTATTCAATTTCTCCTAAACCGGAAACTATCCTCGAACTGAAACAAGTTCTTTCGAGTTTGTATGTAACTATACGATGGCATATCTAAGAAATATGGATCTTCGTAGTGATACAGAGTGTTATGGAGAAATGCAAAGGGGAAGTAGAAGTGGTAGGGGTATACGCAGCTTCGTCGTGAATGATAGCATTCGCAATTTCCTTTGCCCCCACTCTAATCCCTTTATATGTTTTTACTTATTAACTTCTGTACACTACATTTAGGCTAATTGGTTTTCTTCCTTCCCTACCTTTTGGCACCTGCCTATGGTTTGGAAGAAGACTATCCAATAAGCGCAATAGGTGTACTCTCCTAATACTAGGAGCCCTCGCAACCTAAGAGAAGCTAAATAGAAAAGGCAACCGAATAATCCTATTCAATTTCTCCAGAACCGAAATCCATCGTCGAACTGAAACAAGTTTCTTCGAGTTCGTATGTAACTATACGATGAAATATCTAAGAAATGTGGATCTTCATAGTGATACGGAGTGTCCTGGAGAAATGCAAAGGGGATGTAGGAGTGGCAATGATATATGAGACTTAATGACAATCCAAAAGCTAAAGTGTTTTAAGAAGGTTCGGTTAACTTGGTTCATGAGTTTTAGTTTAAGGTCAGGCCATGGTCCCTGCCAAAGAGAGAGAGAGAAAAGAAACACTCAGCGTGCACTCTAACCTAGATTAGATTGGTTAATTATTTTATTTAATCAGGATGACTCCCACTGTTTTCTCGAATTCTTCTTCAAACCCCAAAAGGAGAATTAATCGGGATCATCTGAAAATCATCCAAGGAGTAACACTTACTCATTAGTGGGAATCGAGATCCAACTATCATCGCATGATAATTTGATGGAAGCCACTCAAGTTACCACACTCCAGAAGGTTTGCGCATGCCTGGCAAGTTTCCTGTATATTTGAAACTCCCGATGTGGTTTTTGCCCCAAGCGGCTTATGACCTTGACAGAGGTCAACATATCATAAGTCTCAAGTCAAGTTCAACCCGTCATTGTCCTGGATTAACTTATACCCACCCGCATAAGTCGTTGAAAGAGGTCAACATGACCGTGCGACTGTCCTAAATAATCGCATATCTATGCAGTAAATAAGCATTATTCAGCTACCGTACACTATGCCTTGACGGATGCCAACAGACACAGCACGAATACTAAATGCTACTTATCTAAAATGACGGAGGGCTACGGCTGGGTTTTTGGCGAAAAACCCTTTAACGTAATGAACTTGATATCGTTGAAGGAATCCGAGTAGTTTTACAAATATATAGGGGCGTAAACTTTTGCTAAAGAGGTCACTCCCTGTGAAGGGATCTCGGCTCTTTCCTCATCGAATGAGGTGCAGGATATTCCTAAATGAATACCATGATGCAAACACAAAAGAATCAACTATAGTGAAGCTATTACAATGACGCAAACTTTTGCTCAAGAGGTCACTCCCTATAAGGGATCTCGGCTCTTGCCTTGTCGAATGAGGTGCTGGATATTCAGAACCGAATACCGCTGTGCAAAACAAAACGCAACGTTTGTAATAAAAGTTTTCAAAAATTGGTTCCAACAACATCATTTAGGTTTTTTTCCTTGCGTTAATCAAAGTTAAAGCAGTCCCATCAATTAATCCTTATCGCACCAGAAAAAGGAACGAAAATACAATGTACGTATATACCGTTCGCATTCTCCACCGGGGCCCGTCATACACCATTGGTTACTTAACTAACGGCAGAGCGGGGAGTGGACTAGCGTGGATGCAAAACATATACAACATCTACTAGTATATATATATATAACATTCGTCCCATGCATGATATAAGCAACATCACAGAATATCAACAAGCAACACAGAATGGTGGATAATCTTGGAGCCTCGGGTTTAATTTGAGCCGCAAATGAGACCTGACATTCCCGGTCGTGTGGATAGCCCGTGCAATGAAAACCTGAACCCCTACGAACGCGGCAAGTTACACTCCAATCCCAGAAATGAGGCAACCCCAATCAACAAAGTGAATAGGCCACCCAGCACTTCACGGAATCCGGTAACTTGAGCACTCCAACGTGGGTCATCCTATACCCCCTACGAGTGCGGCGAATAGCCCGCCAATTGTAGAGTAAGGCCCCCTCCGTCTCAACGTCATGAGATGTGGGCCCGTTGCCCTCTAGAACCCGGCTATTCGAGCACTCCACCGCGGAGTAATCCTAGTACAGAAAAGAAAAGTATATATATAATGGCGATATCGACCTCAACCCTGTCATGCCCCAATAAAAGAATATACAATCTTGCAGAGAAGGCAGTCCACATATTGGACGCTCGTCCCGCAATAACGAATATACAAATGAATCTGAACTGTACCACTACCATTGCACCATAGGCTATCCACCACGACAATCCAACCACAATATCAGCATAACTCAGAATAACACGTTCGCAAACTCGTCTAGTTGAACATATAGAAACCAGTCGGGTTGTACCGCTCAATGATATTCACGGTCGTAGATATTATTACATGCAATGATAAACACATGCTTAAAATTTTGATCAACTAAACTTTTCCAAATTGGACCCAAATGCAATTCAGCACTCAAACAAATCTGGGCCAAAACCAAATATCCCAAAAATCATATTTTCAAGTATTAGAGTGCCAGAAGAAATTTAGCACAGAGAGGCCACATATAGACCGCGAAACCGCCGCCAATGGGCATGGTATGCGGCGGTTCCGTGGCCAAATTATTGGCTCATGTGCTGAAATTTCTTGTGGTCCTCTAATATTTCCTGCATGAATTTTTAAGATACTCAGAATGATTTTTTGAACAAGTTTGAAAATCAATAGCAAGCCTAGCATATTGGAAAAACGATTCGGAAAAATGGGTCGATCGAGATTTTAACCTTGTGCAAACTAGCTAGTAATGGTTTATGGGGTGGCTCTGATACCATGTTGGGTTACGATAATGCCCTGGCCATCTACCTTGGCCGATGCGGAACAAATATGACGTTTAAAAACTTGGTGCGAACGAACCCGTCGTAGAATCGAACCATAAACCTATACTAGCTAACAAACAAAAAGCTATACTACTATGATAGAAGTATTATACCGAATTGTCACATCCCGCTTCCCAGGGTAAGGGAAGAGGACGCGACTCAGAAGTAAACACGCTAAGCGTATCTAAACAATATAAAATAAAATATACACAAGAGAGAAGATATAAATGAACAACAAATTTATTTATTAAAATTCTTTTTACAATACAACTGAAAAGAAAATACATGTATTGAAAGAAATACCTAAACAATGGCATAACATAAATGAAAATGAAATGTACAAGTAAACTAGAGCTCCGGGTCGAAGGCTAGCTGATCTAAATCCTAGATGGTGGGCTCTGTCTCCAGAAGGTCCGAATCACCTGACAACATTCCAAAGAAAGAAGAAAAACATGTCGTCAGCGAACAATCGCTCGGTAAGTCCCAAAAGTAAGAAGAGACAAAATAGACAGAATAGACAGAAGGAGAATGTAACTTTTAAAGTTGTATTATATTGTTAACACTGTTGTTTGTAGTTTGGTACAGAAAATGCCAGTGTATACGAGAGGAGTCTCATTATCCTGGAGACAAAGATATACGGAGTATAAGGAACCATTTGGCCATGGTACAACGGCAATGGAGATTCAAGTTAGGTGTCTTATGCTTGCAGTCTCGTGCCATTTTTAACACCTTCCGTACCAATCTACCCCTTATAAACCCCGCGATATCTTGATTGTATTGTATTGGCTTGTATTATAAATTGTATAGATGGATGACTTGCCGAAACCATGATATCAGTAATGGAACGGATATAATGGATGAACATGTAAATGGAGTATATACATGGTTCGGTTCAGTCAAGTTGTATAGATTGAGTATATGGATTCATATTGAATTGTGGTTTTATACTTGTCGCATTCAACTCAGATTGATGATATTTAGACCCAGTCTGAGTCAGACAATTAGAAAAAAAATTGAAGTCCTGAATTAGGTTTTGATGTTATCGGTAACTGCTGCACATGGACGTCAGGATTTGTGTTTTTTTCCAAGACAATTACCGTATTGATAATATTGTTTGTTAGGTTGTCTACCTTAAATAGGAAAGCACCCATATCTCCAGCTCCCCGAGGCTCAAGAGATTGGTCCCGCTTAAACATATATTTACTAGGGTCCTTATTGTAATTTAATATAACTTGAGAGGGTTTTATGTAAAAATAGTTTTAACATAATTTCAAAATATACCTCAAGTATTTAATTATCATTTTTAGAGTTTTTCATAGATGTGTATTTTATAATTGTGCAATTTCTAGTAAATAGAACTTAGTTTCATAGTATAAGGTATTTTCTTGAAATATTGTACTTTTTTGTATTTGGATGGTATTTTCCTGTAATAGTGATTGTTTTGATTTAGAAAACTTGGAATATTTATATAATCAAAATAGATATTTTGATAATAAATTTATAGATATTTAATTAAAATAATTTATTTATTTTCTTGTAGAAATCTCATTTTCTAAAGAAAAATGTATAAAAATTCCATCGAGATCGAATGCTCCTTGCGGAGGTCTGCATCTCGCTCTACTAAGCCTGAGAATGTGCGATAATCCGCACCATCCTGAACGGGTCCCCAAAATGGGTTGTAGAGGCGCAATTGCATGGAAATTGTTAATACATTTTTTTTATAGAAAACGGTTTTGTAAGTTTAGTGTATTTATTTGTAAAGTCGTATTTTCCGTATTCTATTTTACCAAAAATCAATCGTGCTATGATAGAGATGTGTGTTGTGATGAGGTGGGTCATTATCTCGTGAACTATTTAAAGGTATAGCAAGGCATAAAGGTTATAATGTCGAAATGTAAAGTATGTGGTATTTTTATGTAAAACTGCGATAAATGTCAAAAAATGATTATTTTGATGTGAAACTTGTTTTGTTGAGTTTGTTAATATTTATTAATCAACATATGAGAATATGGTTTTATCTTGTTAAAGAAAAGTGTAGTTTTTAAAGAAAACCGAATCGGAAGTCGAACTAACTCCGCTTCCGTTGGGTTTTAGAAATGGAACTTTTTAAAGATGAAGATAAAAGGGGAATGGGAGTTACTGGTTTTGATGAGAAGGGGGGTAGAAGAAGGTCTAGGATTTGTCGGTACTTCGTTTCGTCGCCGGAAACTCCTCGTATCGTCGCCGGAACTTCGTCGGAGTTTCGCCCTTTGCTAACTCCACTTGCACAATATAGAGACTTGGGAATTCTTGAGAGTTTTAGCAGGGTTTTTTGTGTGAGTAAGTATGGAATGAGGGGTGGTATTTATAGGAAAAGCTAGGGTTTAGTGTAGTGAATGGGTGTATTAAAATTTGTAATAAAATAGGATTGAATATGAATTTTATTGCTCACTGGAATAATTCAGAGTAAACAAGCATTGTGGGGTTAATGGGGTAGGCCAAACGTTGCAGGGGGTAAAATATGAGGGTATTTGGTATGGGGGAGACCAACGCCGCCGGCCCCGATTGCATGTGTCGCTGGCCTATTCCCGACGGATGGGGCTGGGTTTGGTTCCACGTATCTGGGTTGGTTGGTATACTCCAGTGCACTCGTTTGTTTTATGTGTGACTCTTCAGTTTACGTGTTGTGCTTGTGCAAACTCTTGGGCTTCTAAAAGGTTAAAAGAAAATTAAATAAAAAGATAATGTGGCTTATGTGATTCGAACACAAGGGTTAGGTCACAGCAGTGCAAGGCTTTACCAATGAGCTACAAGTGCTTTCTTGCTTTTCTAAATCGAAACAAATACTTATAGAATTCACAGGACTTGTAAATACCCTAATTGTACATTAACTGTAAATAATTTTTATGTACACAGAATTTGGAGTTGTTAGAGTCTACCCTCCTTACCAAAAATTTCGTGCTCGAAATTTACAATTTATTTTAAGGACTAGTTTACAAATAAGTGATGATATCTTGCACGCATCTCATCCTCCCTTTCCCATGTTGATTCTCCTGGTGTTTCTTTTCTCCACATCACTTGAACCAAGTTGACTTCCTTGTTCCGAAGTGAGTTCATCTTTCTATCCAGGATCTCAACAGGTTGTTGCTCACAAGATAAGTCTGGTTGTATAGTGAGTTCGGAGTGATAAAGTACATGGATGGGGTCACTCACATACCTTCTGAGTTGGGATATGTGGAACACATTGTGCACACCTTCCAATGAAGGTGGAAGTGCCAAGCAAGAAGCCACTTCACCGACTCGTTCGAGTATGTTGAACGGTCCAATATACCTTGGACTAAGCTTACCCTGTCTTCCAAAACGAATCACTCCACGGTTTGGAGATATCTTCTGAAATACGTGATCTCCCAGCTAGAACTCCAAATGACGGTGCTTTGCATCAGCCCAGTGCTTCTGTCGATCTTAGGCTATGCGTATTCTTTCCCTGATAGTACGAACTATGTCGACAGTTGCTACTATCATCTCACGTCTAAGCAGTTCTCTATCTCTGATGTCGTCCCAATTTAATGGCGATCGACACTTCCTTCTATAAAGCGCTGCAAAAGGTGTCATTCCGATGCTTGCTTGGTGGCTGTTGTTGTATGAAAACTCCACAAGATGTAGGTGATCTTCCCACGATCCTTCGAAGTCTAGCATACACGCTCTGAGCATATCTTCCAAGATCTGAATAGTTCTATCAGACTGATCATCTGTTTGTGGATGATAACCTGTGCTGAAGTTCAGAATTATTCCTAAGCTCGCTTGTAGACTTTGCCAAAATTGCGATCGAAATCTAGTGTCACGATCGGAGACAATGCAAACCGGTACTCCATGAGTCTCACGATTTCCTGTATGAGTTTATGGGCATCATAGATAGTACATATTTGAAGAGTTTAAAATCTTACTTAGATTCTTACCTCCATGTACTTCTTTGCTAGTGTCTCAGTAGATTGGCCAACTCGAAAAGGGATGAAGTGAGCCGACTTTGTGAGTCGATCCACAATAACCCATACTGCATCGTTACCCTTTGTGCTGCGAGGAAGAGCTATCACAAAATCCATCGTGATGTGTTGCTACTTCCATTCTGGAATAGGTAAGATGTTCATCCTTTACTTGCTGACACACCAAGCATTTAGCGACGCTTCTGGCTACTTCACGCTTCATTCCGTGCCACCAGTAATTCTGACGCAGATCTTTGTACATCTTTGTACCTCCAGGATGTACTGAGTAGGGAGAGTTGTGAGCTTTTTTCATTAACTCATCCCGCACAGAACCTTTTGGTACACACAATCTGCTGTCGTATCTCAAAGATCCGTCTTCATGGATAATGAAATCTATTCTAAGTCCATTCTCTACTTGTTCTCTGATCTTTTGCAACTTAGCATCACTTGCCTGAGCTGCTTTAATCTGATTGACAATGGTAGATTGAACTTGTAAGTTCATTAAACTTGAAGCGTTACCTGGCATGATCACTTCAATCTCCATCTGATGCAAGTCTTGTTGAAGCTTCCACTGTGCGGTGAGATTCATTGCTAATGGTTTGCGACTAAGGGCATCAGGTACTACATTCACCTTCCCTGGATGATATTGCAGGTTGATGTCGAAGTCCGCCATGAGTTCTAACCATCTTCTCTGTCGCATATTATGCTCTTTCTGAGTAAACACATATTTCAGGCTCTTGTGATCTGTGTATATGTTCACTCGTCCACCAAGAAGATAATGGCGCCGAATTTTAAGAGCAAAGATTACGGCCACCAATTCCAAGTCATGCGTCGGATAATTGCACTCATGAATCTTTAGCTGTCTTGAAGCATAAGCCACAACCTTACCGTGCTGATGTAGAACACATCCTAATCTCTTACCGGATGCATCGCAATGCACTTCAAAACCTCCAGATTGGTCTGGTATGACTAGAATAGGCGCTGATGTCAATCTTAACTTGAGTTCTACGAAAACTTGCTCACATGCTTTTGACCACACAAATTCTTCACCTTTACGTGTGATCTTAGTCAGGGGTTTTGCTATCTTCGAAAATTCTTCAATGAATCTTCTGTAATATCCAGCTAGACCTAAAAAACTCGAATGTCCTTCACTGACTTTGGTGTCGTCCATTCGCTTACTGCTGAAACTTTCGCTGGATCCATAGAGATTCCTTTGCCTGATACAATGTTTCCGAGAAAACCAACTTGATCTAGCCAAAACTCGCATTTGCTATACTTGGCATAGAGTTGATGTTGTCGTAGGGTTTCCAGGACAATTCGTAGGTGCTCGGCATGTTCCTTCCGACTCTTAGAATACACCAGGATGTCATCGATGAAGATGATAACAAACCTGTCTAGGTATTCTCGGAAAACTTGATTCATTAGGTCCATGAATATTGCTGGTGCGTTGGTCACTCCAAATGGCACCACAAGAAATTCGTAATGACCATAGCGAGTTCTGAATTCCGTTTTATAGATATCAGATTCCTTGACTTTCACCTGACGATAACCCGAACGAAGATTTAACTTGGAGAAAACACAAGATCCACTTAGCTGATCGAATAGATCGTCGATGCGTGGAAGTGGATACTTGTTCTTTATCGTTACTTTGTTCAAGGCTCTATAATCAATGCACATTTTATATGAACCTTCCTTCTTCTTCAGAAGTAGAACTGGTGATCCCCAACTTGAAGTGCTGGGATGAATCCATCCTTTCGCCAATAATTCGTCCAACTGAGTTCGGACTTCCTTCAAACCTTCCGGACTTAACCGATACGGTGCTTTGATCACCGGTTGTGCTCCTGGTACTAAATTAATGCTGAATTCAAGAGCTCAATCGGGTGGCAAATCTGATATATCATCAGGAAACACATCGTCGAACTCTCGAACTACTTCTGGCTTCGATCCTTCCTCCACTTGAATTGACGCAATCACTGCCTTCTTTGGTTTCGCCTTGTCAGTACCCGGTTCTAGGGTGCGGTCTCTACTTTTGAAATAAAAGACCGGATGGTCTGGAATCTCGAATACTACCCTCTTTTAACGACAGTCAATGGTTGTATAGAATGTTCTGAGCCAATCCATATCTAGAACCACATCGAAGTTCGGTATTTCCAACACCTTGAAGTCAGCATAGAATTCTCTGCTGCAGACGACCACTAGACACAGGCTGTATCCTATTGTTACCTTTAGAACGCCGTTCCCTGAACTGACATTCCAACTGGATACAAGCGGTATGACTGGAATCGCATGAGTTCGGACGAACCGTTGCGACATAAAGCAATGAGATGCTCCAGTATCAAAGAGTGCTAGTGCAGGAAGTGAGGCTACTAAGATTGTACCTAAGGTATATGGGATATGTTTTAGGTATAAGGAAAATTTATATAGGTATGTATAGATGGAAAATAAAGCTTGATGGAGAAGGGTTACCAGTGATGACTTAGCCGGTGGGTTCAGCTTCTTCCACGGTCATTGTGAAAGCCTGTCGCCTCAGCACATTCCTCCTTGCTGGAGGAGCATTCCTCTGTCCGTTCCTTGGTCCTTGAGGTGGGTTCCGTTGAGCTTGATGGAACTGAAGAGGAGGAGGTGCAGTCGGTCTACGAGGAGGTGGAGCAGGTAGTGCAAGTCTTCGAGCAGGTGCCTGGATGGCTGGACGCTGCGGGTATGTGATTGCTGGTCTGGATGCAGCATATGGGTTGTGTCTATGAGGACAAGACCCAATGTCATGAGTAGCTGAGCTGCAGACTAAGCAAAGGCGATTCGCTTGCCGGAAATCCTTCATCGGATTTCCATCCCTCCTGTAATAGGTGCAGAAGGCTGGGCTAGGCCGGTTGTTTGGTACTCCCGGTCTCCTTGGCACAAATGGTGGCCTTGAAGAGGCTCCTCTTGCCATTCGTTGGCAGGACGCTTCATCCCGGCAGACTGAGGTCCGCCCCTCATCTTTACCACTGCCTCATATCGGTAGGCAACTTTCAGAGCCGATTCATGAGTCGGGAAATCTCCTGTGGCTAATGCAGCCTGGATCTCCGGATCTAACCCTTGTTGGAATTTCGGGCTCTGATCTCATCCATCGGTATTAGGTGTGTCGCAAATCTGTTAAGGTATTGTGTTAGCTGTGTAATGTATGATATTTTAAAATCGAAATATTGAGACGTATCTTATCGACTGAGCATGGTAAACTCAGTATCGTACTCATTCATTGATTTGGTCCACATTGAACCCCGTTGTAGGTGGATGAACTGCTGTTCCATGTCGAATCTGGCAGTCTCGGGGAAGTACTTTGCATCGAACATATCACGGAAAGTCTTCCATTCGATCGGTTGGGTGAGACGGCTTTCTTCCGCCTTCCACCAAACCCGAGCATTTTCGGTGAACTGCAGCTTTGCAACTCGTACCCAAGCGACCTCTGGTACTTGTGCTGCTGCCAGATCATCTTCAATACTCTGAGCCCATTCCTCAGCTTCTAAGGGGCTTTCTTTTCCTGAGAACTGCTTGGGGTGTAAGGCCCTGAATTGCTTCACCCAAGGTACTTCTGCCTCGGGACGGTTCATCAAGATAGCAGTCTGCTGCTGTTGTCCTTCCAGAAGGCTGCGGATCCCCTCAAGCAGTACCGTCTGCTCATTGATCGGAGCAGCTACGACCGGTGTAATTGGTAGGGGTGGTAGAGTGTTGTTGAAGTTGGTGCTGGTGTTGTTTGGGAAATCCATAATCTT
The DNA here is from genome assembly GCA_030015575.1 of Agapanthus africanus. Classification (NCBI taxonomy): domain Eukaryota; kingdom Viridiplantae; phylum Streptophyta; class Magnoliopsida; order Asparagales; family Amaryllidaceae; genus Agapanthus; species Agapanthus africanus. Next base: position 24,680,526 of record CM057339.1, on the reverse strand, counting down.
GAAAGAAAAATTTGGATTAGGACAGATTCAAAATATATGAAATTGGAAGATTCAACGAATATGAATTTTAAAGAATGTTTTCAGTTGCTGGTTCTTGTGTTATATTGCTTAGCTTGTTGTTCATATCAGATTTTTGCATTTTTGTACCACCCATTCTTAATCACATTGCATATAAATAGGTATTTTTGATCCATGTCTGCTAAATAGTTGCAGGTTACAGGCTCTCAGCTCTTTACAGTGAAATTCATGAAAAGTCGCAACAAATGTGGGACTACGACCAACAAACAGAGAAATACGGGTTTCCGCACACTATCCGTATAATGCCGCCTACCAGTTCAAGGAACAAATGGAAAATCATTGAGCATTTCAATGCACAAAGCACAAGGGCAGCACAAGATCCAAAACTTCAAATGCGGAGCTCAAGACAAAATTCCACTGTTGAATATCTGGAAGAGAACTGAAGAGTTTTTGAGAAACCAAGTGTTCTAAACAGAAAATAAAATTAACAGAAAGAATCCCTAAAAAATTGATCACACAAGACCATCAAATGGCTGCGGAACCGCGGCCAAACAGGCACATCTGCCGCGGTTCCGCTGCCGTGCTCTGCACGTGTCGGTGGGGTGTCGGTGCTTTGACTCGGTTTTTGGAGTTGTTTTGTAATTTCATGTATGGATCAGAATGTAAACCTAGGGTTTTTCCTATCTATAAATAGGAGAGCTCAAAACCTTTCTTAGGGTGCCTCTTTTTGGAGGATGCCTCTCTTTAATTTTTATTCCCTTTTTTTTAGATCTAAATTTTAAATCCAATTGTAATGCATTCTTGAGAGGTCATCAATAAAGTAAGTCTTTTATTTTATTTTATCTCGCATTCTTCTTATCTGCAATTTATTATCTGCACTTTTATTTGCTCTTTATTTATCTGCAATTTAAGTCATCAATTAAAATTTAAAAAATGAATTTTATTGTTATCTTCCTAATGAGTGAGCAATTCCTCACTTGTTAGGGGTAGGATAAGGAAGGTTTGAGAGAAGAAAATCTCCCTCACTCCTTTCTTTGCCCAAATAATTTTGATATGGACTCGTTTTAAATCAACCATAATCCGCTCACTACGGCACCCTATCCTACATGATAGCAGTGATTCCCTAGTTAGACTGGTTGTGGTTGAATTAACCGAAGGTTAGGGCTAAGAGCCAAGAACGGACGGACAAGGACCAAAAGAAAGAAACTAAGTTTCTTCCTAGTCGTGCTAATCCCCGTTGTTGTCGATTACCCTAACACCTTTATTCACAACTAAGGCATTGAAAGAAGCGAGAAGATCCCTATTTCGACCTGACCTAATTCTAACCCTAGCAAACCTTTTTATCAACTTATTCTCATTCATAGATCTTAAAACAAATCCTACCAAAGTTAGGACTTAACTCGTTAGAATATAAAAAAAAGGATTCCTTCTCCCTGTGGATCGACCCATACTCAACCGGCTAGCTACCAAGTGACACCGTCTTGATTGCGGTAAAATTAAACACAGAAAAACTCTACCAATCAAATGGCGCCATTGCCGGGGAGACGGAAGTTGCTTTCTTTGTGTAATTTCGGGTTAATTAAAAATTTAAAAATATAAAAATTGAAAAAACCAAAAAACTAAAAAAATAAAAAAAAATCATCTTGTTATTTTTGAAAGGTTTTTGTGCATGTGTGCAGGCTTGGAGCAAACTCTGTTTCAGATCTGGAGCAAATTCAGTGAACAAAGCAATATTCAGGAGATCTAGACAGAAAGAGGAAAACAAACTTGGCACAGGGAACAACTTTGAAGTAGTCAAACGTCTGAACAGCCGTGGAACCGCGGCATAATCGACAGTTTGACCGCGGAACCGCGGTCAAAGGGTGACATCAGCAACCCAAAAATCTCTGTGAGTATCTCATTTCTCATCTACTCTCCTCTGCACTCCACTGAAAAAAAATTTCGTACAGGTTTCTTTGCACAGATTCTCTTTCTCCTATCCAATAAATTATTTTTGTGCAGTATTCTTTGCGCTGCCAAATAAAAAAAAATTATGCAATTGTTTTAGATTTTTGGTATGTTAACTGCTTTGCATAATTAATACGGAATCTAAGGAGCTATAACACCAATCAAGATTGGGTGGGGATTTCATTACCCTTCCTAAGACCCCAAAAATCACTTAAAAGCATATGCATCACCCTTGAGCTAAATTAAAAAATACCTAGACTCAGCCAACTAAGGACTGCCGTGCTCATTAGGACAGAGGAAGGTTGTGGGCATTCAATCGTTTATCTAAACTTGACTTTTGTGTGCCTAGGCTAGACAAGTGAGAAAGGTAATTTTAAAAGGCCCGTCTCACAGTGATTCGTGAGCGGAACCCTCCTTTCTTCATTTGTGCTTACCTGGCCACAATTGGCAGTGAAGAGACGATTTGAGGGATATCTCACAACTTGTCACGTTGGAACAATTAGGAGCAGTCTAGTAGACTTAGAAAACCATAGCTCTAGGTTTGATTGTGCATGTTTTAACTATAATTGTTTGAAGTAAGTCCGTGTACATTCTTGCAAAACTATTTCAAAAATTTCTAAACTCCAAAAACAAACAATTTTTTACAAAAAAAAAAATCACATTCGTTTTCTTCTCCTTTCTCTCATTACATCATGGGTACCCCACCTCGAAAAACTCTTGCCGAACTTTTGTACCCACAACTAGAAATTACTTCCTACGGTTCTTGTTTTGGTCGAATTTTGAACGACCCCTCCATACCTAAAATTTCTTTGAAAGATCGGATAGACACGTCTAGAGCAACCAATTGGACTCCGCAATCCACCTTGTATCAACCATTTCAACCTTCACTACCTTCTTACGTTGATACTTCTTTTTCGAGTCCTGTTGTAACTCCAAAACCTATGTCTATTGCTAAACATATTGAACAATCTCGTAACCGATCTTTCACTCCTTTCACCAATGCGAATTCTTTGGATCAACAATTCAATTCACTTTCTTATCCGTATTTTGATCCTACCCCTATCCAACCATTCTATTCCTATCCATCCTACCTAACTTTTACACCTTCCCTGAACATTGCTTCTACACAGCCATTTGGGAGTTTTCAGTATCCAAACAAATTTGAATCTTTTACTGAAACTCCTTCACAATCCATGTCTAGTCTGGAACAGTTGTTGGAAGATTTTAGGGTAGCGTCATGCCAACAGATGATGGATCTGAATGCGTCTATGGCCACCCTCATACAACCTAGTGACCCGGTAGCTGGTTTCCAACTAACTCCAAATTTTCCAATGTATGATGAGACGGTTAGACAGATTGATAATTTGAGTGGAGAGAGTGAGCTGTGCACCCTTCCAAATCAAACCTACCCATCCCCAATTGAATCCCACAACTCTAGTTTTGAATGTCTATCAAGTGTTCCAAATGATTCACCAGTTGAAGATAGAACGTTTAATGAGTTGTGCGACTTTGTAGTGTTTGATTTACCTGATTGTGAAGGGTCCCTTTCGAGTGAAACCATCACCAATCCTTTTGACCTCTACACCTCCACTCTAGAACTTGATTTGATTAATATCCATGCTTTTGATGAGCTGTCTAAGAAAGTTGATTTTCACTTGATTGAGGATATCGACGCTGGGAATATTTTGGATGATGAACCCGCAGATTTGACTAAATTTTTCTCTCCAATTCATCATCCCGAGTCATTAAATGTTTCTCCCGAACTTCATATGTGTCTTGATTTTGATGAGAATTGCATGGATAGTATTGAGAAAATTATTGAGGATGAAGAAGTTTTACTTGAGGAGTCAGATTTTCCAATTCATTCTATCCCTTTCATTGACTGCGCACACCCTCTTGAATCTTTAACCGATACCATTCCTCACTCACTTCCCTCTATCCTCGCTCCGACCTTGCAAGAAACCGTTACACTTTCATTTTCAATGTTTGGTTTACTAAGTTCGACGTACCCATGTTTCCTCACGACTCTTGAGGGATTTGACCTCATTTCTCAGTGGGTTGATAGATTAGCACAATCGATTTTTACACATCGGTCATTACAAATTGTGCTAATTTATACATTCCATCTCCACTCTCAAGTTAGTATTCAACTTCTTTCTCCCACTTTCTCTAGTTCTTCTTCTAATCTTCTTTTATTGATAGCGAGTGTTAATGAATCACAATCCGATATTTTGAGTTCGATAATTCTAGAAAAACAACTTGATTTAGACTCTTTTGAGAATAAGGTAGATGAGCCTTACGAGTCTCCTACCTTCATAATTTTTGAAAAATCAAGTGTTGAATTATGGCGCGACACTTATTGACATTGAAACGTTCAATCGGACCATCGATGAAAATTTCGAAGATATTTTCGCCGACGAACTCGCATTCCTAAACGATACGGATTTTGTGGTTAATCAACCTCCACCTGAAGAAGTCAAAACACCACCATTTCTTCTTATCCCATACGAGAATGTGACCATTCTTCCCATTCCTAATCATCCACATTCTTGTTTTCGTTCACCATTATTGTTTCGTCTCTACAAATCGAGACGTAAACCTTTTCTTTTATACCACTTATATCTTCTCCACTTCTTCCTGGCTCCATACAACATGTTCTTTCACCAACCACACCATTACAACGATAAAATTTTTGAATGGTTGGTGCTAAACTTTGGCCTGTGTAAGGCCTTGTATAGCTTGATACTGTGTTTTTCTCCCCCTAACTCTGAACTTTAACGTTTAAACAGTGGAAACACTGTTTCACTTAAGTTTGGGGGGACCTTTTTGTGTATATATATTTTTTCTTTTTCTATTAATAATAATAATAATAAAAAAACACGGGAGTGCCGACAATTTTGACCCTCTTGGTGTAGCCTGACAGTGAGGGCACTGTCAGGTTTAAGTTTGGGGGTATGCTCGGTAAGTTTTCTTCCTTCGCATTCATGTGTATATTTTTTTTTTGTATTTGCATACTTATTTTAAAATCCATAAAAATAATTTTTTTTAAAAATTATAAAAAATTGAAAATTTTGGCCATATTTGACTTAAGTTCAACATGACGGGTGACTAGTTAGGAAAAACTAGATCCTAAACTTAGTGAATTAAAAACCCTAAAAAATAACCTTTCTTAAAGTTTAACTGTTGAAAATATATGTCCTTGTAATTTATTTAGAAATAGGCAGATTTTGAGTTCAGTTCTTGGGCTAAATCGAAATAAGAGAAGAGTATTGAAAGCTCTATTTGAAGTATAAGTCTGAAAAGTAATTCTGAACCTTAAGTCCAAATTCTGAAAATATATACCCTATTATACGCACTTACACACTTCTTGAAACTTGGGATAGTAGAGGATACCTTGAAATTCTCTTGTCTAAAATCCTTAGTATGAAGGAAAATAAAATAAAAGTATAAGTGGTGAATAAAGAGATAAAAAAATGAACACTGGTTTGTAACTACTTAAGGCAGCATAAATAAAAAAATATAGCGAGAGTGCTTTATCACCTAGTGCCTTAGAACAACTGGTTTGGGAGTCACTGCTAAGCTTTAGGTATTGCAAGACGAGGAATTACGTTTAAATGCGCAAGCACATTTTGTAATCGGTCGTTTAGTACCTCAAGAAGTATTAACGGTCGCATGAAGAACGTGTGAGCAATTTCATCTAAAATTCACCAACTAAAAGTATTTCGGAAGATGGATAAGAGTATGATAGCTTGAATTGAATTTCCAAGTGTAGGGGTGATAATTACACACACATAGGGGTATATAATTGGAGTTTGGAGGAGAGATATGAATAAAATATAGGGCTTATATCTTCAGTAGAGATGATAAAAATTCCTGAGTTAAGATTGCATTTTAGAAGGAAAACTTAGGAGATACTGAAAGCTTTATAAACTTGCAAAACGTATATGATCTTAAGTTAAATGAAAAGGAAGCGTGAAAAATACGGGTTGATGATTTCTAAGTTGAAGATAATAGAATTTCTTGCTAGAATACTGAATTGAAGAATTAGATCAATGGCCAAATTGATCGGATTTTGTGGGTAGTATCCGCTGAAAACCCTCAGAAGACAACACTCCTCCTCCTAGGGACACTTAGAGGTTTAATGACTTGTTGCACGAGCTCAGTGCAATCGCGTTCCCTGCGAAAGTGAGGCTAGGTTTTTTCGAGAATAAAATTGGCTTTGCTCGGGACGAGCAAAATATAAGTTTGGGGGTATTTGTTCATATCAGATTTTTGCATTTTTATACCACCTATTCTTAATCACATTGCATATAAATAGGTACTTTTGATCCATATCTGCTAAATAGTTGCAGGTTACAGGCTCTCTGCTCTTTACAGTGAAATTCATGAAAAGTTGCAACAAATGTGGGACTACGACCAACAAACAGAGAAATACGGGTTTCCGCACACTATCTGTATAATGCCGCCTACCAGTTCAAGGAGCAAATGGAAAATCATTGAGCATTTCAATGCACAAAGCACAAGGGCAGCACAAGATCCAAGACCTCAAACGCGGAGCTCAAGGCAAAAGTCCATTATTGAATATCTAGAAGAGAACTGAAGAGTTTTGAGAAACCAAGTGTTCCAAACAGAAAATAAAAGAAACAGAAAGAATCCCTAAAAATTGATCACACAAGACCATCAAATGGCCGCGGAACCACGGCCAAACAGGCACATCTGCCGTGGTTCCGCGGCCGTGCTCTGCACGCGTGGGTGGGGTGTCGGTGCTTTGACTCGGTTTTTGGGGTTGCTTTGTAATTTCATGTATGGATCAGAATGTAAACCTAGGGTTTTTCCTATCTATAAATAAGAGAGCTCAAGGCCTTTCTTAGGGTGCCTCTTTTTGGAGGATGCCTCTCTTTATTTTTTATTCCCTTTTTTTAGATCTAAATTTTAAATCCAATTGTAATGCGTTCTTGAGAGGTCATCAATAAAGTAAGTCTTTTATTTTATTTTATCTCGCATTCTTCTTATCTGCAATTTATTATCTACATTTTTATTTATTCTTTATTTATCTGCAATTTAGGTCATCAATTAAAATAAAAAAAATGAATTTTATTGTTATCTTTCTAATGAGTGAGCAATTCCTTACTTGTTAGGGGTAGGATTGGGAAGGTTTGAGAGAAGGAAATCTCTCACTCCTTCTTTGGCCAAATAATTTTGATACGGACTCCCTTTAAATCAACCATAATCCGCTTACTACAACGTCCTATCCTACATGATAGCGGTGATTCTCTAGTTAGACCGGTTGTGGTTGAATTAGCCGGAGGTTAGGGCTAAGAGCCAAGAACGGACGCACAAGGACCAAAAGGAAGAAACTAAGTTTCTTCCCAGTCGTGCTAATCCCCGTTGTTGCCGATTACCCTAACACCTTTATTCACAACTAAGGCATTGAAAGAAGTGAGAAGATCCCTATTTCGAACTAACCTAATCCTAACCCTAGCAAGCTTTTTATCAACTTATTCTCATTCATAGATCTTAAAACAAAACTCAACTTAATTGGACTTAACTCGTTAGAACATAAAGAAAAGGATTCCTTCTTCCTGTGGATCGACCCGTACTCAACCGGCTAGCTACTAAGTGACACCGTCTTGATTGCGGTAAAATTAAACACAGAACATCTCTGACAATCAGTTGTCTATAGAGAGCAGGCCTGCATGGGTCACCAACAAACCTGTCACGCCCTGCTTCCCAGTGTACGGGCAGAGGACGCGACTGGTCACGCGACGTATTTACTCAGAAGTAAACACGCTAAGCGTATCTAAGCAATATAAAATAGAATATACATAAGAGATAAGATGTAAATGAACATCGACTTTATTTATTAACATATTTTACAATACAACTGAAAAGAAAATACTTGTACTGAAAGCAATGCCTAAACAATGGCATAACAGAAATGAAAATGAAATGTACAAGTAAACTAGACCTTCGGGTCGAAGGCTAGCCGATCCAAATCCTCGCTAGTGGGCTATATCTCCAGAAGGTCCGAGTCACCTGACAACATTCCAAAGAAAGAAGAAAGGAATGTCGTCATCGAACAATCGCTCGGTAAGTCCCAAAAGTAAGAAAAGACAAAATAGACAGAAGGAGAATGTAACTTTTAAAGTTGTATTATATTGTTAACGCTGTTGTTTGTAGCTTGGTAAAGAAAATGCCAGTGTATACGAGAGGAGTCTCATTATCCCAGAGATTAAGGTATACGGAGTATAAGGAATCGTTCAGCTATGATACAACGACAATGGAGATTCAGGTTTGGTGTCTTATGGTTGCAGTCTCGTGCCACTTTTAACACCTTCCGTACCAATCTACCCCTTATAAATCCCGCGATATCTTGATTGTATTGTATTGTCTTGTATTATAAATTGTATAGATGGATGACTTGCCGAAACCATGATATCAGTAATGGAACGGATATAATGGATGAATATGTAAATGGAGTATATCTATGGTTCGGTTCGGTCAAGTTGTATAGATTGAATAGATTGATTCATATTGAATTGTGGTTTTATACTTGAATCACATTCAAATCAGATTGATGATATTTAGACTCAGTTTGAGTCAGACAATTAGAAAAGAAATTGAAGTCCTGAATTAGGTTTTGATGTTATCGGTAACTGTTGCATATAGACATCAGGATTTGTATCTTTTTCCAAGACAATTACCTTATTGATAACACCGTTTGTTAGGTTTTCTACCTTAAATAGGCAAGAAACTATATCTCCGGCTCCCTGAGGCTCAAGAGACTGGTCCAGCTTAAACCTATGTTTACTAGGGTCCTTATTGTAATTTAATATAAGTTGAGGGGTTTTTATGTAAAAATAGTTTTGACATAATATCAAAATACACCTCAAGCATTTAATTATCGTCTTTAGAGTTTTTCATAGATTTGTATTTTACAATTGTGCAATTTCTAGTAAATAGAACCTAGTTTCATAGTATAAGGTATTTTCTTGAAATATTGTACTTGTTTTGTATTTGGATGGTATTTTCATTTAATAGTGATTTCTTTGATTTAGAAAAGTTGGAATATTTATATAATCAAAATAGATATGTTGATAATAAATTTATAGATATTTAATTAAAATAATTTATTTATTTTCTTGTAGAAATCTCATTTTCTAAAGAAAAATGTATAAAAATTCCATCGAGATCGAATGTTCCTTACGGAGGTCTGCATCTCGCTCTACTAAGCCCGAGGATGTGTGATAATCCACACCATCCCGAATGGGTCCCCAAAATGGGTTGTAGAGACGCAATTGCATAGAAATTGTTAATACATTTTTTTTTATAGAAAACGGTTTTGTAAGTTTAGTGTATTTATTTGTAAAGTCATATTTCCCGTATTCTAGTGTCCCAAAATCAATCGTGCTATGATAGAGATGTGTGTTGTGATGAGATAGGTTATTACCTCGTGAACTATCTAAGGGTATAGCAAGGCATAAAGGTTATATGTCGAAATGTAAAGTATGTGGTATTTTTATTTAAAAATGCGATAAATGTCACAAAAATGATTAATTTGATGTGAAACTTGTTTTTTTGAGTTTGTTAATATTTATTAATCAACATATGAGAATATGGTTTTATCTTGTTAAAGAAAAGTGTAGTTTTAAAGAAAACCGAATCAAAAGTCGGACTAACTCCGCTTCCGTCGGATTTTAGAAATGGAACTTTTTAAAGATGAAGATTAGAGGGGAAATAGGAATTACTGGCTTTGATGAGAGAGGGGAGGTATAAGAAGGTCTAGGATTCGTCGGTGCTTCGTTTCGTCGCCGGAAACTCTTCGTATCGTCGCCGTAACTTCGTCGGAGTTTCGCCCTTTGCTAACTCCACTTGCACAATATAGAGACTTAGGAATTCTTGAGAGTTTTGGCAGGGGTTTGTGTGTGAGGAAGTGTTGAATGAGGGGTGATATTTATAGGAAAAGCTAGGGTTTAGTGTAGTGAATGGGTGTATTAAAATTTGTAATAAAATAGGATTAAATGTGAATTTTATTGCTCTCTGGAATAATTTAGAGTAAATAAGTAATGTGGGGTTAGTGGGGTAGGCCAAACAATGCAGGGGGTAAAATATGAGGGTATTTGGTACGGGGGAGACCGACGCCGCCGGCCCCGATTGCATGAGTCACCGGCCTATTCCCGACGGATGGGGCTGGGTTTGGTTCCACGTGTCTGGGTCGGTTGGTATACTGCAGTGCACTCGTTTGTTTTATGTGTGACTCTTCAGTTTACGTGTTGTGCTCGTGCAAACTCTTGGGCTTCTAAAAGGTTAAAAGAAAATTAAATAAAAAGATAATGTGGCTGATGGGATTCGAACACAGGGGCTAGGTCACAACAGTGCAAGGCTTTACCAATGAGCTACAAGTGCTTTCTTGCTTTTCTAAATCAAAACAAATACTTATAGCATGCACAAGAATTTTAAATACCCCAATTGTTCATTAACTTTAAATGAATTTTATATACACAGAATTTGGAGTTGTTACACGGATGATTTCACTATTTTTTTCTTTCATACTTCATGCTCAAGTGAGCAATCAAAGAAGAAGAAAGAGGAGGTGAGGAAAACCATGGGCTTGAGCAATTCAAGAAAATGGCTAAGTCTCTAAGAGAGTGAATGAATCAAGAGTGAATGAGTGCAGCATGTAGAAAGAATGGCTAAGTGTTTTCAACCATGCAAGAAAATATCTCACACATTTTACAATAAACAATCAAGAGCCATACCTCTCTACATACCTCCAACTATACTCATGCCATCTCACTCTCCAACTCATTTCCAAATGATTTTCTAAAAGGAAATATAATGAGGTGTCCATCTTCTAGAAGATATTTTATATAAATACGGAATACAATCCGGTATACGTATCGAAATACATATATACGTATTCGTATAAAAATACGAATAACCAAGAGAGAAAATGAATAGTGAACAATAATACTAGAATACATATATAAATATATATAAATTATTAAATTAAAACTTGATTTAATAATCCGGCTCAATCCTAAGCCGCTAGTTTTATCAATCGTCCGATAAAAGTCTGTGTAGCATGTACACATATTTAATCGGACACCTATATGTACCAACATACGTCATCTATATCATATCGTCTGAACCATGAAAACTCTCTGTGTGGGACTCTGAAGACTCGTCAATACACTGGCAGTGGGTTTAACCATAAGCACGTCAGCGGCACTAGCTGTACGTAACGACCACCCAGATATTGAGCGAAAGGAAGGCCGACCAGCAAACTCATCCGAACCCCTACTGAGACTGTTAGTGACAATCTCCGTACTGTCCGGTCTGTTCATTTAAGAGTATCGCATATCGAGTCTAGGGGGTGGATAAAGTCAGACCCCTAATAACGCGATATTTTGTGTCGGTATGAAGCCCATCACCCACTGAGAAACTATTGATCAAAATCAGTAATTTTCGTGTACCTTGGCCAAGGATTTCCGGTGATGGCCACCCGTGCACCTGGCAACATTAACCCCGAATACCAGGAGAGAGGAATCCCCGACGATCTGCTCACTGCCTCCATGTGGCTCGGGACTGTACCTAACTAAAACCTGTTTGCACGACTCATTTAAGCCATTGCAGGGTAGTAATCAAAGCACAGTGGGAACCCACACGAGAAAAATGACGATCTCAGGTCAACAGACTAACCTGTACTCATGTCACCTGGGAACTGCTATCTGATAATAGGTATAATACTATTTAGCATGTTCCTGGCGAGTCCGTCCTGTGTACTCATAACCTAATGAGCACCTGTATATTATCTTAGGTGACTAAATGACACCAATGGATTGTGAGACTGGCCGCCACCCCTCTTCAGGGTCTCGATAAGTATACACTAGTCTACTCCGGAGTATCGATGCCCAGTCTCGATACTCCCTCGACCAGGGACATTTAAGGATGTGCTTATAGACCACCCAGCTCCCACGTATATGATCGCCATCATAATGCTGGTGGTCAAGTAAGAATCATATGGGCTCTATCAACATGTAATAGTGATCTGTAATACCACATAATGCATGTACATGATGATAAAGATAAACCAGATAGCATACTATCATCTCGAGTAAGACTGTTTTACCCTTATAGGTCCTCCCTCAATCATCACAATCGCGTGCCTACGATTACAATAATTGACTTGAGGGCACTATAGCTAACACAAGAAACCATCCGAGTTAAAACGATTAGATCCTTGCTGGAATTGACACACTGATATCTGCTCAAAAATTTCTATCCCTGACAACTATTTTGGCGCTTCACTCTTCTCCGTTGTTTTATCAAACTTATTTACCATCTTTCAGCCTCCGTACATATTTTGTTCGTTTTTCTCCAAAATTTTCTTCAATTCCTCTAATTCACTGGTGCCTTCAGACGGTTCAACATCATTCATTTTCTCACCAGCAAATAAATCTTCCAACATCTCATGCTTGTCATCTATCCTGTCATCCGTCGACAATTCAGCTTGCGAAGCTGTGGTCTCATTATCCATCCTCACTTCCTCTTCACATATACCGTCGCCATGATAATTCCAATATATGTAGTTTGGTTCAAAACCCTCTACAAACACATGTTCTTCTATCAATTCACGTCGAAAACGACATTTATTCGTACATTCTTACAATGACAAAACAAGATTCCGTCTCGGCTACGTTTTGGGTTCATCTCTGCGTAATCTAAAAAGGCTTTAAATCCATCTTTAAATCGGGTGTCTCTCAAACTATACTTATCTTTTTCCCCCATGTACATAAACGATTTATCTGGAGGAATTCTCATCTGTTATCATACATATAATAATATGAGTTTAACATTTCTTAAGAGTTTATTACAAGACCATCATTAAATAAATTTTCAAGTCTTAAATTAGATTTCATGATGTGGAAGCATCAAAGCATCTGAAGTCGTTTAAGCTTGGCGTAAATCAGGGAAAAAGGTCGGGACAGATAATTATTGTCACGGCTCTCAGGGCTAAAGGTCTTAATTCCAATTACGAATACAACACTTGTCATGCCCCGCTTCTTGGTGTACGGCGAAAGGGACGCGACTGGTCCGCTACGTATTTACTCTGAAGTAAATACGCTAAGCGTATCTAAGCAATATAAAATAAATACACAAGAGATAAGATATAATAAAAACAACAAGTTTATTTATTAGCATTCTTTTGTACAATGCATGAAAAGGAAATACAACTGAAATAAAAGCGATGCCTAAACAATGGCATAACAGAAATGTAAAGTACTGAAAGGAAATTTATACAATAAAACTAAAGAGCCGGGTCTTCAGCAAACTGATCCAAGTCTTCAGCAGTAGGCTCGATCTCTGATGTGTCCAGATCACCTGACGACATTCAAAGAAAAAAGAAGAGAATGTCGTCAGCGAATAGGTCGCTCGGTAAGTCCCAAAGATAAGAGGTAAGTAGAATAAACAGAATAAGAAGGTATCTTGTAAAGTTGTATTATCTTGTTGTAATGTTGTATTAACGCTGTTGTTTGTAGTTTGGTACAGAAGAATGCCAGTGTATACGAGAGGAGTCTCTATAAGCCAGAGACCAGGGCAAACGGAATATAGAGTACAAGGCTCCGTTAGAACGCCCGGAACAACGGCAATTGGATTCATGTTAGGTGTCTTTGATCTTACTGTCTCGTGCCACTTTAAACACCTTCCGTACCAATCTACCCCTTAAACCCCGTAGTGTTTTGATTGTATTGTTTGTCTTGTAAATTGTACTGATTGTATAATTGATTGACTGACCGAAACCATGATATCAGTAAACGGATGCAACCGTAGAATCATGTAAATGGGATAACTGGAGAACCATGTAGATGAAATGTATATCCATGGTTCGGTTCAGTCAAGTTATATAGATTGATATTTGGATTCATGGATTCATGTTGAATTGTAATATTGAAGATTGTAGATTGTACTTGAATCATATTCAAGTCAGATTATACTGAGACTCAAACCGAGTCAGACAATTTAGTAAAGTAAATTGAAGTCCTGATTGTTTTTATAACTTTGTCTACCTTAGATAAACAAGCACCCACTTCTCCGGCTCCCTGAGGCTCAAGAGATTGATTTCGCTTAAACCTATGTTTACTAGGGTCCTTAGAGTAATTTATAGAACTTGGAGGGGGGTTTTATGTAAAAATACTTTTATATACTTTTCAAAATACACCTCAAGTATTCATTATTCGTCTTTAAAGTTGTAATGAAGGTGGATTTTGTATTGTGATATTTCTAGAGAAATTATCCTAATTTCAGAAATAAAGGTATTTATTTGTAATGTTGATTTATTTGGAATTCATGATATTTTAGTGTAAAATTTATTCTTGTGGTTTTTAGAAAAAAATGGAATATCTATATCATAACAAAATAGGTATTTTAATGATAAATATACATTATTTATACAAAAATAATTTTAATATATTCTAAAAATCTCATTTTCTTAAGATATCGTACTTTAAATCTTTCGAGACCGAATGCTCCTTGCGAAGGTCTGAATCTCGCACTACTAAGCCCGAGGATGTGCGATAATCCGCACCATCCCGAACGGGTTCCCCTAAATGGGTTGTAGCGGCGCTTTGCAAAGATTGTAAAATACTAAATCCTTTAGAAAACGGTTTTATGAAGTAAATGGTATTTATTTGTAAAGATGTAAATTTTCCCATATTCTATGTTCTAGAGTCTCCTAAGTCAACTAGACTATTTCTAATTGATCCAAAACTACAAGTTGTGAGATGCTTCAAATCACCTCTTCACCGCCAATTATGGCCAGATAAGTACAAGTGAAGAAAGGAGGGATCCGCTCACGAATCACCGTGAGACGGACCTTTTAAAGTTACCTTTCTCACTTGCCTAGCCTAGACACCACAAAGTCAGGTTTAGATAAACGACTGATGTCCACAGCTTATCCTATTTTCATAATAAGTGGTATTTATTTAAAAAGTGTATCAATACTAAATCTTTTAGAAATGGTTTTATTAAGTCGATGGTATTTAAATGAAATGTTTGTTTTCTCGTATTCTAAATTCTCGAGGGTATCGTGTTATGTTGCATATGAGTGTGTGAAGAGGTAGGTCGTTACTTCGTGATCTACTTTAGAGGTATAGCAAGTTCAATGGAGTTAAATGTAGAATTGAAACAATGTGGTATTTAAGTGAAAAATACGATAAATTGAAATAGCCATCATTTTATATAAAGAAACTTGATCAATTTGGTTGATTAGTGTTTAATTGTCAACATGAGGAAGTTTAAGTATGATTGTATTAGTGAGAAGTGGAATTTTATAGGAAACCGAATCGGAAATCGGATTTGTTCCGATTCCGTCGGGTTTTGTAAAATCGTATTTTTAGATAGAAGAGATAGGTAGAAATTGGGACTTATGGGTTTTGGACAACAAGAGAGGGAGATGGATTGGAAGGAGTTGTCGGTGCGTCATTTCGTCGCCGGGAGTTCCTAGAATGATCGTCGGAAGTTCGCCGGAAAATTCACCGTAGCTTCGCCTCGTGCTCACTTCGATTGCATACTAGAGTTCTAAGGATTTTTCTTGAGAGTTGGCTCAGAAATGTGAGTGAGAGGGGTGGTGTTTAGGGTAGTATTTATAGGGTTAGGCTAGGGTTAGGGTAGATGAAAGGTTTTAAATAAAAAATGTAAAAATATGTTAAAAATGCATTAAAAATGGAGTAAAAGGGACTTTATGGTTTCTCTGGAACCGATCTAAATAAATAGAGTATACAGGGGGGTAGGAGAGGCCAAGAGTCAAATTTTTTGTGTTGACGACTCGGCCGTCCGGCCGAGTCCGGCCGAGTCAGGGGCTTGGGAGGTGGGGGGTCGCCTGGTGAAGCCTCTGGTATCTTCAGTTTTTCAGGTTCAGTAGAAAGTTTGGGAGTTATCTTGTGTGGACTGTTGGGCTTCTAAAAAATTTAAAACAAAATAAATATTAAAAATAATGTGGGGCATGGGATTTGAACTCTGGTGGCTTGGTTCAGCAATGCAAGGTATTACCAATGAGCTAAAAGCTCCTTTTTGTAATTAAATTGCTAATTAATTAGTTAAGTCTTGTGCTCAGGAAATAAATACCCCTTTATGTATTTTTGAAAAAATTTTGTAAAAACTTGTATAGGAAATTTAGGGTTGTTACACTCTACCGTCCTTAAAAAAATTTCATTCTCGAAATTTGTAAAAGAAAAGTGTAACAAATTCAAGGAAAGTTTGGTGTCTAGAGTACTTGATAGTGTATAAAAATAACAAAATGATACAATGGTGAAAAGGCTTACCAGTGTTACCTTGACTTACAGCCTCGGCTTCTACGGCTTCTAATGTGAATGTCTGTCGCCGTGTTACATTCCTTCTAGCTGGAGGCACATTCTGCCTTTGGGGCCTGTTTCTCTGCTCTCGAGGCATGTCCCTCTTTACTTGTTGGAATTGGCAAGTAGGCTGTGCAGGTGGTGGAGTAGGTAGAGCATAACGAGGTGCAGGAGTCTGGATAGCTGGCCGCTACGGGTAGTTGGTGTGTGTGTGAGCTGAGTTGCTATTATACGGACAGTTCCCAATTCCGTGGTTGGATGCACTACAAATTAGACACAGGGTTTTTGCGCGCCTACAGTCCTTCCACAAGTGTCCCTTTCTTCTGCAGTAGTAGCAGAAATCTGGACTCGACTGGTTATTTGTTTCTTCTGGTCTCCTGAGTTCAAACGATGGCCTGGAAAAGGCTCTTCCTGCTATTTCAAACCGGCAGATTGGGGTCTACCCCTTTCCTTCATCACTGCCTCATAACTGCGGGCAATTTCCAAACCATCTTCATGAGTCGGAAATTTCCCTGTGGCTAGTGCAACCTGGATTGCCGTGTCCAAACCTTGTTGAAATCGACGGGTTCTGATCTCATCCGTCAGTATCAGGTGTGCCGCAAATCTGTTACGGTCTTGTGTTAGCTGTGTAGTATGTGATATTAAAATTTGAAATACTGTGACATATCTTACTGACTGAGCATGGTGAATTCAGCGTCATACTCATCTACCGACTTGTCCCACATCGAACCTTGTTGTAGATGAATGAACTGTTGTTTTATGGCAAACCTGGTAGTCACAGGGAAGTACTTCGCGTCGAACTTATCGCGAAAAGTCTTCCATTCAATAGGCTGATCAAGACGGCTTTCTTCCGCCTTCCACCAGTTCCGTGCATTGTCCGTGGGTTGCAGCTTTGCAACTCAGACCCAAGCTATTTCTGGCACTTATGCTGCTGTCAGATCATCCTCGATACTTTGAGCCAATTCCTCAGCTTCCAGTGAGCTTCCCTTTCCTGAGAATTGCTTAGGATGTAAAGCCCTGAATTGCTTTACCCCAGGTGCGTCAGTCTTGGGACGGTTCAGGAGTTGTTGCTGTCCCTCAAGGAGACTGCAGATCGCCTCAAGTAGAACCGTTTGCTCGGTGGGTGGCGCAGGAACAACAGGTGTGAGAGGTAGTGGTGGAGGTGTGTTGTTAACATTGGTGCTGGTGTTGTTTGGGGAATCCATAACCTTGAAGAAAAATTTAGGTTAGGACAGATTCAAGTACATGAAATGATAAGATTCAAGGAATATGAAATTGTAAGATTCAAGGAACATGAATTGTAAAGAATGTTTTAGTTGCTGGTTCTTGTATTATATTGCTTAGGTTTGTTCACACAGAACAGAACTGCATAGTATGGTTCTATACAGCTCTGACCTGCATGGGCCACCAACAAAACCTGTCACGCCCCGCTTCCCGGTGTACGGCGAAGAGGACACGACTGTCCGCTACGTATTTACTCTGAAGTAAATACGCTAAGCATATATAAGCAATATAAAATTAAATACACAAGAGACAAGGTATAATAAAAACAACAACTTTATTTATTAGCATTCTTTTGTACAATACATGGAAAGGAAATACAACTGAAATAAAAGCGATGCCTAAACAATGGCATAACAGAAATATAAAGTACTGAAAGGAAATGTGTACAATGAAACTAAAGCGCTGGGTCTTCAGCAAACTGATTTAAATCTTCAGCAGTAGGCTCGATCTCTGACGTGTCCAGATCACCTGACGATATTCAAAGAAGAAAGAAAGAGAATGTCGTCTGCGAATTGGTCGCTCGGTAAGTCCCAAAGATAAGAGGTAAGTAGAATAGACAGAATAAGAAGGTATCTTGTAAAGTTGTATTATCTTTTGTAATGTTGTATTAACGCTGTTGTTTGTAGCTTGGTACAGAAGAATGCCAGTGTATACGAGAGGAGTCTCTATATGCCAGAGACCAAGGAAAACGGAATATAGAGTATAAGGCTCCGTTAGAAGGCCCGGAACAACGGCAATTGGATTCATGTTAGGTGTCTTTAATCTTACCGTCTCGTGCCATTTTAAACACCTTCCGTACCAATTTACCCTTTAAATCCCGTAGTGTTTTGATTGTATTGTTTGTCTTGTAAATTGTACTGATTGTATAATTGATTGACTGACCGAAACCATGATATCAGTAAACGGATGCAACCGTAGAATCATGTAAATGGGATAACTGGAGAACCATGTAAATGGAATGTATATCCATGGTTCGGTTCAGTCAAGTTATATAGATTGATATTTGGATTCATGGATTCATGTTGAATTGTAATATTGAAGATTGAAGATTGTAGATTGTAGATTGTACTTGAATTATATTCAAGTCAGATTATACTGAGACTCAAACCGAGTCAGACAATTTAGTAAAGTAAATTGAAGTCCTGATTGTTTTTATTACTTTGTCTACCTTAGATAGGCAAGCACCCACTTCTCCGGCTCCCTGAGGCTGAAGAGATTGGTTCCGCTTAAACCTATATATACTAAAGTCCTTAAAGTAATTTATAGAACTTGAGGGGGTTTTATGTAAAAATACTTTTATATACTTTTTAAAATACATCTTAAGTATTCATTATTCGTCTTTAAAGTTGTAATAAAGGTGGATTTTGTATTGTGATATTTCTAGTGAAATTATCCTAATTTCAGAAATAAAGGTATTTATTTCTAATATTGATTTATTTGGAATTCATGGTATTTTCGTGTAAAATTTATTCTTATGATTTTTAGAAAAAAGTGGAATATTTATATCATAACAAAATAGGTATTTTAATGATAAATATACATATATTTATACAAAAATAATTTTAATATATTTATTATATTCTAAAAATCTTATTTTCTTAAGATATCGTACTTTAAATCTTTCGAGACCGAATGCTCCTTGCGGAGGTCTGAATCTCGCACTACTAAGCCCGAGGATGTGCGATAATCCGCACCATCCCGAACGGGTTCCCCAAAATGGGTTGTAGCGGCGCTTTGCAAGGATTGAAAAATACTAGATCCTTTAGAAAATGGTTTTATGAAATAAATGGTATTTATTTGTAAAGATGTAAATTTTCCCGTATTCTATGTTCTAGGGTCTCCTAAGTCAACTAGACTATTTCTAACTGATCCAAAACAACAAGTTGTGAGATGCCTCAAATCGCCTCTCCACCGCCAATTGTGGCCAGGTAAGTACAAGTGAAGAAAGCAGGGATCCACTCACGAATCACCGTGAGACGGTCCTTTTGAAGTTACCATTCTCACTTGCCTAGCCTAGACACCACAAAGTCAGGTTTAGATAAACGACTGATGTCCACAACTTATCCTATTTTCATAATAAGTGGTATTTATTTAAAAAGTGTATCAATACTAAATCTTTTAGAAATAGTTTTATTACGTCGATGGTATTTAAATGAAAATGTTTGTTTTCTCGTATTCTAGATTCTCGAGGGTATCGTGTTATATTGCATATGAGTGTGTGAGGAGGTAGGTCGTTACTTCGTGATCTACTTTAGAGGTATAGCAAGTTCAATAGACTTAAATGTAGAATTGAAACAATGTGGTATTCAAGTGAAAAATAAGATAAATTGAAATAGCCATCATTTCATGTAAAGAAACTTGATCAATTTGGTTGATTAGTGTTTAATAGTCAACATGAGGAAGTTTAAGTATGATTGTATTAGTGAGAAGTGGCATTTTATAGGAAACCGAATCGGAAATAGGATTTGTTCCGATTCCGTCGGGTTTTGTAAAATCGAATTTTTAGATAGAAAAGATAGGTAGAAATTGGGACTTACGGGCTTTGGACAACAAGAGAGGGAGATGTATTGGAAGGAGTTGCCGGTGCGTCGTTTCGTCGCCGGGAGTTCCTAGAATGATCGTCGGAAGTTCGCCGGAAAATTCGACGTAGCTTCGCTTCGTGCTCACTTCGATTGCACACTAGGGTTCTAAGGATTTTTCTTGAGAGTTGGCTCAGAAATGTGAGTGAGGGGGGTGGTGTTTAAGGTAGTATTTATAGGGTTAGGCTAGGGTTAGGATAGATGAAAGGTTTTAAATAAAAAATGTAAAAATATGTTAAAAATGCATTAAAAATGGTGTAAAAGGGACTTTATGGCTTCTCTGGAACCGATCTAAATAAATAGAGTATACATGGGGTAGGGGAGGCTAAGAGTCAAATTTTTTGTGTTGACGACTCGGTCGTCCGGCCGAGTCCGGCCGGCGACGACGGCACGAGTCGGGCCGAGTCAGGGGCTTGGGAGGTGGGGGGTCGCCTGGTGAAGTCTCTGGTATCTTCAATTTTTCAGGTTCAGTAGAAAGTTTGGGAGTTATCTTGTGTGGACTGTTGGGCTTCTAAAAAATTTAAAACAAAATAAATATTAAAAATATTGCAGGGCATATGATTTGAAATCTGGTGGCTTGGTTCAGCAATGCAAGGTATTACCAATGAGCTACAAGCTCCTTCTTGTAATTAAATTGCTAATTAATTACTTAAGTCTTGTGCTCAGGCAATAAATACCCCTTTATGTATTTTTGAAATTTTTTTGTAAAAACTTGTATAGGAAATTTAGGGTTGTTACAACACTCATATCTCACTTCCTTCTGTGTTTTCATCTATTTCGAGAATATTTTGGTAGCACTTCCCCCCTGTCCCTCGTGTTTGTACATAAATCTGTACACAAGAAATAAGTGGAAAGCACTGTCGAAACTTCTCGAAATGGACGAAAATATAGGAGGACGTAAGATGTGAGTTTTGTTGTATTCATAACTTGTCCATACTGGAAAAATCCAACAATCACTGTATGTCAAATCCTCTCGTCGAATACTACACATACGTTTGAAAAAAATTGAATAGGGAGCTCAACTCTCACAAACATTTGTGATCCTATTCGAGGGGAAAAAGATTTGACATACACTAATTGTCAGACGGGAAACTATAGGTCGATCCTAAACAAGTTTAAAACCTTTCGATTTTAAGCTTACTAATTAAATGAAACCCTACTTAAGTTTCTAATCAAAATTTTTGGGTTTCTATTAAAAATTTCTATTTAATCGTTTTTAATTAGGGTCTCGGTTCACTACTATCTTGTCTTAATTAAGATTTCTTAATTAGTGTAATTAATGTTATATATTAATTAGTTAACATTGGATTCATTTATAATTAGGTTTTTCCGGTCTCTAATTACGATTTTAATAGTTTGTACTTAAGATTATCTTAATTTGTTGATTAGAGTTTATAAGTTGTCATTAGGGTTTTTTAGGGTTTATAGATTCTTCAATACCTTAATTTATAATTAGGGTTTATAATTTGTAATTATGGTTTATAAATTGTTATTAGGTTTTTTTAGGGTTTATACTTTCTTCAATTCCTACAACCCAACACCAAACATATTCTTCAATTTCTCATCCTAAAACTTAATACCTAACTTATTTTCAATTCCTCATTTTCCATATTATCTCAAAACTAACATAATTTTCAATTCCACATTTAATTTTTCGTAAGATATTGCAATCAAAATAAAAAAAACTCATAACCTAACATCATAATTGCATAATTTAATTGAAAAAATAATAATTGGAAAGGGAAAAACCCTAACTTTTGACCGAATTTGGAACGATCAAGGCGATTACGAGCACTAACAGCAGTAGCAACAGCATCAATACCTAAAAAAAATTTAGATAAAAAATGGGAAATTTTTTGGAAGAGTAGGGGAAGAATGAAGGAGGGAAATAGCCTTGGGCTTAAGATTTCAAGGCTTTGTTAAATTTTTGGAGAAGAACGGGAGAGAGAAAGTTCTCTCACGGGCTAAAAATGCAGAGAAAATTAGCGACCGTTTCATACGGTCCCTAATACAAAATAAATGACCTCTAATGTATTCACGACCGTTTATTGGAGACCGTATATTATATACGATCTCCGATACTTTATTTATGACCGTTCAAAAATAAACGGTCGCTAATAGAATGTCCCTAATATGCACAGTTTCTAGTAGTGGTTTTTTTAGCCCAAACCTTGGTATTTGCGTTGTGGGATTTCTAATTTAAATTAACCCATGTTTAACATACCTAGAATCGAAGCTGGATTACTTTGATATCATTTTAAATGTCTCTTCTACCGCACCGAGCTCCAATGTTTTGATGGACAACAAGTCAATATATTTTTTATCAAATTAAAAATAGCAAAAAAGAATAACAAACGGGCATTTATATATTACTAGGATTTTTATAAGAAATTAAAAGAAGATGAATGTTTATCTTTTAATGAGCAATAGAAGATTAGTAAGATTTTGATATGTGGTATAAATAATTGATTTACGACAGTTTCTAAAGAGTAAGATCATATTTACTATTATAACCAAAAGAGAAGAGGGGCATACGGCGCTCACACATATTCAATTTTTTTTAAGATGGCCTATATCATTGACCTTTTTTCACATGCGATGCACATAGATATATTTTAGATTTTTTTTGACGATTTGTAGTTGAGATAATGAAGATGTCCGTATAAGAACTTTATTTAATATACATGTGCATCACACACGTGCAAAAAATACCAGTAGATATTAAATTGGCTAAATTACAGGAACTACCCCTAACAGTTACTCCAATATCATGAAATACCCCTGACTTTCTAAAACCGATATAACTTCGTTCAACTTTAATTGATTCCCAAAATGTATTTTATTAAATATTTGTGGTTTATTTCACACAAACTCCTGTGGTTTACTTAAGTTTTCCAAAACCATCAAGTATTTCAAACTCATCATGTAAACCCCTTGAACATTCAGTTTATTGGAAAAAAATCCTCTTATAATTTGATTTATAACAGGTCAAGTGACCCAACATTTGATTGATTCTTATAACTTTATCCTAAATTATCCCACCTAATCTTAGTATATAAGCTCTTTCTCTCTAAATTTTGATGCAGTTTCAAATTATGGTTTCTTCTCCAAATCCTTAAACATAAAATCTTGTTCTTCAAATTAGAGAAAATTTCCTACTAAACGGCACTAGGGATATGGTTTAACTTCAATACATTTAGAGGATCCGTATATTTATTAATGGTAAATTTCATCAAAACCACCATGTATCATAGCATATGTTCTCAAAACCGCCCTGGAGATTTTTTCATGCACATAAACCCCTCGAACTTTTCTCCGTTACATGTTCCCCTCTTGAGACCCTCTTACCGTTAATTTCTTTATGAAATGACCAAAATACCCTACTATATAGTGGACTTTTAAATAGGGATGAAAGGGTATTTTCGGAAGAAAAAAGCAAACTTTTAACTTAAAAAGTCTGAATTTTAACGGCAGGGGGTTCTGGAAGGGGAGGGGTCATGTGTAATGGAAAAAAGTTCAGGGGGTTTTGTGCACAAAAATTTTTTTAGGATGGTTTTGGGAACATATGTTATATAGTACATGGTAGTTTTAGTGAAATTTCCCTTTATTAAAATAAGAGATTAATTAATTCAATTTTGTAATAAATAACATCAGGGTTTCTGTGTAAAAAAATTAAAGTTCGAG
The DNA here is from genome assembly GCA_030015575.1 of Agapanthus africanus. Taxonomy (NCBI): domain Eukaryota; kingdom Viridiplantae; phylum Streptophyta; class Magnoliopsida; order Asparagales; family Amaryllidaceae; genus Agapanthus; species Agapanthus africanus. The sequence continues at coordinate 24,656,660 of CM057339.1, read as the reverse complement.
AGGTTTTCATAATGAGTTTAAACTACACGATGGTTTCGGAAAACTTCACTAAACAATAGGATGATTTCTATGAAATAAGCCAATATTTAATAATAAATATTTCTTTCTTAATTCATATAAGTAAATTATCCCCAAGAACTCTATTTTAATTTGATATAACTCCATTATTTTTCAATATTACCCACACTTTAAGTTTTTTAAAATACCCCCAATCGGTTATGTTATCGTTAAGTCTATTTTTCAATTTAATTTATTTATCAAATACCAACTTTTCCTTCATCATCATCGTCTTCTTCTTCTTCTCTATCATAACCCAACAAAATCTCACTTTCATCTTATTTTTTCTTCTCCATCATAACCCAACAAAATCTCACTTTCATCTTATTTTTTCTCATCTCTTCATTCTACTCATTCTAATTCTCTTACTCTTTGTTTTCATAAGCTCTTTGTTTCTTGTCCTATGCTCTTCTCTTCTATTTACTCTTAGATTTAGAAACCCACCCAAATTATAGTTAATTTTAATCCTTAAGAAACTTAACTTTTTGGAAATTCTAACATAAAATAAACCAAATCAATCAAAGTTTACAAAATAGATAACCTTAGTCAATCAAATCTTATAAAAATAACCAATTCGATCAACCAATCATTTTTTATTTGCGATAATATGATTAATAAGAATAAGAAGTGCTTGTGAGGGTATTTACTTTTTTTTATCGATTTCTGTTAAAATTAACCATCATTTAACAGTGTTTGGGTTATTTAAAAATAACTCAGGGGTGTTAGTTGTTCGTAAGAAACCTAGTGTGTGCGTGTCAATATTCAAGATATCATTTTCAATGTCGCTTTTTAAGGTTTAAGCATGCATCGTCACACAAATAGGGTTTCAAGTAATAAAATTATCGCAAGTACACAACTCGTTGTAGCTAGTCGGTAAGTACGGGTCTATCCACAGGGAATGGATATCTCGAAGCGTCTTTTAGAGTTAAAGAATAGGTTTGAATGTTGGTTTTGTCACGTTTATTGAAAATACGATATTATTGGAAAATATGATATTACAAAACACCTAGGCTCCGAATTGGTAAGTTGATACATGGCAATACCCGCAACTCGCTATCTTCATTCAACGCGAAAAATCCTATTTACAACTTGAAATGATAAGCATGTCGTATCTAAACTGATTTCAACCAATAGTTTAGGCACACGACATCAAACATGACGAGTGGCAAACAAGAAGTGGAAAAAGGAATATGAACTTAGAATTTAAACTAATTTAATGAGGTTATGCAAGTATATGACATATGCTATGTAGCTACATGACCTATCAAGCAAATAACCTACACTTAGCTAAGTTTAAACCCTAAGTTTTACTTCAATGTCAATATTTGCAAAAATAAGAGATAAAGAAAGAATATGGTATGTATTAGAGGTTGATTTGAAACTATTTAAAACAACATACCCTATCGAACAATAAAACAAATACATTGTAAATATTAGAATTGAAGTCATTAAGTACAAATAAAATCAAGAGCGAGGGATTGAAAGGCAAGCCATTCATCAACCTACCTCGCTATTGCCAAGTCAAATTAACTACTCATACATCATACTATGAACAAAAGAAAGCAAATAAACAATCAAGAACATCATAGAATTGCAAGGGAAGTAAGAACAAGGAAAAATTAAGAACCAAGTTGCACAAAGTGAAGTCTTTATTGAAATTGCATTTCAAAGCATAAGATAACGAGTTCAAATACCTAAATCCAACCTTGCAAGCTCACAAATGAAGTTTCAAGATAAGATAAAAGCAAAGAACTCGAGAATTACATAAACTGGGCAAATAAAACTATAATGTACATATGTATGCATGGATCCTAAGCTTGCAATTTGATATGGTATTTATAAAGATTTCAAAATAAAAAAGGAGAGATAAATGTGGCCTCTACTAATGATGATGATGAGACAGAACAAGCTCGAGCCCACTTGGATGAGATGGGGCTAACCCAGGCGGCCAGACCTATTTTTTGGTCGGCCATGTTGAATACTTTGGGCTCCTGCTTGTTGCAGTGGTCTTCTGTCATCATAACTTGATTTTTAGGATTTTTCTTTTATTTTAGTTCTATCTACGTTGCACTCTGGTCTTTGGAAAACAATTATCAAGGCTTTTATCAACTCAAAAAGTAACTCTCACATCACAACTTTTCCCACTAAGATTTTATTTGCACCAATGATGATAATGTGCCCACTTGTGCTCTTTTGGCTACCCCAAACAATTGTGTTACACACTTGATTCACACTTGCATTATGTTAGACCAAATTGGTTTTAATGTTGTACAAAACTTCATTTTGTTGCAAAACTCTTTAGAATTTGATATTTTTTCCGTCCGGTTGCAGTTTTGGCTTGAATCTGTTGTAACCGTGCATATTATGCATGTTTTCAGTGATATTACCATGTGTACATGTAACCTGTACTTAATGAGCAGACACGGATTAATAGCACAAGTTTATTCACAAAATGATACAGAATGAGTGGTATTAAATATAATTAATCGTGCTGAAAAAATACCCACAAACTTATCTTTTGCTCATCTCAAGCAAAACCGTTTTATTTTCAAAAATCCTAATCTTAGCTTTGAATCACAGAAAAACGTCTAGGTTACCATAGATGAGGATTTTTGTCTCCTGAGGGTTTTCAACCACCCACAAAATCCCTTCAAGATAGTTTCGTGAGTTTTAACTCTCAATTTCTAATCCTAAATTTCAGAATCTAAACTAGAAATTCTATCACCCTAGTTTAGAAATATGGCACCCAAATTTTCCACTCCTCACTTCTTCGTTTTAACTTAAGCTCTTTACGTCAATACATGCCCATGAAATAGTATTGTTTCGTTTCAAAAATTTCGATTAAAGTCTAAATGTCAGCAGGAAAAACTTCAAAAAGTATCTCACTAGTTTGTAAAACTCTAAGTTTTTCTCAAGTTTTCATTCTGCATCTAGGTCTCAAGTTTAGGATTTCTGTCATTTTTAACAAAAACTTCGTCTTATTTTTCACTCCACCTTTCAATTGTTTTCGTTCATACATACCATCGTGATCAGTGCAAAAGTCTTTTCAACCTGTTAACTTTCATATCCCTGTTGAATTCCTTTTTTCAAGAACTTAGGTTTTTTAGGTTTTGCATTTGAGACATGTCCTGGCCAAAATTATTCTCTCACAAAGAGCCACAAGAACTTTAAACTCGGAGAGAAAACTTGCTTGACTTGTTTATTATGCTTTCTTGGTTTCTTAGTGAGATTTGGGTCAATGACTCCAAAACCAGATGGCTTTAGGGTATTAGGTGTAGAAACGCGCTTAAGGCTTAATTGCTCAAGTCACCAAGGCCACAAAACAAAGAATGATTTATACGTGAAAATTCTTTTGAAAGAAAACCAACGAAGACATTTCCAGTTTTAATCTTTTCATTTCTAGACGTGCTTGTGTTTGATAAGGTGTGTACTCACTCCAATCAAGTTTCAAAATGTCTTATTTTTCAGACTTAGTTTTTATTAAATATTCAATACTCTCCTATCATATCAACTTCGAACTATTCTCGATATTACTTATTTGTAAGAAAAATTGTTCGAACTCAAGAAGTTTTCAAATTTTAAAAATTGAATACATTACAAACTTGTCATATCACAACAACAACAACAACTGAGCCTTTTATCCCAAACATATGGGGTAGGCTACATGAACCAACATGAGAATCACGTCGGGTCCAGCACATGAATCCTCTGCCTCCACTCACTCTTATCGAACTATATACTTTCATCAAGTCCTTTTGAAACCATATCGTTTCGTATCACCTCCATCCATGTTTTCTTCGGTCTCCCTTTTGCCTTTTTGCCATTGCCAATATCGAGAGTATCTATTCGTCGAACCGGTGCTTCCATAGGTCTGCGTCGCACATGACCAAACCATCTTAGCCGGTTTTCTCGCATCTTCTCCTTCACAGGTGCTACACCAACTTTTGCACGAATATCCTCATTTCGCACCTTATCTTTTCTAGTGTTACCGCACATCCAACGAAGCATGCGCATCTCCGCTACGTGCATCTTCTATGCACGAATATTCTCATTTCGCACCTTATCATATTACAAACTTGTCATATGATTTTCAAAAATAAGGAAATGTTAAGTGTGATGCAAAGATATAAAATTGCTAAGTTCAACCTCAAAGGAGGGTTATTTTCTCGGGTTTTCAATTTCTATCATAGAGTTTAGTTGTTTCAAGCCTGTCAATTTTAACAGTTGGATTTCGAGTTTAAGTTATCTCACTAGCTAACTTGACGATAAAGTTTTTATGTTTTTCAAATTTTTATAGGTTTTTGGATTTTTTTCAATGCAATGCAAGATTTAAACATGATCCAATATGGAATTTAAACATGCAAAAGAAAAGAAAATTTGCAAAAAGAGAAATGTGCAAATGCATGCGGAAAGTAAACATGAATGCAAAAATAGAAAGCTCACCGACCATACCCCCAAACATAAACTTGAAAGTGTCTTCACTGTCATGCCACACAACTAAGTCACAAAAGTTTTGAGTTTCAAGAGTTTCGGAGAGTTTCACAAGAAAATTTTTTATACTGAAAACACATACCCTAACAACTTACCTTAAAACAGTGTTTCCACTATTATGCATTGAAGTTCAAGATAAGAGGGGAGAGAGTATCACCAGTATGCACAAGAGAGTGGTTTGAAATCTAGATGAAATGACATAAGACACAAAATGAAAATAGATGATTTGGAGGGAACATAAGAAGTGTACTCGAATGTTTTTACGTCTCGGTCGGTGGAGATGAAAAAGTGAGTGCAAATGGAAACGAGAATGTGAAAGAGATGGAGTGTTTGGAATAATCGTATTTTGTATGTGATACGAGGAAGAGGTGGTGGTTCAAATTCTTCAGCCTCAAACGAAGGTGCATGAATTTTCGGTGGCTCTTGATTTATCATGGAATCCAATTCTTCAAGAAACGCGAGTTCATCAGCAAAAAAATATTTGAAACTATCATTGTAAAATTCGATGTCCCTAGTGTTGAAAACCTCATCAGAGAGAAAAGAATCGTTGTCCATATCCGTGGAATAATCAGATTCGCTAGGACAGGTGAAAGTTTCAAAGTCAATATATTGTGCATCACGATTCAAAGTACTTGATTCGTCAGGAATTGTAAGAGATTTGGAAAGTTCTTCTACCTCGTTCGTAAAAGAATCTAACTTAGATTGTTGTTCTTCTAGACATTCCCATTCGAAGTCAAATGTCTCCTTCTCAGAAATATCATTTATAGCGTAGACTTTAGAACGTCTCATCGGACCGGTCACTCGATTGATTTCCCAGGATAAAGATGTTTAAGTCTATTGTCATGTTTCCGAAGGTTATTTTCATTGATCCGTTACAAAAATTTATTAAAGCGTTTGACGTGGCCAGGAATGGTCATCCCAATACTAAAGGAATCTGACCGCCGGAATTCGAGGTTAGTTCTGTTTCCAGAACAATGATATCGACAGGGAATATAAATTTACCGACCTTGATCAATACGTCCTCAATCATTCTTTTGGGTATTTTCGTTGATCGAACTTCCTGTTGCAGAGTGACCTTCGTAGGCTTCAATTCCTCCAAACCTAGTTGTTCGTATACTGAGTAAAGGAGTAGGTTAACACTCACTCTTCAAGATAGGCACGGTTTATTTGCTTGTCTCCTATAATACATGAAATAGTAGGACAGCCTGGGTTCTTGTATTTCACGGACATGGATATAGAAAAGATACCGCTTAGTGTGGCGGTCAGGAAGACTTTCTTTGGCGCGTTGGTACATCACTTTTGCGTGCATAAATCCTTTAAGAATTTAGCGTACACAGGAACTTGTTGGACAATGTCCAACAGTGGAATGTTTACCTCGCAGCGTTTGAAAACTTCTAAAATTTTCTCCATGTTGTAGAAGGTTTCTTCGACCTTAACTGATTTGGAAACGGAGCTTTGGGCTCGAAAATTCGGTTTGAATAAGGTAAGGTCAAAGTAATTTTAGAAGGCGTTATGTTTTTTGGAGGTGCTGTCGGATGTAACTGTGGCGAAGATGCGTGTAGCTCGGAAGGAATTGCAGCAGGCGATGAAGATGAAGAAGATGGTAAAGAAGACGAAGACGTGGTTGGATCTGTTTCTGAGGAAATGGGTGGTGTTGGTGAATCAAAAATCACACGTTTTGATTTATTGTTTGACTTGATAACCTTGTTGTAAATCGTGCGTTCGGATTGTAGGACTGTGACGGCTTTCACATTTTTGAGATTGTCCTGCTGAACAACATGCACGATGTGGGCTCACTGATCTCTAGGATTCATCCCTAGTTGAGAAGGAAAGTTTCCTTTCTCACATTCACTCACTTTCGCAGCAAGTTGACTGATTTGAACCTCTATTCTGGCTATCACTTATGTGTGTGCATTATGCAACTGACCAAAAATTTGCATAAAAGTAGCCAGACTAGATACAGTTTGCGAAGATTTCTTTGTTTGATATAGGTGCCATAAAGGAATTTATCTTAGTTGTAGGAATGCAATTACTGAATTCAAGGAGGGCCAATACCAAGAACAATCTTGCTCGAGATGATAATATGCTATCTGGTTTGCATTTATCATTCATGAGTATAAGTATTGCTCATTATAACGTATCAACAATACATGATGATAAAGCCCATAGGATTTTTTCTTGATTACCACGGTTATGATAGGGATCATACTAGTGGGGCCTAGATAGTTTATAAGCACATCATTAAAAGTCCTTAGTCGTAAGAGTATCGAGACTAGGCATCAGTATTCTAGTTTAGACTAGTGTATACGTTTCTTGACCCCATAAATGGCGATGGTTGATCCCATAGCCATTGGTATTTGACACCGAAGATTGTATACATGTGCTCATTGGATGAGTTACACTGGAAGGACTTGCCGAGAAATTCTAGATGGTATTATACCAATCATCAGATAGCAGTTTTCTAGTGACATGAGTACATGGTAGTCTCTAGACCCGAGATCGCCATAGTTTCTCATGTGTGTTCCCATCGTGTTTTGATTACTACCCTACCACGGCTTTAAAGAGCCGTGCAAACAGGTTTTAGTTAAGTACAGTCCCAAAGCACATGGACGCAGTGAGCGGTCAAGGGAATTCGTCTCTCCCGGTATAGAGAGTTGATGTCGCACAATGCATATCTGTGACCATAACTCCGTGGCAGGATTTACTGATAAGTGTTATCATTAGTTTCTTTGGTGGTCATGTGTTACACCCCGCTTCCCAGTGGACGGAAACAGTGACGTGGCAAGCCCGCAACGTATTTACTATAAAATAAATACATTAAGCGTAATTAAGCAATATAACAATGAATTAAAATGACAAGAGTAATAAAATGAAACAGCAGCTTTATTTACATTCAACTTTACATACAACTATTTATAATGAAAAGATACAATGATATAAAGCAAATGCCTAAACAATGACATACAAAAAATAAGTACAGAAAGAACTAGTAGTCAAGCTGAGCTGTAAGCTGGTCCAAGTCCTGCTGGCTCGGCTCTATCTCCTTAGAGTCTGGTCCTCCTGACAAACATCCCAAAGAAAGAAACAGAAAGGAATTTCATCAGCGATCTAGTGCTCGGTAAGTTCCAAAAGAAGAAATAGAAGATAGTATTTAATGTGAAGTGAACAGGTAAAGTTGTATATGATCGTTCACAGGTATAAGATAGTTATTCTAACGTGATTATTTGTAGTTTGGTAAGGAAGGTATTCATGTATACGAGAGGATCCATCTTACCCGTGGGCTATGGTAATATGTAGTATAAGGCCCTGTCATAACCCACTGGACAACGGAATGTGAATTCATGTAGGTGTCTTTTAAGTGGCCTCTCGTACCACAATATACGTTCTGTACCAATCTATCCCTTTATTTCCGCGTAATGTATTGTATATATTATGTTTACAGGTCTTGACCGAAACCATGGATATAAAATGTTCAGGTTCATGTTCAGGATGTAATCATGTGTTCAAGTAATCATGTTGAGTTCATGTCAAGTTATAACCATGGTTCGGTCAAGTCGAGTCAAGTTTGAGTTTGAGTTTGAATTCGAGTATTCATGTTCATGATCAGGTATTCAAGTTCGTGTTTGATTTTGGATTCAGATTTGAATTTGGACTCAGATTGAGTCAGACACTTGTAAACTGATTTAACTCTTGAATTCTTAGGTTCGGAAGTAATCGGCAACTGCTGCACATGAACGGCAGGATTTGTGTCTTTTTCCAAGACAATTGCCATTGATAACTCCATTAAGTTGTCTAACCTAAATAGGCAAGCACTCACTTTCTCCGGCTCCCTGGGGCTCAAGAGAATTGATTTTGCTTAAACCTATATTTACTAAAGTCTTTAAAATATTGTTTTGTATATCTCGAGGGGGTTTGATGAAAAATATTTTAATATAAATTAAAAATAAAACTCGAGAGTGATTAGTATTACTTAGAATTTATTAACATTTTTTTAATCTTTCATTTTTAGAAAAATATAGTTTCATAATATAATGTAAATATGGATTTATAATTTATTTAATTTTAAAAATTATTTTTATTTAGAAAAGTCGCATTTCTTAAAACCGTATTTTATTTCCTTTCGAGATCAAATACTCCGTGAGAAGTTCTGCATCTCGCTCTACTATCTCAAGGATGTGCGATAATCCACATCATCCATTAGCAGGTCCCCTAATGAGAGTTGTAGAGGCGTAGTTGCCAAGGATTACCAAAATACCGTTTTAAAAGAAACCCGGTTTTTAAAAGATGTGGTATTTTATTGTAAAGTTATTCTTTGAACCAAATATACATGTATTTAGGAATCGTGCTATGAAACCAAAGTATTCGTGTAGGGTAGGTCATTACCCCGTGAAGTTTTCCTAAAAGTATTGTTTTAACACTTTATCGAAAAGAGGTGATAATAAAGTTCAAGGTTTTTTAATGAAAAGTTCGTTTTATGGTTGTTTCACATTAGAATTTTGGATAAGCTTGAATCTAAACATTTGTGATTAAAGTTACAAATAGTGTGGTAAAATTTGATTGACCAAAACATAAAGAAAAATGGAGTTTCAAGATTAAAAAGTAAAGCATCGGCGGTAACTCCACTTTACCGATATGTTTTTAGGATATGAATTTCAATGAAAATAAAGAGAGATGGGAGGGACTTGTGGATTGAAATCTCAAGGAAAGAGTAAGAAAGAAGAGGGAGGCATCGTGGCGTCGCGGGAGCTCCGGAACCGGCTTTGATTTTCGACGGAAAGTGCTTGGTCGCTAACTCCACTTTACTCCACTTGCAGTTAGGAACTTTTTGAGAGAGTTTTTGCTAGAATTTTCAGAATGATGAAGAGCTAAAGCATGGAGTGGTATTTATAGTGAAAAATTAGGGTTTGGGAATTAAAATTTTGGATTAAAAAGCATTAAAATGATATTTAATGGTGAAATGAAAGGTCTCTGTTTGATTGCAGGGAAATCAAACAGTGCAGTGGAGTTAAGGGGAGTCGAAGGGACGAGTGTGCAAAGCACGGAGCTTATTGGAGCTCATCCGACCGTCGGCGCCGGCCCATAGGGCATTTTGGCCGGTCGATTCTCGAGCTCTGGCCGCGAGATTCGTGCCACATGGTTAATTATGTGTTTACTCCATTTTGCGCATGTTTTATTTTCTGAAATTTTCATTTCCCCGTGTATTGCACGTGCAACTCTTGGGCTTCCAAAAATAAAAATAAAAAATCAGAAAAAATAATTGCGTCTGATGGGATTCGAACACACAGGCTACGTCACAGCAGTGTAGGGCCTTACCAGTGAGCTAAAAGTTGTTTCTTGATTTTATTAAACAATTCTAAGTTATAACTCTTACACAGGTTGTAATACTCTTTTTTGTATATTAACAGGAAAATTTTTGTACAATGATTTCAGAGTCGTTATATTCTACCCTCCTTATAAAAAATTCATCCTCGAAATTTACAATTACATAGAGACTAATTTTCAAATAGGTATGGGTATCGTTTACGCGTATCTTCTTCTCTTTCCCAAATTGATTGTCCTAGTGAATCCTTCCTCCACATTACTCGGAATAAGTTTACTTCCTTGTTCTTCAATGCCTTTACCTTTCGGTCTAGGATCTCAACTGGTTGTTTCTCGCAGGTTAGGCTTGTCTGTACTGTGAGCTCTGAGTGATCAAGTATATGGCTGGGGTCACTCACATATCGTCGTAGCAGAGATATATGGAACATGTTGTGCACTCCTTCCAATAAGGGTGGTAGTGCTAAACGGTATGCCACTTCTCCAACTCGTTCGAGTATGTAGAACGGTCCTATGTATCTTGGACTGAGTTTACCCCTCTTACCAAAACGGATCACTCCTCTGTTTGAAGAGATCTTCAGGAATACATGATCTCCAGGTTGTAACTCCAGATGTCGCTGTTTTGTATCTGCTCAATGCTTCTGTCGGTCTTGGGCTATGCGCATCCTTTCCCTTATCGTACGAACTACGTCCACAGTTGCTACGATCATCTTTGGTCCAAGAAGTTCACGATCTCCAATATCGTCCCAACTTAGCGGTGAACGAAACTTCCATCCGTAGAGTGCTGCGAATGGTGCCATTCCAATACTTGCCTGATAGCTGTTGTTGTATGAAAACTCCACAAGGTGTAGGTGATCTTCCCAAGAACCTCCGAAGTCTAACATACAGGCTCTTAGCATGTCTTCCGGAATCTGAATTGTTCGCTCGGACTGTCCTTCCATTTGTGGATGATAAGCCGTGCTGAAATTCAGACTCGTTCCCAGGCTAGCTTGCAGACTCTGCCAAAATTGTGATCAAAATCTTGTATCACAATTGGAGACGATGCAAACAGTTACTCAATGTAATCTTACGATCTCCTGCATGAGTTTATGGATATCAAGTATGGTACATCTTGAAGGTTTATATCATACTTTAGATTTATACTCACCTCCATGTACTTCTTTGCTAACGTCTCGGTTGACTGGCCAACTCGAAATGGAATAAAGTGAGCCGACTTGGTGAATCGATCCACAATAACCCATATTGCATCGTTACCCTTCGTGCTGTGAGGAAGGGCAGCCACGAAGTCCATGGTAATGTGCTGTCATTTACATTCTGGGATATGTAATGCCTGAAGTAGACCAGCAGTTCTGTGATGTTCAGCCTTCATTTGCTGACACACCAAACACTTGACTACGCTTCTAGCTACTTCGCGCTTCATTCCATACCACCAGTAGTATTGCCGTAGATCCTTATACATCTTCGTAACACCGGGATGTATAGAATAAGGAGAGCTGTGAGCTTCTTTCATCAACTCATCTCGAAAAGGGCCGATTGGCACACATAATCGACTTCCATATCGCAAGGATCCATCTTCTTGGACGATGAAGTCAGTTCGAAGTCCACTTTCTACTTGTTCTCAGATCTTTTGTAGCTTGGCATCATTTGCTTGAGCTGCCTTGATCTAATTGGCAAGAGTGGACTGGACTTGTAAGTTCATCAAATATGAAGCATTGCCGGCATAACTACTTCGATCCCCAATCCGTGCAATTCTTGCTGTAGCTTCCACTAAGCGGTGCGGTTCATTGACAATGGATGGCGACTAAGGGCATCAGGAACTACATTCACATTTCCATGATGATACTGTAGGTAGATGTCGAAGTCCGCCATGAGCTCTAGTCATCTTCTCTGCCGCATGGTTAGTTTCTTCTGAGTAAATACATACTTCAGACTCTTTTGGTTAGTGTATATATCCACTTGTTATCCCAAGAGATTGTGGCGCCAAATCTTGAGTGCGAAGATGACGGCTGCCAATTCTAGATCATGTGTTGGATAGTTGCGTTTATGTACCTTTAACTGTCTTGATGCAAAAGCCACAACCTTTCCATGATGGTGTAGAACACATCCTAATCTTTTACCGGATGCATCACAATACACCACGAATCCTCCAGATTGATCCGGTATTATAAGAATTGGTACAGAGGTTAACCTTGACTTGAGTTCTACAAAAGATTTTTCACATGCTTCTGACCACACGAATGCTTCGTCTTTATGTGTGAGCTTGGTCAGGGGTGCTGCGATCTTTGAAAATCCTTCGTTGAATCGTCGGTAGTATCATGTTAAGCCCAAGAATCTTCGTATATCTTTCACCATTTTTTGTGTCGGCCACTCACTGACAGCAGACACCCTAGCTGGATCTACTGAGATTCCTTCACCTGAAATGATATGTCCGAGAAATCCGACTTGATCTAGCTAAAATTCATACTTGTTGTACTTGGCGTAGAGCTGATGTTGTCGCAATGTCTCCAGGACAATCCGTAAGTGATTTGCGTGTTCTTTCCGATTCTTTGAATATACCAGGATGTCGTCGATGAAGATAACAACGAACCTGTCTAAGTACTCTCGGAAAACTTGGTTCATCAGGTTCATAAAGATGGCAGGTGGATTGGTCACTCCAAATGGCATTACAAGATATTCGTAATGACCACAATGAGTCTTAAACGCCATCTTCGGAATGTCGGACTCTTTGATCTTCACTTGATGATAACGTGAACGAAGATCTAGTTTTGAAAAGACACAAGACCCACATAACTGATCGAAAAGCTCATCGATGCGTGGTAGTGGATACTTGTTCTTAATCGTCACTTCGTTCAGAGCTCGATAGTCCACACACATCCTGTAGGAGCCTTCTTTTTTCTTCACCAGTAACACCGGAGATCCTCAGCTTAAAGTACTGAGTCGGATCCAACCTTTCTTCAGCAGTTCGTCTAACCGAATACGGATCTCCTTCAATCCTTCTGGACTTAACCGGTATGGAGCTTTAATTTTGTGGACCAGATTTTAAATCAATACTAAACTCAAGAGCTCGATCGGGAGGCAAACCTGATATGTCTTCAAGGAACACATTCTCAAACTCTCGAACTACTTCGGGCTTTTCTTTTACTGTCGGTAGAAAGAACTCTTCTGCATTCTTCGGTTTAGCACGGTACCTTCTTGGCTCCAACGTTCTATCTCCACTTTTGAAATAGAAGACTAGGTGATCTGGTATCTCAAATACTACCCTCTTTTGACAGCAGTCAATAGTAGCATAGAATACTCCCAGCCAAATTTGGGATGTCCAGTAATTTGAAATTTGCGATGTCCAGTAATTTGAAATTTGCATAGAATTCTCAACAGCAAACTAAAACTGGGCACTTATCAAACCCCAAAGTTTCCTTCAAGACTCCATTCCCGGAACTGACATTCTAGCTTGAAATGAGAGGCTTCACCGGAATCGAATGCATTCTCACGAATCGTTGCAACATGAAGCAGTGTGAAGCTCCAGTATCAAAAAGTGCGAGTGCAGGAAGGGTGGCTACTAGTATAGTACCGAAATGGTGTGAGGTTGTGTTTAGATATAGGAATAGTATAACGATGCACAAGAATTGAAAGGTTGAAAGGATGTGGGATTTTACCGGTGATGACTTGTCATGTGGCTTCGGCCTCCTCGACCTTTATTGTAAAAGCCTGATGTCTCGGTATATTCCTCCTTACTGGAGGCACATTCCTCTATCCTTGGGGCATATTTCTCTGCCCATGAGGCACGTTTCTCTGTGGCTGATGGAATTGATGATGAGGCTGTGCAGGTGGTCCACGTAGAGCTGGTGCAAGAAGAGCTAGGCGGAGTGTAGGTGCCTGAATGGCTGGCCTCTGCGGGGCTGTGATTGCGGGTCTGGGTGCTGGTGCTGTGTTAAGAAGATATGGGCATTCTCCTATAGAGTGAGTAGATGCGCCAAAAATCAAACATAGGCCATTTGCACGCCTGCAGTCCTTCTCCAGGTGTCCAGTTCTCTTGCAGCAGAAACATAAATCTGGACTGGACCGGTTAAATGATCCTTCCGATCTCCTGGGTGCAAAGGTCGGCCTAGAAGAGGCTCCTCCTGTCATCTGTATGGCAGGGCGTTTGATTCCAGCTGTTTAGGGCTTACCCTTCTTCTTGACCACAGCTTCGTAACGACGTGCTGCCTTCAGGGCGAATTCATGAGTCGGTTAGTTGCCTGTTGCTAATGCCGCCTGAATCTCCGGGTCTAAGCCCCGTTGGAATCGTCTAGCCCGAATTTCATCGGTCGGGATCAAATGTGCTGCGAACCTGATAAGATGTTGATGTCAGGATCGAGATGTGTTTTACAGAACATATTTTGGTACAAATTCTTTACCTGCTAAGCATGATGAATTCGACATCATATTTATCCACCGATTTTACCCATATAGAACCTTGTTGTAGGTGAATGAACTGTTGTCCCATTTTGAAACGGGCAGTCTCAGGGAAGAACTACACATCGAACAGATCGCGGAATGTCTTCCACTCTATGGATTGTGTGAGATGGATTTCTTCATCTTTCCACCAGACTCTTGCATTGTCGGTGAGCTGGAGCTTGGCCACACGAACCCAAGCTATGTCTGGTACCTATGCTGCGGCAAGGTCGTTCTCTATACTCTGGACCCATTCTTAAGCCTCCAGAGGAATCTCTTTCCCTGAAAATTTCCTGGGATGCAACGCACGGAATTTCTTTACTTCAGGTGCTTCGGCTTTCGGGCGTTTCATAGGAATAGCAGTCTGCTGCTGCTGGCCCTCCAGAAGACTTCTGATAGCTTCTGGAAGCATGGTCTATTCGTTAATCAGAGCAGCAACGGTAGGGGGAGTTGGTAAATTAGGTGGTGGTGTGTTTCCATTGACATTGGTGCTGGTATTGTTGGGAGAATCCATTACATTGATAGAAAAAGGAAGGTTAGGATAGATTTAAAGAATTTGAAATGCAAGGAATGTATAGTTGCCGATTCTTATAATTCATGTGATATATTGCTTAAGAATTCATGCAAAACTGACCTGCATGGGCCGCTAACAAAACCTGTCATGCCCCGCTTCCCAGTGGACGGAAACGGTGACGTGGCAAGCCCGTAACGTATTTACTATGAAATAAATATGTTAAGCGTAATTAAGAAATATAACAATGAACAAGAATGACAAGAGTAATAAAATGAAACAGCAAATTTATTTACATTCAACTTTACATACAAATGTTTGTAATGAAAAGATACAATGATATAAAGAAAATGCCTAAACAATGTCATACAGAAAATAGTGCAGAAAGAACTAGTAGTCAGGCAGAGCTGTAAGCTGGTCCAAGTCCTCCTGGCTTGGCTCTATCTCCTTAAAGTCCGGTCCTCCTGACGAACATCCCAAAGAAAGAAACAGAAAGGAATGTCGTCAGCGAACTAGCGCTCGGTAAGTTCCAAAAGAAGAAATAGAAGATAGTATTTAATGTGAAGTGAACTGGTAAAGTTGTATTTGATCGTTCACAGGTATAAGATAGTTATTCTAACGTGGTTATTTGTAGTTTGGTAAAGAAGGTATTCATGTATACGAGAGGAGTCCATCTTACCCGTGGACTATGGTAACATATAGTATAAGGCCCCGTCATAACCCACGGGACAACGACAGGTGAATTCATGTAGGTGTCTTTTAAGTGACCTTTCGTGCCACGATATACGTTCCGTACCAATTTACCCCTTTATCCCCGCGTAATGTATTGTATATATTATGTTTACAGGTCTTGGACAAAATCATGGATATAAAATGTTCAGGTTCATGTTCAGGATGTAATCATGTGTTCAAGTAATCATGTTGTGTTCATGTCAAGTTATAACCATGGTTCAGTCAAGTCGAGTCAAGTTTGAGTTTGAGTTTGAATTCGAGTATTCATGTTCATGATCAAGTATTCAAGTTCGTGTTTGATTTTGGATTCAGATTTGAATTTGGACTCAGATTGAGTCAGACACTTGTAAACTGATTTAACTCTTGAATTCTTAGGTTCGGGAGTAATCGGCAACTGCTGCACATGAACGGCAGGATTTGTGTCTTTTTCCAAGACAATTGCCATTGATAACTCCATTAAGTTGTCTAACCTAAATAGGCAAGCACTCACTTTCTCCGGCTCCCTGGGGCTCAAGAGAATTGATTTTGCTTAAACCTATATTTACTAAAGTCTTTAAAATATTGTTTTGTATATCTCGAGGGGGTTTTATGAAAAATATTTTAATATATATTAAAAATAAAAATCGAGAGTGATTTGTATTACTTAAGGTTTTCATGAACATGTTTTTTAATTGTTGGGGTGTTTTAATGATAAATATCTAGCTTTAAAATTTTTATGGTATTTTATTGAAAACTAGTCCTTTTGGTAACTTGATGATATTTTATTAACATTTTTTTAATCATTCATTTTTAGAAAAATATAGTTTCATAATATAATGTAAATATGGATTAATAATTTATTTAATTTTTAAAATTATTTTTATTTAGAAAAGTCGCAGTTTTTAAAACCGTATTTTATTTCCTTTCGAGATCGAATACTCCGTGAGGAGGTCTGCATCTCGTTTTACTATCCTAAGAATGTGCGATAATCTATACCATCCATTAGAGGGTCCTCTAACGAGAGTTGTAGAGGCGTATTTGCCAAGGATTACCAAAATACCGTTTTAAAAGAAACCCGGTTTTTAAAAGATGTGGTATTTTATTGTAAAGTTATTCTTTGAACCATATATACATGTATTTAGGCGTCGTGCTATGAAACCAATGTGTGCGTGTGGGGTAGGTCGTTACCTCGTGAAGTTTCCCTAAAGTATTATTTTAACAATTTATCGAAAAGAGATGATAATAAAGTTCAAGGTATTTTAATGAAAAGTTTATTTTATGGTTGTTTCACATGAGAATTTTGGATAAACTTGAATCTAAACATTTTTGAAGTTAAAAATAGTGTGGTAAATTTGATTGACTAAAGCATAAAGAAAAATGGAGTTTCAAGATTAAAAAGAAAAGTATAGGTGGCAACTCCACTTTACCGATATATTTTTAGGATATGAATTTCAATGAAAAGAAAGAGAGTTGGGAGGGACTTATGGTTTGAAAATCTCAAGAAAAGAGTAAGGAAGAAGAGGGACGCTTCGTGGCGTCGCGGGAGCTCCGGAATCGGTTTCGATCTTCGACGGAAAGAATTTGGTCGCTAACTTCACTTTACTCCACTTGCACTTAGGAAATTTTTGAGAGAGTTTTTCCTAGAATTTTCAGAATGATGAAGAGCTAAAGCATGGGATGGTATTTATAGTGAATAATTAGGATTTGCGAATTAAAATTTTGGATTAAAAAGCATTAAAATGATGTTTAATGGTGAAATGAAATGTCTCTGTTTAATTACAGGGAAATCAAATAGTGTAGAGGAGTTAAGGGGAGTCGAAGGGACGGGTGTGCAAAGCACGGAGTTCATTGGAGCTCATCCGACCGTCTGCGCCGGCCCATAGGGCATTTTGGCCGGTCGATTCTCAAGCTCTGGCCTTGAGATTCGTGCCACACGGTTAATTCTGTGTTTACTCCATTTTTCGCATGTTTGGTTTTTTTGAACTTTTCATTTTCCCGTGTATTTGACGTGCAACTCTTGGGCTTTCAAAAATAAAAATAAAAAATAAAAAAAATAATTGTGTCTGATGGGATTCGAACACATAGGATACGTCACAGCAGTGTAGGGTTTTACCAGTAAGCTACAAGTTGTTTCTTACTTTTATTAAACAATTTTAACTTATAACTCTTACACAGGTTGTAATACTCTTTGTTTCCCCCAATCAGAGCAAGGCTCTGTTCAAATTTTGAAATTTGAAATGAAGCGGCGCTTCATAAAAGCGCTCTCGCTAAATGCGCCAGCGCTAAGATTCAAAGACTCTGATGCAGCGCTCTCGTGCAAAGCACGAGAGTGCTCGCGCCAGCAGCGCCAGCGCTAAGAGTCAAAGACTCTGATGCAGCGCCCACGTGCAAAGCACGAGAGCGCTAGCGCTAACCGCGCTAGCACCAAGAGTCAAAGACTCTGATACAGCGCCCACGTGCAAAGCACGAGAGCGCTAGCGCTGGAACTAAATGTTCCTCACCCTTGGATCAATGATCCAACAAAGATGACTAAAAATTATCAAATTACCTCTGAAAATTAGAGCACCGTTGGATCGGCGCACCAAATCTGGCAACCAGTGCCAAGCGCGCACGTGCTCCTCACGTGTGCGCTACTTCATAAAAAGCGCCTTAGCGCTCCAAATCTGGCGATCGACGCCAAGCGCACAACGTGCGCCTCACGTGTGTGCTACTTCACAAGAGCGCTCTGTACTCAATGACTGGCGCTCTGTCGGGCTTCCTTAGCACCTAACCTAGGGTTTGCAAGTATCACACATGCTACAACAAAAAAAAATGAGGGGGTGCTAAGCAATCAACTACGAATCGTATCAGAAAATTAGGGTAACAAAACATATAATCTATCATCACAAAGAGAAGTGAACAAAAATACAACCTTTGTAGATCCGGGCCTTCACTTCTAAAGCTCCATGTTGACGTCCCTTTGCTGCGATCATCTAACTCCCAGACTCTAATATGGAATTCCCCGGAGAAATGAACCAGATTGCTTGTAGTCTTCGAGGCCGAAGATGATCTACGTCGAGGTGACTCAAACTCAAGCTAACCCTTCACTAGGTCAAGAACTTTGTGAAAAGAACATCCTAAACTAAATGGAAAGTAGTAAAGGATGAGAAAATAGGAAGTGGGTTCACTTTAGATTTTGATTTCTCACTTATATTCATCACTTAGAAAAAACCTAGAAAGCTTTTTCTTTTCGATGAAGAAAAAGAAGAAGTAAGAATGAATAATGAGAAAAGAATAATGATAATTATGCAACCATGGGTGAGTTAGTATCATCCACTAACCTTTTTAGAGACTAAACCATGGTTTAAGCTAATGGTTTGGTTAATAAATATCTTTAGTAAGACAAAATAAGTGGACTTGGTCAATGGATGCTTCAAACATCATGAAGCTTCAAGCATGACAAAGTGCTCACTAATTTTGAATTAAAAAATAAATATAAAGTCTAACAATTATCTTAAATATGGCGTAAATTATACACACACCCAAGTTTGCATGTATCATCAAGCATGATACAATCATGTACACAAACATATATCACATATACATTATATGCACATCAAGTGAGAAAAGCAATCTTAAGTGAACTAATACTAGTTAATGTAAAGTAATATTTCAAATATATAATTATACATTAAATCATTAAATCAATACTTGATTAAATGCTCCGGTCATATCGCATATAACCGACTAATATCTAGTGTATCAATATATCGAATCAACACTTGATTCGGTAACCCGGCTATATCGCATATAACCGACCGATGATACAAATCGCGAGAATAGAATACAGTATCACATACTGGTATTATTCTCAGTCCCGCACATATCACATACGTGCTCTTATTCGTTTCGCCTGAGCCAAGAAACCTCTGTGTAGGACTCTAAAGACTCGTCAATACGCCGGCAGTAGGTGTTGATCATATCAAACACCCACAAGCTGCAAGCGGTCTGCTAAACGTAACAAACAGCCGGGTATTGAGCGATCAGAAGATCAACGAGCAAGCCTGATCACACTCCTGCGAATCCAAATAGTAACACTTACCACACAGTCCGGTCTGTTCGTCTGATATGTCGCATATCTCGCCTAGGGGCGGTAAACGTCAGAGCCAGTAGCTTGATAAGTCATGCAGATGTAAGGTCCATAACGAGCGTGAAACTACTGATAATACTTACCAGTAAATCACATCAACCCTGGCCAGGGATTTCCAGTTATGGCCAGTCGAGCATAGCGCAACATCAACCCCCAATATCGGGAGAGACGAATCCCCTCCTATCGCTCATTGCCTCCATGTGACTCGGGACTGTACCCAAAAACCACCTGTTTGCACGCCTCAGTAGAGCCGTGGTAGGGTGGAATTCAAAGCACAATGGGAGACAAACAAGACTCTATGACGATCTCGGGTCGACAGACTGAGCTGTACCAATGTCACCAGAGAACTGCCATCTGACGTGAGGTATAATACCATCTGAGAGTTCTCGGCGAGTCCGTTCAGTGTACCCAGTCTCCACTTAGCACCCGTATACCATCTCTGATGTCAAACACTAATGAATATGGGAATATCTATCGCCCATCACATAGGTCGAGAAGATATACGCTAGTCTACTCTGGAATATCAATGCCCCGTCTCGATATTCCCAAGACTAGGAACATTGAAGGATGCACTTATGGACTACCCAGGCCCCACTAGTATGATCTGCTTCATAATCCTGGAAGTCGAGTACATATCCTAAGGGCTTTATCAACATGTAACAGAGAGACAGTAAGTATACATGTTAAGATAAAGAGCAACCAGATAGCGTACTATCATGTCGAGCAAGAAAGTCCTCCCTATATATGTCCCAGCATCCACTACAGTATACATCTCATGTAAAGTAATGGCTTCTAGGGCATACATATAACTAACAATCTCCCACTTG
The DNA here is from genome assembly GCA_030015575.1 of Agapanthus africanus. Classification (NCBI taxonomy): domain Eukaryota; kingdom Viridiplantae; phylum Streptophyta; class Magnoliopsida; order Asparagales; family Amaryllidaceae; genus Agapanthus; species Agapanthus africanus. Next base: position 24,636,187 of record CM057339.1, on the reverse strand, counting down.
CACTAGGGCCATCATGTAGCAGTGGTTGTAGTATCTCATACTCAACCATCCCATAAAAGTCTCTCTCTGGAAAAGGCCTCAGTGAGTGGATCCGCCATATTAACCTCTGAGTTTACTCTCCTAACCTCGATCTCTTGGAGATCAACCATCTCTATGATCATGTGATACTGCCTCAGAATATGTCTGGGTCACTGATGGGACCGAGGTTCCTAGGCCAAAACCACACCTCCATTGTCACACAATGGTGGGAACCTTGTTCATCTCATGATACACCCGGACTGCCTCTTTGGTAGTATCTTTGATAGCGATGTCACCAGCCTTTATCATCTAGTTTGCCATGGTATCTAGCTTGGAACTCTTCCAACATACCGTCCCTCCACTGAGGGTAAAGACAATGCCTGTGACTGACATTCAGTCGTCCTTACTACCCTGGAAGCTATCCAGTGATTCTCCCCAGGATCGATTGATACCATCTCACTACACCTAGTGAGAATCCTAACATCTATTTAGATCTATCTCATAGATCCAAAACCCAGGATTTAGGAGGTATCACCTAGATCCTACATAGAAAATCAATGTGATAAGAGGAGATTGACCGTACGTAGCATAGGAAACTCTTTTCCAATCAAGAGTGTGTCGTCCACGTACAATACGAGGATGACCACCTTACTCTCCACTTCCTTTTTGTACATACAAGGTTCATCTACCATTTTGATGAAGTCAAACACTTTGACTACCACATCAAAACAGACGTTTCAACTCCGCGATGCCTGCTTTAACTTTTAAAGCAACTTGCACACGTTTTCGCTGCTCCCACTGTCTACGAAGCCCTCTGGCTGTGTACTTATAGACGTTCTTTTCTAAATCAATATTTAGAAAAGCAGTCATGACACCCAACCACCAGATATCGTAGTCATGGTATGTAGCAATGGCAAGTAGGATCCGGATGGATTTAAGCACAGCCACTGGAAAAAGGTTTCATCATTATCCACGCCTGGTCGATGACGAGAACCTTTAACAAGTCTAGCTTTGAAAGTCTCAACTTTTTCATCTACACCAAGTAATCTTCTCAAGATATACTTGCTCCTGATGGGGATTTAACCCTTCAGATATAGCAACCAAAGTCCATACTTTGTTGGTGTACATGGATTCCATCTCAGATCGCTTAGCATCCAGCCATTCTTACAGAGTCCCTACTCTTGATAGCTTGCTCGAAGCTAGTTGGGTTATAATCTCTATGATGCAATCCTCACTCCTACTGTCATCGAGAAACTGAAGTATCTCTCAGGCGGATGAGGAACCCTACCAGATCGGCGGAGAGGCGGAGGTTCGTCGGGAACTATTGAATCCTCATTCAATAGGTATGCAGCTTCATAAGTGCATAACCCCCAAAGGAAACAGATACTCAGTGGTACTCATCATAGAGCGCACCATATCTAATAGGGTGCGATTGTTCCGCCTCGATACACCGTAGTGCTGTGGTGTATTCGGAGGAGTAACGCTGAGAGAGAATCTCATTCTCCTTTAGAATAGTCCAGGATCTCCATGCCTAAGTATTCTCCTCCCTGATCTCATCAAAGGACATAATAATTATTCCTGTATTGGTTCTTTACTTCTATCTTATATTCTTTGAATTTCTCAAAAGTTTCAAACATGTGTTTCAACAGGAACATGTGTCCGAATCTTGAGAGATCATCAGTGAATGTAAAGAAGTATAAAGAACCAGTCCTGGCAATTGTAGACAGGGGACTTACTACATCATTATGTATCAGTCCCAAGAATTCACTAACCCTTTCTTTGTTTCAAGTAAACGGAGCTATGGTCATCTTATCTTTGTGACATGACTGGCAAGTTTCACAAGATGTAAATTCAAACTGATTTAAGTATGCATCTAAATGTAACTTAGCTAGTCGGGTCGCATTGATATGACCTAGTCTACAATACTTCAAGAAGGATTCATTCATTGCTGAATTCTTCCTCTTGTATGCATTCTATACGTTAAGAACTATGGTTTGATTTAGAATGTATATGCTTTTAGATAACATGCCTGAACCGATCAACTCTTGATATAGAAAATGTTCAAAACATTATCCAATAATACAAAATTATATCCTTCTTTACTAAATAAAGAGACTGATATGATGTTGTATATCAGGTTCGGTATCTAATAACATTCGTTCAGAATCAATATATTTGGTAATACAGGGTGATAACTGCCAACACCTTGGCTGCAACAATTCTACTATTTTCAACTCTTGATACTTATCATCCATTCTCAGTTCTCTACCTATCTGTAGCTCATGTAACAGATTACATATCCGGGATCCTGATTCGGTATCAAATACCCAGGACGTAGAGGATACTGAGAAACAGTTCTATGTAATGAACACACCCGAAGAAGATGCATCAATCATATACTTTCTTCATTTGGGCGGCATGGGAATCCTGGTAATCCCCTATTTCCTGCTCGGTCTTATAACAATTATAAGTTGGAGCGGGACCAATGTTCCCCAGCACAGTATAACAAGCGGGTTCAGTTAATACATCCATATTATTATCTTGATTAAGGCGTGATATGGTCTCTACCTGGAGAGAGAGAGAGAAGAAAAAACTCTGCGTGCGCTCTTGCAAGATTAGATTGGTTATATATTTTATCTAATTAGGATGGCTCCCACTGTTTTTATCAAATCTTCTTTCAAACCCTAAAAGGAAATACTAGCCGGGATTAATTACACTCTACAAGTTCGCCAATCTTTCAGCCAGGCCAGTGCCGGTATTTTGAGGGAGGTTCCCCGTGCTTTCGCACGGACCTAATTAAAATAAATCTCGTTTTCCCAGGGGCGTAACCCCGTTGACACCTTTCTAGACACCTACTTGATCGGCTAATTGTAAAGTGCAAAACTCTCACAGGAGTAACAATTACTCGCAATGGGTATCAGGATCCAACTATCATATAGAAAGTATGCAATCTCATTGCAAGTATCAACACTTGAAACTCCCGATAATGGTTTTTACCCCTAGCACTTATGACCTTAACTATGGTCAACAAATCATAACCAATAGTCAAGTTCTACCCTTAATTTCGTGATTAATTAGACCCACCCACATAACCCTTAACTAAGATCAACAAAGTCACGTGACTGTCCTAACTAATCGCATCATATGCTGTGTAAGAAGACATCACTTAGCTACCGTACATTGTGCCTTAACTAAGGTCAACAAACACAGCACGAATACTAAGTACTCTACTTCCTAAAATGACGGAGGGTTGCGGATGGTTTTTAATAAAACTTTTAACGCTTTGAATTTGATCTCGTTGCAGAATTAAATGATTTTAAATGGAGTGTTTTTGAGTCTTTTGCTAGTTTCGCTAAAGAGGTCACTCCCGGTGAAGGGATCTCGGCTCTTTCCTCGTCGAATGAGGTGCAGGATATTCACAATACCACTATGCAAAGTAAGAACTAGAAAAGTTGTCAAAAGACAAAACCAAGGGTTATAGCATCTGCTAGTTATTTCTAAAGAGGTCACTCCTGGTGAAGGGATCTCGGCTCTTTCCTCGTCGAATGAGATGCTGGATATTCTACAAGGAATATCACTATGCAAAGCAACAACTAGAGCTACCCAATTTTGAAATTCGATTCCACAACATATTTTAGGTTTATTTTCTTTCATTAATCTCATTAATGAATGTCCCATCACTTAAGTTAGCTAAACATCACAGATAAATACAACGTACGCTTATACCATCCGCATTCGCCTCGATGTCCCGTCATGCATCGTTAGGTTAGGTAACTAACAACAGAGTGGGGCAGGGCTAGCACGGGTGTAAAAAATAAGCAACGTCTATATAATATATCATATATACTATATACAGTATCTATCTCAACATATCAAATGATCACATCACAGATATCGCAGCAGAAAACAACATATGAAATATTGGATATACTAGGATGTCCGTGTTTTATTTTGAGCCTGTATAAAACACGGATTCCATGGTCGTGATGAATAGCCAAACCCACATCCCTAGACCCCTAAGAGAGCGGCAAGCAACCCTACCAATTCTAGAGCTAGGAGACCTGGTCTCCACGCCTCGAGATGGTCTCCCACTGGACTCTAGAACCCGGTTACTTATGCTCCCCTACTTGGATCTATCCTAATGCGGAAAAGTAAATAATATACATCAACGGTGACATCTTTCTCAACCCGGAAGTGCCCCAATAAAAGAATATTACATACATTGAATTTTACATGAATGAAAATGAAAAACTCTCATCTCACATAAAACCCCCGGCTATTCAAACACGACGATCCAATATAACATATCCAGCAACACATAACATCACATATATCAATGTAAGTAAATATGTGTATCCTAATTTTCGTTGACGTATAGTAAAGAAACCGGCGATACTCCACATATTACACTTACGGTCGTAAAAAAGAAAATGAAAACAACAACAGTTGGAATCCGCAACTACCTTAGACATCACATGCCTAACCAAATGAATTCCTTAGACATCGCATGCCTAACAATTATAAACCCTGCATTTTAGTCTCGATATTGAAAACACTTTCTAATAAACAGTCGGGCAATCCGACAAGATTCCCAACATCCCGATCGAATGCTCGTCGGAAACTTTAGTAGACGGCCGCACCCCTGATACCGACGACGAAGTGCACTTAGGCGAAACACCGCGGCCGCGAGCATCCGGACGGATGCTTTTTGGTAATGGAGTTCTCCTATAGTCACTTGGTTGGGGTTATGGGGTATGGCTATCTAGTAATGTTACCCGGCGAGTATCCGAATACACAAAGTGATTGCGACGGACTTTTGATCGTATCAAAATCCCGTGGCAACCGATCAAATGAGACTAAATTGCTAGACTTATAAAATTCAAATGTTGTTGATTCCAAGTATTGTATCACAACATACTAGACAATGTTAAACGTTTCGAGCGAATCAAACAACACCCTCATTTCCCGATATGCTCAACACTTAAGCGAAGTCAAAGTACCCAAAACATGCCACAGTACCTATGATCCAGCCGTAGAAGGTTCAAACCAATGCCTCACCTATGACACCGCGGAACTACGGCAAACCCTAGGGTTCAAGCCGCGGTTTCGAGGACATAGAATCGAGTTAAGGTTTATGTTCTTCTAGAGAGTCCATAGAGTTACTTGCACGAACATTGAATATAATTAACTTAGAAAGTTCCAACACTTGGAAATTTTAGAGGGGGACATGGGGTGATATTTGAAGATTGTTCAAACTCTCAAACATAGCCTAAGTTACCATCACAATATTAAATTATATGACTGTGAAACACTCCATTTTGGTCTTATAGAAAAATTTATATCACATGAAAATTTGGACCAAGCAAACAATACCTGAAACCCTAAAATGAGCATACTAGAGCACAAAACAAAAACGATACCATTTGGAGCAATTAGGGCCGGCCTTCCTGGTTTTTAGAGGAATGTGCTCGGTTGAAATCTGAGCTTCTGGCCTCGTTTTTGTTCTGTGCACTTTAGGTACCAAATATATGACTCTGCACTTGTTTGCAAAATTTTTACAGACCTTGTGAAATCAACAGAGAGCATGAACTGCAGGGTTTCAGAAACTGTATTACGGAGCATGTCTGTGACAATCTCCATACAGTCCGGTCTGTTCATCTAAGAGTATCGCATATCGGGTCTAGGGGATGGATAAAGTCAGACCCTTAATAACACGATATTTCATATCGGTATGAAGCCCATCACCTACTGAGTAACTACTGATCCAAATCAGTAATTCTTGACTACCTTGGCCAAGGATTTCTGATGATATCCACCCGTGCACAATGCGACATCAACCCCTAATATCAGGAGAGATGAATCCCCGACGATCCGCTCACTACCTCCATGTGGCTCGGGACTGTACTCAACTAAAACCTGTTTGCACGAATCTTTTGAGCCATGGTAAGGTAGTAATCAAAGCACGGTGGGAACTCACACGAGACAAGTGACGATCTCAGGTCGACAGACTAACCTGTACTCATGTCACTTGGGAACTGCTATCTGACAATAGGTATAATACCATCTAGCATGTTCCTAGCGAGTCCGTCCAGTGTACTCATAACGTAATGAGCATCTGTATACTATCTTAGATGACTAACTGACGTCAATGGCTTGTGAGACCGGCCACCGCCCCTCGTTGGGGTCTCGATAAGTATACACTAATCTACTCCGGAGTATCAATGCCCAGTCTCGATACTCCCTCGACTAGGGACATTTAAGGATGTGCTTATAGACCATCCAGCTCCCACGTATATGATCTCCATCATAATGCTGGTAGTCAAGCAAGAATCCTGTGGGCTCTATCAACATGTAATAGTGATCTATAATACCACATAATACATGTACATGATGATAAAGGCAAACCAAATATCATACTATCATTTTGAGTAAGACAGTTCTACCCGTATAGGTATTCCCTTAATCATCACAATCGCGTGCCTGCGATTATAATAATTGACTTAAGGGCACTATAGCCAACAATCTCCCACTTGCACTTAAGGATAATTATTGGGGTGTCGCATACTCACAGCCCGTGTGATACTGAACACCCAACTTCTCTACTAATCAGTCTCACAAAGCCTGTTTGTGAAACTATTGCGTTCGAGAAATAGCCTTAGTGAGTGGATCTACTCCAATATTTCTTTCTTTATCTCTCTATATCTTAACTTCGCAGAGGAATACCATCTCTAAATGAGCAATATCTGTCTTAGAATTTGTCTGGATATCTGATTGGACCAAGTTCATAAATGAACTCCAAATCCAACAAACTTCTTAGACCGTATCATCTACTGAATTTAATCAGTATCCTGTACCATGCATTCCTCAGTATCCCCTTGGACTACCTGTCCAACATACTGCCCCTCGATAGAGGGAAAACTATAACTCTGACAGTCACTCTGTCATCCAGGTCACCTTAGAAGCCTGAAATGATAACCGCCTTCAGAAGGAGGCCGTCGTTACCATATACCAAGAACATCCACTTATGTTCATAACCGCTTCCTAATGTTTCTCCAGGATTGGATTAATATATATGCTTATTGCAGCCAATGCAAAAGCAATATCTGGTGTGGTACTTGACATCTCATGATTGACTCAATTGCTTATGCAAGAGATATGTCAATCATGCAAATCGCTTTTCTCATCAGTCTAGAAGACATCTCTGTAGAGAGGGTGAATCCATCACCTGCGGGTGTAACATTTCAGAAAAATAAAATATTATTTTTGGGAATATTTTTACAATTTAATAATAATTTTTATGAAGATTTTAATATGGCGGTATAATTAAATACCGATAAATTGGGGAAAATTTGAAAAATTGTAGAAATTACTGAAATGAGGATGTTTTAAATGAATTAAGAAAATTATGAAATTTTATAATAAATTATACTCTATTTTAATGCTAATCGCGATTAAAAATCGCTAATCGCGTATTAAGCTGGATTTGTGCACATGACATGCACCAAGTCATTTTTCACACTTGTTACATTTTTCCAACATGGCTTTTCTTCTCTTTTCTTTGCATGGTTGTTGTTTTTAAAAAGAGAACAAAAGAAAATAGAAAAGAAAAGGAAAAGAAAAAGAAAATGATAAAGAAAGAGGGATGGGTATTAGAGAGAGAGATGAGGGGTCAACCTTAGACCATACCACATTGTTCCCTCCATCATCTTCATCATTCTTTCCTTTCTTCTTCAGCTCTATGGTAGCACACCTCATCCCCCTCCTCTACCTATTCATTACACCATCAAAAACACACCAAAAGTCCATCCCTACTTCTTTAAAAACATGCACAAGCTCACTAGATGCACTTTGGACCAAGAAAGGATGGATTTTGGAGACTTGGGCAACTCAAGAAAATTCTTGAGTTTCCAAATAAGGTATTTCTTTCACATTAAGTGTAGTATTTCAATTGCTTTAGCCTCTATTCAAGTTTAAAACCGATTTAGTGAAGTTTTGTGAACTTTGAAATTCCTAGATGAGGTTTGAGGGAATTTTGAGTTGTGGTTGTGTTATTGAACCGTATTGGTGAACTTAGACCCTCCATGGTGTTAGAAACCCAGGCCATGCTTGAACTAAAACCTGAAACCCAAAAACAGAAACTTTCATGTTGGTTTGTGAGTTATCAGTGGGTGCAGGAAAATCTGGGATAACCTGGGACTTTTACTGGAAACCCAAACAACTTCAGAGACCTAAGAATGACACTACGAGGCCACCCTACCAATACGAGACCAATCCAACCCTGTAAAACTGAGATCGCCGGATCTACGGGGTAGTGATCGGCCACTCTGTAGAAATTGGTGCCCAAGTTGCTTCTATATCTTATATACACCCTATACATCACCCCAGTATTGTTTGTGCATCTTGTTTACACCTTAACTAAAATCCGGGACCACTTTCTTGAGTTGCTGTTTTGATTCGGGGTTATGTTTATGTATTTTGAATTCTTGCTTTTAGTATTTGGTATTGTATTCGGTCACTTGACATTTGTACATCGATATCGAGTGTTATTTGGTTGATTTGTGTGAGTAGACCATAGGTTTTGACCTATGTAAGATTCGTGTGTCGTTTCGATTTGGAATTGGATTGTAATGTGATACGATATGTTATGATATGTAGGTACCTTCATGAAGACTTCGAGATGACAAGTGAGTACGTAGCGACATCGGTATCGGCAAGCGAAGAACAAGTGAGTAGATCTATATCTACGGGGAAGTCGGGTGGATGGCGTATAGCACCCCCGCAAACTGGATGGAAACCGATTTATATATATATATATATATATATATAATATGGGTAAGGAAATCTAGATTAGGAAACTAGGGTTATGGTTAAAAGATAATTAAAGATGAATGATTGAATATATATACATATGAAGATATGAGATGAAAACTATAAGGACATGAAAACTGAATTTGAATCACGACTTATAGAATTGTAGTTATACTAGAATAGTATGAGTTTTAGAGTAACATGAAAATTGATGTGTAGGGTAGAATGTATATATAAAATGGAATTGATGTGAGAAATAATTGCGATGAAAAGAATATAGGATGTGATATGATGACTTGATGGATATGTTGGTATACGGATGCGAGTCGATTGAAATGATTGATACCTTTGCCGGTCCCTCGATATGAGATTGTTATGGATGCGACCTGGGATGTAGGTATATAGAGATATATAAATGTTGTGAATCATGTGTGATATGTCGTACGAGACGTTAGATTCTTACCCCTCATTGTCATATAGGAGATAGGATCCCTGATGGTTTGGTAACGACATACGATGATTTTCCGTATGTGATGAGTTTTATGACGATTGATCCTTACCCTTGACTAGAGAATGCCGTACAATGGGTTATACCGTTCGTGATGTTGTGAGGCTGGATGCCGATTGATAGATTCACAGACTCGGCCATGTTAGATACGTATACCTTATAGCTTTTAGCTGATAATTTACCTTATGCTGCATTCATGTCATTCTCATCGCATTGCTTATACCTGTGCTAGTACACCTGCACCATTATCGATGATGCGTATGTTACACTTACACAAATTTGCCGGCTCACACACTTCATCATCGATAATTGCCATGTCGCTACACAGTAGAATTACTGCATCATGATATGACTCCTTGCATAGTTTACTTGCTATAGTTACATATGCACCTTATACGATGTTGCATTTGACTTGGGAGAAATTGGGAACCACAAGATATATTTTAAAAACTGGATTCATTTAAAAAGGCGGCTTTCCCTCGACATGTGCATATTACTGATTCCATGTTGCATGATATACTGATATGCTTACATTTCTTTTATATGTCGCATACATCATGCTTTATGATTATATGTATTGAAATATGCTGTTTTCATGAGATTTCTGGATTTGAGAACCGTGGTTATTTCAAAAGAAAGTATGTATTGTTTTAAAAACCCGGTTTCTCTTGATATGATATTTCAGTACGTCCACCATGCGTTTTCTCGGTTCTGAGACGTGTGATATGTGAAACCCGATTCAAGGAGGCGGATGATCTGTTTGCGGGTTCATGGTGGACCCGGTATGGTTCCCCGGGGCAAGAAATGTTTTTCGTGGAGTAGACGATATGCCTGGCAGGGTGGCTAGTACCTACCGGTGATTGGTTGGACCTGGCGGCTATCCGGAGGGTACCCACCGGAGTCGAGAGATGATATGGGCCGATCCGACGGAGCCCGAGAGATATGAGGATTTACGTGCCGATGCTGGGCACGGGTTTCATGATGTTTCGAGTGTCAATACTGGACACTCAGGTTCCATGATTTGTAGTGTCGCGAGGGACACACGTTGATTATATCCTCATATTTTCATGTATATGCTTTTATGATATTTACATGCATGATTTTGTTGTGTCATTGGTTGACACGTGGACGGGATCCACTTGCATACTTACATTGATCATATGGTTGGACGAGATCCACATGCATACCTATATTGATTATATTATTGGATGATATCCGTATGCTCTTAGGCTTTGATTACATGGTTGGCATATATGCAGACCCGGTCACCCTAGATATCATAATATTACCTTTATGACATAGTTGACCTAGGAGTTGTTGTTTATTCAATTTCTATCTGTAGATGTTTTTCTATTCACGAGTTGGCAACTCACCCCCGTTGTGCCACAGTTCTTGCAGGTTGACCGCATGGATCCGCAGCGGCATCGCTGGCACATAGCTTCATTTGGGTGTTTTGCTTGGTAGGTGGGACATTGTATCGTACCCACTCTTGTATTTACTATTCATATTGTATGTAGTTAACTCCATCAATCAAAACTAGTATTTGTATAAGTAATGAGACTTAGTGAGACTTATAGTTGTGAGACTTGAGCGATGGGTTTTATGTTCGCCTTTTGGGTTGGTATCTCGCTTTATTCTTTATTTTAGGTGTTGATCTTCGCCGTTGGGCGTCGTATACTTTTATATACTGTCTTGCGTGTTTGTGATCTGCCGTTTGGCGAAAAGCTAGCTCCCGTTTGGGGATGCCTTTATCATTATTATGTATTTATGGTTTTGGATCAAAATATACAAAAAAGGTGCTGCCCAAATTTTTTAAAGACGAAACATGTTTTCAAACTAGTAAATTTCACTTGCATTTTCATGTTTCTTTTCTACGCATTAAGAAAACTTTGATTTCATCATACCTTATTTTCAAAACTTCACCTCTTTTATTTTCTTAAAAAGGTTTAGATTTCTGGGTTCGGCTTACTTGAATTGTGTTACGCCTTTAGACGTGGCATGATTTAAGTGCCAGTCATGAGCTAACATTTTGGGTCATGACAAAGTTGGTATCAGAGCGCTAGGTTTAACCTTAGTTCGAGTGTATGTTTGACTATGTGGAGTCTAGGGCGGGTATGTATTTCGGAACCTAGACTTGACCTTACGGAACTTAGACTTGAACAGGGGGTATTAGACCCGAAATTTCGTTTCATAGGCTGACCCTGATTGATGGAGTAGGTAGCTTGAGTAGAGTGACGTACCGTACGTATGCTCCACGGCATATTTACGATATGATACCCCACTTAAGAAACCTTAGGATGTACATATTTTGAGATCTGTGATTCTCTTCGTACCCATGATTATACATCCATTTGAGATCCTTGATTCTGTTCGTTCCATGATCATACTTTCATTGATACTGTTTCTTCTTATGATCGTGTATCCACTCTGGATCTGTCGCTTCCTTTCATGCCCTTGATCTGATTTCTTCGATACATGCTTGAGGTTCCTGTCACCATGGTTTGAGCGCAGATTGAGCTGCTGCTAGTGTTGCGGTCAGGGCGAGCTCTTCTGGTACGAGGGCAGACCATTTTGTTTTCTGGTGACATGGGAACGTATCGAGTTAGTTTTTGTATTGTGACCTCTCGGATGAGGCTAGTGTTTGGTTTTACACCGGATGATCGGGCCATTGTTAGAGCTGCCAGTTGCGAGAGGACTGTTGATGTACAACATACCTCAGAGATTATGATGTCATCTACCGTGTAGACAGATGACCCAGCTGTTGTTGATATTGATGGGATGTCGCTCCCAGGGCTAACGAGCTGAGATCGCTGGAGCTTCCAGGCAGAGATGCGACAGATGATAGCTAGTCTATCCTGAGTTGAGAGACGAGTATGATTCGTCGGGTTGATGCGCCGACGCAGGCCCAGTTGAGTTGAAGATTTCCAGTATGGAGAGTCTTACTCAGATCTAGAGTCGACCGATCCCGAGATGTCCGTTGATATATCGCCTTTCCTGGAGGATTGAGACATTGTTTACCATGCGGATGAAGGGTATTCATATGTCGGCTAGGCGAAGCTAAAGAGTTCCAGTGAGTGTCAGAAACCCATTTTCCTAAGTTTAAAGTGTTCGGAAGAACATGCAAGTAATTCTGTGGACCCTCTAGAAGAATGAAAACTTAACTCGACATGATGACTATGGAACCGCTTTTGAACCTTAGGGTTTGTGGCAGTTTAACGGTGCCATCAGTGAGGCTTGGGTTTTCCCTTCTACGGCTGGTCCAGAGGTATTATGGTATGTACCAGATATTTTTAGACTGTGCTCAGGTGTTGAGCCTTCGGGAAATTTTGGGACCTCGATGACTCGATCGAAAAGTTTGACGTCGTCCGGATATTATGTGACGAGAGACCAGTAAGCTGACCAGTTTCGGATAGAGGACCTCACCCAGATGCATTGTGAGTTGATCGAGAGCGGACGAGTATTGAGTATTCCTCCGATGGTTGGGACGAGTTCCCGAAGACGTGTTCGGCTAGATATCTTCTACAGGGTGATGAAGATACGGAGTTCATGATTTCAAGTCTGTGTGAGAGACTTTGGATTGACTGTAGCCGAGAACATTGCAGTACGCAGATAGCGTAACGTGACGTCGAAGTGGACGATAATACAGACTAGTGGGACCAGAGGTTCGTGCGAGATGCTGACGAGCTGTTGTTACTTCCCGTTGAGGTTGGAGATCTGATATGTATATAGAGGCTTGAGACACGACCAGTTCCCAAGGAATTGCTGTGCTGAGAACGCAGATGTCTAGAAGACGAGAAAAGATTATGCAAGAGTACCAGCCTCCGTATGGTTCGTCATAGTCGAGATTGGAAGAGACCCTGAGCAGGTTCCTTCCAGGACACTGCTGCAATGCGATTTGCACCGAGGATCAGATGTGTCATGTGTATTCAGAGGGCCAGAGGCCGATGCTAGTGACGTACTTCCGTATGGGTGGTCATACTAATTGGCCGGGAGATGACTAGAGAAGTACTAGAGCGGATCGTTTCCGTTAGTACACCGGACCGGGCCGATGAGACAATGGAGTGCGAGATTGGTAATCCACAGAAAAATGAAGACCCAGAGACAGAAGATGCCAGACCGTGAGCAGGAGGCAAGAGGATGTTCTTGCTCTGCCATTTTTGGGTGCACCGACATTTTTCAACATTGTAGGAGGTGTACCTCGCTGTCATTGTTTTTGCGATTTGCGTTGTGATTTGAGTATCATGCTTATATCGCTTGGATTTGAGTTTCATGATATTGTTTTCGTGCACCATGGCTGCACCTACTAGGTATTTACATTTTGTGCATAGTTATTGTACTTGATATATATTTTATACACCGTTTTGTTGATTTGCGATTTGTGCCTATTTGTTGCACTTGATGTTAATTTTGTGCATTGGTGGCACGTGTTTATGATTTCATGGATTTCATACAGTTGATTTGATTTTGTGCGTGTGGTACGCACTCGATTTGATTTTTGCACTCGGTATAGCTTATATGTGCTTGCAGTGCATTTATATGTGTTTTGTGCACGCAGTTGCACACGTTTATGATTTTATACACATTGATACACTCGGTGTTGATTTTTATACATATTGAGTTATTGATGAGTTTTCATGCAATGGTTGCATTAGATTGGTATTTCGTGCACTGGATGCACCGGATTTTTGTTTTGTGCGTCTATTGCACCAGATTCGTATTTCGTGCCTTGTTGCACTAGATTTGCATTTCATGCGTTTGTTGCACCGGATGGGTATATCGTGCATTAGTTGCACTAGATTTATACTCCGTACCTTTGTTGCACCCGATTTATGTATTGAGCATTTTTTTTGCCAGATTTGTTGGATATAGTGCCCTCAAAGTCAATTATTGGATCGCAGACACGTGATTGCAATGATTGAGGGAGGACCTATACCGGTACGACAATCTTACTCAAGATGATAGTATGCTATCTGGTTTATCTTTATCATCGTGTACTGCTTTAGGTGACATTATATATATCTCTATTGCATGTTGATAGAGCCCATAGGATTTTTTCTTGACTACCAACAGTATGATGGCGATCATATACGTGAGAGTTGGGTAGTCTATAAGCACATTCTTAAAAGTGGTCCCTAGTCGTGGGAGTTTTGAGATAGGGCATCGATACTCCGGAGTAGACTAGTGTATACAGTCGAGACCCCGATGAGGGGCGGTGGCCGGTCTCACAAGCCATTGGTGTTAGTTAGTTCACCTAAGATGTATATAGGTGCTCATTGGGTTATGAGTACACCGGACAGGACTCGCCGGGAACATGCTAGCTGGTTATTAAAACCTGTCGTCAGATAGCAATTCCCAGGTAACATGTATACAGGTTATTCTATCGACCTGAGATCGTCATTTGTCTCGTGTGAGTTCCCACTGTGCTTTGATTATTACCCTACCATGGCTCAAAAAGTGTCATGCAAACAGGTTTTAGTTGGGTACAGTCCCGAGCCACATGGAGGCAGTGAGCGGATCGGCAGGAGATTCTTCTCTCCCAACGTTGGGGGTGAGATCGTGCTGTGTTTAGGAGAGCCATTACACAAAGTCCATGGCCATGGAAAGCAAGATTTACTGGTAGGTATTCCAGTAGTATCTTAGGGTGTTTTGGGCTACACTCCGACACGACTTATACCGCTTTTGGGGGGGTGAGACGACCATGTATGGAGCAAAACGGCTCAGACGGTTGAACTCTGCCGTATAAACGTCCACTGGGCGTCGATTCTGCTTCAAAAGAATAAATCTTTCCTCCATTTCTGCCTTAGCTGTGGAAGGAAAATAATGATCTAGGAAGCACTCCTTAAACTTGCTCCATTCAATCGGCCCGTCTAGCCTGCTTTCTTCCAACGACCACCATGTACGGGCTTCATCTTCCAATTGTATCTTTATCACGTCCACCCTATCTTCCTCTGGAACCCTGGCGGCTGTCAATAAGTTCTCCATGTTCACCAGCCATTGCTCAGCCTCAAGGGGTTTAGCTAGCCCTGTGAATGCAGCTAGATGTAACCGTCGGAAGTCTGATACTGTACCAGCCTTAGCATGATAAGCTGGTGGAGTAGCGCCCTCGGGGGCGGTAATGAGTGCGGAGGGTCCTCCTGCGGCGGTAATCACCCTGAGTCCCTCAGTGAGTAAATCTGTCTTCCTTTCCTGAGCTTCCGCGAGAGAGGTCAGTGCACTAAGTATTCCTTCCGTGCGGTCCTGAGTGCTGGAGTCCGAGGAGGGGTCGTTCGGGGACGTCATATCACTGAAAGATTCCAAAGGATAAGATCAGATTCAAGGATGAAAATCAAGAGTAGTGAAACGAGAATAACGTAATACAGTATAGTTAATGTTATTCTTTGATACTAAACACGGCTCTGATACCAACTAAACCATGTCACGCCCCGTTTCCCAAAATACGGAAAACGAGGGATGATTAGGCCAGCCATGCTCCTACGGTCAAGGAATAATCCCGCCGTAGTCACACTTCGGCTTCTAGCATTACATGGTAATCAGTAAATAAAGCACAGTAGTAAAGGAATCACATCACTAATTTATTACATTAAAATCCATTATTCACAAATTACAGATAACAAGAACAATTACTACCCAAGTTCAATCTCACGATCACTTTTATGGAAAGCAGTAAAGGAATAAAGTACACCAGACTATATCTCCGTGAACTCGAAAGGTAGATCTGTCTCCTGCGCTGGTTCTTCCACGGAATCTGAGCATGCATACTCAGGTTGTCAGAGCGACACAATAACAATATTATTATAATAAGATGAAACAGGTAACAGAGGTAATACTAATGAAAGAACAATACGAGTATTCACTATATCACTATATGATGCAGAATATGATCTGTGTCCCTAACGGTCTCTAGGTCATATTTGAAATCACATAGTGGAAGGAGGATCATGTTTAACAGGAGTCTCGTACATACCCGAGACAACGGCCCACATGCCCGGGACATAACCCTGTCAGCCGAATCGCTAGATCCTACCTAATATATATCGCTGCTCGAATGATCATCCTCTAAAACACGGTCCCGCTAAATACGATTCTCTTTCCACTTCGATTTCCCCTTTATCCCCAGGTTTACACTATTTATGATCTTGATTTAG
The DNA here is from genome assembly GCA_030015575.1 of Agapanthus africanus. Taxonomy (NCBI): domain Eukaryota; kingdom Viridiplantae; phylum Streptophyta; class Magnoliopsida; order Asparagales; family Amaryllidaceae; genus Agapanthus; species Agapanthus africanus. Next base: position 24,619,708 of record CM057339.1, on the reverse strand, counting down.
TCGTGTACAAGTATATCAATAGCATGGTTTTATCACTGTTCACTGTATCAATCACTGTCATGAATATTCACTTTCCATTGGTGTACTCGTCACTCCTAAACCAACATCAATCACGCACGATAATGCAATGTCCACTGTCTCTAACACGCGCTAATACTAAGTATATGGCGAATGGGGTATGATATATGTATGTATGCCATCAATAAACTAAGTATGTTATGAATCAATATGCATGTCATTAACTTACAAAAATTGCATAAATTCATCTGTTTAGAATTCAACGAAATGATACAAATATGATAAATTGAACACTCAGTCAGCAATTCATCAAAATTAGTTTCAGTTCAATCGGGTTTCCGGTATTCAAGATACAGCTGTTTCATTTTAAGTGCTCGCGGCTGGAAATTCAGTTTCAGAACTGAACGTCCGTTTTACGACACGAATTGCACCCAGTTGGGTTCAGAATTTAGCGATGATACAGTTGAATCAAATATAGGGATTTCAGTAGAGTATTCAACGCAATAGACGGATCCTCAATCGCATCCGTACATCGAAAGTTATACACAGTTTAATATCAGTATGTCACTTCTGAATCTGTTCTGGACAGTTATACGTTCTGCCCTTTTATTTACAAGTTAAATAGCAAACGGCAATGAAACGGAATGAAACCACTTGTTTTGTTTAGCTAACAGATCCATCTTTAATCCACTGCAGAGTTCCATAACATACGAATTCAGGAAACATAGAGACACACATTTTGGGACAGTACACAGTAATCAGAGTCGCTCTGGACTGCAGTCCAGAGTCGCACTCCGATCCAAATATCGTCGCAGTTACTGTATAGAAAACATTATAAGTTTACATATAATTAAATTTCGTCGAGTCGGCTTCGATTTAAGCCCTCGAACGCATCATTCCAGTATGTACATAATTTACAGTGATTTTAATCATTTTCAGATACGGAAAAATTCTAGTTTTATCGGCATATTTAGGGGTATCAATTTTAGTCACTAACAATCGTATTTTCCAGTGAGATTTATACACGATATTCATCATTATATGGGACAACAGAAAACATCTATTTCTGTCAAATTAAGCAAGTATTTTCATTGGGGTCTAGCATCGAACACATAGGTCGCATAATATATCGGGAATCGGTAAATTATAAACTAAATGATTTAAGTTTGTATCACAATTATATTAGCATGTAGCAAGTAAAACACTTGCCTGGAAATGTCTCGGGGATGCACGACAGCAGCGGCGTCACGAACGCGCGATATACGTCGTGAAACGATTTGCGCGAGCTTGGCTCGCGATACGGAATTTGAGTCGGAGTTGCCCGTAGTCGTTGCACGGTCACTGGAGGTTGAGGGGTACTCAGTGGTCCTCTGCGAGTGCACTGGGGTCAACGACGGTCGACGGCGTCGCTCCGTCGATGGCGACAGTGGGTGTAAGGTTTGCAACGAAGTTTGAAAGAGAGAGAGAAATGGTGGGGCTTGGGTGTGGGTGTAGGAGAAAGTGAGGAAGATGTAGAGGGTGCAGAGGTGTCGACTGGGGCGGTTCAGGGCAGTGGGGGATCGCCGGCGTCGGGCGTCGGTGGTGGTCGAGCTCGGTGGCGAGGGGATTGGGTGTGCAGAGGGTGCTCGGGTTGATGGAGTCTAGTGGTGAGGGGTTCTGTTGGTGGAGGAGGAGTGAGCGAGGGGTCACCGAGGGGTTGTCGCCGTCGGAGGGGCGACGAGCGGAGTTAGGTCGGTAAGGTTTCGAGAGGGAGAGAGAGATGAGGGATTTGGAAAAATGAGGGGGAGAGCGAGGTGTGAAGGAGATAAGGGAGGTGAGAGGAGCGCGTCGTGGGGGCGGGGGCAACGGTACTGCGACGTGCGCGCAAGCCTTGGCGAGGGCGCGGGCGTGAGCTGCGGCGGAGGGAATGGGTTGGGGGAAAGTTACCGTTGGAGGAGAAAGGAGGGAATGGAAGAAGCGGGTCGGGTCTCTTGGAGTCGGGCTGGGCTGAGAAGTTTTTTAGAAATTCCATTTAATTAATTTTGTGGGCTGAGGGTTGAAACGGGCTGGGTAAATTTTAAAGGGAAAAAATTTTAAATGGACTGAAGAGGGGGACGGGCTGAGAAGGAAGTTAATTTATTTGTTTGAAAAGAAAATATTAGGCTGGGGGTTAAATTAAAGGAGAATGGGCTTAAGAATATGTTAATATTTATTTTATTTTGGGTTTTAGTTTTGGTTTGGTCTTAGATTGTTTTAAGGGTTTGAAAGGATTTAAATACTAATCTTAAGCAACCAATTCCCTACAAAAGTACGCGGGAAAAGAAAAGAAAAACTCGGGGAATTAGGAAAAATAGGAAACTTTTATTGAGATGGGAACGAGGATTTACATCATACCCCCCTTACAAAAATTTCGTCCTCGAAATTTAACAAGGATGCAAGGAAACAATGTACTAAACAAAGAGATGTGGATAACGATCACGGATATCTTCCTCCCGCTCCCAGGTGGATTCTCCTGGGGAACGACCGCCCCCAAGACACTCGGACTAATGGAATGACCTTATTCTTCAGCACTTTCTCTCTGCGGTCGAGAATGGTAGTGGGCTGCTCCTCGTACGATAGGTCGGTACCCAAAACCAGCTTCGAATGGTCCAGGACATGGCTCTCATCCTGAACATAACGCCGCAACTATGACACGTGGAAGGTATTGTGCACACCCACTAGCGATGGAGGCAAGGCAAGTCGATAGGCCACATCTCCTACTCGCTCTAGCACCTCAAAAGGTCCGATAAAATGGGGACTGAGCTTTCCCCGGCCTCCGAACCTGATAACTCCATGGGTAGGGGAAATCTTCAAGAACACGTGATCTCCGACTTCGAATTCTAGTGCCCTACTGCTGGTATCTGCCCAACTCTTCTGTTGATCTTGTGCCGTCTTAATGCGCTGCCTGATCATTTGGACTTTGTCAATTGTCTGAACATAGAGTTCGGGGCCCAGTAATCTTCATTCTCCCACATCATCCCAACATATTGGGGATCGACATTTCCGTCCGTAAAGTGCTTCAAAAGGGGCCATCTGAATACTAGCCTGATAACTATTGTTGTACGAGAACTCGACTAGATGCAGATGGTCCTCCCAGGAACCCTGAAAGTCCAACATACAGGCTCTCAACATATCCTCGAGCGTCTGAATCGTACGCTCAGATTGTCCATCCGTCTGTGGGTGATAAGCTGCACTGAATTTAAGGCGGGTACCCAAGCTCTCCTGTAAGCTCTTCCAAAAGTGCGACAAGAATCTCGTGTCCCGGTCTGACACAATGCTGACTGGAACACCGTGAAGTCGTACAATCTCTTGCATATATCTTTTTGCCAGTGATTCTGTCGACTGTCCCACTCGGAAAGGTAGGAAGTGTGCAGCTTTTGTGAGGCGATCGATGATAACCCAAATGGCGTTATTGCCCCTAGGGCTCCGTGGTAAGGCCGTCACAAAATCCATGGTAATGTGCTCCCACTTCCATTTTGGTATCGGCAGTGGTTGTAATAATCCTGCTGTCCTCTGATGCTCCGCCTTCACCTGCTGGCATACCAAACACCTGGATACGAACCTCGCAATTTCCCGCTTCATCCCGTTCCACTAGAAATGCTGCTTTAGGTCCTGATACATTTTTATACCTCCTGGATGCACAGAATAAGCTGAACTGTGTGCTTTAGCCAATACTTCTTCTCAAACATCTCCCTTGGGTACGCAGAGTCTGCTACCGAATCTCAGATAGCCATCTTCATGTATAATCAAGTCCGTTCTCAGTCCGGCTTCCACTTGCTCTCTGAACCTTCGCAATCGGGGATCATCCGCTTGTGCAATCTTGATGCGATCCACCAGAGAAGATTGCACCTGTAGTTGCCAAAGTTGACTGAGTGTGTTCGGCGTAACGACTTCAATCTCGAGTCTCTAGAAGTCCTCAATAATGTTCCTCTGATCGGTCAACATCATGACCGCTGGCTTGCGACTGAGCGCATCTGGTACAACATTCACCTTCCCCGGGTGATACTGAAGGTCCAAGTCATAATCTGCCATCAGCTCTAACCATCGGCGCTGCCTCATGTTTAGTTCTTTCTGAGTGAAAACGTACTTCAGACTTTTATGATCTGTGTACACCTCCACTTTCTCACCCAATAGATAGTGCCTCCAAATCTTCAACGCAAAGACTACCGCAGCTAACTCCAAGTCATGCGTAGGGTAGTTCTCCTCGTAGTTTCTTAGTTGTCGAGAGGCGTAAGAAACCACTTGGCCGTGCTGCATTAGAACACAGCCTAAACCCTTCCCTGAGGCATCACTGTGTATCACCAAACCACCGGAATCGTCTGGTACTGTAAGAATAGGCGCCGTGGTTAACTTCTGCTTTAGTGTGTCAAATGCCTGAGTGCACTCCTCTGTCCACATAAACTGTACGTCCTTCCGTGTCAGCCTCGTCAATGGTTCAGCGATTCTTGAGAAATCTTGGATGAATCTCCGATAATAATCTGCCAATCCCAGAAAGCTCCTGATCTCGGCCACTGACTTCGGCGTTGGCCAATCTCTGACAGATTCTATCTTTGCCAGGTCCACCGAGATGCCTTCGCCCGAAATAATATGTCCCAAAAACTGAACCTTGTCGAGCCAGAATTCACACTTGCTTAGCTTTGCGTACAACTTCTCTTCCCGAAGAATTTGTAGGACCGTGCGCAAATGCTCAGCATGCTCTTCCCTGGTCTTCGAGTAGACAAGTATGTCGTCGATAAACACAACGACAAACGTGTCCATGTACTTTGCGAACACCCTTTTCATCAAGTCCATGAATATTGCTGGGGCATTGGTAACACCGAACGGCATCACAAGGAACTCGTAATGTCCGTATCGGGTCCTGAAAGCCGTCTTGCATACATCCTCGGCTGCTACTCTGATTTGATGATATCCAGAACGGAGGTCCAACTTCGAGAATACCTTGGCTCCACTTAGCTGATCGAATAGGTCGTCAATGCGTGGGATTGGGTACTTGTTCTTTATTGTGACCTTGTTCAGTTCCCGATAATCTATATACATTCGCAGCGATCCATCCTTCTTCTTTACTAACAGAACTGGTGCACCCCACGGTGGGGCGCTTGGCTGAATAAATCTCTTCTCCAATAGTTCTTCAACCCGCTTCTTCAATTCCGCCAACTCAACTGGTGCCATTCTGTATGGGGCTCTAGATACTGGGGCTGTACCTGGAGTCAAATCGATCGAGAACTCCAAGATTCGAGGAGGTGGTAGACCTGGTAGATCTTCAGGAAATACATCCAGAAAGTCCCGAACAATTTTTAGGACTGGGCTCTTATCAATCTCCATAGCTGTCAGCTCCTTGGGCTTGGCTCTGTACTTAGCTGGCTCCAAAGATTCACTTCCTCCCTCGAAAGTAAACTCCGGGTGATTGGGAATGCGGAAGATCACCTTCCTTGCACGACAATCGATAACTGCATGGAAAGTGCTCATCCAATCCATCCCGAGAATTGCGTCGTAACTGCCTGTCCCAATCAGAAGGAAATTCGCATAGAATTCCCTGCCACACACTACAACCGGGCATAACCTACATTCTCAACTAGATATTATAATGCCATTACCCGTATGTATTTCCCATCCCTTGGTTAGTGGTTCATGTGGTATGGAGTGTGTATCAGTGAAATGCTCAGACAAGAAACAATGTGATGCTCCCGAATCAAATAGTACTCTAGCTGGCAAGGAATGTACAAGTAGAGTACCTGTAACAACGTCTCCTGACGCCTCTGCCTGCTCGGCGGTCAAGGTGAAAGCCCGTCCTTGACCGCGACCTGTAAAGGGTTGCATCTGCTCCTGTGGCCTCTGCTGTGGCGGTCCAGAACCTCCCTGTATCTCTGCTCGCTCAGGGCAACCGCTAATCCTGTGCTGACTGGATCCGCAAATCAAGCATTGTCCCTTGGCACGGCGACAGTCCTTCTGGGTATGCCCACCTCTACCGCAATAGCCGCAAACTACGCCCTATCTCCGGGGGCGATGATGTGGTACGAACGAGCCCTTCATTTGTGTCGTTCCTGGCCTGTGAACCGGTATGTCTCCTCGAGAAGGCGCGTGGGTACGTGCTGGAACGACTGGGGGTCTCCTGAACTTGTTAATCAATTGCTCCTGAACTCTCGCCGCGTTGAGTACCTGTGCGAAAGTCTACAAATCCAGCGATGCAATCAACTGCTGCAACTCGAAATCTAGCCCCTGAAAGAAACGTCTGGCCCTGGTGGCCTCTGAGACGACCATGTATGGAGCAAAACGGCTCAGACGGTTGAACTCTGCCGCATAAACGTCCACTGGGCGTCGATTCTGATTCAAAAGAATAAATCTTTCCTCCATTTCTGCCTTAGCTGTGGAAGGAAAATAATGATCTAGAAAGCACTCCTTAAACTTGCTCAATTCAATCGGCCCGTCTAACCTGCTTTCTTCCAACGACCACCATGTACGGGCTTCATCTTCCAATTGTATCTTTATCACGTCCACCCTATCTTCCTCTGGAACCCTGGCGGCTGTCAATAAGTTCTCCATGTTCACCAGCCATTGCTCAGCCTCAAGGGGTTCAGCTAGCCCTGTGAATGCAGCTGGATGTAACCGTCGGAAGTCTGATACTGTACCAGCCCTAGCATGATAAGCTGGTGGAGTAGCGCCCTCGGGGGCGGTAATGAGTGCGGAGGGTCCTCCTGCGGCGGTAATCGCCCTGAGTCCCTCAGTGAGTAAATCTGTCTTCCTTTCCTGAGCTTCCGCGAGAGAGGTCAGTGCACTAAGTATTCTTTCCGTGCGGTCCTGAGTGCTGGAGTCCGAGGAGGGGTCTTTCGGGGACCTCATATCACTGAAAGATTCTAAAGGATAAGATCAGATTCAAGGATGAAAATCAAGAGTAGTGAAACGAGAATAACGTAATACAGTATAGTTAATGTTATCCTTTGATACTAAACACGGCTCTGATACCAACTAAACCATGTCACGCTCCGCTTCCCAAAATACGGAAAACAAGGGATGATTAGGCCAGCCATGCTCCTACGGTCAAGGAATAATCTTGCCGTAGTCACACTTCAGCTTCTAGCATTATATGGTAATCAGTAAATAAAGCACAGTAGTAAAGGAATCACATCACTAATTTATTACATTAAAATCCATTGTTCACAAATTACAGATAACAAGAACAATTACTACCCAAGTTCAATCTCACGATCAATTTTATGGAAAGCAGTAAAGGAAGAAAGTACACCAGACTATATCTCCGTGAACTCGAAAGGTAGATCTGTCTCCTGCGCTGGTTCTTCCACGGAATCTGAGCATGCATACTCAGGTCGTCAGTGCGACACAATAACAATATTATTATAATAAGATGAAACAGGTAACAGAGGTAATACTAATGAAAGAACAATACGAGTATTCACTATATCACTATATGATGCAGCATATGATCTGTGTCCCTAACGGTCTCTAGGTCATGTTTGAAATCGCATAGTGGAAGGAGGATCATGTTTAACAGGAGTCTCGTACATACCCGAGACAACGGCCCACATGCCCGGGACATAACCCTATCAGCCGGATCGCTAGATCCTACCTAATATATATCGCTGCTCGAATGATCATCCTCTAAAACACGGTCCCGCTAAATACGATTCTCTTTCCACTTCGATTTTCCCTTTATCCCCAGGTTTACACTATTTATGATCTTGATTTAGTCGTGTACAAGTATACCAATGGCACGGTTTTATTACTGTTCACTGTATCAATCACTGTCACGAATATTCACTTTCCATTGGTGTACTCGTCACTCCTAAACCAACATCAATCACGCACGATAATGCAATGTCCACTGCCTCTAACACGCGCTAACACTAAGTATATGGCAAATGGGGTATGATATATGTATGTATGCCATCAATAAGCTAAGTATGTTATGAATCAATATGCATGTCATTAACTTACAAAAATTGCATAAATTCATCTGTTTAGAATTCAACGAAATGATACAAATATGATAAATAGAACACTCAGTCAGAAATTCATAAAAATTAGTTTCAGTTCAATCGGGTTTCCGGTATTCAAGATACAGCTGTTTCATTTTAAGTGCTCGCGGCTGGAAATTCAGTTTCAGAACTGAACGTCCGTTTCGCGACACGAATTGCACCCAGTTGGGTTCAGAATTTAGCGATGCTACAGTTGAATCAAATCTAGGGTTTTCAGTAGAGTATTCAAAGCAATAGACGGATCCTCAATCTCATCCGTACGTCGAAAGTTATACACAGTTTAACATCAGTATGTCACTTCTGAATCTGTTCTGGACAGTTATACGTTCTGCCCTTTTATTTACAAGTTAAATGGCAAACGGAAATGAAACGGAATGAAACCACTTGTTTTTTTTAGATAACAGATCCATATTTAATCCACCACAAGTTCCGTAACATACGAATTCAGGAAACAAAGCGACACACATTTTGGGACAGTACACAGTAATCAGAGTCGCTCTGGACTGCAGTCCAGAGTCGCACTCCGATCCAAATATCGTCCCAGTTACTGTACAGAAAACATTATAAGTTTACATAGAATTAAAGTTCGTAGATTTGGCTTCGATTTAAGCCCTCGAACGCATCATTCCAGTATGTACATAATTTACAGTGATTTTAATCATTTTCAGATACGGAAAAATTCTAGTTTTATCGGCATATTTAGGGGTATCAATTTTAGTCACTAACAATCGTATTTTCCAGTGAGATTTATACACGATATTCATCATTATATGGGCCAACAGAAAACATCTATTTCCGTCAAATTAAGCAAGTATTTTCATTGGGGTCTAGCATCGAACACATAGGTCGCATAATATATCGGGAATCGATAAATTAAAAACTAAATGATTTAAGTTTGTATCACAATTATATTAGCATGTAGCAAGTAAAACACTTGCCTAGAAATGTCTCGGGGTTGCACAGCCGCAGCGGCGTCACGAACGCGCGATATACGTCGTGAAACGATTTGCGCGAGCTTGGCTCGCGATATGGAATTTGTGTCGGAGTTGCCCGGAGTCGTTGCACGGTCACTGGAGGTTGAGGGGTGCTCAGTGGTCCTTTGCGAGTGCACTGGGGTCGACGACGGTCGACGGCGTCGCTCCGTCGATGGCAACAGTGGGTGTGAGGTTTGCAACGAAGTTTGAAAGAGAGAGAGAAATGGTGGGGCTCGGGTGTGGGTGTAGGAGAAAGTGAGGAAGATGTAGTGGGTGCAGAGGTATCGACTGGGGCAGTTCAGGGCAGTGGGGGATCGCCGGCGTCGGGCGTAGGTGGTGGTCGAGCTCGGTGGCGAGGGGATTGGGTGTGAAGGGGGTGCTCGGCAGGGATGCTCGGGTTGATGGAGTGTAGTGGTGAGGGGTTCTGTTGGTGGAGGAGGAGTGAGCGAGGGGTCACCGAGGGGTTGTCACCGTCGGAAGGGCGACGAGCGGAGTTGGGTCGGTAAGGTTTCGAGAGGGAGAGAGAGATGAGGGATTTGGAAAAACGAGAGGGAGAGCGAGGTGTGAAGGAGATAAGGGAGGTGAGAGGAGCGCGTCGTGGGGGCGAGGGCAACGGTACTGCGACGTGCGCGCGAGCGTTGGAGAGGGCGCGGGCGTGAGCTGCGGCGGAGGGAATGGGTTGGGGGAAAGTTACCGTTGGAGGAGAAAGGAGGGAATGGAAGAAGCGGGTCGGGTCGCTTGGAGTCGGGCTGGGCTTGGAGGAATGGGCTGGGCTGAGAAGTTTTTTAGAAATTCCATTTAATTAATTTTGTAGGCTGAGGGTTGAAACGGGCTGGGTAAATTTTAAAGGGAAAAAATTTTAAATGGGCTGAAGAGGGGGACGGGCTGAGAAGGAAGTTAATTTATTTGTTTGAAAAGAAAAGATTGGGCTGGGGTTAAATTAAAGAAGAATGGGCTTAAGAATATGTTAATATTTATTTTATTTTGGGTTTTAGTTTTGGTTTGGTCTTAGATTGTTTTAAGGGTTTGAAAGGATTTAAATATTAATCTTAACCAACCAATTCCCTACAGAAGTACGCGGGAAAAGAAAAGAAAAACTCGGGGAATTAGGAAAAATAGGAAACTTTTATTGAGATGGGAACGGGGATTTACAGACTCCCTTTCACTCAATACATGGGCAGCCGTTACGTACAGCTAGTACCACTGATGGCTTGTGGTTAAACCCACTGCCAGAATATTGACGAGTCTTTGGAGTCCCCCACTGAAAGTTTCCCAGTTCGGGAGAAACGTTGTAGAGGCCGTATTTTTTTATGGCAGGGTTCAAACATACGCGTGCACTTGTACACGTGTTATGATTCGGACGGATAATACTAGCGGGCTTTGGTTTAAGCCAGATCCTAGTATTATACTGTGTAGTTTTTGTCTCATTGCATTTGTATTCGGTCGAAATACAAATGCGGGTATGTATATATAGTTGCGGGGTTATCCTGTAATTTATTACGGGATCGCTTTTTGAAGTTGCCAGTTTGCATTCCGTTTCGGCCATTTTTCTTTCCTTCCTTCTTGGCTGAAATTCTTGCTTGTGAAGGTTTTTTTTTTGCCAAGTTTCTTTTATAAAATGGAGAGGCTTTTTTGCTGTGCCTTGTTCTCCAGCCAATTCCAGCAACATCTTGAACATTCTTGATTGAATGAGTCACATGGTGAGGTGTTCTTGCAATTATTGTTTTCTTTGGATAGCATTAGATGGTTTGTGAGATCTTTAACTTAGTGTTACCTCCTCCTCACTAGTGCTCTCCCCCTCTTCCTTTTCTCTGGCTTTTGGCCTAGAGCACAAAATGAGGTAGCCCCATTCTTTGTGTGTGAGGGATTTTCATATCATTGCAACACAAAATGCCATAGCTCATTTCCAAAGCAAAAATTCCATCACAACTCCTTTTGGCAACTTCAATTAACCGATCACCCGATTCGTTGGGTGACTCGAGACAAAGTATTCTACATCATCTCTACTTCAACCTTGGACACGTCGGCTCGCAAACTTTGTGTCCGAGTTGCCTCGGTTCAGAGGCGGGAGCCCGTATAAAGATTCGTTGATGTGGCGCAGTCTTCGGCGAGGAGGAAACCGTTGATCGATCGAGATCGGAGAGCGTACATCGTCAGTGCATCCGCAACATGCTAGGGACAGAGCTTAAAGACCGAAGGACACGGATCGATCGGTATAATCTCTAAACTCGCTATTACAGAATACTAGTTTACGGTTAATGGAACAATCCGAGTTTTAAGTTTGCGTTAGAGCCAGTTCTGTAAAAAGTTTTTTTTGTTCTGCATTTGGCCTCGGAAAGACGGCCGGGGCGCTGCCGCAGACTTACAGTGGTATCAGAGCAAAACTATTAACCGTTTACTAGTTGGTTTAGACAATGTTAAAGTAACAAAACCGGAACAAAACCTAAACGATGCCACTGGATTTATAGTTTCTATTGTTTTTGAAATGGTCCAGTAAAATTTTTTAAAGAAGTGCAGAAGCATACTGGGGAGACCACATGAACACAGCCCAAACACAGACCCTTGCCACCAGATTTTGGCTGGCCACTTCTCTCCATTTTCCGGTGAGGCCGGCTCAGTATTGGCCTCTGGTGTTTGTGTTTGGGGTGTGCTCAAGTCTCTGGGAATTTGATTCTGTGGTGTTGTTTATTTGGCCTAATTTGGATGTAGTTTTATCAGTGTGTTTAGGCTATATTGGGGTTATTTCGGAGTCGATATTTTCTAACATTGTTTAAGTTTTGCAGTGCTTTACAATATTATCTGTGACCGTGAATGTCATTCGATCGGTAAAACTTGTCTAATTGCTATAGTTCTTTTAGACGGGTTTTGCGAACGTGACATTCACATTGATGTTCTGTGTTGTGCTGTGATATTGCGGATTTGTCGTGGTGGATAGCTTGCGTGCAATAGTAGTGCAGTTTGGATATATTTGTACATTTGATATTGTGGGGCGAGCGTCCGACATATGGACTGTCGTCACTGCCTGTTTGTATATTATTCTTTTGGGGCACGATCGGGTTGAGATCGATGTACCCGTTGTATATATTTTCTTTTCTGTACTAGGATTTCCCCGCGGTGGAGTGAACGGATAGCCGGGTTCTGGAGGGCAACGAGTCCGCATCTCATGGCTTTGAGAGGGAAGAGGATCTCACTCTAGGATTGGCGGGCTATTCGTCCCACTCGTAGGGCGTATAGGTTGACCTAAGGAGGGGTGCTCAAGTTACCGGATTCCGTGAAGTGCTGGGTGGTCCATTCACGATGCAAACTAAGGCTTTTTCCATCTTCATAAGCCGTAAGGGTCTTATGAAGGTATTTCTCCCTGTGAGTCGAGAAGATCTCGTAGGTGTATTTTCTCCTTAGGAATCGTATGGATTCCTAAGTATGTTTTCCTCTTGTAAATCGTAAGGATCTTACAAGAGTATTTTCTCCTTACAAGTTGAGGGTGTTAGGGATATGTATGCCCTAGAGGTCATTATTGTATGGTATAGTGGATGCTTGGACATATACATGGAGGACTTTCTTGCTCGACATGATAGTATGCTATCTGGTTGCCTTTATCTTAACATGCTCACTGGTATTATTATACCGTCTCTCATATACATATTGATAAAGCCCTTAGGATGTTGGCTTGACTACCAGGACTATAATACAGATCATACTACTGGGACCTACGTAGTCCATAAGCACATCCTTCAATTGTTCCTAGTCGAGGGAATATCGAGACAGGGCATCGATATTCTAGAGTAGACTAGTGTGTACGTTTCTTGATCCTATATGGGGCGATGGTTGATCCCATATCTATTGGTGTTTGATATCAAAGATTGTATACAGGTGCTCATTAGAGAATGGGTACACCGAAAAGGACTCGCCGAGAACTCCTAGATGGTAATATATCTATCGTCAGATAGCATTTCTCTGGTGACACTGGTATAGATTAGTCTGTAGACCCAAGATCGTCATAGAGTCTTGTGTGGTTCCCACTGTGTGTTGATTTCCTCCCTACCACGGCTCAAAGGATTCGTGCAAACAGGTGGATTTTAGGTACAATCCCGAGTCACGTAGAGTCAATGAACGATAGGAGGGGTTTTGTCTCTCCCGGTATAGGGAGTTGATGTTGCGCTATGCTCGATTGGCTATAACAGGAAGTCCCTGTCCAAGGCTGTTGATGAGATTTACTGGTAAGTGTTATCAGTAGTTTCTCGTACCGTTATAGGCCTTACATCAGCATGACTTATCAAGTTATTGGGGTCTGACGATTCCACCCCCAAACTCGATACGCGACATATCAGACGAAGAGACCGGACTGTACGGTAATTATTACCTATAGGCTTCATAGGAGTTTGGACAAACTTGCTTGTTGATCTTCTATTCGCTCAATACCTGGATAGCCGTTACGTCCAGGTAGTACTGCTGACAGCTTGTGGATGACTGATATGATCATCACCTACTGTTGGCATATTGAAGAGTCTTTAGAGTCCCATATAGAAGTTTCCTGGTTCAAGCGAAACGAAGTAGGGAACATATATTGATATGTGTGGGGGCCTGATTAAATACGAGTATGTGATACCGTATTGTAATATGGAAGCCATTTGTTATCGGTTTGGTTATATGTGATATAACCGGATTATTGAATCAAGTGTTGATTTGAGAATGTGATATACAGATAAATGATATTAGTCGGTTATATGTGATATAACCGGATTATTAAATCAAGTGTTGATTTAATAATATGATATATATTTATATTGATATAATTGTATATTGACTAATATTATTGCTCACTAATTATATGCTTATCTTTATATATATATATATATATATTGATATATATATGATATATATATATATATTGATATATATGTGATATATATATATATATATATATATATATATTATATGAAGTATGGCATGGATTTTCTATTTTTAGAAAATAGAAAAAGAGATGAAAAATGGGGTGATTTTGGAAGGATAGGCATAGCATGGCTTATTCTATTTTATATTCATTTGTTTTTACTATTGAAGCATGGCTACAATTTTTAAGTGTTAAAAATTGTATGCTTCAATAATGGATGAGCCATTCTACACTTCATTCATGAATTCATTCCACACTTAGCCATTTACTTGAGAGCTCATATGATGAGTTTCTCTCTAGCTCTCTCCATTTTCCTCATCTCCACCTCCAAGCTCAATCCCTCACATGAGTTACGAAATCTTAAGCTTGTGAGAACTCTAGTGAGCAAACATAACCCATATTTCACCATCCTACACTAAATTAGCGCTTTGGTGTAGTGTGTTTCCTTCACTAAAGAGTTTAGTGAAGAGGTAGCTTGGATTAGCGGACTTCGGGTGGATCATCTTCGGCACGAAGGTCATCGAAGGAAGTTCGTTCAACCTTCAAGTGGAGCCTAGTGGAGTCGCATAGACTACAACCCGGAGCTTTAGAAGAGAAGGACACGGTCTACAAAGATTGTATCCATCCATCTCTTAGTATAGTTTCTTGATATCATAGTTAAAATCCTAATGATCTAGTTTGATCCTTGTTTAGTGTTGATTAGCACCTCTAAAATTTGAAAATTGCATGTATGATGCCGGTTTTAACTCTATCGTGGTGCTAGCATACACTTTCATGGTATCATAGATACGCTAGAACATTAGGAAAGGTCTTTACGATGTTAAAGTGTTCGATCGAGTTTCGAAACCCACAAAATTGCTTGTTTCTGTCAATTTTTCAAAAGTTGAAATTTTGGTGATTAAAAATATGCAGAAAATCGTGCAGGGTTTATATGGAGCCACAAGAAATTTGGAGCCCTAACTCCCTCAAAGAGTCGCGGAACCGCAGCCCTAACCCTAGTTTGGCCGCGGTTCCGCCGCAAGTTTGGGGTGTTATGGATTAATTTCTCTTGTGCTGCTCCATTCTTAAATTTGGCACTTTCTGGATGTTTTTGGTGATGCTCGAGTTGTTGAGGTCACTGGATTTTATGGGTGTTCGATAAATCGATCGAAATTTTTAATATCATATAGATTTTGATGATATGTGATATAAGTTTTAGAATCCAAAATAATTGGTTTTGTGAAAACTAGTTTGTATCTTGTACATTGTGGTCTCTTTTGATCGATTGCCACGAAGTTTCGATTCGGATCGAAACTCTGTCGCAATTACGTATCGTACGCGAATACTCGCCGAATAACTTTACTAGGTAGCCACACCCCATAGCCCCGACCAAGTAACTGCAGGAGAACCTCGTTGCCAAAAGCATCCACTCGGGTGCTCGCAACCACGGTGTTCCGCCTAAGTGCACTTCGTCGATGGCATCGGGGGTGCAGCCATCTACTAAAGTTTCCGACGAGCATTCGATTGGGTAGTCAGAAATCTTGTTGAATTTGCCGACTAAGTTATTGAAAAGTGTTTTCGATTTGAGACTAAAATGCAAGGTTTATAGGTGTCGGGACCCGGTTCTTGCTCACGGAGCAAAGTGCCACACGGAACAAGGTGTCACGCCAAGTGTCGTGTTAAGTGGGCGGGGGCCACCTCTTGAATCCGTGGGGGCCACCTCTTGAGTCCATGGGACCCACTGTAGAACAATGGGGACTCTTCGGAATACATTCCGAAAGGGGGAAGATCTGTACTATAAATGGAATGATACTACTCTTCAATACAGAGGCGCCTTTTAAGTGAACCGGAACTACAGGAGCTTGAGAACTCCGTAGTTAAGCATGCTCGGGCCAGGGAAGTCTTGGGATGGGTGACCTCCTGGAAAGTGGCCCCTGGTCGGGTCCGGTTCGCTCTAAAGAGAAAAACCGTGCGGTTTCGGCCAGAGCGGACAATACTCTCTGTATTGGAGGTAGGGCGTGACAGAATGGTATCAGAGCTGGTTCCTCAATAGTAGGTCCGTGGTTCGAGGACGAACCATTGTTCAAAGGTGGGGAGAATGTCGGGACCCGGTTCTTGCTCACGGAGCAAAGTGCCACACGGAACAAAGTGCCACGCCAAGTGTCGTGTTAAGTGGGCAGGGGCCACCTCTTGAATCCGTGGGGGCCACCTCTTGAGTCCATGGGACCCACTGTAGAACAATGGGGACTCTTCGGAATACATTCCGAAAGGGGGCAGATCTGTACTATAAATGGAATGATACTACTCTTCAATACAGAGGCGCCTTTTAAGTGAACCGAAACTACAGGAGCTTGAGAACTCCGTAGTTAAGCGTGCTCGGGCCAGGGAAGTCTTGGGATGGGTGACCTCCTGGGAAGTGGCCCCTGGTCGGGTCCGGTTCACTCTAAAGGGAAAAACCGTGCGGTTTCGGCCAGAGCGGACAATACTCTCTGTATTGGAGGTGGGGCGTGACAATAGGTTAGGCGTGAAATTCGGAATATGAGATGTTCCGGGTTTATGATATCTAAGAAAATACGTATTCTAATTATTGTAGTTTTTCATTTCTTTTCTGCGACCGTAAGTGTAATATGTGGGGTATCCCAAATCTCGTTGCTATATGTCAATGGAATTTGGGATATGCGTCTTTACTTACGTTGATGACATGTGATATTATGTGTTGGTGTGATATGTTATATTGGATCGTCGTGAATGAATAGCCGGGGGTTTTATGTGAGATGAGAGTTTTACAATTTTCATTCATGTAAAATTTGTATGTGATATTCTTTTATTGGGACACTTCCGGGTTGAGGATGATGTCACCGTTAATGTATATTATTTACTTTTCCGCATTTGGATAGACACAAGGGGGGCATAAATAGCCGGGTTCTGGAGTCCAGTGGAAGACCATCTCGAGGAGTCGAGACCGGGTCTTCTAGCTCTAGAATTGGCAGGGTTGCTTGCCGCTCTCGTAAGAGTCTAGGGATGTGGGTTTGGCTATTCATCACGACCGTGGAATATATGTTTTTCATTATTGGCTTAATTTAAAACACGGACCTCCTAATATATCCAATATTTCAAATGTTGATTTTGTTAGTTATATGTATGCCCTAGAGGCCATTACTGTACATGTGATGTATATTGTAGTGGATGCTTGGACATATATAGGGGGTACTTTCTTGCTCGACATGATAGTATGCTATCTGTTTGCTCTTTATCTTAACATGTATACTTATTGTCTCTCTATTACATGTTGATAAAACCCTTAGGATGAGTACTTGACTACCAGAATTATGAAGCAGATCATACTAGTGGGGAAGAGGTTAGAAAATCCATGAAGAAGAAGAAGATGAAGTGGAGATGAGAATGAAACTCATGAGGTGAGAAAAACAACCATGGGTGAGTTTATGTCATACGCTAACTCATGTAGAGAATAAACCATGGCTAATTTTAATGGTTAGGTTAATAAATATCTTAAGTAAAACAAAAAGAGTGGACTTAGTCAATAGTTCTACAAGTTTCCACTAAACTCAACCATGACAATTTTCCACTAATTTTGAATTACTTAATAATAAATATGAACCCACATTAAGCTAAGCATGGTGTGAGTCTCATACATCCATGTTGCATGTGTAACCTAGCATGACACACTAATATATATCATATATATATTATTTATGTAAAAAGAAAACAATACAATTAACATATATCACATATATGTTAAGTGTATCAAAAGTGAGAAAAAGAAATGCTTAAGTGAGCTAATATTAGTTAATGTAATTTAATATATCAAATATATAATTATACATTAAATTATTAAATCTACACTTGATTTAATAATCCGGCTATATCACATATAACCGACTAATATCATATGTATCAATTTATCGAATCAGCACTTAATCCGATAACCCGGCTATATCACATATAACCGGCCGATATCACATATCGCGAGAATAGAATGCGGTGTCACATACGCGCATTAATCTCGGTCCCCCACATATCACATATGTGCTCCTACTCCTTTCGCATAAACCAGGAAATCTCTGTGTAGGACTCTAAAAACTCGTCAATACGCCGGAAGAAGGTGATGATCATATCAAACACCCACAAGCCGCAAGCGGTCTGCTAAACGTAACGGCCACCCGGGTATTGAGCGATCAGAAGATCAACAAGCAAGCCTGCTCATACTTCTGCGAATCCAATCAGTAACACTACCGTACAGTCCGGTCTCTTTGTCAGATATGTTGCATATTGCAGCCTGGGGTGGTAAAATGTCAGACCCCAATAGCCTGATAAGTCATGCCGATGCAAGGTCCATAGCGGTTCGAAAAACTACTGATAACACTTACCAGTAAATCTCAGCAATCCAGGCTAGGGATTTCCTGTTATGGCCAATCAAGCATAGCGCAATATCAACCCCCAATACCGGGAGAGACGAATCCGCTTCTATCGCTCATTGCCTCCATGTGACTCGGGACTGTACCCAAAAACCATCTATTTGCACGATCTATTGAACGTGGTATGGTGGAAATAAAAGCACAGTGGGAATCACACAAGACTCTATGAGGATCTCGGGTCGACAGACTAAACTGTACCAGTGTCACCAGAGAACTACTATCTGACGATAGGTATAATACCATCTAGGAGTTCTGGGCGAGTCCGTTAAGTGTACCCAGTCTCCACCGAGCACCCGTATACCTTCTCTGATGTCAAACGCCAATGGATATGGGATCATCCATCGCCGATCATATAGGTCGAGAAGCGTATACGCTAGTCTACTCTGGAATATCAATGCCCCGTCTCGATACCCCCACGACTAGGAACATTTGAAGAATGTATTTACCGACTACCTCTGCCCCACTAGTATGATCTGCATCATAATCCTAGTAGTCAAGTACTCATCCTAAGGGCTTTATCAACATGTAATAGAGAGACAATAAGTGTACATGTTAAGATAAAGAGCAACCAGATAGCATACTATTATGTCGAGCAAGAGAGTCCTCCCTATATATGTCCAAGCATCCACTACAATATACATCACATGTACAGTAATGGCCTCTAGGGCATACATATAACTAACAATCTCCCACTTGCATTAAGGCCATTTGTTGCAGTATCTCATACTCAACATCCAATAGAAGTCTCTCTAAGGTAAGGCCTTTGTGAGTGGATCTGCCGTGTTATCCTTCGCGTCAACTCTCCTAACCTCGATCCCTTGGAGATCAATCATCTCCTTGATCAGGTGATACTTGCCTCAGAATATGTTTGGATCGTTGATGGGACCTGCGTTCTTAGGCCAAAGCCGCAACTCCATTGTTGTCACAATAACAGTTATTGGACGCTCAATGGTAGGAACCTTGTTCATCTCATGAACAAGAAATGTCCACACAGCCACTTTGGTAGTATCATTGGTAGCAATGCGTTCAGCCTTTATCGTCTAGTATGCCATGGTATCTAACTTGGAACTCTTCCAACATACCATCCCTCCACTGAGGGTAAAGACAAAGCCTGTGACTGACTTTCAGTCGTGCTTATCACTCTGGAAGCTCGAACCAAGAACTTTCTTTTAGTGCTTCTCAAGCACTTAAAAATTTCCTCCACAACTGTCCAGTGGTTATCCCAAGATCCGATTGATTCCTGATCACTACACCTAGTGAGTCATCTACATCTGTTCTGGTACATAACATTGCATACATGATAGAGCCTACTGCCAAAACATAGGGTATCCTTTGCACGCGAGCTCTCTCCAAATCAGTCTCGAGAGACATCTTTTTGGAAAGAGTGATTCATGAGTAAGTGGGCAAACCACCACGCTTAGAATCCACCATACTAAATCCCTTTAGTATGGTGTTAATGTACCTGGATTTGGGACAATCCCAACATCCACTTAGATCTATCATTATAGATCATAATCCATAAGATGTAGTAGGTATCATCCAGATCTTCCATGGAGAATCCTCGTGATAAGAGGAGCTTGGCCGAGTGTAGCATAGGAAACCATTTCCTGTCAAGAGTATTTCATCTACGTACAATACGTGTAAGAATACCTCACTCTCTACTACCTTCTTGTATATACATGGTTCATCTACCATTTTGATGAAGTCAGACTCCTTGACTGCCACATCAAAACAGATGTTCCAACCCCGTGATACTTGCATTGATCCTGATGGACTTAAGCATAGCTTTGAAAGTCTCAACTTTTCCATTTACACCAAGAATCTTCTCAAGATCCATTTTCTCCCGATGGGTTTTACCCCTTTAGGTGTAACATTCAAAGTCATACTTTATTAGTGTATATAGATTCTATCTTTGATCGCATAACATCCAGCCTTTTCACAGAGTCCACACTCGTGAAGGCCTGCCTGAACCTGGTTGGGTCATCATCTACCATGATGCAATCCTCGCTCCCACTGTCACCGAGAAGACCGTAGTATCTATCAAGTGGACGGGGAACCCTACCAGATTCATGGAGAGGCTAAGGTTCGTTGGAGACTATTGAATCCTTTGGATTTACCAAATCATCAGCTGTTAGTTTGTCTGGCTGGAACTCCTTCCAGTTCTACCTCATGACCACTAATTTCTTCATAAGAAATTCCTTTTCTAAAAAGGTGGTATGCTGAGAAACAAAACACCTTTTGCTCCTCAGTGTGGTAGAAGATATACCCACGCAAATGTTTGGGATATCCAAAAAACTTACAGAACTGACCTTGCCTCGAGCTTAACTGGATTTTGTTTTTCAACATAGGCCGGACAACCCCATATCTTAACTCGTTTAAGACATGGTCTTTTCCCATACCGTATCTCATATGGAGTGGTAGGCACTTATTTGGATGGAACCCTATTAAATAGACATGCAGCTTCTCAAGTGCATAACACCAAAAGGAAACAGGTAACTCAGCATTACTCATCATAGAGCGCGCCATATCTCATAGTGTGCGATACCTCCGCCCGATACACCGTTGTGATGTGGTTTATTCGAAGGAGTAAGCTGAGAGTCCCATTCTCCTTTTAGAAACTCCAGGAACTCCATGCGCAAGTATTCTCCTCCTCGATCACATCTAAGGAATTAATACTTCTACCCGTCTGGTTCTTAACTTCAAACTTATATTCCTTGAATTTCTCAAAAGCTTCAGACTCATGTTTCAACAGGAACACAGGTCTGAATCTTGAGAGGTTTTTGATGAGTGTAATGAAGTACAAAGAATCAACCCTGGCATGTGTAGACATCGGACCGTATACATCATCATGTATCCATCCCAAGAGTTCAGCAACTCTTCCTCCGTTTCCAGTAAACAGAGTATTGGTCATTTTACCTTTGAGACAAGACTGGCAAGTATCATAAGATGAAAAATTCGAACAGATTCGAATATTCATCCTTATGTAACTTAGCTAGTCGTGTCGTATTGATATGAGCTACTCTACAATGCCACAAGAAAGATTCGTTCATTTCTGAACTACTCCTCTTGTGTGTGTTTTATATACCTTGAACTGTGGTTTGATTTAGAATGTATATGCATCAACTCTTAATTCAGGAAAATGTTCACAACATTATCCTCCAATACAGAATTATATCCTTCTTTAACTTAATAAAGAATCTTATGTAATGTTGTATATCAGGTTCGGTATGTAATAACATTTATTCAGAATCAATGTATTTACTATTTGGTAATACACGATGATATTTGCCAACTTATTAGGCTGCAACAATTGCACCATTTTCTAACACTTAGAGACATATCACCCATTCTCTGTTCTCTACCTTTCGTTAGCCCATGTAACAAATTACATATACGGGATCCTGTTCCGGTATCTCATACCTAGGACGTAGAGGATACTGAGAAACAGTTCTCAGTAACGAATACACCCGAAGAATATGCATCAACATGCTCATTCATCGATTCGGTCGCGTAGAAATCCGGATATTCCCCTATTTCCTGCTCGAACTTATAACAATTATAAGTTAGAACGGAACCAACGTTCCCTAGCTCGGTATAATAAGCAGGTTCGGTCAATGCATCCATATTATTATCTTGATTAAGGAGTTAAAGGATTTTAATCATCCATTGATCTACCCTAATCCTACGAACCTTATCAAGCGGAGAATTACTCGCGCATGATGGAGATAAAAGAACGGATAGAGATCATGATGTAAATAAAGAAAATAAAATGCAATAAGAATAAAACAACTACCTTTATTAATCAACTTGCTCAATTACACTTTGTTCCTTTAGAAAATGATTACAAAACCCTAATTTGCTTCTCGATCTCTTATTAATAAGGTAGATGAATAGATGCTGATCAACCTGGATTCTTGAGCCGTCTTGGACTTCGTGATCTCGTCCGTTTGATGATTTTTTCAAGAGGGACTCTCGGTCCTTTAAATAGTCTCAAAGCCAGAATCCCTAGTTTCCTAATACGGTAACTAGCTGTTAGGATCCTACCCAAAAAATCATGTATCTCAACTCCCCTATACGGCCGCAGATCAACCGTGTTATGTGGGTTTTGGCCACGGTTTATCCGCAGATTGGGGGAGTTAGGGATTCATCTTTCTGGGGCTTCATCTCTATAACACGTGGTGATCTTTTGAATATATGGATTTTGAAAATCTTCTCTAAGTCTCTGCCAGAATTGATTTCTTTGATTTACTTGAATATTTCGGCAGATTTGATCTCGCCAACTTGGATTTCCTTGATTTCAGTCCTGATATAATTTCTGCACAATATCTCAAAGAATAATGTTAGTAGAATTTGTTTTTATTGAGATATTATCCTAACCATTTGATATGATATTATAGTTTAAGAAAATTGGTTAAAGATATTTGATATGGTATGCATATTTAAATGGACTAAATATTATATAGATATTATATGCTTACATTTTCCTTCATAATGTTAATTATAATATATAAACATATGAAAATAGTATTTTTACAGATAAACCATCATATGTGTCATATTTATAATAAACACCTTTTATTATATAAAAATAGTAAGGAAAATGTCATATCAATTGCACGATATTTTTGACTGAACACATGATATGGTCGCTACCAGGAGAGAGAGAGAGAAAAAAAACATTCAGCGTATGCTCTTGCAAGATCAGATTGGTTATGATTTTATCTAATCAGGATAGCTCCCACTGTTTTTATCAAATCTACCTTCAAACCCTAAAAGGTAAGACTAGTCGGGATTAATTACACCCTACAAGTTCGCTAATTTTTCGGCCAGGCCAGTGTCGGTACTTTGAGGAAGGTTCCCTGTGCTTTCGCACGGACCTAATTAAAATAAAACTCGTTTTCCCAGGGGCATCTGTTAACACCTTTCTAGACACCTATTTGATCGACTAATTTTAATGTGTAAAACTCTCCCAGGAGTAACTCTTACTCGCAGTGGGTATCGGGATCCAACTATCTCACAGAAGGTATGCAATCTCATTGAAAATTTCAACACTTGAAATTCCCGATAATATTTTGCCCTTAGCAACTTATGACCTTGGCTAAGGTCAAAAAATCATAAACGCTAGCCAAGTTCAACCCGTCATTTCTTGATTGAATTAAACCCACCCGTACGACCCTTAGTTAAGGTCAACAAAGTCATACGACCACCTTAACTCAATCGCATCATATGCTTGTAGATAAACATTAATTAGCTACCGCACACTACGCCTTGGCTAAGGTCAACAAACGCAGCACGAATACTACAAATTACTTATCTGAAATGACGGAGGGCTACGACAGATTTTTAAGAAAACCTTTTGCGTAATGAACTTGATATCGTTGTAGGATCGAGTAATTTTTAAAAGGAGTGTTTTTAAGGCCTTTACTAGTTTTGCTAAAGATGTCACTCCCAGTGAAGGGATCTCGGCTCTTTCCTCATCGAATGATCTCGGCACTTTCTGTTAGTTATATGTATGCCCTAGAGGCCATTACTGTACATTGGATGTATATTGTAGTGGATGCTGGGACATATATAGGTAGGACTTTCTTGCTCGACATGATAGTACGCTATCTGGTTGCTCTTTATCTTAACGTGTATACTTTCTGTCTCTCTGTTACATGTTGATAAAGCCCTTAGGATGTGTACTCGACTTCCAGGACTGTGATGCAGATCATACTAGTGGGGCATGGATAGTCCATGAGTACATCCTTCAATGTTCCTAGTCGAGGGAATATCGAGACGGGGCATCGATATTCCAGAGTAGATTAGCGTATATCTTCTCGACCCATGCGATGGACGATGGATGATCCCATATCCATTGGTGTTTGACATCGGAGATGGTATGCGGGTGC
The DNA here is from genome assembly GCA_030015575.1 of Agapanthus africanus. Classification (NCBI taxonomy): domain Eukaryota; kingdom Viridiplantae; phylum Streptophyta; class Magnoliopsida; order Asparagales; family Amaryllidaceae; genus Agapanthus; species Agapanthus africanus. Next base: position 24,595,510 of record CM057339.1, on the reverse strand, counting down.
TCAGTGAAGACTGGGTACACTGAACGTACTTGCCGAGAACTCCCAGATGGTATTATACCTCACGTCAGACGGCAGTTCTCTGGTGACACTGGTGCAGCTTAGTCTGTTGACCCGAGATCGTCATAGAGTCTTGTGCGTCTCCCACTGTGCTTTGATTTCCACCCTACCACGGCTCTACTGAGTCGTACAAACAGGTGGTTTTTGGGTACAGTCCCGATTCACATGGAGGCAATGAGCGATAGGAGGGGATTCGTCTCTCCCGGTATTGGGGGTTGATGTTGCGCAATGCACGACTGGCCATAACAGGAAATCCCTGGCCAGGGTTGCTGTGATATACTGGTAAGAGTTATCAGTAGTTTCACGAAAGTTATGGACCCTACGTCGACATGACTTATCAAGCTACTGGGGTCTGACGTTTACCACCCCTAGGCGAGATATGCGACATATCAGACGAATAGACCGGACTGTACGGTAAGTGTTACTGGTTGGATTCACAGGAGTGTGAGCGGGCTTGCTCGTCGTTCTTCTGATCGCTCAATACCCGGGTGGCCGTTACGTTTAGCAGACCGCTTGCGGCTTGTGGATGCTTGATATGATCATCATCTGCTGCCGGCGTATTGACGAGTCTTTAGAGTCCTACACAGAGGTTTCCTGGCTCAAGCGAAACGAAATAGGAGTGCATATGAGATACGTACGGGACCGAGAATAATGCATGTATGTGATACCGTATTCCATTCTCGCGATGAATGTATCGAATGGTTATATGCGATATAACCTAGATATCGAATCAAGGATTGATTCGATAAGCCGATACACAGGATACTAGTCGGTTATATACGATATGACCGAATCGTTAAATCAAGTATTCATTTAATGATTTAATGCATAATTATACATTTGATATATTACTTTGCATTAACTAGTATTGGTTCACTTTAAATGGATTTTCTCACTTGAATTGTGCAAGTTGTATATGTGATATACATTTGTGCACATGATTGTATCATGTTTGATGATACATGCTTACTTGGTTAAGTGTAAAGAATTAAACCATGGTTAAACTAATGATTAGGGTTTTGTTTTTTCATTTACTTATTTATCTATTTATTTATCTTTTTCATTTTGGAAAGGAGAATGACAAATAGTGGATTTTCTTTGTTTGCTAGTTGAAGGTTCTTGAAGCTTTGAACTAGTCCACCATTCTTGTCTTATACTTAACCCTAACCATTCAAGTTAACCATGGTCCATTCTCTACAATTAACCAAGGGTTAATATATGATAAGTATTGATTTATTTATCTAATTATTCAACACTTTAATATATCTTCTTCTTCTTCTTCTTCTTCTTCTTCTTCTATGAAGAAAAGCTTGCTACATCAATGGCAAGTGATGAAAACAAGTGAGAAATCCAATTCTAAAGTGAACCCACCTCCTATTTCTTCATCCTCTACCTCTTGCCAAGTTGTATAGGGTGTTTCCTTCACAAGTTTTCAAGGCTTGGTGAAGTTGGAGCTTGATCTTGTGATGCCTCGACGTAGATCATCTTCGGCATCGAACCGACGACCAAGTCCGCCCTTTTCTCCGATGAAGCCGATGCTAGAGTCATGGTTTGATTTGGACAGCGGAGGGACCTCATCACGGAGCCTAGGACGTGGAAGACCGCATCTACAAAGGTTGTAGCCCTTTTCCTCTTAGATAAATTCTTTTATTTGCATTGCATCGCCTTGTTTTCTAGTTAACGATCCGTATTAGGGTTTGTAGGCACAAGGAAAAATTTAAATTGGCCGTGTTTGATGCCTTGTGAGACTTCATTAGTGTGCCTAGGAACCCTACAGTGGTATCAGAGCCTAGCTAGAGCCTTAGGCGATGCGTAGACGGAATTAGAAGTCCGATCGAATCAAAACCCAAACCCAAATTTGCTCTCTGGACAATTTTGAAAAACAGCGTTTTTTCCATATTAAAAATATGCAGAAAAACCAGCAGGAGATTATAAGAATTACTGAGAAGCCCGTACCCCTGAATCCACCATAGTGCGGCGGAACCGCGGCATTAGCATGGCTAATGCGGCGGTTCCGCGGCCATGTGATCTCTTCTTGCGTTGAATTTTGCACAGTAATTTTTAATTTGCGGTGCTGGTTTTCCTGGGAATTTTTAATAATTTTTCAAGAGTTGAATTTTCTGGGTTGTATTAGGGACTCGGTGTATCGATCGGATTGTCTAATTTTGTCAGTGTGTTTTTCCGGGTATTTTTAGAATATGTTAAAAAGTTCGACCGGATATAAATACCCACTTTTTCCCCTACCGGGAAATTTCCAATTGTTGGATTTTTCCGTAGTTTAACGACATTCTAAGTAGTGCAAGTAACGCGATGGTCCCTCTAGAAGACAACAAACCTTAACTCGATTATGTGACCGTCTTGAACTGCCCTTTGAACCTTCGGGTTTGGGGCAGTACGGCGTGCCACATGTGAGGCGTTGGCTTGACCCTTCTACGGCTGGACCGTTGGTTCTGAGGCACGAACTGAATGTTTTTAGACTTATTTCATGTGTTGGACTGTATCGGGAAAACTTGGGTGTTCGATTGTTCGATCGGAAAGTTTAACATTTTCTATCTTATCCGGAATGTGATACAACAATTGAAATTCACAAGTAGTTATGAGATAACTGAATGAATATTATAAACATAGCAGTTTAGTCTCACTTGATCGGTTGCCACGGAATTTTGATGTGATCAAAAGTCCGTCGCAATCACGTAGCGTACGCGGATACTCGCCGGGTAAACTTAATAGACAGCCTCACTCCATAGCCCCGACCAAGTGACTGTAGGAGAACCCCGTCGCCGAAAGCATCCGTTCGGGTGCTCGCGGCAGCGGTGTTCCGCCTTGGTGCACTTTATCGACGGAGTCGGGGGTGCGGCCGCCTACTAAAGTTTGCGATGAGCATTCGATCAGGATGTTGGGAATCCTATTGAATTGCCCGACTTGGTATTGAAAAGTGTTTTCGATAATGAGACTAAAATGCGGGGTTTATAATTGTTAGGCATGCGATGTCTAAAGAACTCATTTGGTCAGGCATGCGATGTCTGAGGTGGTTGCGGATTCCAACTGTTGTAGTTTTACACTTTCTTTTCTGTGACCATAAGTGTAATATGTGATATCGCCGGTTTCGTTGCTATATGTCAACGACAATTGGGATGCGCATATTTACTTACGTTGATGACATGTGATGTTATGTGTTGCTGGATATGTTATATTGGATCGTCGTGTTTGAATAGCCGGGGTTTTTTTTATGTGAGATGAGTGTTTTTCATTTTCATTCATGTAAATACTTGTATGTAATATTCTTTTATTGGGGCACTTCCAGGTTGCGGAAGATGTCACCTTTTGTATATTATTTACTTTTCCGCATTAGGATAGACCCAAGGAGGGGAGCACAAGTAGCCGGGTTCTAGGGTACAGTGGGAGACCATCTCGAGGAGTCGAGTCCGGGTCTCCTAACCCTAGAATTGGTAGGGTTGCTTGCCGCTCTCGTAGGGGTCTAGGGGTGTGGGATAAGCTATTCATCACGACCGTGGAATCCGTGTTTTATACTGGCTCGTATTGAAAACACGGACGTCCTAGTATATCCAATATTTCATATGTTTCTTCTGCTGTGATTTATCTGTGATGTGATCATGTGATGTTCTGTGACAGATATTATATATAGTATATATGATATATTATATAAACATTGCTTATGTTTTACACCCGCGCTAGCCCTGCCCCGCTCTACCGTTAGTTACCTAACCTAACGGTGCAGACGGGACATCGAGGCGAATACGGATGGCATAAGCGTACGTTATATTTATCTGTGATGTTTAGGTGGACTTAAATGATGGGATATTCATTAATGAGATTAATGAAAGAAAATAAACCTAATTGATTTTGTGGAATCGAATTTCAAAATAAAAACAGGTAGCTACAGTTCTTGCTTTGCATCGCGGTGTTCATTATAGAACATCCTGCACCTTATTCGATGAGGAAAGGACCGAGATCCCTTCACCGGGAGTGACTCCTTTAGCAATAACTGGCAGATGCTACAACCCTCGGTTTGTCTTTGATCGCTTCTATAGTTTCCGCTTTGCACAGTGATATATATGATATATCCCGCACCTCATTCGACGAGGAAAGGGCCGACGATCCCTTCACCGGGAGTGACCCCTTTAGCAAAACTAGAAAAGCCTCGAAAACATTCCATTTAAAAACCATTTGATTCCGCAACGAGATCAAGTTCAAAGCGTTAAAGGTTTTCATAAAAACCATTCGCAACCGTCCGTCATTTTAGGAAGTAGAGTACTTAGTATTCGTGCTACGTTTGTCGACCATAGCCGAGGCGTAGTGTGCAGTAGCTAAGTGATGTCTTCCTACACAGCATATGATGCGATTAGTTAGGACAGTCATGTGGCTTTGTTGACCTTAGCCAAGGGTCATGTGGGTGGGTTTAATTAATCACGAAATGACGGGTAGAACTTGACTAGTACCTATGATTTGTTGACCTTAGCCAAGGTCATAGGTGCTAGGGGTAAAAACCATTATCGGGAGTTTCAAGTGTTGAAATTTGCAATGAGATTGCATACCTTCTATGTGATAGTTGGATCCCGATACCCACTGCGAGTAATTGTTACTCCTGGGAGAGTTTTGCACTTTACAATTAGCCGATCAAGTAGGTGTCTAGAAAGGTGTCAACGGGGTTACGCCTCTGGGAAAACGAGGTTTACTGTAATTAGGTCCGTGCGAAAGCACGGGGAACCTCCTTCAAAGTACCGACACTGGCCTGGCTGAAAGATTGGCGAACTTGTAGAGTGCAATTAATCCCGGCTAGTCTTTCCTTTTAGGGTTTGAAGGAAGATTTGATAAAAACAGTGGGAGCCATCCTGATCAGATAAAATAATAACCAATCTATTCTTGCAAGAGCGCACGCTAAGTATTTTCTTCTCTCTCTCTCCAGGTAGCGACCATATCACGCCTTAATCAAGATAATAATATGGATGTATTGACCGAACCCGCTTGTTATACTGAGCTGGGGAACGTTGGTCCCGCTCCAACTTATAATTGTTATAAGACAGAGCAGGAATTAGGGGAATACCAGGATTCCCATGCCGCCCAAACGAAGAAAGTGCATATGATGCATCTCCTTCGGGTGTGTTCATTACAAAGAACTGTTTCTCAGTATCCTCTGCATCCTGGGTATATGATACCGGATCAGGATCCCAGATGTGTAATATGTTACATAGGGCTACAAAAGGGTAGAAAAACTGAGAACGGGTGATAAGTTTCATGAGACAGAAAACGGGGCAAATGTTGCAGCCAAGTCTGTTGGTCACTATCACCCTGTATTACTAATACATTGATTCTGAACAAATGCTATTAGATACCGAACCTGATATACAAAATCATATCAGTCTCTTTATAAGTAAAGAATTGATAAAATTTTGTATTGATGGATAATGTTTTGAACATTTCCTATATCAAAAGTTGATCGGTTCAGGCACGTTATCTAAAAGCATTGACGTTCTAAATCAAACTACAGTTCTTAGTATACAGAACACACACAAGAGGAAGAGTTCAGAATTGAACGATTTCTTCTTGAGGTATTGTAGACTAGGTCAGATCAATGTGACCCGACTAGCAAGAGTTACATAAAGATACATATTTAAATTAGTTTGAATTTACATCTTGTGAAACTCACCAGTCATGTCACAAAGATAAAATGACCATAGCTCCGTTTACTGGAAACAGAGAAAGAGTTAATGAACCCTTGGGATGATACATGTTGATGTATGTAGGTCCCCTGTCTACACATGCCAAGACCGATTCTTTGTACTTCATTACGTTCTCTGATAATTTCTCAAGATTCAGACATATGTTCCTGTTGAAACACAAGTCCGAACCTTTTGAGATATTCACAGAATATAAGTTAGAAGTAGAGAACCAAAAAATAAGGGTATAAGTATTATGTCCTATGATGAGATCAGGGAGGAGAATACTTGTGCATGGCATTCCTGGACTATTCTAAAGGAAAATAAGATTCTCTCTCAGTGTTACTCCTCTGAATACACCACAGCACAACGGTGTATCGGGGTGGAGCAATCACACAATATTAGATATGGTGTGCTCCATGATGAGTACTACTGAGTTTCCTATTTCCCTTTAGGGAGTTATGCACTTATGAAGTTGCATACCTATTGAATAGGGTTCGAATCAAATCAGTGCGTACCACTCCATATAAGATATGGTATGGGAAGAGCCTATCTCTTAAATAAGTTAAGATTTAGGATTGTTCGGCCTATGTCTAAAGCAAAATCCGGACAAGATCGAGGCAAGATCAGTTCTGTAGAACTGGAAAGGTTCCAGCTGTACAAAACTGCTAATGATTTGACAGAACCAAAGGATTCAATAGTTTCCGACGAACCTCAGCCTCTCCGCCAATCTGGTAGGGTTCCTCATCTGCCTGAGAGATACCTCGGTTTCTCGATGACAGTGGGAGCGAGGAATGCATCATGAGATGATGACCCAATTAGTTTCGAACAGGCCATCGAGAGTAGGGACTCTGTAAGAATGGCTGGATGCTTAGCGATCTAAGATGGAATCCTTATACACCAACAAAGTATGGACTTTGGTTGCTATATCTGAAGGGTTAAATCCCCATCAGGAGCAAGTATATCTTGAGAAGATTACTTGGTGTAGATGGAAAAGTTGAGACTTTCAAAGCTAGACTTGTTAAAGGTTTTAGTCATCAACCAGGTGTGGATAATGATGAAACCTTTTCTAGGGACTATGCTTAAGTCCATCTAGATCCTACTTGCCATTGCTGCATACCATGACTACGATATCTGGTGGTTGGGTGCCATGACTACTTTTCTAAATATTGATTTAGAAGAGAACGTCTATAAGAACACAGCCAGAGGGCTTCATAAACAATGGGAGCAGCGGAAACGTGTGCAAGTTGATTTAGATAATGAAGCAGGCATCGCGGAGTTGGAACGTCTGTTTTGATGTGATAGTCAAAGTGTTTGACTTCATCAAAATGGTAGATGAACCTTGTATATACAAAAAGGGCAGTAGGGAGTATAGTGGTGATCTTCGTATTGTACGTAGACAACATACTCTAGATAGGAAAAGAGTTTCCTATACTACGATCGGTCAATCTCCTATTATCACATGGATTCTCCAAATAGGATAAAGGTGATACCTTCTCGATCCTGGGGAGAATCGCTGGAAAAGTTCCAGAGTGATAAGGACGACTGAATGTCAGTCGCAGGCATTGTCTTTACCCTCAGTAAAGGGACGGTATGTTGGAAGAGTTCCAAGCTAGATACCGTGGCAAACTAGACGATAAAGGCTGGTAACATCGCTATTTAAAGATACTACCAAAGGGGTAGTTTGGGTGTATATTGGTTCATAGGATGAACGAGGATCCTACCATTGTGTGACAATGGAAATGAGGCTTTGGCCCTGGAACCCTGGTTCCATCAGTGACCCAGACATATTCTGAGGAAGCATCACCTGATCATGGAGATAGTAGATCTCCAGGGTGATCGAGGTTGGGAGAGTAGACTAAGAGGACAACACGGAGGATCCACTCACGAAGGCTTTTTCCCAGAGAGAGACTTATATGGGATGGTTGAGTATGTGATACTGCAACCACTGCTACAGATGGCCCTAGTGCAAGTGGGAGATTGTTAGTTATATGTATGCCCTAGAGGCCATTACTGTACATTGGATGTATATTGTAGTGGATGCTGGGACATATATAGGTAGGACTTTCTTGCTCGACATGATAGTACGCTATCTGGTTGCTCTTTATCTTAACGTGTATACTTTCTGTCTCTCTGTTACATGTTGATAAAGCCCTTAGGATGTGTACTCGACTTCCAGGACTGTGATGCAGATCATACTAGTGGGGCCTGGATAGTCCATGAGTACATCCTTCAATGTTCCTAGTCGAGGGAATATCGAGACGGGGCATCGATATTCCAGAGTAGACTAGCGTATATCTTCTCGATCCATGCGATGGGCGATGGATGATCCCATATCCATTGGTGTTTGACATCGGAGATGGTATGCGGGTGCTCAGTGAAGACTGGGTACACTGAACGGATTCGCCGAGAACTCCCAGATAGTATTATACCTCACGTCAGATGGCAGTTCTCTGGTGACACTGGTGCAGCTTAGTCTGTTGACCCGAGATCGTCATAGAGTCTTGTGTGTCTCCCACTGTGCTTTGATTTCCACCCTACCACGGCTCTACTGAGTCGTGCAAACAGGTGGTTTTTGGGTACAGTCCCGATTTACATGGAGGCAATGAGCAATAGGAGGGGATTCGTCTCTCCCGGTATTGGGGGTTGATGTTGCGCAATGCACGACTGGCCATAACAGGAAATCCCTGGCCAGGGTTGCTGTGATATACTGGTAAGAGTTATCAGTAGTTTCACGAAAGTTATGGACCCTACGTCGACATGACTTATCAAGCTATTGGGGTCTGACGTTTACCACCCCTAGGCGAGATATGCGACATATCAGACGAACAGACCGGACTGTACGGTAAGTGTTACTGGTTGGATTCACAGGAGTGTGAGCGTGTAGGGTTCCTAGGCACCTTAATGAGGTCACACAAGGCATCGAGCATGCCATATTAAAATTTTAACGGTGCCGAGAGACCCGACTACGGATCGTTTGCTAGATGTTTAGGCGAAACTAAAAGCTAGTTAACAGTTAACTACTGGGATACGGAAATTACAACCTTTGTAGATCCGGATATCCACCTCCACGGCTCCGCAAGGGCGTCCTCTCGCTGTCCATCTTGAAGCTTGAACTCTCGTGACGGCTTCATCGGAGAAACGTGCGGAATAGCTCGTCGGCTTCGTGTCAAAGACGATCTACGTCGAGGTTGCACAAACTCAAGCTCCGACTTCACAAACTTGTGAAACTTGTAAAGTAAACACCCAAAACAACTTGGCAAGAGGTAGAGGGTGAAGAAATAGGAGGTGGGTTCACTTTAGAATTGGATTTATCTCACTTTAACTCAAGTTGCCATTGGAGTAGCAAGCTTGAAGAAGAAGAAGAAGATGAGCTCAAGAAAAGATTATGATAAGTCTCTTGTTAAAAATAAATTTAAAATCAAATACTTATCATAACTTGAACTGGGGTTAAGTGTAGAGAATTAACCATGGTCACTAGGATGGGTTAGGGTTAAGCATGAAGATAAGGATGGTTAGCAAAGTCAAAGCTTCATGAAGCTTCAACTTAAAACAAAAAGAGCCACCATTCTTATCTTAATTTATTTCAAATAAATAAATAAACAAATATGCAAAACCCTAATTATCAATTAACCATGGATTAATTCTATAAACTTAACTAATGATCAAGTATCATCAAACATGATACAAAAAGTGCACAAAAGTATATCACATATACAATGTGCAATCCAAGTGAGAAAAATCCGTTTAAAGTGAACCAATACTAGTTAATGCAAAGTAATATATCAAATATATAATTATACATTAAATCATTAAATCAACACTTGATTCAATGATCCGGTCATGTCGCACATAACCGACTAGTATTCAATGCATCGATTTATCGAATCAATGATTCGATAACTAGGTCATATCGAATATAACCATTCGAAACATATATCGCGAGAATGAAATGCGGTATCACATACACGCATTATTCTCGGTCCTGAATATATCTCATATGCGCTCCTATTTCGTTTCGCTTGAGCCAGGAAACCTCTGTGTAGGACTCTAAAGACTCGTCAATACGCCGGTAGCAGATGATGATCATATCAAGCACCCACAAGCCGCAAGCGGTCTGCTAAACGTAACGGCCACCCGGGTATTGAGCGATCTGAAGATCGACGAGCTAGCCCGCTCATACTCCTGCGAATCCGACCAGTAACACTTACCATACAGTCAAGTCTCTTCGTCTGATATGTCGCATATCAAGTCTAGGGGTGGTATACGTCAGACCCCAATAACCCGATAAGTCGTGCTGATGTGAGGCTCGTAACGGGTCGAGAAACTACTGGTAACACTTACCAGCAAATCTCTGATCAGCCCTGGCCAGGGACTTCCCTGTTACGGCCAATCGAGCACTGCGCAACATCAACCCCCAATACCGGGAGAGACGAAACCCCTCCTATCGCTCATTGCCTCCATGTGACTCGGGACTGTGCCCAAAGACCACCGTTTTGCATGCCCTCATGGACGTGGTAAGGTGGAGATCAAAGCACAGTGGGAATCACACAAGACTCTATGACGGTCTCGGGTCTACAGACTAACCTGTACAAGTGTCACCTGAGAACTGCCATCTGACGTGAGGTATAATACCATCTGGGAGTTCTCGGCGAGTCCGTCCAGTGTACCCAGTCTCCACTGAGCACCCGTATACCATCTCTGATGTCAAACACCAATGGATATGGGATCATCCATCGCCCATCACATGGGTCGAGAAGCGTATACGTTAGTCTACTCTGGTATATCGATGCCCCGTCTCGATACACCTACGACTAGGGACCTTGAAGGATGTACTTATGGACTACCATGTCCCCACTAGTATGATCTGCATCATAGTCTAGGTAGTCAAGTACAAATCCTAAGGGCTTTACCAACATGTAACTATAAGACAGTATAAAGAGACTAGTGTACATGTTAAGATAAATAGCAACCAGATAGCATACTATCATGTCGAGCAAGAAAGTCATCTCTATATATGTCCAAGCATCCAATATAATATACATAATCTGTACAATACTGGCCTCTAGGGCATACATACAACTAACAATCTCCCACTTGCACTAGGGCCAGCTGCTGTAGTATCTCATACCGAGCATCCCGAAGAGTCTCTCAAACTGTATCTGGGGAATGGCCTTCGTGAGTGGATCCGCCGTGTTGTTCTTCGTGTCAACTCTCCTGACCTCGATCTCCCGGCGATCAACTATCTCCCGGATCAGGTGATACCGCCTCAGAATATGCCTGGATCGCTGATGGGACCTGGGTTCCTTGGCCAAAGCCACCGCTCCATTGTTATCGCAATACAAAGGTATTGGATGCTCAATGGATGGAACCACTCCAAGTTCAGTAATGAACTTCTTGAGCCAGACAGCTTCTTTAGCAGCATCGTTGGCAGCGATGTATTCAGCCTCCATCGTCGAGTCTGCCACGGTTTCCTGCTTGGAACTCTTCCAGCTAACCGCCCCTCCGTAAAGGGTAAAGACAAAACCCGACTGCGACTTAGAGTCGTCCTTATCACTGTAGAAGCTCGAATCGGTAAAGGACTCCACTTGGAGTTCTCCGTTACCATACACCAAGAATATATCTCTAGTCCTTCGCAAGTACTTGAGAATGCTCTTCACAGCTGTCCAGTGACTCTCTCCAGGATCAGCTTGATACCTGCTCACTACACTTAGTGAGTATGCTACATCGGGTCTGGTACATAGCATCGCATACATGATAGAGCCTACTGCCGAAGCATAGGGTATCCCTTGCATGCGAGCTCTCTCCAAATCAGTCTTGGGAGACATCTCTTTGGAGAGAGTGACTCCAGAGATCGTGGGTGAGTTCCCACGCTTGGACTCTTCCATACTAAACCTCTTTAGTATGGTGTCAATGTACCTGGATTGGGACAATCCCAAAATCCGTTTGGATCTATCTCTATAGATCCTGATCCCCAATATGCATGAGGCATCACCAAGATCTTTCATTGAGAATCTTTGTGATAAGAAGAGCTTGACCGATTGCAGTATAGGAATATCATTTCCTATCAAGAGTATGTCGTCCACGTACAATACGAGGAAGACAACCTTACTCTCTGCCACTTTCTTGTAGATACATGGTTCATCTGGATTTTTGACGAAATCAAACTCTTTGATGACGACGTCAAAGCAGATGTTCCAACTCCGCGATGCTTGCTTTAATCCATAAATGGATTTAAGCAGCTTGCACACCTTCCCGCTGCTCCCACTGTCTACGAAGCCCTCTGGCTGAGTCATGTACACGCACTCTTCTAAATCACCATTTAGAAAGGCGGTCTTAACATCCATTTGCCAGATTTCGTAGTCATGAAAGGCAGCAATGGCAAGCATGATTCGGATGGATTTAAGCATAGCCACTGGAGAAAAGGTTTCGTCATAGTCCACACCTGGTCTTTGACAAAAACCCTTTGCTACAAGTTTAGCTTTGAAAGTCTCCACTTTCCCATCTACACCAAATTTCTTCTTGAAGATCCATTTGCTCCCAATGGGTTTTACCCCTTCAGGAGCAACTTCCAAAGTCCATACTTTGTTGGTGTACATGGAATCCATCTCGGACCGCATAGCATCCAGCCATTTCACTGAGTCCCCACTCGTGATGGCCTGCTCGAAGCTAGTTGCGTCATCATCCTCCATGATGCAATCCTCACTACCACCATCAATGAGAAAACCATAGTATCTCTCAGGTGGACGAGGAACCCTACTAGATCGGCGGAGAGGCTGGGGTACGTCGGGCACCACTGAATCCTCTGGTTCTACTAAATTGTCAGTTGCAGTTTGTGGTGCTGGAACCTCTTCCAGCTCTACCTCTATGCCATTAATTTCTTTTGCAAGAAATTCCCTTTCCAAAAAGGTGGCATGTTGAGCAACAAACACTCTTTGTTCCTCAGCTTGGTAGAAAAAATATCCTTGAGAATTCTTAGGATATCCCACAAACTTGCAAAGGACTGATCGTGCCTCGAGTTTGTCCGGATTTTGCTTTTTCACATAGGCCGGACAACCCCATATCTTAATTCGCTTAAAATATGGTCTCTTCCCACTCCATATCTCATATGGTGTGGTAGGTACAGATTTAGACGGAACCAGATTCAATAGGTATATGGCTGTCTCAAGCGCATACCCCCAAAAGGAAATAGGTAACTCAGCATTACTCATCATTGAACGCACCATATCTAATAGGGTGCGATTCCTTCGTTCCGATACACCGTTGTACTGTGGTGTATAAGGAGGAGTAAGCTGAGAGAGAATCCCATTCTCTTTTAGATAATCCAGGAATTCACTGCTTAAGTATTCACCTCCTCGATCAGATCGAAGAACCTTAATACTTTTGCCCGTTTGGTTCTCTACCTCGTGCTTATATTCTTTGAATTTCTCAAAAGCTTCAGACTTGTGTTTCAACAGGAACACATGCCCGTATCTAGAGAGATTGTCGGTGAATGTAATGAAGTAGGAAGAACCATTTCTGGCGTGTGTAGACATTGGACCGTATACATCACTATGCACCAGTCCCAAGAGTTCAGTAACTCTTTCTCCGTGTCCTTTAAACGGAGTTTTGGTCATTTTTCCTTTGAGACATGAATGGCAAGTGTCATAAGATGATAATTCGAATGAATTCAAATATCCGTTCTTATGCAACTTAGCTAGTCGTGTCTTATTGATATGGCCAAGTCTACAATGCCACAAGAAGGATTCGTTCATTTCTGAGCTTTTCCTTTTGTGTGTGTTTTGTATATTGAAGACTGTATTTTGATTGAGAATGAATATGCCATTATGTAGCGAGCCTGATGCAATCAACCTTTGATCTAGGAATATGTTCATAACATTATCCTTTACAACAAAATTATAACCTTCTTTACTTAATAAAGAAACTGATATAATGTTGCACATCATGTTCGGTATATAATAGCACTCATTCAGGACTAGTGTATCACCATTTGGTAATACTAGGTGATATATGCCAACTGCTTTGGCTGCAACATTTGCCCCATTCCCTACATGAACGGAATGTTCACCTTTTCTCAGTTCTCTACCTTTTCGCAGCCCATGTAACATCTTACATATGTGGGATCCTGACCCGGTATCTAATACCCAGGACATAGGGTGAACTGAGAAACAGTTCTCAATGACAAACACACCCGAAGATGATGCATCAACATGCATGTTCTCCGTTTGGGCGGTGTGAGAATCCAGATATTCTCCTGTTTCCTGTTCATTCTTATAACACTTATAAGATAGAACGGGTTCAACGTTCCCCTGCACAGTATAACATGCGGGTTCGGTCAATACATCCATATTATTATCTTTATTAGGGCATGAAATGGTCGCTACCTGGAGAGAGAGAGAAGAAAACACTTTAGCGTATGCTCGTGCAAGATCAGATTGGTTATTATCTTATCTAATCAGGATGGCTCCCACTGCTTTTTATCAAATCTTCCTTCAAACCTTAAAAGGAAAGACTAGCCGGGATTAATTACACACTACAAGTTCGCCAATCTTTCAGCCAGGCCAGTGTCGGTACTTTGAGGGAGGTCCCCCGTGCTTTCGTACGAACCTAATTACTGTAAACCTCGTTTTCCCAGAGGCATAACCCCGTTGACACCTTTCTAGACACCTACTTGATCGGCTAATTGCAATGTGTAAAACTCTCCCAGGAGTAACTCTTACTCGCAGTGGGTATCGGGATCCAACTATCTCATAGAAGGTATGCAATCTCATTGCAAATTTCAACACTTGAAATTCCCGATAATATTTTGCCCCAGGCGATCTATGACCTTGACTGAGTCAACAAACCATAGACCACAAGTAAAGTTCAACCCGTCATTTCCTGATTGAATTAAACCCACCCGCACGACCCTTGACTAAGTCAACAAGGCCGCACGACTACCCTAATCCAATCTGCATCATATGCATAAACAGATAAATAGTAATCAGCTACCGCACACTACGCCTTGACTGAGTCAACAAACGCAGCACGAATACTAACTATTACTTATCTGAAATGACGGAGGGCTACGTCAGGTTTTTAAAAACCCTTTGCGTAATGAACTTTATATCGTTGTAGAATCAAATGAAGTTTTGAAATGGAGTGATTTTGAGGCTTTTCCAGTTTTGCTAAAGGGGTCACTCCCGGTGAAGGGATCGTCGGCCCTTTCCTCGTCGAATGAGGTGCGGGATATATCATATATATCACTGTGCAAAGAAAAAACCCAAAAGCAGTCAAAAGCAAACCGAGTGTGTAGCATCTGCCAGTTATTGCTAAAGGAGTCACTCCCGGTGAAGGGATCTCGGTCCTTTCCTCGTCGAATAAGGTGCAGGGTATATCATATATACCGCTATGCAAAGCAAGAACTGTAGCTACCTGTTTTATTTTAAAATTCGATTCTACAACATCTTAGGTTTCTTATCTTTCATTAATCACATTAATGAAGTCCCATCATTTAAATACCTAAACATCACAGATAGATATGACGTACACTTATGCCATCCGTATTCGCCTCGATGTCCCCTCGTGCACCGTTAGGTTAGGTAACTAACGACAGAGCAGGGCAGGGCTAGCGCGGGTGTAAAACATAAGTAACGTCTATATAATATATCATATATACTATATACTATATCCATCACAGAGTCACAACACAGATATCGCAGCAGAATAAACATATGAAATATTGGATATACTAGGACGTCCGTGTTTTCAATACGAGCCAGTATAAAACACGGATTCCACGGTCGTGATGAATAGCCAATCCCACACCCCTAGACCCCTACGAGAGCGGCAAGCAACCCTGCCAATTCTAGGGTTAGGAGACCCGGACTCGACTCCTCGAGTTGGTCTCCCACTGGACCCCAGAACCCGGTTACTTGTGCTCCCCTCCTTGGGTCTATCCTAATGTGGAAAAGTAAATAATATACAAAGGGTGACAACTTCCGCTACCTGGAAGCGCCCCAAATGAAAGAATATTACATACAAGTTTTTATACATGAATGAAAATGAAAAACACTCATCTCACATAAAAACCCCCGGCTATTCAAACACGACGATCCAATATAACATATCCAGCAACACATAACATCACATGTCATCAACGTAAGTAAGTATGCATACCCCAATTGTCGTTGACATATAGCAACGAAACCGGCGATATGAACATACTACACTTACGGTCACAGAAAAGAAAGTGTAAAACTACAACAATTGGAATCCGCAACTTCTTTAGACATCGCATGCCTAACAGATATAAATCCCGCATTTTAATCTCATTATCGAAAACTCTTTTCAATATCATATGGGACTAAATTGCTAGATTTATAACATTCATTCAGTTATCACATAACTGTTTGTGAATTCCAATTATTGTATCCAATTCCGGATAAATAGAATATATTAAACTTTCCGATCGAACACTTGAACACCCAAGTTTTCCCGACACCGATCAACACATGAAATACGTTCAAAGACATTCACTTCATACCTCAGTACCAACGGTCCAGCCGTAGAAGGGTCAAGCCAACGCCTCACATGTGGCACGCCGTACTGCCCCAAACCCGAAGGTTCAAAGGGCAGTTCAAGACGGTCACATAATCGAGTTAAGGTTTGTGTCTTCTAGAGGGACCATCGCGTTACTTGCACTACTCAGAACGTCTTTTAACCACAGAAAAATCCAACACTTGGAATTATTCCGGCAGGGGAAAACCTGGGTATTTGTATCCGGTCGAACTCTTTAACATATTCTACAGTTATCTGGAAAAACACTTAGACAAAGTTTGATATTCCGATCGAATTTATCGATTCCCAATATAACTCCAGAGCACTCAACCCTTAAATAAATTTAAAAATACCCAGAAAACTCACCAGAATTTATCAGGTATTACTGTGCAAAAATAGTGGGATGATGTCACCATGTGGCCGCGGAAGAGCGGCAGAAGGCATGCTTCTGCCGCGCTTCCGCGGCACAATGAACAGTTCAGGGAAGCGTTTTACACAGTAATGCTTAGAATTCTATGCTGAATTTTTTAGACATTTTTAATATCAAAAATTCCCAGATTTATGAAAATGTCCAGAGAGCTCTAAAATTCTAGGGTTTCGGGTTGTTTCGGACTTCAAACTCCGTCTAGATTTCGCCTAAGGCTCTAGCTAGGCTCTGATACCACTGTAGGGTTCCTAGGCACCTTAATGAGGTCACACAAGGCATCGAGCATGCCATATTAAAATTTTAACGGTGCCGAGAGACCCGACTACGGATCGTTTGCTAGATGTTTAGGCGAAAATAAAAGCTAGTTAACAGTTAACTACTGGGATACGGAAATTACAACCTTTGTAGATCCGGATATCCACCTCCACGGCTCCGTAAGGGCGTCCTCTCGCTGTCCATCTTGAAGCTTGAACTCTCGTGACGGCTTCATCGGAGAAACGTGCGGAATAGCTCGTCGGCTTCGTGTCAAAGACGATCTACGTCGAGGTTGCACAAACTCAAGCTCCGACTTCACAAACTTGTGAAACTTGTGAAGTAAACACCCAAAACAACTTGGCAAGAGGTAGAGGGTGAAGAAATAGGAGGTGGGTTCACTTTAGAATTGGATTTATCTCACTTTAACTCAAGTTGCCATTGGAGTAGCAAGCTTGAAGAAGAAGAAGAAGATGAGCTCAAGAAAAGATTATGATAAGTCTCTTGTTAAAAATAAATTTAAAATCAAATACTTATCATAACTTGAACTAGGGTTAAGTGTAGAGAATTAACCATGGTCACTAGGATGGGTTAGGGTTAAGCATGAAGATAAGGATGGTTAGCAAAGTCAAAGCTTCATGAAGCTTCAACTTAAAACAAAAAGAGCCACCATTCTTATCTTAATTTATTTCAAATAAATAAATAAACAAATAAATAAATAAACAAATATGCAAAACCCTAATTATCAATTAACCATGGATTAATTCTATAAACTTAACTAATGATCAAGTATCATCAAACATGATACAAAAAGTGCACAAAAGTATATCACATATACAATGTGCAATCCAAGTGAGAAAAATCCGTTTAAAGTAAAACAATACTAGTTAATGCAAAGTAATATATCAAATATATAATTATACATTAAATCATTAAATCAACACTTGATTCAATGATCCGGTCATGTCGCACATAACCGACTAGTATTCAATGCATCGATTTATCGAATCAATGATTCGATAACTAGGTCATATCGAATATAACCATTCGAAACATATATCGCGAGAATGAAATGCGGTATCACATACACGCATTATTCTCGTTCCTGCACATATCTCATATGCGCTCCTATTTCGTTTCGCTTGAGCCAGGAAACCTCTGTGTAGGACTCTAAAGACTCGTCAATACGCCGGTAGCAGATGATGATCATATCAAGCACCCACAAGCCGCAAGCGGTCTGCTAAATGTAACGGCCACCCGAGTATTGAGCGATCAGAAGATCGATGAGCTAGCCCGCTCATACTCCTGCGAATCCGACCAGTAACACTTACCATACAGTCAAGTCTCTTCGTCTGATATATCGCATATCAAGTCTAGGGGTGGTATACGTCAGACCCCAATAACCCGATAAGTCGTGCTGATGTGAGGCTCGTAATGGGTCGAGAAACTACTGGTAACACTTACCAGCAAATCTCTGATCAGCCCTGGCCAGGGACTTCCCTGTTACGGCCAATCGAGCACTGCGCAACATCAACCCCCAATACCGGGAGAGACGAAACCCCTCCTATCGCTCATTGCCTCCATGTGACTCGGGACTGTGCCCAAAGACCACCGTTCTGCACGCCCTCATGGACGTGGTAAGGTGGAGATCAAAGCACAGTGGGAATCACACAAGACTCTATGACGATCTCGGGTCTACAGACTAACCTGTACAAGTGTCACCTGAGAACTGCCATCTGACGTGAGGTATAATACCATCTGGGAGTTCTCGGCGAGTCCGTCCAGTGTACCCAGTCTCCACTGAGCACCCGTATACCATCTCTGATGTCAAACACCAATGGATATGGGATCATCCATCGCCCATCACATGGGTCGAGAAGCGTATACGCTAGTCTACTCTGGTATATCGATGCCCCGTCTCGATACACCTACGACTAGGGACCTTGAAGGATGTACTTATGGACTACCATGTCCCTACTAGTATGATCTGCATCATAGTCTAGGTAGTCAAGTACAAATCCTAAGGGCTTTACCAACATGTAACTATAAGACAGTATAAAGAGACTAGTGTACATGTTAAGATAAATAGCAACCAGATAGCATACTATCATGTCGAGCAAGAAAGTCATCTCTATATATGTCCAAGCATCCAATATAATATACA
This sequence comes from Agapanthus africanus, assembly GCA_030015575.1. Classification (NCBI taxonomy): domain Eukaryota; kingdom Viridiplantae; phylum Streptophyta; class Magnoliopsida; order Asparagales; family Amaryllidaceae; genus Agapanthus; species Agapanthus africanus. The sequence goes on along the minus strand of CM057339.1, from coordinate 24,576,393 downwards.
TAATCTGTACAATACTGGCCTCTAGGGCATACATACAACTAACAGAGCGGGCTTGCTCGTCGTTCTTCTGATCGCTCAATACCCGGGTGGCCGTTACGTTTAGCAGACCGCTTGCGGCTTGTGGATGCTTGATATGATCATCATCTGCTGCCGGCGTATTGACGAGTCTTTAGAGTCCTACACAGAGGTTTCCTGGCTCAAGCGAAACGAAATAGGAGCGCATATGAGATACGTGCGGGACCGAGAATAATGCGTGTATGTGATACCGTATTCCATTCTCGCGATGAATGTATCGAATGGTTATATGCGATATAACCTAGATATCGAATCAAGGATTGATTCGATAAGCCGATACACAGGATACTAGTCGGTTATATACGATATGACCGGATCGTTAAATCAAGTATTGATTTAATGATTTAATGCATAATTATACATTTGATATATTACTTTGCATTAACTAGTATTGGTTCACTTTAAATGGATTTTCTCACTTGAATTGTGCAAGTTGTATATGTGATATACATTTGTGCACATGATTGTATCAGGTTTGATAATACATGCTTACTTGGTTAAGTGTAAAGAATTAAACCATGGTTAAATTAATGATTAGGGTTTTGTTTTTTCATTTACTTATCTATCTATTTATTTATCTTTTTCATTTTGGAAAGGAGAATGACAAATGGTGGATTTTCTTTGTTTGCTAGTTGAAGGTTCTTGAAGCTTTGAACTAGTCCACCATTCTTGTCTTATACTTTACCCTAACCATTCAAGTTAACCATGGTCCATTCTCTACAATTAACCAAGAGTTAATATATGATAAGTATTGATTTATTTATCTAATTATTCAACACTTAATATATCTTCTTCTTCTTCTTCATCTTCTTCTTCTCTGAAGAAAAGCTTGCTACATCAATGGCAAGTGATGAAAACAAGTGAGAAATCCAATTCTAAAGTGAACCCACCTCCTATTTCTTCATCCTCCACCTCTTGCCAAGTTGTATAGGGTGTTTCCTTCACAAGTTTTCAAGGCTTGGTGAAGTTGGTGCTTGATCTTGTGATGCATCGACGTAAATCATCTTCGGCATCGAACCGACGACCAAGTCCGCCCTTTTCTCCGATGAAGCCGATGCTAGAGTCATGGGTTTGATTTGGACAGCGGAGGGACCTCATCACGGAGCCTAGGACGTGGAGGACCGGATCTACAAAGGTTGTAGCCCCTTTCCTCTTAGATAAATTCTTTTATTTGCATTGCATCGCCTTGTTTTCTAGTTAACGATCCGTATTAGCGTTTGTAGGCACAAGGAAAAATTTAAATTGGCCGTGTTTGATGCCTTGTGAGACTTCATTAGTGTGCCTAGGAACCCTACACTTTCCTCATCGAATGAGGTGCAGGATATTTCACAAATACCACTATGCAAAGTATGGACTAAAAAAGCAATCAAAAGACAAAACCGAGTAGGTTGTAGCATCTGCTAGTTTCGCTAAAGAGGTCACTCCCGGTGAAGGGATCTCGGCTCTTTCCTTATCGAATAAGGTGCTGGATATTCTACAAGGAATACCACTATGCTAAGAAAGAACTAGAGCTACCAGTTTTTAAAACAAGTTTCTACAACATTTTTAGGTTTCTTTTTCTTTCATTAATCTCATTAATGAAGTCCCATCAATTATGCTTCCTAAGCATCATAGAAGAAACGAAAACATTAATATTTAATATATATCATCATATATATAATATAAGTATTCGTCTCAACATATCAAGTGATCACATCACAGAATATCAGCAGAAGAAGAACATATATGAAATATTGGATATACTAGGAATTCCGTGTTTTAAATTAAGCCAGTAAAAAAACACGGATTCCATGGTCGTGATGAATAGCCAAACCAACATCCCTAAACCTCTACGAGAGCAGCAAGCAACCCTACCAATTCTAAAGTTAGGAGACCCGGTCTCGACTCCTCGAGATGGTCTCCCACTGGACCCTACAACCAGGTTACTTTGTGCTCTCCTCCTTGGGTCTATCCTAATGCGGAAAAGTAAATAATATACATCAATGGTGATATCATCCTCAACTCGAAAGTGCCCCAATAAAAGAATATTACATACAAACTTTTACATGAATGAAAATGAAAAACTCTCATCTCACGCAAAAAACCCCGGCTATTCAAAACATGACGATCCAATATAACATATCACAGCAACACATAACATCACATGTCATCAACGTAAGTAAATATGTGTATCCCAATTTTCGTTGACATATAGCAACGAAACCGGCAATACACCATATATTACACTTACGGTCGCAGAAAAGAAAGTGAAAAAATACAACAATTGAAATCCGCAACCACCTTAGACATCATAAACCCAATATATCACATACTTTGGATTTCATGCCTTACCAAATGAATTCTTTAGACATCACATGCCTAACAATTATAAACCCCGCATTTTAGTCTCAATATTGAAAACACTTTTCAATAACCAGTCGGGTAATTCAATAAGATTCCCGATAACCTGATCGAATGCTCATCGGAAAATTTAGTAGACGGCCGCACCCCCGATACCGTCGACGAAGTGCCCTAAGGCGGAACACCGCGGCCGCGAGCACCCGAATGGATGCTTTTGGCGACGGGGTTCTCCTACAGTTACTTTTTCGGGGCTATGGGGCGTGGCTATTTAGTAAGGTTACCCGGCGAGTATCCGCGTACACTACGTAATTGCGACGGACTTTTGATCCACATCAAAATTTCGTGGCAACCGATCAAATGAGACTAACATACTAGATTTATAAAATTCAAACTAGTTATCACATAACTAATTATGTGGATTCTAAATATTGTATCACAATCACAGATAGCTAGACGATATTAAACTTTTCGATCGAATAAACAAACATCCAAAATTTCCCTAAAGAGCTCAACACTTGAGCGGAGTTCAAAAAGTACCCAGAATATATCACAACTTCTATGAACCATCCGTAGAAGGGCCGACCCATGCCTCACTCATGTTGCCACGGAACTGCCGCAAACCTTAGGGTATTACCGCGGTTCCACGATCCAAAAAGTCAAGTTTGAGTAACGTTCTTCTAGAGGGCCTACAGAATCGCTTGCATGATTTTCTGAAGATTTTAAACTTGGAAAAAATCCAACTCTTGGAAAATTTCCAGCGAGAGAAAATATGGGTTATTGATATCCGTTCAAAATTTTTAACGTCGTCTAAATAACCCGAATAGATGTTAGAATTACGACTACGAAATACTCCGAATTGCCTTTACAGACAGTTAACATCACATGCAAATTTAGCAAAAATAAGCAACACCTGAAACACTAAAACCCAGACACTGGAACACTGAAAAAATTTGAAGCCAGAATCCTTCTACAGGGCCGGACTGCTCGGATTTTGGGGTGCTGTGGCCGGCCAAAAATAGGCTAAATTGCTTCAAATTTTCATAATGTTCATGTTATATCACAAACAACATTCTGCAGTTGCTAAAAAAAATTTTAGTGGCCATTTAAAATTCGACAGAAACTGGATTTTGTTGTTTTAAGTTTCGGAGTAGTTTCGGTTTCGTAATCTAACAAATATCGTCTAATTCTCTAGCTTGGCTCTGATACCACTGCAGGGTTCCCTAGGGCGGTAGCAAGGTTTTGGGAGGTATCGTCCATGCCGTTTTCAAATTTTTTCCGTACTAAAGAACCCTAACCCTAGAATCTTAACTGGAAATTTAGACGAACTAGCAATGCAAACAACTTTATATCTAAGTGAATGAGGAATACAACCTTTGTAGACCGGTTCTTTACTTCTAAAGCTCCATGTAGTAGTCCATTCGCTCCAAGTAGTGAACACCCGAACTCTAGGAAGGTTTCACATGAAGAAATGAACAAGCTTGCTCGAAGTCTCCGAGACCGAAGATGATCTACATCAAGAAGACTCAAGCTCATACTACCTCTTCACTAATGGTAGATTAGTGAAGCAAACACCCTAAACTAAATGACTAATATAGTAGAGAATGATGAAGTAGGAAATGGGCTCACTTTAGATTAATTTTTCCCACAATATTACAACCTACTCGGTTTTGTTTTTATAGATTCTCTAGTTCTTGCTTTGCATAGTGGTATTTCTTGATGAATATCCAGCACCTCATTCGATGAGGAAAGAGCCGAGATCCCTTCACCGGTAGTGACCTCTTTAGCGAAACTAGCAAAAACTACAAAAACACTCCTTTTCAAATTACTAAATTTTGCAACGATATCAAGTTCATTATGTTAAAGGTTTTCTTAAAAACCAGCCGTAGCCCTCCGTCATTTCAGATAAGTGCTATTTAGTATTCGTGTTGCGTTTGTTGACCCCCGTCAAGGCGTAGTGTGCGGTAGCTGATTAGTGCTTCTCTGCCGTATGTGATGCGATTGGATTAGGATAGTCGTACGGCCTTGTTGACCTCTGTCAAGGGTCGTACGGGTTGGTTTAATTCAATCAAGAAATGAACTGGTTGAACTTGACTAGCGGCCTATGCTTTGTTGACCTCTTTCAAGGTCATAGGAAGTTAGGGGTAAAAAAAGATATTGGGAATTTCAAGTGTTGAAATTTGCAATGAGATTGCATACCTTTTATATGATATTTGGATCTCGATACCCACTGCGAGTAAGAGTTACTCCAGGGAGAGTTTTCCACTTTACAATTAACCGATCCATTAGGTGTCTAAGAAATGTGTTAACGGGGTAATGCCCCTGCGGAAACGAGCTTATTTAATTAGTTCCATGAGGAAACATGGGGAGACTCCCTCGGAGTATCAAAACCTGCCTGGCCGAACGATTGACGAACTTGTAGGGTGTAATTAATCCTGGCTAATATTACCTTTTAAGGTTTGAAGGAAGATTTGATAAAAATAGTGGGAGCCATCCTGATTAGATAAAATAATAACCAATCTAATCTTGCAAAGAGTGCACGCAAAAGTGATTATCCTTCTCTCTCTCCTGGTATCGACCAATGACACGCCTTAATCAAGATTATAATATGGATGTATTGACCGAACCCACTTATTATACTGGGCTAGGTTCTGCTCTATCTTATGATTGTCATAAATCTGAGTAAGGAATAGGGAAATATCAGAATTCCCACGCCACCCAAATGAAGAAAAAAGCATGTTAATGCATCCTCTTCGGGTGTGTTCGTAACCGAGAACTGTTTTTCAGTTTGCTCTACATCTTGGGTATTAGATACCGGATCAGGATCCCACGTATGTAATTTGTTACATAGGATAAAGAATGGTAGAGAACTGGGAAAGGATGATATGTCTCTAAAAGTAGGGAATGGTGAATTGTTGCAGCATAAGCGTTGGCGAATATCACCTTATATTACCAAGTGGTAACACAATGATTCTGAGCGACTGTTATTTCGTACCAAAAATATTGTGAATATTTTCCTAAATCAAGTGTCGATTGGGTATGGTAAGTTATATAACAGTAAATACGTTCTAAATCACAACACAGTTCTAAGTATACAGAACACACACAAGAGGAACAGTTCAGAAATGAACGAAGCCTTCTTATGGCATTGTAGACTAGGTCATATCAATGCGACAAGACTAGCTGAGTTGCATAAGAATGCATATTTGAATCCGTTCGAATTTATATCTTATGAAACTTGCCAGTCATGTCTCAAAGGCAAGATGACCAAATCTTCGTTTACTAGACACGGAGAAAGATCTACTGAACACTTGGGATACATACATAGTGATGTACGAGGTCCTATGTCTAAACATGCCAGGAATGGTTCCTCGTACTTTATTATATTCACTGATGATCTCTCAAGATACGGACATGTGTTCCTGATGAAACACAAATCTGAATATTTTGAGAAATTCAAGGAATATAAGTACGAAATTGAGAACCAGATGGATAAAAGTATTAATATCCTACGATCTGATTAGGGAAGAGAATACTTAAGCACGGAATTAAGAGATTACTTACAAGAGAATAGGATTCCCTCTCAGCTTACTCCTCCGTATACACCACAGCACAATGGAGTTTCAAAGCGGAAGAATCGCACTATATTAGATATGGTAATGCTGAGTTGCCTATTTCCTTTTGGGGTTATTCACTTGAGATAGCTGCATTCCTGTTGAATAGAGTCCGAACAAATCCGTTGCTTATCACTCCATATAAGATATGGAATGGAAAGAGACCATCTCTTAAATGAGTTAAGATATGGGGTTGTCCGGTCTATGTTAAAAAGCAAAATCCGGACAAGTTCAAGGCAAGGCCAGTTCTGTGCAAGTTTGTAGGATATTCCAAACATTTGCAAGGGTATATCTTCTACCACACCGAGGAACAAAAGGTGTTTATTTCTCAACATGCCACCTTTTTAGAAAAAGAATTTCTTATGAAAGAAATTAGTGGTAATGAGGTAGAACTGGAAGAAATTCCAGCAACACAAACTAAAACAGACGATTTGGTGGAACCAGAGAATTCAATAGTCTCCAATGAACCTTAGCCACTCCGCAGATCTAATAGGGTTCCTCATTCACCTGAGAGATACTGCGGTTTTCTCATAGACGGTGGGAGCGAGGATTTCATCATGGAAGATGATGACCCAACTAGTTTCAAGCAGGCCATCACAAGTGGAGACTCTGTGAAATGGCTGGATGCTATGCAATCTAAGATGGAATCCATGTACACCAACAAAGTATGGACTTTGAAATTTGCTCCTGAAGGGGGTAAAACCTATCGGGAGAAAGTGGATCTTGAGAAGATAATTGGTGTAGATGGAAAAGTTGAGACTTTCAAAGCTAGACTTGTAGCAAAAGGTTTTCGTCAACGACCACGTGTCGACTATGATGAAACCTTTTCTCCAGTGGCTATGCTTATGTCCATCAGGATCCTACTTTCCGTTGCTGCATACCATGACTACGAAATCTGGCTGATGGACGTCAAGACCGCTTTTCTAAATGGTGTTTAGAAGAGAGTGTGTACATGACACAGCCAGAGGGCTTCGTAGACAGTAGGAGCAGCGGAAGCGTGTGCAAGCTGCTTAAATAAATCTACGGATTAAAGCAAGCATCACGGAGCTGGAACATCTGTTTTGATAAAGCTATGAAAGATTTTGACTTCATCAGAAATGTAGATGAACCATATATATATAAGAAGGTAGTAGAGAGTAAGATTGTCTTCCTCGTATTGTACGTAGATGACATACTCTTGATAGGAAACGATGTTCCTATACTACACTCGGTTATGCTTTTCTTATCACACAAGTTCTCCATGAAAGATCTAAGTGATGCCTCCTACATCCTGGAGATATAGATCTATAGAGATAAATCTAGACGAATGTTGGGATTGTATCAATCTAGGTACATAGACACCATACTAAAGAGGTTTAGTATGGAAGATTCTAAGCGTGGTAATTTACCCGCTTGTTAAAGAATCACTCTCTCCAAAGAGATGTTTCCCAAGACTGATTTGGAGAGGGCTCGCATGCAAGGGATACCCTATACTTTGGCAGTCGTGTCAATCATGTATGCGATATTGTATACCAGACCGGATGTAGCTTAATCACTAGGTGTAGTGAGTAGGTATCAATCAGATCCTGTGGAGACATACTGGATAGCTGTGAAGAACATTCTTAAGTACTTGAGAAGAACTAAAGAGATGTTCTTGGTGTATGGTAACGGTAAACTCCAGGTGGAGTCCTTTCCGATTCGAGCTTCCAGAGTGATAAGGACGACAGTAAGTCGGTCTCGGGTTTTTCCTTCACCCTTAGTGGAGGAAAGGTATGTTGGAAGAATTCCAAGCTAGATACCGTAGCAGACTCGACGATGAAGGATGAATATATCTCTACCAACGATTCTTCCAAAGAGGCTGTCTGGATGAAGAAGTTCATGAGATGAAATTGGTGAGGTTCCATCCATTGAGCATCCAATACCTGTGTATTGCGATAACAATGGAGATGTGGCTTTGGCCAAGGAATCCCGGTCCCATCAGTGATCCAGACATATTCTTAGGCAGTATCACCTGATCGGGGAGATAGTAGATCGCCGGGAGATCAAAGTCAGGAGAGTTGACACAGAGGATAACATAGCTGATCCACTAATCAAGGCCCTCCCCCAAATGCTAATCGAGAGACTTTTTGGGATGTTGGGTATGCGATACTACAAAAACTGGCCTTAGTGCAAGTGGGAGATTGTTAGTGATATGTATGCCCTAGAGGCCATTATTGTATGATATAGTGGATACTTGGACATATATATGGAGGACTTTCTTGCTCGACATGATAGTATACTATCTGGTTGTCTTTATCTTAACATGTTCACTGGTATTATTATACTGTCTCCCATATACATGTTGATAAAGCCCTTAGGATGTTGGCTTGACTACCAGGACTATGATGCAGATCATACTACTGGGACCTGGATAGTCCATAAGCACATCCTTCAATTGTTCCTAGTCGAGAGAATATCGAGACAGAGTATCGATATTCTAGAGTAGACTAGTGTGTACGTTTCTTGACCTTGTATGGGTGATGGTTGATTCCAAATCCATTGGTGTTTAACATCAAAGATTGTACACAGGTGCTCATTAGAGAATGGGTACACCGAACATGACTCATCGAGAACTCCTAGATGGTAATATACCCATCGTCAGATAGCATTTCTCTGGTGACACTGGAACAGGTTAGCCTGTAGACCCAAGATCGTCATAGAGTCTTGTGTGGTTCCCACTGTACTTTGATTTCGTCCCTACCATGGCTCAAGGATTCGTGCAAACAGGTGGATTTTGGGTACAGTCCCGAGTCACATGGAGGCAATGAGTGATAGGAGGGGTTTCGTCTCTCCCGGTATAGGGAGTTGATGTTGTGCTATGCTCAATTGGCTATAACAGGAAGTCCATGGCCAGGGCTGTTGATGAGATTTACGGGTAAGTGTTATCAGTAGTTTCTCATACCATTATAGGCCTTACATCGGCATGACTTATCAAGTTATAGAGGTCTGACGATTCCACCCCCAAACTCGATATGTGCCATATCAAACGAAGACACCGGACTGTACGGTAAGTGTTACCTATAGGCTTCATGGGAGTTTGGATAAGCTTGCTTGGTTATCTTCTATTCGCTCAATACCTGGGTAGCCGTTACGTTCAGCTAATACCGCTAACGGCTTGTGGGTGACTGATATGATCATCACCTACTGTTGGCGTATTGACGAGTCTTTAGAGTCCCACATAGAAGTTTCTTGGTTCAAGCGAAACGAAATAGGGCACATATGTTGAAATATGCGGGGGCCTGATTAAATACGAGTATGTGATACCGTATTGTAATCTGGAAGCTATTTGTTATCGGTTAGGTTATATGTGATATAACCAGATTATTGAATCAAGTATTGATTTGATAATGTGATATACAGATAAATGATATTAGTCGGTTATATGTGATATAACCAGATTATTAAATCAAGTGATGATTTAATAATATTATATATATTTATATTTGATATAATTGTATATTGACTAATATTATTGCTCACTAATTATATGCTTATCTTTATATATATATATATATATATATATATATATATATATATATATATATTATATGAAGCATGGCATGGATTTTTTATTTTTAGAAAATAGAAAAAGAGATGAAAATGGGGAGACTTTGGAGGGATGGGCATAGCTTGGCTTATTCTATTTTATATTCATTAGCTTGCACTATTGAAGCATGGCTACAATTTTTAAGTGTTAAAAATTGTATGCTTCAATAAAGAATGAGCCATTCTACACTTCATTCATGAATTCATTCCCCACTTAGCCATTTACTTGAGAGCTCATTTGATGAGTTACTCTCTAGCTCTTTCCATTTTCCTCATCTCCACCTTCAACCTCAATCCCTCACATGAGTTGTGAAATCTTGAGCTTGTGAGAACTATAGTGAGCAAACATGACCCCTACTTCACCATCCTACACTAGATTAGCGCTTTGGTGTAGTGTGTTTCCTTTACTAAAGTGTTTAGTGAAGAAGTAGCTTGGATTAGAGGACTTCGGGTGGATCATCTTCGACACGAAGGTCATCGAAGGAAGTTCTTTCAACCTTCAGGTGGAACCTAGTGGAGTTGCGTGGACTACAATCCGGAGCTTTAGAAGAGAAGTACACGGTCTACAAAGGTTGTAGCCATCCATCTCTTAGTATAGTTTCTTGATGTCATAGTTAAAACCCTAATAATCTAGTTTGATCCTTGTTTAGTGTTGATTAGAACCTCTAAAATTTGAAAATTGCATGTGTGATGCCGGTTTTAATCCTATCGTGGTGCTAGCATACACTTTCAGAGGGGACTCACAAGTGTTGTTCACCATGTTGGGAGAATCGATCGCCTTCGGTGGAACTTGGTTGGGAACACATTTTACGCCTGTGGATTCTATACAAGAGTTAATATTGATCTACTTGTAGGGCATAAATCTCATAGGTGGTATGATAGCTTAAGAAACAGGCTTAGATCCCTATAAGTTAAGACTTTTGAATTCTGCGAGGCGTGAAGGTCTTATAGAGGTATGTCTCTTTACAAGTCGAGTGGATTTCACAAGTGTGTTTTCTCCCTAGAAATCATGAGGATCCCAAAGTGTGTTGCTCCTTTGTGAGTCGTAAGTATCTTACACAGGTGTTTTCTTCTTACAAAGTCGAGAGGACTTTGCAAGTGCATCTTTCTTTTCTTTTAATGAGTTTCTCTCTTTCAGGTTTTCACAAGCTCACCGGTAGTCCCGTTGTTTTTACTCACAGAGCCCTTTCGGGTTTTCATCCATGCCCATTTTTCTTGTGGAAATACCATTTTTTTGAAACTCTCGGACGTAGCTTCCCTATAGGTGACCCAACATCGCTTGTCGGTAGGACTTGAGCGAGATATGGATCATTTATACCCGTGGATTGTCTACGGTGATCAATATGGAGGTCAGCCGTAAGGCATAACATTTTTTGGGGAATTGCATCATCGGTGGAGCCGCATAGCCAGTGGGAATTCAGGTACAGCCTCGCAGGTAGGATTTGAGTTGCAATCTTCACCGGTGGGACTTCAGGTGCAACGTGCATCTCAAGGAGTCCGTAGGGCAACATGTTAGTTTAGGGACATCGTGGTCCAAGGGAGCCATGAAGATCGTATGCGGGACATAGATCATTTGTGCCTGTGGATTGTATACTATGATCCATGCCGTAGGGCAACATGTTAGTTTAGGGACATCGCGATCCATCATTCCAGTTTAGGGACATAATGGTCCAACATCAACATAACGAGGGTGCATATCATTCGGTGGGTATTTCAAAGCTTTTACCCAGAAGGATAGCGAGCAGACATAGGCATCGTCATCTATTATTGACCCAAGTCGTGACTCTTCAAGTATATTACTTCTTAAGAAATCGGCCGTTTATTGGCCGAAACGGTCTTCCTCCATGCATATCCATGAGTATGTAAGCTCCACCTTGGTAGACCTTATCTATGACATACGGGTCTTCATAATTCGGCTTGAACTTCCCACGTTTTACGCGGTTAGGGATCATCGGTATTTTGACAACCAGTACGAGTTCGCCTTTACGGAATGTCTTCGGTCTAGTTAACCTTTTATATAATAGTGTCATCCTTGCCATATAAGCTTCCAGATTTTTCTGATTTACGAGATAAGTCTCGTCGAGAGAATCAAGTTCTTTGAGTTGGAAATGGGTATTCTCTTCGTCCGTAAGTTCACATTGAACCACTATCCGCAGTGAGGGGAATTCAATTTCCAATAGGAGCACTGCTTCGGCTCCAAACACCAACGCATAAGGTGTTGTCTTCGTGGTTTTCTTGAACTTCGTTCGATACGCCCAAAGAGCTTAATGTAGCTTTTCATGCCAGTCCTTTTTATTCTTGAACACCATCTTTTTTATGAGCTTGGTTAGTGTCTTGTTGAAAGATTCGGCTAAACCGTTAGCACAGAGATTATAGACGGAGGAATATCTCTAATCTATCTTATCTTGTGGCTTCTATATGATGTTTTGTTGTCTAAGACTATCCACTATGGAACACCGAACCGGTATATTACATGATTTTTGAAGAAATGGAGAATATTCTCCGTCTTTACTTTCCTTAGCGGTATAGCCTCTGCCTATTTGGAGAAGTAATCGGTTGTCACCAATATGAACCGATGTCCTCAGGATGGCGTCGGCTCGATGGGGCCTATTATATCGGTTCCCCATATTTCGAACGACCAACTAGCTATGGTCGGATGTAGCGAATTGGGGTGTTGGTGTATGAAGTCCCCGTGTATTTGGCAAGAGTGGCATCGCCTTGCATAGTCAATGTAGTCTGGATCATCGTGGGCCAGTAGTAACCCATTCTTTTGATCTTCAACTTCATCTTTGGACCGGCAAGATGAGATCCACAGAGTCCATCGTGAATTTCTTGGACGACCTTTTTGGCTTCCTTCGGCCCTAGGAACCTTAGCCATATATGGTCGAAAGACCTTTTATATAGATTTCCGTTGATTAGGGCGAACGACAAGGCTCATTTCATGAACTGGTGTCTTTACGACGCATCTTCAGGTATCTGTTGAGACTTGAAGTAGTCTATAAAGATTTCTCGCCATTCATCTTCTTCTTCGGTTTCTTTCGTTTGAAGGAAATTTTCATCTACTATTTTGGCTAGAGGTTCTAAAGATATCTCTACTGGGGATAAGATCTTGCGACTTTGGATGATGATCCTTACGTCGTCAAGGTTTTTATCGACCAATTCTTTGGCGAGTTTCGCTAATGCATCCTCCTTACTTTTTTTTGCCCGCGATACATTTTCCAATGTATATGAAGTATGCTGCGCCAGCGGTTGTTGCACCTTTTCGCAATATTTTATTATTTCTGGCTTGCATGTTTTGTAATATCCTTTGAATTGCATGAAAATTGGCTGAGATTCCCTGTATATGTGAAGATTCTCAATGTCCATATCGATTGCAATTTCAAGACCAGCTATAAGCGCTTCATATTCGACTTCATTGTTGGTCCTAGACTCCATCAAAGAAATGGCGTAGCAGGTTATTCCGCCTTGAAAGGTTACGAAAATAAGGCATATCCCAGCTCTGATTATCGGGATACTCTTTTTCCGCACTTTTATTGAGGTGGCTCCATTGAAGTATAGTTCCCAATGATGCTTCACCGTTTCTTCTTTCTCTACAACCATGTTGAACGAATATTCATCTAGCAGCTCACGGTTCAGTGGAGTTCGGCAGAGATTGGGTGTTCAGCGAGAAATTCGGCGATGGCTTATCCCTTTACCATTTGAGAGGGCGATAAACGATCGTGAATTCTATCAACAGAAGCGCCCATTTGGCACGCCATCCCATTAGTATCGCTTTTTTCAGGAGATAATTGAGAGGTTCCACCTTTGATATAAGGCACACCTCATGGCTAAGGCGTAGTTTCTGAGCTTTTTCATCGTGAAGATTAGTTTCAGGCAATGCTTCTCGATAGGGGAATAGTTACTTTCTATTCCCAGCAGGACTCAACTTAGATATTACAAGGCCATTTCTTTTCCTTTTTCATTCTCTTATGCTCATAGTGCGCATAAGGAACCATCAAGGGCAGTTATATATAGGATAAGAAGCTTTCTCTTAACCGGAGCGGCCAATACTGGTGGATTCTGCAAATACTGCTTGATTTCCTCCAGTGCTTTCTAAAATTTCTGGTCTTATATAAAGGGAGTCCATTTCTTCATCAGATGGCTGTATAGAAGGCACTTTCCAGAGAGATTGGTGATGAACCGTCGAATATAGGCAAGCTTTCCATTCAGATTGATTTGGCGAGTCCCGAGCACTTCCTAGATCTTCATGTAATATTGAGCCTGACGGACAGTTTGTTCGAACGGTATTCCCTGGTGCTTCAAGAATTCCTTTAATCCTTTCGTGAAGTATCTTGGCATGCAGATAGGCTGCAACCCGAGATTCGGATCAAGCCCATGCCAGATCCCATTCTCCACTTTGGTATCTTCCGATTTGTAGAAGAGAATTGCCTTCTCACCTCTATATTGGGGGGTACATGAAAAGTGACCAACTCCAGCACACTATAGGTGCTGAGTGTATTGAGTTCTTTTTAGTAGCAAGACGGAACCATTATAATATGTAGAGCTCGGTCTATTTCATCATGAATCTTCACCTGCTGGTGGGTAAAGATCACCGCATCAGCTTCTTCTTCTGAGTCACTGCCGAAGACTGGAATGTGCGTTGATGATCTTGTTTCATTCATCTCTCTCGGAGGCTGACCTATGAACACTATCTCTTCTTCTTCTTCTTTAGAATCGCTTCCAAAGATTGGGATGGTGGCCGCCTATACTTGTTTGTTATTTGACTTGCCGCACCCTTCAGTATCTTCGAAGTCCGAAAGGAAGTACTTGGCATCTTCATATTTTCATACTTCATTCACGGAGAAAGGGTTGAGCTCTCCTGTGATGGTGTGCTCTTGGTCATCCTTAAAATACTTAATACACTGATGGTGTGTAGAAGGGGTGATGCCGTGCTCGTGTAGCCAGGTCTACCGAGTAAAACGCTATAGCACGTCTTGCCTTCAATGACATGGAACTTTATACATGTGACGAGCTATCCGAAACATAGTGTCAATACTATGGACCCAAGCGTTTTTGAAGACTGGGAATCGAATTCGTAGATGGTGATATTTTCACAGCCGAGATATCGAACATCCATAGATAGCTGCTTAAGCACCTTGTTGGACCTAGGGCTTTCTACCATATTTTACAAGTAAGCATGCATGACAATTTTCAAAAATTAGAGAACTCCAAGTCAAATAACAAAGAACCACGCCTAGAAAATCAAAATAGAACACAAAAAAACCATATATGGTTGAAATTACAACCTTTGTAGCATCTTTATTTACTCTAATTGGGTTGGACTCCTTGATAGGCTCCTAGGTGGTGAGAACAATCTTGGTGAAGATCTCCCTCCATCATAGATTGTAACAACTCTGATTTTACTGTACGAAAATTTTTAAGTTAATATACAGAATGGAGTTTTTAAGCCTGAGTACACTTTCAAAGTTAATTTTGTTTAAGAACGGTAAGAAATAACTTGTAGCTTATTGGTAAAATCTTGCACTGCTGTGACGTAGCCCCTGTTCGAATCCTATCAGGTACATTATATTTTTTTCAGATTTTTATTTTAAACTTTTTGGAAGCCCAAAATTTTACACGTGCACTGCACATAGAAATGAAATGACAGAAAAACAAACATGTGCAAATTGATATAAACATATATTTAGAACACGTGGCCAAGATCCACCGGCCCCCCTCACATATTAGACCGGCGAGATTGCCTTGATGGCCGGCGCCGACGGGCCCCCATAGGTGAAAAGTCTCCGTGTTTTGCACACAAAACCCTTGGCCTACCCCCATCACCCCTGCACTGTTTGATTACTCTCAAATTAAACAGAGACTTCAATTTCACTTTAAAATCAAATTTAAATGCATTTTAATTTATTTTTTCAATTCCAAAACCCTAATTCCACACTATAAATACAACCCCATACCCTATCCCTTCCTCATTCTGAAAATTCTAGCCAAAACTATCACATTTTCTCAAGTACAAGAAGAGTACAAGTGGAGTTAGCCAAAGATCAACTTCCGGCGAGGAATCGAGGCAACTCCGGCGACCCCGCGACGCCACGAAGACTAAACCCTCTCCTTCTACCTCATCTTCATCCATCTAGCTTGTAAGTCCCTCCCTATTCTTCTCTTTCTACTTAAAAAGTTCTTTGTTTCAAAACATGTCGGTAAGTGGAGTTAACACCGACCTTTTATTCTAAACCTAAAAATTTCACTATTTCTTCCATATCTTTCATTCAAATTCTTACCCTATGTTTGTAATCATATAACTAATGTTTAGAACAACTTTCACTCAAAAATATCATGAAACATAATTTTAAATCAACTTTTACATTAAAATACCATTAACTTTGTATCAACCATATTTAATTGTTTTGCTTAACCATACATTTAGAAAGCCTCATGGGGTAGTGACCTAACCCTAAGAAACACACATGGTTTCCATAGCACGATACTCTTTTAGCATATTCTTGGTTACAATTACAATATTTCATCAAAATACCATGTACTATAAAAACCCAGTTTTCTTTCGAATTGTATTATCAAAACTCTTTGCAAATATGCCTCTACAACCCATCTGGGGAACCCGCTATTGGATGGTGTGGATTATCGCACATCCTCAGGCTAGTAGAGCGAGATGCAGATCTCCTCTCGGAGCATTCGGTCTCGAAAGATTTTTAATACGACTTTTTAGAAAAACGAAATTTTCTATTTAATAATAATATTAATTTTTAATAATTATATAAATATTATTAAACCAAATATTTTCAAGATATAATAAAATTCCATATTTTCTAAAAAATAAAAGAATGACAAGTTTCATCAAAATACCTTCAAGTTATCCAAAAGTCAAGCTTTACAGTAAAATACCTTAAACTATCCAAGCTAAACTATTATCACTAAAATACTTCACATTCTTAAAATCCATAATTATGGAAACCCTAAATAATATAAATAAATACTTGAGATTTATTTTGAAAGTATATAAAATATTTTTCATAAAACCCCTCGAGTTATATAAAATTACATTTATGGACTTTAGTAAATATAGGTTTAAGCGGGATCAATTCTCTTGAGGCTCAGAGAGCCGGAGAAAGTGAGTGCTTGCCTATTTAAGGTAGAAAACTTAACGGTGTTATCAATGGTAATTGTCCTGAAAAAAGACACAAATGCTGCCGTCCATGTGCAACAGTTACCGATAACTCCCAAATCTAATTCAGGATCCAAATCAGTTCTAAGTGTCTGACTCAAATCTGAGTCTAAATCAAACTTGAATTCAACTTAAATCAGAATCCAATTCAAACAAGAATCCCAACTCTAACATGTATACTTGAACCTAACCTGAATACCAGAACAAGATCAACATGCAAACATGACTTGACTTGACCGAACCATGGCTATAACTTAACTTGATTACATGCCTACTTATTTACATCCTGAACCCGATTACAAGAAACAACTTGTATCTATGGTCTCGGCAAGTTTGATTATTGTAATTTATACAACACATTACGGGGTTAAAGGAATAGATTGGTACGGAATGTATTAAAAGTGGCACGATGATGGACACTAAAAAACACCTACATGAACTCTCATGTCGTTGTCCCATGAGTTTTGACGGGGCCTTGTACTTACATGTTATTATAGTCCACAGGACAGTTGGACTCCTCTCGTATACACTGATATCTTCTGTACCAAGGTACAAACAACTACGTTAGAATAATAAACTGATACCTGTACAGTTTCCTTCCATATTACTTATTGTATTCCTTACTTTCTTTTAGGACTTACCGAGCGCTAGTTCGCTGATGACATTCCTGTTTCTTTCTTTGGAATGTTCGTCAGAAGGACCGGACCCTCAGGAGACCGAGCCCAGCCAGGAGTACTTAGAGCAGATTGAGGCATAGCCAGATTACTAGCTTACTTGTACTTACCTTCCAGTTTGTATGCCTGTAAATCCCCGTTCCATCAATAAAATCTATCTATATTTTCTTAATCCCCTGAATGTTTTCCTATTTTTTTTCCTCGTAATTTTGTATGAAATTGGTTGCTAGGTTTTTAGTATTTAAATTTCTCTGAAGATTTAAACTAAAGCCCAAAACTAAATAAACAAATTGAATTAACCCACACCAATCCCCCAGCCCAACAGAATAAAAACCAGAAAACTAAATATATAAATAAATTCCCAAAACAAGCCCAGCCCAAGAGAAAAACTAATTAAATGAATAAACACGAAACCCGGCCCAATCCCCCCATGCCGACCCGGCCCCGTACCCAAACCCGACCCGGCCCGACTCTATCCTCTTCCCCATTCTCCCGCTCCTTTTCTTTCTTCTTCGCCATGACCTACGTGCCCATGTCACCGCCAACGCCCGCGTCTCGTCGCCCCACGTCCCCGCTCATCAACCACAACCTCGAGCGCGCCTTTCAAACCGCTCCTCGTCCCTCTAACCCTCCCCCCCTCACTCTCGTTCTCTCTCTCTCTCTCCTTCCCCATATCCTCCCGCAACCCCCTCGTCGAACCTAGCTCCACCCACCTCCATCGCCGACCCTCGACTCCCAGCACCACAAAAGCTCCACTCCTCTCCTCCCCTCACCACTTCACCTTCCCCCCACCTCGCCTGCACAACCAAGCCCGGAACCCAACCTACCGCCGAGCCTCCCCCTGCACACCCTTCGTTGCAACCTCACCACCACAGCACCCATCGCCGGAGCAACCTCCGCCGACAATCGTCGACCCCTCTACATCATCATCATCATCTCCTGCTACCCCGAGCCCCTCCACTACCTCACTACACCTTTCACCGAACCCCACACCAAGCTTCGAACCCTGAACCTCCTCGCTGCACCCTCACCGGCGACCACTAGCCACCGCCATTCACCTGAGCTTTGACGTTGCAGCCACTCGACGCCAACAGAGCCATCCCCCGAGCAACTCCGACGATGAACCCAAACTCGAGCCGAGGCCGTGAACTCTAGTCGTGCCGTTCGTAGCGCGATCTCGCCGTTGCCACTACCATGCATCGTCAACGCATAATCAGGCAAGTACCCTACTTGCTACATGCTAGATTATTCTGTTACAATTCAAAATCCTATGAATTCCGTGTATACAATTCGTGTAAATTTTTATGATGCAAAACCCGAACGAAAACCTTCCATTAAACTGACGGAAATTGATCATATAAGCTGGCCCGTGTGGTAATGAACATTGTGTTAAAATTTGGATGAAAAATATAATCGTTACTGACGTGGACGATCATCCCCAATTACACCCGTTAAAACTGAAAATTTCCCGCGTCTGAAACTTGTAAAAATCATAATTAATTGTTTACAAATTGGAATGATACGTTCGAGGGCTCAAATCGAAGAATACTCGATGATATGGAACCCCATAAAAGTTTTAAACTGTTTCTATACTAAAAAGATGACGGAAACTGGTTCGGAGAGCGGCTCTGGACTGCAGTCCAGAGCAGCTCTGGCTGTTGATTCCCATCCTGTAATGCTTACCTTCTACTTTCTGAACATGTTACATTGTGGAACCCTACACCATAATGAATATGAAACAGTTAGCTAACTAATGAAAGTGATTTCACCCCTTTTTACTGTCGTTTACTATTTAAACTGTAATTTAGATTAAATGGACATATAGAAGTTCTAAACAGAAACAGAACTGATACCCTATTGTTGTACAGTACATAACTTATGATATAGAGGCACGATTGAGAATCCGTCTGGTGCGTTGAAAATCCTATTGAAAATCCTAAATTTCGTTCAACTATAGTATCGATAAATTCTGATTCCCACAGGGTGAAAATTGTGTTACGAAATGGACGTTTAGTTCAGGAACTGAATTTCCAGCAGCGAACACTTAAAATGAAACGGCTGTAACTTGCAAACCCAAAATCCGAATGCACTGAAATAAATTTTGTTGAACTTATGAATGAGTTTACATGCTACCGCCTTTGTATCATTTTACTGGATTTTGAACGTATGATCTAATGCAATTTTTATAAGTTCATAAGGTGCATAATAGTTCATATTACACATAACTTGTGAACGGCATAAATGCACATATTTTACCGGATTGCCATACTTATAGTGATAGTGTGCGTTATTATTCAGTGTATAATACATTATCGTGCGTGAATGGTATTGGTTTAGGAGTTTCAAGTACGCCAATGAAAAAGTGAATGATTCGTGACAGTGAACAATACAGTGAACAGTGACAAAACCGTGTTATTGGTGCATACTTGTACACGACTAGACCATACTCATAAATAGTGTAAAGCTGGGGAAAAAAGGGGAAATCGAAGTGGAAAGAGTATTGTATTTAGCGAGGACAGTGATTTAGAGGATGATCATTCGAACAGCGACTCTTATATATATTAGGTTGGGCCTAGTGGTCCGGCTGACAGGGTTATGTCCCGGGCGATAGCGGGCCGTAGTCTCGGATATGTACGAGACCCTCATTAAACATGATCCTCATTTCCACAACTCGATTTCAAAAGTGACTTAGAGACTGATAGGGACACAAAACATACATTGCATCAGTTAGTGACATATTGATTACCTGCATTTTATCCCCATCATTATTATTTTATTTTCTTGCCTTTTTGTTACTATTATATTGTTGCTATTGTGTCGCTCTGAAGACCTGAGTATGCATGCTCAGTGATAGAGGTGGATTTGTCTGATCTCGAGAAGACCGTGAAGATCCAGACCAGTGGACCAGTTATATTTTTCCCCACTGATATTCCTGGTTGGTTGCTCTCTTGTTTAGTTCCTTCGAGCTCAAATCTCTTTATATCTTATAGTCTTAGTGACTGCATTCTCTTTACCCGTATTGTATTCTACTGATTACCATATAATACTAGAAGCCAAAATGTGACTACGACAGGATTCTTTCTTGATCGTAAGAGCATGGCTGGCCTTGTCACCCTTGTATTCCGTATTTTGGGAAGCGGGGCGTGACATGGTTTTGTTGGTATCAGAGCGCCGGGTTTAGAATAAGATTGCAGTCCAATTTAGGAATCCCTTGAATCATACTTTATTTCCTTACTTTCACTTTCATATACTACTTGTGCATCACCACTCAAGTTCATGTTTTGAATCTTATCTTTATCTTTTCCTCGTGTTCCGCATCATTAATCGTTATTTTCATTCGTGTTCCACTATCTGATCATAACCTTTGCGTTTCAGACCATGGCCAACCCTGGGGCCGCACCGCTTCTCTATGAGGACACTCAGTCCTGTGTTTCTTTCGACTGTGTATTAGTGAGTTCAGATAACGAAGTCGATGGCCCACAGGTCATTTTCAACGACAGCGAATCCGAGGACGAGGGAGTCGATGTAGCAATTCCGGGGATCAATATGATTAATGATTCGGACGATGAAGAGGAAGACCTGGAGGAGGACCGTGAAGAAGCAGATCCCGAAGAAGACCTAATAGAAGAGGATCCACAGGAACATGCAATGGAAGGGAACCCAGAACAAGATCCCGAGGAGGAGGATCCCGAAGAAGACCCAATAGAAGAGGATCCATAGGAACATGCAGTGGAAGGGAACCCAGAAGAAGATCCCGAAGAAGAGGATCCCGAAGAAGATCCAACAGAAGAGGACCCACAGGAAAACGCAATAGAGGAGGATCCAGATGAGGGTCCTGAAGAGGGAAACCCTGAGGAAGACCCTATGGCAGAAGATCTAGGAGAGGACTCGGAAGAGGCAGAACATATGGAGGAGGATTCCGATGAGGAAGCCCCAGCCAAAGAGGAAGAGTTAGGAGAAGAAAACTCTATAGGGGAGGAATCCGAAGACGAAGTTCCAGCCGAGGAGGAATCAGAAGATAACACCTCGAGTGAAGAGGAACTTGAGTCTGAAGAAGCTCAAGCAGATGTTCAGGCTGGACGCTTTGGGAATGGACGCCCCTATCTTAGTGCGAGAGCATATCGCAACTTGTTGAACTTCCACAATCGTGACTGACACAGCTTATTTTCTTTTCTTAGGGCCAAACAATAATGATGTATGGTTTAAGGCCAAGTTTATCTCTCAGTTGTACTCTGTCAAGCTTTGATTAATAAAGTTTCGGTTCGATCAAATTTTCCTAGAGTATTGTATCTTTAAAATCCATTTAATGAATTAATTGATCCTTCTTACAAATTCCTCTCCTTCTTGCAAAGACATTACTTTTATCCCATCCTTGAACCTTATAATCATCTGACCCCCCAATTCGGCCGACGTGGAAGGAAGTGCCTCACGTATGGACAGAGGAATGTACTCAGGCTTTTGGGATACTGAAACTGATGTTGACCACGGCGCCCATTCTTCCGGGGCCAGATGATTCAGATGGAGTGGTGATACATGACGATGATTTACGGAAAGGTTTAAGCCGCGTTCTGATGCAACACGGTCGGGTAGTTACTTATGCCTCACGGCAGCTGAAGAATCATAAGGGGAATTACCCAACGCACAAATTAGAGTTAGCCGCGGTAGTTTTCGCATGTACAAATCTGGGGACATTACTTACTGGGCAAAAAAAAAGGAGTGGAAGTGTATACGGATCACAAGAGTCTGAAATACATGTTCACTCAGGGAGAATTGAATATGAGATAACGCCAATGGCTATAGCAAGGGGCGGATTACGACTCAGGATTTCAGTACCATCCGGGAAGACTAAATGTCGTACTGATGCTCTCAATCGCAAGCCAGCGGTCACAATATTGACCAGTCAGGGGAGCATCATTAAGGATTTTCGGAAGCTTGAACTAGAGATTGTTACACCAAGTGCAATCGGACAGTTTTGGCGGTTGCAAGTGCAGTCTTCATTGGTAGATCGCATTAAGGTTGTATAAGCTAATGATCCTCGATTGCAGAAGTACAGAGAGCAGGTGGAAGCCAGACTAAGGACAGACTTACTAATACATCGAGACAATCCCTTGAGATTCGGTAGCAGACTCTGCACTCCTAAGGGAAGATGTTCGAGAAAAAGTGCTAGCCAGGGCTTATAGTTCAAGTTATTATGTACATCCGGGAGTCACGAAGATGTATCGAGATCTGAGGCAAGATTAATAGTGGAACGGAATGAAGAGGGAGATTGCATGGTTGGAATCCAAGTGCTTAATATGACAGCAAGTAAAGGCTGAACACCACTGTCACGCCCCGCTTCCCAGAGTACGCAAGATTGGGCACGTGACATAGCCAACCATGCTACCTGTGGGTAGGAAGTATCCATCCACAGTCACATTACGGTCGTAAGGATATCAAGAACAAGATAAAAACTAATCTAATACATGTCCAAATCCATAATAACAAGAATCAATAAACAATAAGTGCGGAAGTTAATGATCCAATACAATGAATAAACAGTACGTCCCATAATGCGGGCTCACATCTGAAATGAAATGAAATAAATAACTAAACACTAAGGAACTCACAGTTCAGCCTGCTGGCTGAAGTACTCCTGCTCGGTCGTCGACAGAGGTACAGAATCTGGGCCATGCAAAACCCAGACGTCAGCGCGTCGTGACATCAAGTATATAATGTAAACATGGTAATAAGCAATGCAAGTATGAACATGAATAAGCAGTAATAAGAAATAACAAGCAGGGTAATGTGCAATGGTGTCCAAACTGTCCTATCAGGTTTTCTACTCTATAGTCTTTGAAACCAATTGATGAATCGTCGATGTAACTCAATAGTATCCCGTGCGTGCCCGGGACCACGGTCATGACCCTCGGGGCTGAATCCGAGACGTGCCGCTAAGCAGTAAAAGGTAGCAAGATGGACGAGTAGTGTCAGCATCACCACTCCGGAGCTGGCCAAGCCCGTAAGACTGATCAGAACAAGTATCGAACTGTTGAGTTACAAGTCGGTTTCACCTTTGATTTCCCCATACCCCCAAGCTATGTATGTCAAGTCAGGTATTCAGTAGTCAAGGACTAATGCCAACGCAAAGTCAAGTAAAACTAGGTCTGTCTGGATCGACAGCAGGAATGGTTAGGTTTGTCGGCATTAGGCACGAGATCAGGAAACAAGTAATGTCATGGTACAACAGGATGAGTCGGTATGTATGTATATGTCAGGTGTAGCAGGGTCAGGTCAATATGTCTTGCAATCGGGTAAGTGCTCACAACAGGTAAACAATCAATAATGAATAGCAGCAGGAAACAGTAATTAACCACAATATTCCATATAACCACAGTGATGTTTGTATTCTCTTATTAACAGGTTCAATCATCTTAGGGTGCAATCGCCACAAGGTGAAGCGATATCCACAATTATAAATTAAGGAAACTACATGAAATTATACTAAATATAATAATTGTCTCATGAATGATTTAACAGTTTAAGCAGATATGATTCAGTCGTTTTATTTAGTTGAAATATGGGTTGATGTGGGTTGATTAATTACGAGGAACTGTTGTAACGATTCCATTATAAAGATACTGCAATAATATGATATCAATTGCCATCATTAAGTTGTGGTATTAAATAGTATGAATTCAATTGCATGGCAAGACTAGATCTCGCACGCTAGCATGTTCAAGCAAGTATTCAGATACTTGCCTCGACGGTTTCGTAAACCGGAACGCACGGATGCAAAGTCGGCAGAAAACGCGATATGAAAGCACGGGCCACGGATCGAGTCCCAACAGAGATCAACGAGATCACACGGACCAGGGGACTTCGCTGGAGCGTCGGGTTCGCCGAGACGGCACGGTCGGATTCCGGCAACGACAAAAGTAGCGAAGTTAGCAATACGATAGGATACAAGCGAATAACGACCAGCAAGGGGGATGATTTGCACAAAGGAAGAAAGAGGAAACTTACAGAGAGGTATACCAGGTGACCCCGGCGAGCTCGACGGCGCTGGAACGCTGGCGAAGCAACGGCAGCGGCTGCAAGGGCTGAAAGGCCTCGGGGGTGCGCGGGATAGGGTGCTGCGGCGAGCTGGAGGAAAGGTTGGTCGGCTCTGGTGGTCAAGGGGAGAAGGAGGTGGCCCTGGTGACGACAGCGAAGTCGCCGGCGCGTTCTCCGGTGAACAGCGGGGTAGGCGATGGGTGAAGGCTCGGGTTGGTGATCCGGCGAGGGGAGGAGGGCAGCGACGACGAGGTCGGGACGAGGAGGGTGAGAGGGTGTCGCGGGAGTCGTCGGCGACGGAAGGTCGCGTCGACGGCGAAGTCTGCGGGGGTTGTAGGCGACGTCGGGGTTGGGTGCAGTTGCGGGAACGAGCGGGAGAACGAGGGGATGGAGGTGCGGTGAGGTCGACGAGGTGGTGACGGCGACGGCGAGGTCGTGAGGAGGTCGGCGGTGAGGTCGCGAAGCTAGGGTTAGGGTTTCGTGTGGGTGTTCTCGTGGTCGATGGGGAAGAGGAGGCGGCTGCATGGGGTTAATATAGAGAGAGAGAGAGATAGGGAAAGAGAGAGATTGAGAGAGAGATTGAGGGAAGAGAGAGAGAGAGATAGGGAAAAGGGAAGGGGCCCACGCGGGTAAATCCCACGCTGTGATTGGCCAGGAGATTATTTTAAAAGGGATTTGGAATGATTTGCAGGGATTTAATGGTTATGAGTATATTTCGTATATTAATATAGTTTTAAAGATATTAAGTTAAATGGGCCCTTTTTGGCGCGAAATGAAACATTTCCAAATCGCGTCCGGGTTGCGCCCAAATGTTCCAAATTCAAATTATAGGATTTTAAGCGGGTTCCAAATTTTGAAAAGAGGTGTTTAATGATTAAAATGCATGCCCCCAAGTCGGACACTTGCACGCGCGCGTAGTCGCCCAAACTGGCCCGTTTAGCCAAACGGAACGGAATCTCGACACGCGGACGCTGCCACGCGACTAGTGGCGACGAGTAGGCCAACATGGACATTTTAAATTTCATTTTAGGAGTTAAAATTTTTTATGTGCCAAAATGACTTAACCGGTTAAAATTTAGCAATAAACACCAGAAAATCAGGAAAATTGGAATGAGCAATATACAACCCTCAACTAGTAATATGAATAGTATTATTGGGCTCGGGTGTTACATCATACCCAACTACAAAAAGAATTTCGTCCTCGAAATTCCAAGAATACAAGATAGCTAACTACTGGAAAAGGTGAGGGAATTTCTGCCGGATCTCGTCTTCTCGCTCCCACGTAGATTCTCCATGCGATCGGTTACCCCAAGAAACTAGCACAAAAGGGATAATCTTGTTCTTAAGAACCTTTTCTCTTTGATCCTTGATTTCAACTGGTCGCTCCTCAAAAGTTAGGTCCTCCCGTGCGGTCAACTCCGAATGATCCAAGACATGAGTCTCATCACGAACATACCTCCGTAGTTGAGACACATGAAACACGTCGTGAACTCCTGCTAATGACTGTGGTAACGCCAACCGGTACGATACCTCTCCAACACGCTCCAAAATCTCGAAGGGTCCGACGAATCGAGGACTAAGCTTTCCCCGACTGCCAAAGAAAATCACCCCTCTAGTCGGTGATATCTTCAGGAATACCAAATCACCCACGGCGAACTCTAGAGGTCTTCTTGCCGTGTCGGCCCAACTTTTCTGTCTGTCTTGAGCTGCCTTCATATGCTTCCTGATTGTATTCACCTTCTCGACTGTCTGTACCACCAAATCTCGTCCTAGCAACCTTCGTTCACCAACATCATCCCAACAGACAGGTGAACGGCACTTACGTCCATACAGTGCTTCAAACGGAGCCATCTGAATAGTTGCTTGGAAGCTATTGTTGTACGAAAACTCCACCAGGTGTAGATGATCTTCCCAAGAACCTTTGAAGTCCAACATGCAAGCCCTCAACATATCTTCAAGGGTTTGGATCGTTCTCTCCGATTGTCCATCAGTCTGAGGATGATAAGCTGTGCTAAACTTCAATCGAGTCCCCAAACTTTCTTGTAAACTCCTCCAAAAGTGCGACAAGAACCGAGTGTCCCGATCGAACACGATGCTCACTAGCACTCCATGCAATCTGACAATCTCCTGCATGTATCGCTCTGCCAAAGTCTCCGTCGATTGACCAACCCGAAAAGGAATAAAGTGAGCTGCCTTGGTCAACCGATCGACAATCACCCATACTGCATTGTTGCCCTTTGGACTCCGCGGTAAAGCTGTCACGAAATCCATGGTTATATGTTCCCACTTCCACTGAGGAATCGGAAGTGGTTGCAAAAAACCAGCAACCCTTTGGTGTTCGGCCTTGACTTGCTGACACACCAAGCACTTAGCCACGAAGCGAGCAATTTCCCGTTTCATACCTTCCCACCAGAAGTGCTGTCGAATATCTCAGTACATCTTTGTCCCTCCTGGATGTACAGAGTAAGCTGAACTGTGTGCCTCCTTCATAAGCTCTTCACGTACATCTCCTTTTGGCACACACACACGGCTACCATATCTCAACGAACCATCTTCATGGATCAGTAAATCGGTTCGTAGTCCGGCTTCCACCTGCTCTCGAAAATTTTGTAGTCTAGGATCCTGCGATTGTGTCGCTTTAATCTTCTCAACTAAGGACGATTGTACTTGCAACTGCATCAACTGTCCTGTAGCATGCGGTAGCACAACCTCTAAGTCAAATCTCCGAAACTCCTCAATGATCTCTCTCTGTGCAGTCAATAACTGAATTGCTGGTAACCGACTTAGCGCATCTGGCACGACGTTAACTTTTCCCGGGTGGTACTTAAGATCAAGGTCATAGTCGGCCATCAGCTCCAACCATCTGCGTTGCCTCATGTTCAATTCCTTCTGAGTGAACACATATTTCAAACTCTTGTGATCCGTAAATACTTCAACTCTCTCGCCCAGAAAGTAGTGTCTCCAAATCTTCAGGGCGAAGATCACGGCTGCAAGCTCTAAGTCATGAGTCGGATAGTTCTTCTCATGAGTCTTCAGTTGTCTCGATGCGTAAGCGACGACTTTCCCATTCTGCATTAAAACACATCCCAATCCTTTTCCAGATGCGTCGCTGTGAATCACCAGTCCTCCTGAATTATCCGGTACGGTCAGGATCGGGGTGGTTATCAACTTCTACTTCAACGTCTCGAAGGCCAATGCACATACATCTGTCCACACAAACGGTACCTCCTTACGCGTAAGCTTGGTTAACGGCTCAGCTAAACGAGCGAAGTTCTCCACAAATCTTCTGTAGTATCCGGCGAGTCCAAGAAAACTCCTTATCTCCATAACATTCTTCGGAATAGGCCAATCTCGAACTGCAGTAATCTTCTCGGGATCAACGGCGATTCCATCGCCCGACACGACATGCCCCAGAAACTTCACTTCTTCCAGCCAGAATTCACACTTACTCATCTTCGCAAATAACTTCTCTTGTCTCAGCGTCTGCAGTGCGATCCTCAAGTGCTCAGCATGCTCCTCCGGACTCTTCGAGTATACCAGAATATCGTCGATGAATACCACGATAAACTGGTCCAAGAAAGGTGAAAAGATCCTGTTCATCAAATCCATAAATATTGCTGGCGCATTAGTCACTCCGAAAGGCATCACTAAATACTCGAAATGCCCATACCGAGTTCGAAACGCCGTCTTGCAAATGTCTCCTGCCTTCACTCGGACCTGATGATATCCTGATCGCAAGTCCAGTTTTGAGAATACCCTCGCGTCACTAAGCTGCTCAAAAAGTTCTCCAATGCGAGGGATCGGGTACTTGTTCTTAATAGTCACCCGGTTCAATTCTCGATAATCAATGCACATCCTTCTCGTGCCATCCTTCTTCTTTACTAAAAGAACTGGAACTCCCCAAGGTGAGTTGCTGCTTCGAATCCATCCCTTCTCGAGTAATTCACCCACTTGTTTCTTAACTTCTTCCAATTCCACCGGTGCCATCGGATAATAAGATTTTGATACTGGCGCTGCACCAGGAATAAGGTCAATCGCAAACTCCACATCTCGCTTCGGCGGTAAGCCCGAAATATCTTCAAACACATCCATAAAGTCGCGAACAACTGCCGGCTCTTCATTACTATCCACTACCATAGCCGCAAGAACATTGTTCGTCGGCCTAGCCCTAAACTCGACTGGCCCGACAGAACTGCTTCCTCCAATGAAAGTAAACTCAGGGTGTCCGGGGATCTGGAAAATTACTTTCCTTGCCCTACAATCAATGTGTGCGTGGAAAGTGCCAAGAAAATCCATTCCCAAGACTACTTCATAGCTGTCCGTATTAATCACCAAGAAATCTGCAAAAAGCTCCCGTCCACAAACAACAACTGTACAATCTCTACATTCCTTACTAGCTATGATTTTCCCATTCCCAGTGTGTATGTCCCAGAAACTAGACAGGGTCGTGCAGGTGATCGAGTGTGTAGTTATAAATTCGGATGACATAAAACAGTGGGATGCTCCGGAATCAAATAATGCCAATGCGGGAAAACCACGAACGAGTACAGTACCTGAAACCACTTCTCCTGATGCCTTGGCTTCCTCAGCTGTCAAGGTGAAAGCTCGACCCTGGTTGGGTCCTTGTGTCAGCTGCTTCTGCCCTTGGAACGGTCTCTGCGGAGTCTTCCGTATATCATCTCTCGTGCGAAGCTTCGACGGACAAGCACCAACTGCGTGATCGGCTGCTCCACAAACCAGGCAAAGTCCCAGTCTCCTTCGACACTCCTTCTGCACGTGCCCGGGTATATGGCAGTAATCACAAGTCACGCTCTTCCTTCGATCAACGATCACAGGCTTCTTCATTGGCGCTACACCTCGACGGTCCACTGGAATACCTCTGCGCCCATGATCTCGGTTAGGCACAAATGCAGGCTTCCTGGCTGCAACTGCTGTCTGGTGAAGGTTCCCTTTCGATCCTGATAAACTCTGCTGCTCTCTAGCTGCCGTAAGAACCTGCGAGAAAGTGGTCAAACCCAGGGAGACAATCTGCCTCTGGATGTCCACATCCAAACTGCGCAAGAACCTTCGCGCCCTGTCTGCCTCCTTGGCGACTAAGGGTCCAGCGAAACGGCTGAGTCTCGTCCATTCCGCTGCATGTACATCCACAGCTGCCCCATTCTGTCTCAGCCCGATAAATTTCTCCTCCATTTCCTCCCGTGCAGTCTGCGGGAAGAACTTTTCCAAGAAACTTTTAGAGAAATCCGCCCAACTGATTGGCTTGGACAAGCGGGTCTCCTCCACAAGCCACCACTCTCGGGCGTAATCCACCAGCTGAATGCGCACCACATCAACTCTCTTATCTTCTGGGATCTGTGCCGCAATCAATAAATTCTCTGTGTCTACTAGCCACTGCTCGGCTGGCAACGGCTCCTCCAAGCCAGTGAAAGTAGTAGGACCCAACCGTCTGAAATCTGCCACGGTCCCTACTCGGTCGACTGGCTTCGCTACAGCGGTGTTTACAGACTGCTGCATAGCCTGCAAACCCTCCTGAAATGAATCTGCTTGCTGCTGGATCAGCTCAGTTTGCCTCTTCTGATTTTCCAACATCCCGCGTATCACTCCTAACATGGCGGCTTCATCCACACGCCTCTGATATGTCTTGAAATTCTTATCTGCCATGGTCCTGAAATCAAAACAAACAACATTAGCATGATGATAGATTCAATATATAAATCAAGGCTAGAACTCCAAGATACTTAAATAGAGTACTGCATTATAGCTATGCCGCGGTATCATAGCCGCAATTACTTAACTCCACCCAAGTCACCTAAGTCCTAGAGATAACAAGAGATTAGGTTTTCGAGTTGACAATGCAAAGTAAGTTTGCATGTCGACATGATCTGGAAGAATGATTCAAGGACGGTAAAACGGTCAAAGTGGCAGGACATGTTTCCTAATCACGGGGATTATGATTCGTGTGTCGGGTGCGATACCCAACTACAAGGAATCAACCCAATTAACCTATGTCTCTGATACCAAAAAAACCATGTCACGCCCCGCTTCCCAGAGTACGCAAGATTGGGCACGTGACATAGCCAACCATGCTACCTGTGGGTAGGAAGTATCCATCCACAGTCACATTACGGTCGTAAGGATATCAAGAACAAGATAAAAACTAATCTAATACATGTCCAAATCCATAATAACAAGAATCAATAAACAATAAGTGCGGAAGCTAATGATCCAATACAATGAATAAACAGTACGTCCCATAATGCGGGCTCACATCTGAAATGAAATGAAATAAATAACTAAACACTAAGGAACTCACAGTTCAGCCTGCTGGCTGAAGTACTCCTGCTCGGTCGTCGACAGAGGTACAGAATCTGGGCCATGCAAAACCCAGACGTCAGCGCGTCGTGACATCAAGTATATAATATAAACATGGTAATAAGCAATGCAAGTATGAACATGAATAAGCAGTAATAAGAAATAACAAGCAGGGTAATGTGCAATGGTGTCCAAACTGTCCTATCAGGTTTTCTACTCTATAGTCTTTGAAACCAATTGATGAATCGTCGATGTAACTCAATAGTATCCCGTGCGTGCCCGGGACCACGGTCATGACCCTCGGGGCTGAATCCGAGACGTGCCGCTAAGCAGTAAAAGGTAGCAAGATGGACGAGTAGTGTCAGCATCACCACTCCGGAGCTGGCCAAGCCCGTAAGACTGATCAGAACAAGTATCGAACTGTTGAGTTACAAGTCGGTTTCACCTTTGATTTCCCCATACCCCCAAGCTATGTATGTCAAGTCAGGTATTCAGTAGTCAAGGACTAATGCCAACGCAAAGTCAAGTAAAAGTAGGTCTGTCTGGATCGACAGCAGGAATGGTTAGGTTTGTCGGCATTAGGCACGAGATCAGGAAACAAGTAATGTCATGGTACAACAGGATGAGTCGGTATGTATGTATATGTCAGGTGTAGCAGGGTCAGGTCAATATGTCTTGCAATCGGGTAAGTGCTCACAACAGGTAAACAATCAATAATGAATAGCAGCAGGAAACAGTAATTAACCACAATATTCCATATAACCACAGTGATGTTTGTATTCTCTTATTAACAGGTTCAATCATCTTAGGGTGCAATCGCCACAAGGTGAAGCGATATCCACAATTATAAATTAAGGAAACTACATGAAATTATACTAAATATAATAATTGTCTCATGAATGATTTAACAGTTTAAGCAGATATGATTCAGTCGTTTTATTTAGTTGAAATATGGGTTGATGTGGGTTGATTAATTACGAGGAACTGTTGTAACGATTCCATTATAAAGATACTGCAATAATATGATATCAATTGCCATCATTAAGTTGTGGTATTAAATAGTATGAATTCAATTGCGTGGCAAGACTAGATCTCGCACGCTAGCATGTTCAAGCAAGTATTCAGATACTTGCCTCGACGGTTTCGTAAACCGGAACGCACGGATGCAAAGTCGGCAGAAAACGCGATATGAAAGCACGGGCCACGGATCGAGTCCCAACAGAGATCAACGAGATCACACGGACCAGGGGACTTCGCTGGAGCGTCGGGTTCGCCGAGACGGCACGGTCGGATTCCGGCAACGACAAAAGTAGCGAAGTTAGCAATACGATAGGATACAAGCGAATAACGACCAGCAAGGGGGATGATTTGCACAAAGGAAGGAAGAGGAAACTTACAGAGAGGTATACCAGGTGACCCCGGCGAGCTCGACGGCGCTGGAACGCCGGCGAAGCAACGGCAGCGGCTGCAAGGGCTGAAAGGCCTCGGGGGTGCGCGGGATAGGGTGCTGCGGCGAGCTGGAGGAAAGGTTGGTCGGCTCTGGTGGTCGAGGGGAGAAGGAGGTGGCCCTGGTGACGACAGCGAAGTCGCCGGCGCGTTCTCTGGTGAACAGCGGGGTAGGCGATGGGTGAAGGCTCGGGTTGGTGATCCGGCGAGGGGAGGAGGGCAGCGACGACGAGGTCGGGACGAGGAGGGTGAGAGGGTGTCGCGGGAGTCGTCGGCAACGGAAGGTCCCGTCGACGGCGAAGTCTGCGGGGCTTGTAGGCGACGTCGGGGTTGGGTGCAGTTGCGGGAACGAGCGGGAGAACGAGGGGATGGAGGTGCGGTGAGGTCGACGAGGTGGTGACGGCGACGGCGAGGTCGCGAAGAGGTCGGCGGTGAGGTCGCGAGGCTAGGGTTAGGGTTTCGTGTGGGTGTTCTCGTGGTCGATGGGGAAGAGGAGGCGGCTGCATGGGGTTAATATAGAGAGAGAGAGAGAGATAGGGAAAGAGAGAGATTGAGAGAGAGATTGAGGGAAGAGAGAGAGAGAGAGATAGGGAAAAGGGAAGGGGCCCACGCGGGTAAATCCCACGCTGTGATTGGCCAGGAGATTATTTTAAAAGGGATTTGGAATGATTTGCAGGGATTTAATGGTTATGAGTATATTTCGTATATTAATATAGTTTTAAAGATATTAAGTTAAATGGGCCCTTTTTGGCGCGAAATGAAACATTTTCAAATCGCGCCCGGGTTGCGCCCAAATGTTCCAAATTCAAATTATAGGATTTTAAGCGGGTTCCAAATTTTGAAAAGAGGTGTTTAATGATTAAAATGCATGCCCCCAAGTCGGACACTTGCACGCGCGCGTAGTCGCCCAAACTGGCCCGTTTAGCCAAACGGAACGGAATCTCGACACGCGGACGCTACCACGCGACTAGTGGCGACGAGTAGGCCAACATGGACATTTTAAATTTCATTTTAGGAGTTAAAATTTTTTATGTGCCAAAATGACTTAACCGGTTAAAATTTAGCAATAAACACCAGAAAATCAGGAAAATTGGAATGAGCAATATACAACCCTCAACTAGTAATATGAATAGTATTATTGGGCTCGGGTGTTACAACCACAGAATGGCTAGACTGTTGCAACTACTTCCGATACCCGAATGAAAATGGGAGCACGTCACTATGGACTTTGGGACTGCCTCACCAAGGATCCCACGGGGCAACAACGCTATTTGGGGTATAGTCGACCGCCTCACGAAAGCTGTACACTTCTTACCATTCCGAGTGGGACGATCATCAGAGTCACTTGCGGAGAGATACATGCAGGAGATAGTGCGACTTCACGGAGTTCCGATCAGCATTGTGTCAGATCGAGACACCATATTTGTTTCGAACTTTTGGAGGAACTTACAGGAGAGCTTGGGTACCCGTCTCAAGTTCAGCACAGCTTATCACCCGCAGACGAACGGACAATCCAAGCATACGATTCAGACACTCGAGGATATGCTGAGAGCTTGCATGCTGGACTTCCAAGGTTCCTGGGAAGATCATCTGCATCCAGTCGAGTTTTCTTATAACAACAGTTATCAGGCTAGCATCCAGGTGGCTCCTTTCGAAGCACTTTACGGGCGGAAGTGTCGATCCCCAGTTTGTTGGGATGATGTGGGAGAACGAAGATTACTGGGTCCCGATCTTATTGTTCAGACAGTCGATAAGGATCAAATGATCAGGCAGCGCATTAAGACGGCTCAGGATCGACGGAAGAGTTGGGCGGATACCAACAGGAGAGCACTAGAATTTAAAGTCAGAGATCACGTCTTCCTGAGGATTTCCCCTACCCGTGGAGTTATCAGGTTCGGAGGTCGCGGGAAACTCAGTCCCCGTTTCATCGGACCTTTTGAGGTGCTAGAGCGAGTAGGAAAGGTGGCCTATCGACTCGCCTTACTCCATCGCTAGCTGGTGTGCACAATACCTTCCATGTGTCTCAGTTGCGGCGTTATGTTCAGGATGAGAGCCATATTCTGGACTATTCAGAGTTAGCTTTGGATACCGACATATCTTACGAGGAGCAGCCCACCACCATTCTCGACCGCAGAGAGAAAGTGCTGAAGAATAAGGTCATTGCGTTAGTCCAAGTATCATGGGGCGGTCGTTCCCCAGGAGAATCTACCTGGGAGCATGAGGAAGATATCCGTGCACGTTTTCCACATCTCTTTGTTTAGTGCTGTTGTTTCGTTACCCCTTTTTAAATTTCGAGGATGAAATTTTTGTAAGGAGGGTATGATGTAAATCCCCGTTCCCATCAATAAAATCTTTCTATATTTTCCTAATCCCCCGAATGTTTTCCTATTTTTTTTCCTCGTAATTTTGTATGAAATTGGTTGCTATGTTTTTAGTATTTAAATTTCCCTAAAGATTTAAACTAAAGCCCAAAACTAAATAAACAAATTGAATTAACCCACACCAATCCCCCAGCCCAACAGAATAAAAACCAGAAAACTAAATATATAAATAAATTCCCAAAACAAGCCCGGCCTAAGAGAAAAACTAATTAAATGAATAAACACCAAACCCGGCCCAATCCCCCTATACCGACCCGGCCCCGTGCCCAAACCCGACCTGGCCCGACTCCATCCGCTTCCCCATTCTCCCGCTCCTTTTCTTTCTTCTTCGCCAAGACCTACGTGCCCACGTCGTCGCCAATGCCCGCGTCTCGTCGCCCCACGTCCCCGCTCATCAACCACGACCTAGCGCGCACCTTTCAAACCGCTCCTCGTCCCTTTAACCCTCTTCCCCTCACTCTCGTTCTCTCTCTCTCCTTCCCCATATCCTCCCGCAACCCCCTCGTCGAACCTAGCTCCACCCACCTCCATCGCCGACCCTCGACTCCCAGCACCACAAAAGCTCCACTCCTCTCCTCCCCTCACCACTTCACCTTCCCCCCACCTCGCGTGCACAACCGAGCCCGGAACCCAACCTACCGCCGAGCCTCCCCCTGCACACCCCTCGCTGCAACCTCACCACCGCAGCACCCATCGCCGGAGCAACCTCCGCCGACCATCTTCGACCCCTCTGCATCATCATCATCATCTCCTACTACCCCGAGCCCCTCGACTACCTCACTACATCTTTCACCGAACCCCACACCAAGCTTCGAACCCCGAACCTCCTCGCTGCACCCTCACCGGCGACCACCAGCCACCGCCATTCACCTGAGCTTCAACGTTGCAGCCACTCGACGCCAACAGAGCCATCCCCCGAGCAACTCCGACGACGAACCCAAACTTGAGCCGAGGCTATGAACTCTAGTCACGCCGTTCGTAGCGCGATCTCGCCGTCGCCGCTGCCGTGCGTCGTCAACGCGTCATAAGGCAATTACCCTACTTGTTACATGCTAGATTATTCTGTTACAATTCAAAATCCTATGAATTCCATGTATACAATTCGTGTAAATTTTTATGACGCAAGTGTTTGATGCAAAATCCGAATGAAAACCTTCCATTAAACTGACGGAAATTGATCGTATAAGCTGGCCCGTGTGGTAATGAACATTGTGTTAAAATTTCGCTGAAAAATATAATCGTTACTGATGTGAACGATCATCCCCAATTACACCCGTTAAAACTGAAAATTTCCCGCGTCTGAAACATGTAAAAATCATAATTAATTGTTTACAAATTGGCATGATGTGTTCGAGAGCTCAAATCGAAGCCGACTCGACAAAATGGAACGCCATAAAAGTTTTAAACTGTTTCTATACTGAAAAGACGACGGAACCTGGTTCGGAGAGCGGCTCTGGACTGCAGTCCAAAGCAGCTCTGGCTGTTGATTCCCATCTTGTAATGCTTACCTTCTACTGGCTGAACATGTTACAATGCGAAACCCTATACCATAGTGAAGATGAAATAGTTAGCTAACTAATGAAAGTGATTTCACCCCTTTTTACTATCGTTTACTATTTAAACTGTAATTTATATTAACAGGACATATAGCAGTTCCAAACAGAAACAGAACTGATACCCCACTGTTATACAGTACATAACTTCTGACGTAGAGGCGCGATTGAGAATCCGTCTCATGCATTGAAAACCCTATTGAAAAACCTAAATTTCGTTCAACTATAGCATCGCTAAAATTTGATCCCCACACAGGGTGAAAATTGTGTTGCGAAATGGACGTTCAGTTCAGGAACTGAATTTCCAGCAGCGAACACTTAAAATGAAACGGCTGTAACATGCAAACCCGAAATCCGAATGCACTGAAATAAATTTTTTTGAACTTCTGACTGAGTTTACATGCTGCCTCTTTTGTATCATTTTACTGAATTTTGAACTTATGATTTAATGCATTTTTTATAAGTTCATAAGGTGCATAATAGTTCATATTACACATAACTTGTGAACGGCATAAATGCACATATTTCACCCGATTGCCATACTTATAGTGATAGTGTGCGTTATTATTCAGTGTACAATGCATTATCGTGCGTGAATGGTATTGGTTTAGGAGTGTCAAGTACGCCAATGAAAAAGTGAATGATTCGTGACAGTGAACAATACAGTGAACAGTGACAAAACCGTGTTATTGGTGCATACTTGTACACGACTAGACCATACTCATAAATAGTGTAAACCTGGGGAAAAAGGGGAAATCGAAGTGGAAAGAGTATTGTATTTAGCGAGGACAGTGATTTAGAGGATAATCATTCGAATAGCGACTCGTATATATATTAGGTTGGGCCTAGCGGTCCGGCTGACAGGGTTATGTCCCGGGCGATAGCGGGCCGTAGTCTCGGGTATGTACGAGACCCTCGTTAAACATGATCCTCCTTTCCACAACTCGATTTCAAAAGTGACTTAGAGACTGATAGGGACACAGATCATACATTGCATCAGTTAGTGACATATTGATTACCTGCATTTTATCCCCATCATTATTATTTTATTTTCTTGCATTTTTGTTACTATTATATTATTGCTATTGTGTCGCTCTGAAGACCTGAGTATGCATGCTCAGTGATAGAGGTGGATTTGTCTGATCTCGAGAAGACCGTGAAGATCCAGACCAGTGGACCAGTTATATTTTTCCCCACAGATATTCCTGGTTGGTTGCTCTCTTGTTTAGTTCCTTCGAGCTCAAATCTCTTTATATCTTATAGTCTTAGTGACTGCATTCTCTTTACCCTTATTTTATTCTACTGATTACCATATAATGCTAGAAGCCGAAATGTGACTACGACAGGATTCTTCCTTGATCGTAGGAGCATGGCAGGCCTTGTCACCCTTGTATTCCGTATTTTGGGAAGCGGGGCGTGACAATGCCACTGTTTAGGCACTGCTTTATTCATTTTACTTTTCCTTTTCAAATTAGATGTATTATAAAGATGAATGTGAATAAAAGTTGATGTTCATTTTATATCTCTTGTCATTTCTTGTGCATTTTATATTGCTTATTTACGCTTAACGTGTTTACTTCTGAGTAAATACGTCGCATGCCCGTCACGTCTCCTTCTCCATACACTGGGATGCGGGGCGTGACATAAATGATCCACCTTGAAGAAACCCTATCTAGCTCCATCTCCACTTGAATCTTGTGAAGAAACTAATACCCAAAGCTTGCAACATATTGGGTACTAGGATGTAGTGATTACTCTAATTTTTATCTCACCCGTTACTTTTCCCTTTCTTGTTCTCTTTTATTTTTGAGGGGAGGAAGAAGAAGAGGGCTATGGAAAATAAGACGAGAATGAAAAAAATCTCAACCATTTTTTTCAAAATGGTAATTAATATGAATTCCTCTTTACAAAATCCTAACCATAGGATTTAATCTCCTTTCCAAGTGTCCACTTCTTTCTCTCCTTTCCACTTGTCCATCAAAGAAGAGTGGCTAATGTTGTGCTATTCCTATGGAACAAGTTAGCTTAAAGAGAATTAGAAAGGAAAAAGGAAAAACATAAAAAAAAACTAATATATAATTATGTGTGTGTGTGTGTATTTATGTGATTTCCTAATGTATTAAAAATAGATTAATGAGACATAAATAAAGAGTGATTTTATATACTAGCAAATACATATATAAAATACATGTATAATCAAATTAAATTAGCACTTGATTTAATGTCCGTCTTTCCAAAAGACCGGCTAGTATATACAAAATTTTGATTACCATTAGTGTACTAAATACACTAGTTTTAATTGAACTCAATTACGTATCCAATATGCATATCTATATCATATCGCTAGAGTCGAAAAAACCTCTGTATGGGACTGTAAAGACCCAAAAATACGCTGGCAGTGGGTTTAACCACAAGCACGTCAACGGCACTAACGGTACATGACGGCTATCCAGTTATTGAGCGAAAAGAAGGTCGACAAGTAAACCCGTCCAAACCCCTACCGAGCCTATAAGAGACATTCTTCGTACAATCTAGTCTGTTCGTCTAAGAGTATCGTATATCGGATCTAGGGGGTGAATAAATTCAGACCCTAATAATGCGATAACTCGTCTCGATGTGAAGCCTATCACCCACTGAGAAACTACTGATCCAAATCAGTAAATCTCATCCACCTTGGCCAAGGATTTATGGTGATGGCCACCTGTGCACTGCGCGACATCTAACCTCAATACCGGGAGAGATGAATCCCTGACGATCCGCTCACTGCTTCCATATGGTTCAGGACTGTATCCAACTAAAAGTTGTTTTCACGAATCAGTTGAGCCATGGTAGGTTAGTAATCAAGGCACAGTGGGAACTCACAAGAGACAAATAACGATCTCAGGTCGATAAACTAACATGTACTCACGTCATCAGAGAAATTCTATCTGACAATAGGTATAATACCATCTAGCATATTCCCAGCGAGTCCGTCCAGTGTAACTCATAACCCAATAAGCATCTGTATAAAATCTTTGGTGACCAACTAACACCAATGGCTGTGAGACCGACCATCGTCCCTCGTCAAGGTTAAGAAATGTATGCACTAGTCTACTCTGGAATATCGATGCCCAGTCTCGATATTCCCACGACTAGAGACATTTAAGGATTTTCTTATAGACTACCCAGTCCTAAATTGTATGATCGTCATCATAACCCTGGTAGTCAAGAAAGAATCCTATGGGCTCTATCAACATGCAATAGTGATCTGTAATATCATTTAAGACATGTCCATGATGATAAAGTCAAACCAGATAGCATACTATCATCTCGAGTAAGATTGTTCTACCTGTATAGATCCTCCCTCAATCATCATAATCGCCTGTATACGATTACAATAATTTCCTTGAGGATACTAAAGCCAACACACATTTATATTCAAAAGATTAACCACAGAGCTGTTATCAATGAGGATCTTATTTATCCTCTTATCATCACAGTACCCAGCCACGTAAAGTGGTCGATTATGCTTGAATGTTCCTAGAAGAAGATCTTCTTCACTAAAAGTGATATCGGCCATGTATACTTCTGTCAGTTTATCCTTCATTACTTCCTCGGTAAAGAAAGCTTGGAATTGATCGAGTTCTTTAAAGGCTTTGATTAAATATTCCCGCAGTTCCTTTGACAGGAATAGTGTATTGTATATACTCAAGTAAGAAGGTAGCTTCTTCAGATGGACCAACACATTTTATTCCACCTTACTCTTCTTGGGCGGGTCCTTGGCGACGAGATCTTTGGCCACCACTTCATCTAGAACAATCTCTTCGGGTATCTTCCCTTTACCTTTATCTTGATTCTTTGGATTCTTGCTTGCAAGTCCAAGGTTTTTCTTCGGAAGGGTGCGGTTTCACGGACGGATATTGCCGCATTCTTTTATCATTTCTTCTTCTCCTGATGAGGTTCTTGCATAGGTAAGGTTGACGGGAAATTCATCTTCCGATTCACTTCCAAAAGTTAGTACTGTTGAACCCCTTTCTTCTGAAGATTGAGTATTGGTCATACAACAGCTTTCGATCACTGATCTTGCCTGGTTGTATCTCCGTACGGCTGTCTACATATTCAGCAGGCTGTACAGGTTTTTTTTTGCTTTCTTTTTTTCTTCTTGGACTTCTTGATTTTGGGGCTTTTCCCTTTATTGTTGGATATAGTGCCCTCAAGGCAATTATTGTAATTACAGGTAGGCGATTATAATAATTGAAGGGGGACCTATACAGGTAGAACTGTCTTACTCTAAATGATAGTATGCTATCTGGTTTGTCTTTATCATTGATGTATATACGTTTTACTTGTTATTACGTGTTTCTAATACATAATGATAAAGCCCGTAGGATTCTTGCTTGACTACCAGCATTATGATGGCGATCATATACATGAGAGATGGATAGTTCATAAGCACATCCTTAAATGTCCCTAGTCGTGGGAGAATCAAGACTGGGTATCAATATTCCAGAGTATACTAGTGTATACGTTTCTAAATCCCGACGAGAGGAAGTGGCCAGTCTCATAAGCCATTAATGTTGTATCACCTAAGATAGTATACAGATGCTTACTGGAGGTGAGTACACTGGACAGACTCGCCGAGAAATTCTAAATGGTATTGTATCTATCGTAAGATGGAAGTTCTCTAGGGGCATGAGTACAGATTAGTCTTTTGACCTGAGATCATCATTTATCTCGTGTGAGTTCCTACTGTACTTTGATTACTACCCTACCACGGCTCAAAGGATCTATGCAAACAGGTTTTAGTTGGGTACAGTCCTGAGCCACATGGAGGCAGTGAGAGAATGTCAGGGATTCGTCTCTCTTGGTATTAGGATTCGATATCGCGCTATGTTCGATTGGCCTTCACCCTCAATCCGTGGCCACGGTGGATGAGATTTACCGATAGGAGTTCAGTAGTTTCTCGGTTGGTGATGAGCTTAAATCCGACACGACTTATCGGGTTATTAGGGGTCTGACATTATCCACTCCCTAAACCCGGTATGCGATACTCTTAGACGAAGAGACCAGGCTATATGGAGATTGTCACATTTAGGCTCAGTAGGGTACGGAAGGACTTGATTGTCGACCTCCCTTTCAGCATATACCTGGGTAGCCATTACGTACAGCTAGTGTCGCTGACGTGCTTGTGGTTTTGGATTTATCCAGTAATCACTGCCGGTATATTGTCAAGTATTTAGAGTCCCACATCGAGAGTTTTTCCGGTTCAGGCGATATGATGTAGATGACGTATGTTGGTACATACTGGTGTTCGATTAAATATATGTATATGCTACACGGACTTTAATCGGGCGGTTGATAATACTAGCCGGCTTAGAATTAAGCCGGATTATTAAATCAAGTTTTGATTTAATAATTTATAAATATATATATATATATATATTCTAGTATTATTGTTCACTATTCATTTTCTCTTTCTTGGCTATTCGTATTTTTATACAGATACGCATATATGTATTTCAATACGTATACCAGGTTGTATTCTGCATTTATACGTGAATACTTTTAGAAGGAGGACACCTCATTTATGAATATTCATGAAATGAGATGGAGGGTGAGGTAGCTTTGGTTATGGTTAAAGGCTTGTAAAAATGAATGGGCTTCATTTGTTTATAGAAAAAATGGTTGTGATATTTTTTATGGGTAAAAATTATGAAGCCATTCTATTATTCTCTCATACTTCACAACCAACACTTAGCTTCTTTTTTATCGTTAGCCTCTTCACCTCCTTCTTCTTCTTCTTTAGCTCTCTTGAGGTTTTTATTAGAGAGAAAATGATAGTGGAAAATTCCTACATCCCCACTCTTTATTCCTAGCAAGCTTGGAGCATCGGTTGCTTCAGTAGGTGAAGTTGGAGCTTGGATCGGTTCTCTCGGGTGGATCATCTTCGGCAAGGGTGGTCGCCTCTCATGCTTGTTCCT
Source organism: Agapanthus africanus (assembly GCA_030015575.1). Classification (NCBI taxonomy): domain Eukaryota; kingdom Viridiplantae; phylum Streptophyta; class Magnoliopsida; order Asparagales; family Amaryllidaceae; genus Agapanthus; species Agapanthus africanus. The sequence continues at coordinate 24,534,265 of CM057339.1, read as the reverse complement.
GAAGGCCTACGAGAAGCTTGGAGGGGTCTTTCACGATTAGGTGGACACGCATCAAAGGTTATAATCCCTAAATCATTGCATGCTTGCTTTCTAGTTTAGTATTTGGAACGATCGCTAGGGATTAGTTTCTAGTATCCTCTTTAAATTTTTCATTTTTCGGTTCCGCATCGGCCGCGGTTGTCGTAGCGAGGGTACTAGGAACTTTCAATGGTATTAGAGCTACTAGGTAGGGATGCCGACCCATGAGGGGGTTTTACTGTGTGACAGTAGTGGCGAAGCGCAGGATCTTACCCCCGCGCGGTTATATAGTCCAGCGGGGAGTAGTTTGTCGCGAGGGGACTACGTAAAAAGTAGGTGCTGAGAAACTTATGGGGGCCACGGCCATTTTCTGTTGCGCTGACTGGCATTACATGGTATCAGAACCAACCCAAACACTAGAACTAGTTTAGACATGTTTTATTTTTGAAACCGAAATTTTTCCGTAACTAATTCTAAGTATCCAAGTTTCTGTTTAGATTTTTTAAGTCTTTTAAAAAAATTTAAACAAATGCAGAAGTCTCTTCTTGATGTATAAATTACCCAAAACAAAAACGAGACCAAACCAACAAAACCAACAAGGAAAAACCGCTAGAATTGGGATTTTCCTCGACATTGGTGGTTTTTTATTTTTTGTTTGGCCCCATTTTTTTTAGTTCCTTGGATACGTTGCTCAGATTTTGTTTGGTGATATTTTTCCATTTAGGCAATCACGGAAAATCTTTCGATCGAAATTTTAGAATTGTTTATTGTTCCTTAGTTTGTATGTGTGTTGTTAAATGTCGTCTAATTGCTATATGTACATTTAGACGAGATTGCACACTTTCTTGTGTTAATTGTTTCTGTGATATGTGTGTGTGTGTGTTGGTTTAGCCGAATTGTCGTGTTGAATAGCCCCTAGTGCGATTTGGTTGTGCAGTTTTGTTTTATAATATTGTACTCATTTGTTCGGGACGAGCTCCAACTTGTGACCGTCGTTTCCGTATTATTTATATTCTTTTATTGGGACTCGACCAGGATGTGGTCGTTGTTACCCTTGTATATATATTTCATTTTTTTACTTGGATTACCCTACGGAGGAGCGCACGAGTCACCGGATTCCATAATTCAGAGGGTGGCCATCTCATAGAGTTAAGATCATGCTGCATATTTCTAGGATTGGCGGGTGACTCACCACGCTCGTAAAGGATTAGGATCGATGTTGTGCGTGCTATCCATACGACCGGGGAACGTTGCGACTCATTTGCAGCTCAAATGAAATGTGGAGCTCCTACTTTATCCGCTATTCCATATTGTTGCTCTGCATGCCTGTGATGGTTATTATCTGCCTTTGATGCTAGTACATGCTTGTGTTGATATATACATACATACATACATACATACATACATATATATATATATATATGCTTCTATATGTTTTGCATCCGTGCTAGCCCTGTCCCTGCCCTGCCGTAAGTTAAGTAACCTTACGGTGAAAACCCGAGACCCCGTGGCGAATGCGGATGGCATATAAAAACATGCTATTTTGGTTGTTTCTAGTGTGGCTTAGAAACTTGATGGAACTGCATTATATCTTTAATGCAAGGGAAAAAACCTATTTGATGTTTTCAGAACCATTTTTTAAAAACTATTCGGTTTTCTTCAAAACAATAGTCATATTCTTTTGCTTTGCATAGAGATATTCGGTTAGGAACATCCTGCACCTAATTCTATGAGGAAAGAGCCTTGATCCCTTCACGGGGAGTTGGCTCTTAAGCAAAAATTTATATTACTAGTTTTAAAAACGGAGCCTAAACCACTCCTTTTCATAGCCACTCGAGTTCCTTCAACTATATCAAGTTCATTACGTTAAACGTTTTTCGCCAAAAACCAGCCGCAGCCCTCTGTTGTTTCAGATAAGTAACACATAGTATTCATGCGGTGTTTGTTGGCAAAAGTCAAGGCATCGTGAATGGTAGTTGTGTGTTGCTTATCCGTAGTATAGATAGATACATTGGTTTAGGACAGTCGTACCACCTTATTGGCCAAAGTCAAGGGTGTGTACGGATGGGTCTAAATTAATCTGGATAATGACGGATAGAACTTGAATTGCGTGTTATGATTTATGGGCCAAAGTCAAGGTCATAAGACGCTTGGGGCAAAATCCTTATCGTGAGTTTCAAATATAAGAGAAACTTGCCAAGTTTGCGCATACCTTCTAGAATGTGGTAATTTTGGTCGGCTTCCATCAAAGTTATCACACAATGATAGTTGGGTCCCGATTCCTACTGATGAGTAGGTATTACTCCTCGAGAGATTTTCACTTCATAATTATCTAACCTATTAGGTGTCTAGAAAGTGTCAACGAGGTTACACCTCTACGGAAATGGGGATATTTAATTAGGTCCGTGCGAAAGCACGGGGGACCTCCCTCGGAGTACCAACACTGACCTAAATGAACGGTAGCGAACTTGTAAGGTATACATGATCTCGAGTAGTTCTCTTTTTAGGGTTTGAAGAATAATTTGAGGAAACGGTAGGAGTCATTCTGATTAGATAAAGTGATAACCAATCTAATCTTGATAGAGTGCACGCTGAGTGTTTCTTTTCTGTCTTTTTGGTACAATGACCGATGACTTACCTTAAACTAAAACCCATTAACCAAGTTAACCGAACTTTCTTACACACTTTGGCTTTGTATTGTCATGATTCAAGACAAGGTCGCATATATCTTTACTACTCCTACTTTCTTTTCCAATTGAATGAGTTGCAGGATATTCCTAACTGAATATGACTGTGCAAAGCAAAGGAATACGGCTATTCAATTTCCAAACTTATAGTAGTACAATCTTTTGCCAAAGAGGTCACTTCCTGAAGACATCTAGGCTCTTTCCTCGTCGAATGAGGTGCAAGATATTCCTAATCGAATACCTCGATGCAAAGCAAAAGAATTGAATATAACACTAATATCTAATATTTAGTTTCTACAATGTATTTTAGGTTTATTTAACTTTGCATTAATTGTATTAATGCAATCCCGTCATTTAGATAATCGTGTTATCTAGTATCTTTTCACACAAACATCATATAAAAGCATTAAAAGAAAATAGAATGCATGTATATGCCATCCGTATTCGCCACAGGGTCTCGGGTCTTCACTGTAAGGTTACTTAACTTATGGCAGGGCAGGGACAGGACTAACGCGGATGCAAAACATAGATAGGATATATATATATATATATATCACACATATCAATATATCATCACACGCATATAATCACATTACAGCATGCTGGAGAAATCATCACAGTCGGGTAATCAAATCACAAGTATGTAATGAACATCATAGAAATGAAATGACCGGATTACCTAGGAAGCCTTAAATGATACGCGAAACTCCCCAGTCGCGTGAATAGCCCGTGCGCAGCCAAAAGCAGACCCTACGAGTGCGGCAAGCCACCCACCAATCCGAGAAATGAGCCAACCCGGCATCATCACCATGAAGGGGCTACCCAACACTTTCTCAAACCTGGTGACTTGAGCACTCCTCCGTAAGTCTATCCTATACCCCTACAAGCGCGGAAAGCAACCCGCTAATCCTAGAATCAAGTGAGTAGGTCTTAATGCCTTGAGATGGCCACCCGCTGCAATCTAGTCCGGTTGCTCGTGCGCTTCTCGGCGGGGTAATCCTAAACCTGTACTAATACAACGGCGACACCGACTGCAACCAAGTCAAGTCCCGACAAATAAATAATACATAATGCGGAAACGGCGGCCACAAGTTGGAGTTCATCCCAAACAAATGAATATACAATTTAGCTACAAGCATGAATGGAAATAACACTTATCAAAACATCACACTTCCGCACGGGGGCTATTCATCGTGACAATCCAAACACATTCTATACACACCAATCATAGACTCACCTGTGCAAACTCGTCGAATTGATCAACTATCAATTTATTGACATTAAACACCGCATATCGCATATGCCTATGAGTTATATCTATTAAAAACTTTAATCTATTTAACTCATCTCCAAAGACCAATGAATCCCAAAGCCATCGAAGCCGAAAAGTTAATTTTAACACTTGAAAACATTATTCACCTTAAAACAATAATCTGTTAAGTCATGCGAATCGCATACGCCGACGATATAACTCCATTAAACATTTTAATCTATTTATATCTTCACCATTGGCCAACGATTGAAAAATTATCGAAGAAGAAACGTCGATTTCAACAATTGAAAACACTATTCATCTCGACACAAAAATCATCACATTTAAGCGTCGAAACACGTCAAAACGGACTCGAAACGCGCCCATATTTCGTGTGAACCTCTGAACAAGAATTAGAAACTCATGATAGGAGATTGGGGGTTGGCAACTGCCAGACCCGAAATCACGCTATGGGTGATTTCAGATCACCCTATGGGTGATTTCGGGTCACCAACCTCCCTCGAGATCACTCTTGGTGCTCCCAGGTGGGGTTAGAACCCTTCTAACCTCTTCCTTATCGAGTTAACATCAATTTGAACACTAAATTGAAACCCAGGCACAACGAAAAACGCTTAAAAGAAATGGTTTTTTAACAACTGCTAAAAACAGTTTTTAGTAGAGGAATTAGGAGTTCAATTTACCATAGGAAAGCAATTTAAAGTGAATGCTTAGCTCAGATACCATGAAATGTTCCGGACACTAGGGCCACAACATTTGCGGCCATGATGGAATTATAGAATCAAAATTTTACAAAAACATAGCGGACAAAAGCTACCAAGATCATGACATTCACTACAAATTGCAAAAATACATAGAACTTAATCTAAAAGTTCATAGGAACTACAACCTTTGTAACATCTTCAAGTGCTCCACATTTGTATTGAACTCCTTATAGGCTCCATGGATGAGCTGGGATCAAGCTTGCAACTAATCTTCATGGTCAAAGATGATCCACTTAAGGGTTTCTCCACTTGAGCTCCATACTTTAACAATTGAAGCAAACTCCAATTTCATTCTTGCTAGGAAATAGATTAGAGAATTGTAGTAATTATTCCCTATTTTATTCTCCTCATATGTTCTCTTTAGTGGTGAGTAGAGAGATTTAAAAATTGGAGGAAGAGGAAGAGAATGTCATGAAAAAAGAATGCTCTCCTTTGAAATTTATTTTCTTTTCCTTTTAAAAACAAAGCATACAAGTAAAGAGATCTCCACCATCCAATTTCCATGTGTCCTGTCTGTCAGCTCTCCTAAACATGTCACCACATAAAAGCGGACTTAAGTTATGCTCAACTCATGGCACAACTTAATCTAAAGAGAACCTAGATTAATTAAGCAAACATAATTAATCAATTTGCATTTTCAAATAAAATGCAAACCTAAAGAGATTAAATTAGAATTATATAATACTAGTAATATATATATATATATATATATATATATATATATATATATGTATGTATGTATGTATGTATGTATGTATATCAACACTTGATTTAATATATGGGCTTTCACAAAGTCGGCTAGTATTAATTAATCATCCGATTAAAATTAGGGTATCAAATACGCTATTTTAATCGAACTCCCGCAAGTATCATATACCGCCACTACAATCATTTTGCCCAAGCTTCGAAAACCTCTGTGTAGGACTCTAAAAACATGACAATACACCGGCAGTAGGTCTAGATCAAATCCGATTGATCTGAAACAATTTCATATCAATCCCCTCACGGGTTCGAACCACAAACCGGCGGCGGTACTAGCTGCACATAAAGGATATCCAAGTATTGAATTAAAAGAAGAACAACAAGCAAGCCTGTCCAAACCCCTAATGAGCCTATCGGTGACAGTCTTCATACAGTCCGGTCTCTTCGTCTAGGATATCGCATATCATGTCTAGGGGTGGGAACCGTCAGACCCCTAATAACCCGATAAGTCGTGCTAACTGATGACCCATAACCCTTAGAGATACAACTAATAACACTTTTCAGTTTATCTCACTTGCTATGGCCATAGACTTCTGATTATATTCATGTCCTGCACAACGCGACATCTACTCCCTATACCAGGAGAGACGAATCCTTTTCAATCACTCATTGCCTCCATGTGACTCAGGACTGCACCCAACTAAAATATGTTTGCACGACTCAGTAGAACCGTGTGGTAGAGTAGTAATCTAAGTATTGTGGGAACCACACAAAACACTATGACGATCTCAGGTCTACAAACTACTCTATACTCATGTTACCAGAGAGAACTGCTATCTGATATTGGTACATTACCACTCAGGAGTTCTCAGATGAGTCTGTCCAGTGTACTCATGCAATGAGCACCTGTATACAATTATCGGTGTCAAACACTAATGGCTATGGGATCCGCCATCACCTCATAAAAAGTCATGAAACGTATACACTATCTAAGCTGGAATATCGATACCCAGTATCGATACTCCTATGACTAAGGACATTTAAGGATGTGCTTATGCACTACCGGGCCCCACTGGTATGATCTCCATCATAGTCTTGGTAATCAAGCAAAATTCTAGGGGCTTTATCCCATGTATTATCAATACGTGATACTAAGTAAAACGTATATACACGACAAATAAAGTCATATCATATAGCATATATATAATTAAATGCATTTATATGTTTTGCATTCGCGCTAGCCCTGTCCCTGCCCTGTCGTAAGTTAAGTAACCTTACAGTGAAGACCCGAGACCCCATGGTGAATGCGGATGGCATATAAAGCATTCTATTTTCGTTATTTCTGGTGTGATAGGAATCTAAATGATGGGACCGCTTTAATTTTGATTAATGTAAAGAAATAAACCTAATAATATGTTGTCGGAACCAATTTTTCGAAAATTATAATCGTATTCTTTTGCTTTGCATAAGGATATTCGGTTAGGAATATCATGCACCTCATTCGATGAGGGAAGAGCCTTGATCCCTTCACAAGAATTTCGCTCTTAAGCAAAATTTTGTGTTACTATAAACCACTCAGTTTTTTCAAAACCACTCGTTTTAAAAACAGAGCCTAAACCACTCCTTTTGAAAACCGCTCGGTTCCTTTAACGCTATCAAGTTCATTATGTTAATGGTTTTTCACCAAAAACCAACTCTAGCCCTCCGTCATTTCCTACGAGAAGCACTTAATATTTGTGCTGCGTGTGTTGACTCCATCAAGGCATAGTGTACAGTAGCTGAGTTATGCTTTTTTGTATCATACGATGTGATTGGTTAGGACAGTCATGTAAGCTTGTTGACTCCGTCAAGGGTTATGCGGGTGGGTTTAATACAATCAAGATAATGACGGGTTGAACTTGACTAGAACTCTTTGATTTGTTAACTCCTCAAGGTCACTAGGGCCCTAGGGGTAAAAACTATATCAGGAGTTTCAAACATAAAGGAAATTTGTCATGTGTGTGCATACCTTATGGAGTTTGGTAACTAGAATGGCAACCATCTAGATTATCATACAATGATAGTTGGGTCCCTATTCCAACTGATGAGTAGGATTACTCTTGAGAGATATTTTTCACTTCACAATTAGCTAACTTATTAGGTGTCTAGAAAGTGTTAACGGGGTTATGCCTCTGCAGAAACGGGGTGTACTTTAATTAGGTCCGTGTGAGATCATGGGGAACCTCTCTCGGAGTACAACCACCCACCTGGCTGAACAGTTATGTTCATCGCCGAAGACTGGAATGAGATGCGGAGACGTCTAGCCTGAATTTAGGGGTAGTTACTATATGAACATATCCATCCACCTCTCCGAAGATGCCAAATTAATTTATGGCACCGTATATCGGAGGTTTGGATAGATGCGACCGATATAGCATGAATTGTCAGATTCCCCCGTATTTATGAGGGGGTTTTGATTATAGGGAGGCTCTTCCCTGCAGGCATAAGCCCCTACAGTTAATTACGCTATCGCGTTGCGATAACAGCCTTCACCTGCTTCAAGCAGATCACTTCGTGTCGTGTTATGTTTGTTTATTATGGGGTTGCCCTTAGATTGTGTACGAAGACTAATATATATCACCGCCCTTAGGACGCGGATAGTCCAAATCCGTATATTAGATTTGGGATTTTGAACTCAGAACGCAGATCTCATATAAATGATGCCCATTGATTTATAGCGGAAACGCGATACGTTTTATGATATGTGTTCTACTCTATTCTCTACTTACCGCAATCAAGACGGTATCACTTTGCAGCTAGCCGGTTGAGTACGGGTCGATCCACAGGGAGATGGTTGCATGTCCGTTCTTGTCTTAAACAAGTTAATGAAAGAATGTATATATGTGTTCAATTCTATCCTAAGTGATCGTATTTATATTCAAGTAAGCTTATTAGGGTTAAGGTTGGTTAGTAGAGTTGGGATTAGTCTTGTGCTTTTCTTTTTCCATTCTTAAAATGAAGTTGGGATAATAGAAAGTAGTGGGGATTAAGAGGACATAGGAATGGGATTTGTGAGTTTAAACAAGCTTTCCAACGCTAAATCCATTCCTAGTGCCCCTTGTCCGTCCGCTACGTGCGCTTATTTCCAATCCTAGGCCAAACACCCGCAACCATGTATCCAATTAAGTCACAATTATATGTCACATTTTAGTGTGCCCAAAGGACTTCTCGACTTAGGTTGCGGCTATATGTCACGTATAGCGCGCCTAAATGAGGGGGTTGCATTTGTTTGGTTTAAGTTCATTTTAGGATGTTTGGCGAAGAGAAGCACAAGGAATTTCTCCGTCCCTCATACTAACCTTCCTTAGCCCATAACAAGTGTGGAAATTATTCACACATGAAAATAAAAACAAAGCAAGAAGGAAGCAAAGAAAGAAAGGAAAAATACGGTTTTACAAAGATGGTAGCAAGCTAACTACTTGGGCCCTCACCTTAGCAAGGGACTCCGTCGAGTATCATGGATTGAAAATACGGATAAGGGGGAAAGAAAAAGAGCAAGAAATAACAACAATAAATAAAAGTTAGACTAGGAATTAAAATTACAATACAAGAAAAGAAATTACAATACAAGAAAATTAAAGATACAAAATAATAAAAATAACCCTCATCTTCATTGATTTTCTACTCAAGAGCTCTCACTACACTTTCATGGAGAATAGATGAAGAAGAAGAAGAATAAGCTACAAACTAATCTACACTAAAATCTAATAAAGAAGAAACATTCTTTACTTGGCACAAAAATGAGCTATTTATAGGTAGAGAGATGAAACCCTAGGGCCAAATTCTAAGCCCCTACAAAGTTACAAAACTACCCCCAAAATCCTGTCTGACGCCGAGTTGAATCGGCCGCGAAACGATGGCATAATTGCCACTTTGGCCGCAGTTCTACAGCTCTTTGGGGGAGTTATGTTGTCGTTTTTTGTGAGGTTTTTTGTGTTGCTATTTTCTTTTTTTTGACAGGTTTGAAATTGCAAAATGATTCCATAATTTCTTCAGATCTTCAACAGTCCAAAATGGCTTCACTTTTAATTCATTTGACCTTTATCTCCCTCGAGCTCCGCGCACCAATTGAATCTTATGCTGCCCCTCTCGTGCTCTGTGCTTGACCAAGACACGAATGAACACTGTTTTTCATCTTGTCTCTTGAACTGGTAAGCGGCACTGGACGGATGCGGATGACCGAAACACGGCTTTTATCTGTCTGTGGCAGATGTTCTGGATTTTGGCGTAAGTGTGGAGATTTTGTATGATTTGTGTTATTTTGGATTGGAAAATTATAACCTGTAAATATGTAGCAAATAAGGATCAAAAGCACCTGCCTATAAACAAATGAACAGAAGAATGGGAAGTATTAAATGCAATATTCTGATGTGAACATCCATCAGTTCAAGGGATATATGGGTTTTATCAAAGGATCGTTAGTCATATATCGGACTAAGATCGACTTAGGAACAGTGAGCTTATGAGCTCAACTGATCATCGGATCATATATGAATAGTACATGGATGGTATACGTAGTCAATATAGAGATAGTCCACAGGGCAAACCATATTAATTTAAGGACATCGCGGTCCAATATTAGTTTAGGGACATTTCGTTCCATCTTTCATCTTGCGCACACGTGTATATTTTATGTGGTGAAGTGAACGATGGTAACATGGGATGCGTCCAATATTGGGGTGCGATCTAATTTGAAGGCATTTATATTTCCCTCAAATGCCGGAGCTTAATATGAGATTCACATCTATATGAGATGCATGTCAATATGAGGTATACACATTAATATGAAAGTGGATAAATATGGGGTGTATCAATATGAGGATTAGAACATTCCCTATCTTGATGAAATTTCATATTTTTCATCAAGTTGAGACGAGAAGTTGTTGATTGTTGGGACCCGCCACCTCACTGAAGACGTTGAGGAATTACAACGACGTATATCAAACGTGTGGAAAGATGTACCCTTGAACCAAATCCCGTATATGAGGAAGATGATCATGTTGAAACTAAAAATCGTTAGTCTTATATGAGACTAAGATAAACATCATTAGTCGTATGTGAGACTAAGATCAATTTGGGTGGTCGATCATTAGTCGTATATGAGAATAAGACCATCATGGAAATATGATTGATTGATCATTAATTTTGTTTTAGATTAAGATCAACTTAAAAATCTGAGCATATGGGATCAAAGAAGTTTCCACTTCACAGCCTTAGCCAATTTGGGGATAAAGATTGGGTTTCTATGTCATCCAGCAGTGCTGAGCACTCAAACATATAGCGCTCATGTGTGCATCATGTGAGGCGCTCATACTCAGACGCTCACTGTTGGGGTAAAAATTTACACCCCAGTTGACCAAGTCAAAATCAAAGTCAACCCCAAGCCATGTGGGTCCAAGCCCAGATCCAGTGAGCCCATGCCCGGGTCGAGCCCGAACATGAAGCGGCCGGCCTCCCTCCCATGCCAAGATAAAATTTTGTAATAAATAATTTTGTCGCATTTATTTTATTTTATCTTATGGATAAATGTAAGAAAAATAGGCATAAAGCCAAATTTTTGTAAAGCCCATGGCTTATGTGCAAAAAGAAATGGCACATGAGCCATGGGATAGGCAAAATGCCATTTTGTGAAGCCCAAGGGGCTATGTGTAAAGTGTATAGCCTATAAAGGCAAAAGATAATGAATATCTCATAACTTTTCTCTCTCCAAAAAAAAAGGTTTCAGATCTGAGATCTTTCTCCTTCTTCAAGGTTCCAAAACCTTCTTCTTTCTCTTGAATTAAATCAAGAGTTCTACTCTCCTTTTTATAAAACAAATTAGGTTTTCACCACAAAACCCATCAAGGGGAACTCAGATCTTCCATTAGATCTCAAAAAGGAGTGATTTTTAAAATCCCGTATCTCTTGATCTTCAAGATCCAGCTAACAGAGGAGGAAGAAGAAGAACCCCTCCCATTAACCCAAAAAAAAAAAAAAAACACACTCAGGAGTCCAATTCCTTTCTAATTTCTCTTCCGGGAGTTTCTGGGGTCAAAAGCCCTCTTTTCCTCGCCGGTGCGCTAGCGCCCGAGCGCAAATCACCTACGTGCCGACACGTGGCGCGTTTGCGCTCCAGCGCAGTGCGCCCGAGCGCAAAACGCCCACGTGCCGACACGAGGCGCGCTTGCGCTCAAGCGCACTGCGCCCGAGCGCAAAGCGCCCACGTGCCGACACGTGGCGCGCTTGCGCTCAAGCGTACTGCGCCCGAGCGCAAAGCGCCCACGTGCCAACACGTGGCGTGCGCGCTTGCGCTCCAGCGCCTTGCGCACAGCACCTAAGCGCACAGCGCTCAAGGCGCTGGCCCCACGCATCCTTTGGATGTCTTTTCCCCCCTTTTGTTTATATATACATGTATATATATACATATGTACACATACACATACTCCGCAACATTCTCCCCCTCCAAAAAATTTTTGGGCCGGGGCGCTGCCCCGAACCCCGCAAAAGGGCTGCTAGCCCCCTTGACCCCAAGCCCGCTATCCGGGTAGCGGGACCCCCGTAAAAACTCTGCGTGGCTCCCGATATATCCAAAAACCCCTTTCAAAACAAAACACACATACACTGCACATTGAGTTCGCATGACCAGTTTAACCCGTTAATCGGAGGTTCCCTCGCCCCAAAGGCGAGGGGTAATTAACGGCAGCTTAGTCCGCGGCTGCCGGAGATTCGGATCCCCACAATCATAAAACCCCGGCCTACCCTAGGCAGGGGGAATCTGTAGTACGCCTGAGAAGCGTGCGCGTATTCCCATCTCAATGGGGTGACGAAAAACACCCTACACTCACGTGTATGGCATGTGAGGTGCTAAGTCTGCAGCATCTAAGCGCTCACGCGGATATCACGTGAGGCACTGCCTTCATGGCGTTTGAGTACTCACGTGCGTATCACATGAGGCGTTGAGTCCTTAAAGATTTAATCTCTTTTTGTGAGTGCTCACGTGAATGTCACGTGAGGCGCTGAGTCCTTATAGATTTAATCTATGTTCATGTTTTTAGATAATTAAACTTCTGTAAATGTTATTTTGACTATTAACGATCACCAAGATCACTATTTTGAGAATCTGGGATCAAGTTCTTTAAGAACTAAGTTCTTGTCATGGGGGAACTAAGTTCCTGGAGTATGGACTCCATCAACTTCATGTTCTTCTATGTTCTTTTTTCAATATTGTTCTCCCCTGAATTTTTAATTCTCAAGAACAAGATTTTCCCTACGAGAATTAAATTCTCTTAATGGGAGATCTGTCTTATAGATCTCAGATCCAGAGGAAGAACTGAGTTCTTGTGAAGGGTTAAACCCTTAGATATGATATGATAGGTAAATTGGAGATATTTTTATCTCTGTGTTTTCTTTACCTAGGGTTTGAGAGGAGGAAGATCTTCTTCTTTATTTAGAATTAAATTCTCTGCTGCAAAACCTTTTGGAGAGCCTTCTGTTTTTTTTACAGAAGTTTATAGAGAGTCTCCTTCTTCTTCCATCTCTCTCTGAGTCTCTCTCCTCCTGAGACTTGAAATCTCAGGTCCTTTATATAGGAGAGGGAAAAGATCAATCTGTTGGAGAAAATCTCTCATTGAGAGATCATGATTGATTTCATAATCAATCGAAATGATCTTAAAGATCAATCGATGAATTTTATTTACCATTGGATTTTTAATCTAAAGGCTCTCTGTTTGACAGAAAAGATTGTTTGTTTAAAAAAATTAGGAAAATATTTTCCTAAGATAGAATTTAATTCTATCAGATGATTGATTGGTGATTTTATAATCACCGTTGGATTTTTAATCCAAGGGTTCTCTGTTTAACAGAGAAGATATTTAAGAAAGATCAGGGAAATATTTCCCACATAGAATTTAATTCTATCAAAAAGAACACTTACGTGCATTGCACGTGAGGCGCTGCCCAATGGGTTGGCAAGTGCGGCATGTGCTCTGTACGTGAGTCGTTATCCTAAAGCACTCACATGGACATCATGTGAGAGCTACCTAGCAGCTGTACCAGCGCTCATGTGGATGTCACGTGAGACGCTGCCAAGATACCGGCCTAGCGCTCATGTGGATATCACGTGAGACGCTCACGTGTTTAACACGTTTATGCCAAGAGAATGCACAAGCACTCACATGGATATTACGTGAGACGCTCACGTGTTTAACACGTGAAGCACTGCCAAGATGTTAGCATGTGTGTTCACATAGATATCACGTGACGTGCACTGCCAAAAGGCTGCACTAGCGCTCACATGGATATCACGCTAGACGCTTTCGTGTTTAACATGTGGGAACCAATATAGGATTTGATCCTATATGAAGCGGCACTCACATGTTTTGCATGTGGATGCGCACATGTTTAACACGTAGGGGCTTTCCATTATTTTTATAAGGGAACAACAAGCTCTGGGCCAAAAGTTTTGGCGGGAATAAATGCCCCCACACTATTTTGCCCACGTAAGTATGTACGTGGTGCAATTTTTTGCATCGCTATAGAATTGATGGCTTAGGAGACAGGTTTAGAATCCTTACCAACTAAGGCTTTTTGATTTTATGAGCCGTTAAGGTCTCATAAAGGTATTTCTTCCTACAAGTCGAGAGGATCTCATAGGTATATTTTCTCCTTAAAAGTCGTGAGGACTCCTAAGTGTGTTTTCTCTTGAGAGTCGTAAGGATCTCACAAACGTATTTTCCCCTTACGAGTCGAGAGGACCCTTAAATGGGTTCTTCTCCTCATTGGATGCTACTTTGTCGAATGTGGCTCATGGATAGTATACAAGAGTCGGTCTTGACCTCCTTGTAGGGCAGAAAAAATTATTTTCTCTTTTTTTCTTTCGTTTTAATTTCCGCAATGCTCTATCATTTCAGCTTTTCATATCACGAAATTCATGATTGCCCAATCATTTCGGCTATTTTTTCGGGGTGCACAATCATTTCAGCTATGTCATTTTTTATTTTTAATCGATGTTTTTTTATTGCGAATTGCCCAAACATTTCGGCTGTTTCATATGCATATATTTTTGCTCGCTGATTTTTATTGTGAGTTTCCCCATCATTTCGGCTATTTCATATGCATATATATTTTTGCGCTGATTTTTATTGCAAATTGCCCCATCATTTCGGCTATTTCATATGCATATATATTTTTGCTCGCTGATTTTTATTGCGAGTTACCCCATCATTTCGGCTATTTCATATGCATATATATTTTTGCTCGCAGATTTTTATTGCGAGTTGCCCCATCATTTCGGCTATTTCATATGGGAACACCTTTGAATTTGGGTCAAGAGTGGTTATAAACATTTCCATGGCTGGAGCTTTGTCGAGGTGTTGTTCGCATTTAGACTAGAGGTTTCATCATCGGGTAACATATTGAACCCAAGTCTTATTCAGTCTAACCCTTTTATTGACCAACGTTGTCACAGTAGTGCGTTTATTCACACTGGCGAATCTCTGACAGAAAAGAATCTCCATCTCGTCAAAGGTCTTCACAGAGTCATTTGGGAGTTCCGTATATCATTCGAAGGCAGTGCCCGCCATACTGCTGACGAACTGTCGGAGGAGTAGTATATCGTTTCCTTCAGTATTGCCGCACATGGATTTAAATAGCGCGATGTGCTAGCAAGGATTTCCGGTCCCTTTGTACATGTAGAACATTGGAAGTATGTATTCTGGCAGATACTGTACTTGATCGTAGCACGCTGGATACAGTCGACTAGTCTTGATCGAATTATTTGCAACTTCACTGGAATAGTGAGCTTTGATTTGCTGAGCGATATATGCGTCCAGCTTTGCTTTTAGGATCATTTCCCCCTTAACCGTTGATGGGGTTTGCAGAGGATTTGAAATGCCACCCTTGTCTTTAAGAGCAATTACCGGCTGTTCATCTACCAGTAGTTCCGATTGGGCCATCATTCCATCCATATTCTGGATCAACAGGGCCATCTGGTTCATTTTAGCGAATATTGCTTCCGCTTCTTCATCCCTCTTCTTGAGAGCGCGCTTCAGGAAGTTAATATCTGACTCCTTCCCTATCCATTCTTCGGGTGTGTCCTTAGGGTTTTCGTTAGGCAGTGGACTAGCGAGTGCCGCCGCCTGAGCAAACATCTCCTGCAACTTTTCATGTTGCAGTTGAGCTTTTTTCAGAGAACCAGTATGCGGTCCGTGACTAATAGAAACTCGACTTTCCTCTTTAGAGCTCACCATATGGATTGTGTGAACTACCATGCCCCTATGCTTGAGTCATTTGGAACTTTAGCCTCTGGATTTTTTTTTGGGCGCTTGAGCTTTATCTGGTCTCTCTTTTTGTGAGAAGTCACTTTAAGAAGAACCATCATATTAGGAACCGCCTTGGGATGAGTCCCCTTGTATTTGGAAGAAGAGTTGTCAGAGTTTGGTTGACGCTTAGGGGAAGAGCCGTGGACAACGACTGGGTTCTTCACTTCCTTCCACACCTTATATATAGATAAGGAAAGTCCTTTTGGGGAGCGAACTATTTTCTGCTCTTATTGGATCTCCACAGGCTGTGGAGAGTTCTTCAGTAATGCGGTGGGAGAAAAAAAATTGACCCTTCGCAGCTGCTCGAATCTATTCCCGGTTAGAATAGCAGTATTCGTCATTGGAGTTGAAGCAGGACCTGACAGAGAACTACCCCCGATTTTTCTTAGTTGACGCTGGTATTGACGTCGGTGATGTCTTACGACCGGAGCTTCATCGGTCTTAGGAGTTTGCTAAGCTTTCCCCATGTTTTCTTTGAGAGCATGAATATTATGTCCCCTGTGTTGACCTTGGTCTTCGACAGGAGCCATTTGTATGAAGACCGATGCCGTCGGCAGGGCTGAAACTTAAGAATTCAAGCTGTAGAAGAAAAACTTCTTCTGGGCTTTCACCTTCGGCGTTGAGACACTGAGGATAACAGATGGGAGCATAGACCCAAAGATAAGCCTACTGATCTTTTGAAGAGCCGGATTGCAGAGATTTTAGGCTGCAAGTGGCCTATACTTGACTCCACCAGGTGTGACAGAGCTAGAGTTGCGGTGAGTGGAAGCAAACGCCATTATACAAAGAGACGATACGCCGGCTTTAGTATCTCATCACCCAAAGGCAACTACAAACATATATACCACGATTATTTGATCGTGGAAAAACACAACACATGAAGTATGGAGTGGAAAGAGGAAAGGTCCCACCGGACATGCCAGAATCTATTTACCGCCGAAGACTGGACAGATACGCTGAGATGACTAGACTGAATTTGGGGATATGTTCTATATGAACATATCCATCCACCTCTCCAAAGATACCAAGTTAATTTATGGCACAGTATATCGGAGGTTTGGATAGATGCGACCGATGTAGCATGAATTATCAGATTCCCCCTTATTTGTGAGGGGTTTTTGATTGTGGGGACGCTCTTTCCTGCAGGGGCAACCCCCTGCAGTTAATTACGCTATTGCGTTGTGATAAAAACTTTCACCTGCTGTAGGCAGATCACTTCATGTCATGTTATATTTGTTTATTATGGGGTTGCCATTGGATTGTGTACGGAGACTAATATATATCATCGTCCGTAGGGCGTGGATTAGTCCAAATCCATATATTAGATTTGAGATTTTGAGCTTAAGACATAGATCTCATATAAATGAGGTCCATCAGTTCATGGGATATATGGGTTTTATTTAAAGATCGTTGGTCGTATATCGGACTAAGATCGACTTAGGAACAGTGAGAATATGGGATCAACTAATCAGCAAATCATATATAAATAGCCTATGGATAGTATACGGCAGTCAATAGGGAGACAGTCCACAGGGCAAAGCATATTAGTTTAAGGATATCACGGTCTAATATTAGTTTAGGGACATTTCGATCCATCTTTCATCTTGGCGCACGTGTATAATTTACGTGGTGAAGTGAACGATGGTAACATGGGATGCGCCCAATATTGGGGTGCGATTCAATTTGAAGGCATTTATATTTTCTTCAAAGATATATATATATATATATATATACATATATGTATAAAACCGAAGCTCAATATGAGATTCGCATTTATATGGGATGCATGTCAATATGAGATGTGCACATCAATATGGAAGTGCATAAATATGGGGTGTATCAATATGAGGATTAGGACATTCCCTGTCTTGATGAAATTTCATATCTTTCATCAAGTTGGGACGAGGAGTTGTTGGGACACGCCACCTCTCTGAAGACTTTGAGGAATTATAACGACGTATATCAATGGTGTGGAAAGATGTACCCTTAAACCAAATCTCGTATATGAGGGAGAAGATCATGTCGAAACTGAAAATCGTTAGTCTTATATGATACTAAGATAAACATTATTAGTCGTATATGAGACTAAGATCAATTTGGATGGTCGATCATTAGTAGTATATGAGACTAATATCATCATGGAAATATGATTGATTGATCATTAATCTTGTTTTATATTAAGATCAATTTAAACATGTGAACATATGGGCTCAAAGAAATTTCCACTTCACAGCCTTAGCCAATTTGAAGCTAAAGATTAGTTTTAATGTCACCCAGCAGTGCTGAGCACTCAAACATATAGAGCTCGCTTATGCATCACGTGAGGTGCTCACACTCAGCCGCTCACGTGTATGGAACATGAGGCGCTAAGTCTGCAGTATCTAAGCGCTCATGCGGATATTACGTAAGGCGCTATCTTCATAGCTTTTGAGTACTCACGTACGCATCACGTGAGGTGCTGTCTTCATGGCTTTTTAGGTGCTGACGTCACCAGTTCACCGCGGTTCCGCGGTTAAACCCTTGATTCTGCCGCGGTTCCACGGCTGAACTGTTGATTTAGATCTTCTGAATTTTTCCCTGTGCTGAGTTGGCTCTCCTCTTTCTGTTTAGATCTCCTGAATATTGATTTGTTCACTGAATTTGCTCCAGATCTGAAACAGAGTTTTCTCCAAGCCTGTACACTTGCACAAAAACCTTTCAAAAATAACAAGATGATTTTTATTTTTTTTTATTTTTTTTTGTTTTAAAATTTTTCAATTTTTATAATTTTTAAATTTTTTTTAATTAACCCGAAATTACACTAAGAAAGAGACTACCATCTCCCCGGCAACGGCACCATTTGATTGTAAGAGATTTTGTGTGTGCATTTTAATATAGTGGTGAGTATTCCCGCCCGTTACGCGGGTGACCCGGGTTCGATCCCCGGCAACGGAGCTATTTGATTGTCAGAGTTTTCTGTGTTTAAATTTACCGCAATCAAGATGGTGTCACTTGGTAGGTAGCCGGTTGAGTACGGGTCGATCCACAGGGAGATGGTGTTCTTTTCTTTATATTCTAACGAGTTAAGTCCTAATTTTGGTAGGGTTTTGTTTTAAGATCTATGAATGAGAATAAGTTGATAAAAAGGCTTGCTAGGGTTAGGATTAGGTCAGTTCGAAATAGGGATCTTCTCGCTTCTTTCAATGCCTTAGTTGTGAATAAAGGTGTTAGAGCAATCGGCAACAACGGGGATTAGCACGACTAGGAAGAAACTTAGTTTCTTCCTTTTGGTCCTTGTCCGTCCGTTTATGGTTCTTAGCCCTAACCTCCGGTTAATTCAACCACAACCGGTCTAACTAGGGAATCACCGCTATCATGTAGGATAGGGTGCCGTAGTGAGCGGATTATGGTTGATATAAAGGGAGTCCGTATTAAAATTATTTGGGCAAAGAAAAGAGTGAGAGAGATTTCCTTCTCTCAAACCTTCCCTATCCTACCCCTAACAAGTGAGGAATTACTCACTCATTAGGAAAATAACAATAAAATTCATTTTTTTGTACTTTAGTTGATGACCTAAATTGCAGATAAATAAAGAACAAATAAAAGTGTCGATAATAAATTGCAGATAAGAAGAATGCGAGATAAAATAAAATAAACTTACTTTATTGATGACCTCTCAAGAACGCATTACAATTGGATTTAAAATTTAGATCTAGAAAAAACGGAATAAAAAATAAAGAGAGGCATCCTCCAAAGAGGCACACCTAATTAAGCTTTTGGCTTTCCTATTTATAGATAGAAAAAACCCTAGGTTATATTCTGATCCATACATGAATTTACCAAACTACCCTAAGAAAGCCGGGTCAAAACACCGACACCCACCGACACGTGCACCATACAGCCGCGGAACCGCGGCAGAAAGGCTTGTTTGGCCGCGGTTCCACGGCCATTAAGTGGGATCTTTGGCTCATCTCTTCAGGGTTTCTCTGTGTTGCTTTTATCTTCTATTTTCTTTACTTGGTTTCTCAGAATCTCTTCTATTTCCTTCCAGATTTCCAACAGTGAAGAATGATGCGGACTTTTGCCTTGAGCTTCGCGTTAAAGTCTTGGATCTTTTACTGCCTTGTGCTTTGTGCATTGAACTGTCTAATGATTTTCCATTTGTTCCTTGAACTGGTAGGCGGCATCATACGGATTCATCTATTGTTGGTCGTAGTCTTACATTTGTAGCAACTTTTCATGAATTTCACTGTAACGATCTGAGAACCTATAACCTGCAACTATTTAGCAGACATGGATCAAAAGCACCTATTTATATGTAATGTGATTAAGAATGGGCGATATAATAATGCAAAATTTTGATATGAACAGATACCCCCAAACTTATCTTTTGCTCGTCCCGAGCAAAGCCAATTTTATTCTCGAAAAATCCTAGCCTCACTTTCGCAGGGAACGCGATTGCACTGAGTTCGTGCAACAAGCTGTTAAACCTCTATGTGTCCCTAGTAAGAGGAGTGTTGTCTCCTGAAGGTTTTCAGCGGATACTACCCACAAAATCCGATCAATTTTGCATGTTGACTCTCATTCTTCAATTCAGTATTCTAGAAAGAAATTATATTATCTTCAACTTAGAAATCATCAACCCGTATATTTCACACTCGCTCTTCATTTAACTTAAGATCGTATATGTTTTGCAAATTTATTAAGCTTTCAGCATCTTTTGAATTTTCCTTCTAAGGTGCAGTCTCAACTCAGGAATTTTTATCATCTTTACTGAAGATATAAGGCCTATCTTTCATTCCTATCTCTCATCCAAACCCCAATTATATACCCCTACGTGTGTGTAATTACCACCCCTACATTTGGAAATTCAATTCAAGCTATCATACTCTTGTCCATCGTCCAAAGTACTTTTTAGTTGGTGATAAAAATAGCTCACACATTCTTCATGCGACCGTTAATACTTCTTGAGGTACTAAACGACCGATTACAAAATGTGCTTGCGCATTTAGGCGTAATTCCTCGTTTTATAATACCTAAGGCTTAGCAGTGACTCCCAAACCAGTTGGTCTAAGGCACTAGGTAATAAAGCACCCTCGCTATAATTTTTATTTATGCCGCCTTAAGAAATTACAAAACCAGTGTTCATTTTTTTATGTCTCTTTATTCACCTTTTATATTTTTATTTTATTTTCCTTCATACTAAGGTTTTTAGACAAGAGCATTTCAAGGTATTCTCTACTATCCTAAGTTTCAAGGTGCGTGTATGTGCAAGTTATAGGGTGTATATTTTCAGAATTTAGACTTAAGGTTCAGAATTATTTTTCAGACTTACACTTCAAATAAAAATTCAATAATCTTCCCTTATTTTGACTTAGCCCAAGAACTGAACTCAAAATTTGCCTATTTCTAAATAAATTATAAGGACGTATATTTTCTACAGTTAAATTTTAAAGAAGGTTATTTTTAGGGTTTTTAATTTACTAAGTTTAGGATCTAGTTTTTCCTAACTAGTCAACCGTCATGTTGAACTTAACTCAAATATGGCTAAAATTGATCTTTACAATTTTTATAATTTTTAATTTTTTTTATTTTTATGGATTTTAAAATAAGTATGCAAATGCAAAAATATACACATGAATACGAAGATAGAAAGCTTACCGAGCACACCCCCAAACTTAAACTTGACAGTGCACTCACTGTCAGGCTACACCAAAAGGGTCAAAATTGTCGGTACTCCCTAAAAAAAAATTTTAAACAAAACAAAAAGCAAACCAAAATATATACACAAAAAAAGGCCCCCCTCCCAAACTTAAGTGAAACAGTGTTTCCACTGTTTAAGCGTTAGACTTCAGAGTTAGGAGGGAGAAAAACACAGTATCAAGTTATACAAGGCCTTACACAGGCCAAAGGTTAGCACCAACCATTCAAAAAATTTATCGTTATAAAGAGACGGTTGGTGAAAAAACATGTTGTATGGAATCAGGAAGAAGTGGGGAAGAGATAAGTGATGTAAAAGAAAAGGTTTACGTCTCGATTTGTAGAGACGAAACAATAATGGTGAACGGAAACGAGAATGTGGATGATTAGGAATGGTAAGCATGGTCACATTCTCGTATGGGATAAGAAAAAATGGTGGTGGTTCGACTTCTTCAGATGGAGGTTGATTAATCACAAAATCCGTGTCGTTTAGGAATGCGAGTTCGTCGACGAAAATATCTTCGAAACTTTCATCGATGGTTCGATTGAATGTTTCAATGTCAATAAATGTCGCGCCTGAATTCAACACACTTGATTTTTCAAAAATTACGGAGGTAGGAGACTCGTAAGGTTCATCTACCTTATTCTCAAAAGATTCTAAATCAAGTTGTTTTTCTAGAATTATCGAACTCAAAATATTGGATTTTGATTCATTAACACTCGCTATCATTAAAGGAAGATTAGAAGAAGAACCAGAGAAAGTGGGAGAAAGAAATTGAATACGAACTTGAGGGTGGAGATGGAGTGTATAAATTAGCACGATTTGTAATGACCGATGTGTAAAAAGCGATTGTGTTAATCTATCAACCCACTGAGAAATGAGGTCAAATCTCTCAAGAGTCGTGAAAAAACATGGGTACGTCGAACTTGGTAAACCAGACATTGAAAATGAAAGTGTAACGGTTTCTTGCAAGGTCGGAGCGAGGATGGAGGGAAGTGAGTGAGGAAAGGTATCAGTTAAAGATTCATGAGGGTGTGCGCAGTCAATGAAAGGGATAGAATGAATTGGAAAATCCGACTCCTCAAGTAAAACTGCTTCATCCTCAATAATTTCCTCAAAACTCTCCTCAAAATTTAGCTTATCCATGCAATTCTCATCAAAATCAAGACGCGTATGAAGTTCAGGAGAAACATTTAATAACTCGGGATGATGAATTGGAGAGAAAAATTTAGTCAAATCTGCGGGTTCATCATCCAAAATATTCCCAGCGTCGATATCCTCAATCAAGTGAAAATCAATTTTTTTAGACACCTCATCAAAAGTATGGATATTAATCAATTCAGGTTCTAGAGTGGAGGTGTAGAGGTCAAAGGGATTGGTGATGGTTTCACTCGAAAGGGACCCTTCACAATCAGGTAAATCAAACACTACAAAGTCGCACAACTAATTAAACGTTTTATCTTCAACTGGTGAATCATTTGGAATACTTGATAGACATTCAAAACCGGAGTTGTGGGATTCAATTAGGGATGGGTAGGTTTGATTTGGAAGAGTGTACAGCTCACTCTCATCACTCAAATTCTCAATCTGTCCAACAGCCTTATCATACATTAGAAAATTTGGAGCTAGTTGGAAACCAGCTATCGGGTCACTAGGTTGTATGAGGGCGGCCATGGACGCATTCAAATCCATCATCTGTTGGCATGAAGCTACCCTAAAGTCTTCCAACGCCTGTTCCAGACTAGACATGGGTTGTGAAGGAGTTTCAGTAAAAGATTCAAAGTTGTTTGGATACTGGAAACTCCCAAATGGCTGTATAGAAGCAATGTCCAGGGAAGGTGTAAAGTTGGATAAGATGGATAGGAATAGAATGGTTGAACAGGGGTAGGATCAACATTTGGATAAGAAGATGAATGGAATTGTTGATCCAAAGAATTCGCAGTGGTGAAAGGAGTGAAAGATCGGTTATGAGATTGTTCAATATGCTCAGCAATAGACATGGGTTTCGGAGTTACAACAGGACTCGAAAAAGGAGTATCAACGTAAGAAGGTGGTGAAGGTTGAAATGGTTGATACAAGGTGGATTGTGGAGTCCAATTGGTTGTCCTAGACGCATCTATCCGATCTTTCAAAGAAATTTTGGGCATGGATGGGTCGTTCGAAATTCGACCAAAACAAGAACCGCAGGAAGTAATGTCTGGTTGTGGGTACCAAAGTTCGGCAAGAGTTTTGCGAGGTGGGGTACCCATGTTGGAAGAGTGAAAATGTAGGAAGGGAGGGAAGTGGTGTATTTTTTTATTTTATTTTTTAAAAAAAATAAATGTTTGTTTTTGGAGTTTTGAAATTTTTGAAAGTGTTTTTTTAGAAAGAGTTTTTGCAAGAATGTGTACGGACTTACTTTAAACAATCACAGTTTAAAACATGCACAATCAAACCTAGAGCTACGGTCTTCTAAGTCAACTAGACTGCTCCTAAGTGTTCCAAAGTGACAAGTTGTGAGATAACCCTCAAATCGCCTCTTCACAGCCAATTGTGGCCAGGTAAGCACAAATGAAGAAAGGAGAGTTCCGCTCACGAATTATCGTGAGACGGGCCTTTTAAAGTTACCTTTCTCACTTGTCTAGCCTAGGCACCACAAAGTCAAGTTTAGATAAACGATTGAATGCCCACAACCTTCCTCTGTCCTAATGAGCACGACAGTCCTTAGTTGGTTGAGTCTAGATATTTTTTAATTAACTCAAGAGTAATGCATATGCTTTTAGCGATTTTTGGGGTCTTAGCAAGGGTAATGAAATCCCCACCCAATCTTGATTGGTGTTAT
The DNA here is from genome assembly GCA_030015575.1 of Agapanthus africanus. Classification (NCBI taxonomy): domain Eukaryota; kingdom Viridiplantae; phylum Streptophyta; class Magnoliopsida; order Asparagales; family Amaryllidaceae; genus Agapanthus; species Agapanthus africanus. The sequence goes on along the minus strand of CM057339.1, from coordinate 24,509,986 downwards.
AACCCCTTAGATTCCGTATTAATTATGCAAAGCAGTCAACACACCAAGAATCTAAAACACTTGCAAATTTTTTTTATTTGGCAGCGAGAAGAATCCTGCACAAAAACAATTTATTGGATAGAAGAAAGAGAATCTGTGCAAAGAAACCTGTAGGAAACTTTTTTTCAATGGAGTGCAGAGGAGAGTAGATGAGAAATGAGATACTCACAGAGATTTTGGGTGCTGACGTCACTAGTTGACCGCGGTTCCGCGATCAAACCTTTGATTCTGCCGCGGTTCCGCGGCCGAACTGTTGATTTAGATCTTCTGAATTTTTCCCTGTGCTGAGTTGGTTCTCCTCTTTCTGTTTAGATCTCCTGAATATTGATTTGTTCACTGAATTTGCTCCAGATCTGAAACAGGGTTTGCTCCAAGCCTGCACACTTGCACAAAAACCTTTCTAAAATAACAAGATGATTTTTATTTTTATTTTTATCTTTTTTTGTTTTAAAATTTTTCAATTTTTATAATTTTTCAATTTTTTTTAATTAACCCGAAATTACACAAAGAAAAAGACTACCGTCTCCCCGGCAACGGCGCCATTTGATTGTAAGAGATTTTGCGTGTGCGTTTTAATATAGTGGTGAGTATTCCCGCCTGTCAAGCGGGTGACCCGGGTTCTATCCCCGGCAACGGCGCCATTTGATTGTCAGAGTTTTTCTGTGTTTAAATTTACTGCAATCAAGACGGTGTCGCTTGGTAGCTAGCCGGTTGAGTACGGGTCGATCCACAGAGAGATGGTGTCCTTTTCTTTATGTTCTAACGAGTTAAGTCCTAACTTTGGTAGGGTTTTGTTTTAAGATCTATGAATGAGAATAAATTGATAAAAAGGCTTGCTAGGGTTAAGATTATGTCAGTTCAAAATAGAGATCTTCTCGCTTCTTTCAATGCCTTAGTTATGAATAAAGGTGTTAGGGTAATCGGCAACAACGGGGATTAGCACGACTGGGAAGAAACTTAGTTTCTTCCTTTTGGTCCTTATCCGTCCGTTCTTGGCTCTTAGCCCTAACCTCCGGTTAATTCAACCACAATCGGTCTAACTAGGGAATCACCGCTATCATGTAGGATAGGGTGTCGTAGTGAGCGGATTATGGTTGATTTAAAGGGAGTCCGTATTAAAATTATTTGGGCAAAGAAAGGAGTGAGAGAGATTTCTTTCTCTCAAACCTTCCCTATCCTACCCCTAACAAGTGAGGAATTACTCACTCATTAGGAAGATAACAACAAAATTCATTTTTTTTTATTTTAGTTGATGACCTAAATTGCAGATAAATAAAGAACAAATAAAAGTGCAGATAATAAATTGCAGATAAGAAGAATGCGAGATAAAATAAAAAAAACTTACTTTATTGATGACCTCTCAAGAACGCATTACAATTGGATTTAAAATTTAGATCTAGAAAAAAGGAATAAAAAATAAAGAGGGGCATCCTCCAAAGAGGCACCACAAAAGAGGCACACCTAATTAGGCTTTTGGCTTTCCTATTTATAAATAGAAAAAACCCTAGGTTACATTCTGATCCATATATGAATTTACCAAACTACCCTAAGAAAGCCGGGTCAAAGCACCGATACCCACCGACACGTGCACCGACACGTGCACCATACGGCCGCGGACCGCGGAAGAAAGGCCTATTTGGCCGCGGTTCCGCGGCCATTAAGTGGGATCTTTAGCTCATCTCTTCAGGGTTTCTCTGTGTTGCTTTTATCTTCTATTTTCTTTACTTGGTTTCTCTGAATCTCTTCTATTTCCTTCCAGATTTCAAAAAGTGAAGCATGATGTGGACTTTTGCCTTGAGCTTCGCGTTAAAGTCCTGAATCTTGTGCTGCCCTTGTACTTTGTGCATTGAACTGTCTAATGATTTTCCATTTGTTTCTTGAACTGGTAGGTGGTATCATACGGATTCATCTATTGTTGGTCGTAGTCTCACATTTGTAGCGACTTTTCATGAATTTCACTGTAACGATCTGAGAACCTGTAACCTGCAACTATTTAGCAGACATGGATCAAAAGCACTTATTTATATGTAATGTGAGTAAGAATGGGCGATATAATAATGCAAAATTCTGATATGAACAACGAGATGGAATGAATTTGCTTCTCGGTTTGGAATCCTTTTGGTTCCTTATTGTTTCTCCCTCCATTTTCCTTTGATTCTGATACTAGGATTTGGGCGACTTAAATGGAGTTATGTGATTGTAACTATGAACTGCAGTATGGTTATAATGCGGTACTCTATTTAAGTAACTTGGAGTCCTATTCTTGATTCATTTCCTTGATTTATGGTCGTTATATTACCTTGCTTCTCTCGGTTCCATTGCTTACCATTTCATAATTTATCGCAAGCTTGAATCCTGTTTATCGTGCTAATTTTCTTCAATACCAAGGCTTCAGATGAAGTCATTTCAGGTATCCTACTTGTTCATGATTTTCCCGCATTAGCATTATTCGATTCTGGTGCATCCCATTGTTTTATGTTGTCCAAGTTTATTGCTGCACATTCGATTTATTGCATGACCCTATCTTGTTGTTGGGACATACACACTGGGAACGGGAAGATCATATCTAGTAGTGAGTGCAAGAATTGTTCGGTTGTTATCTGCGGACGAGAATTATTTGCAGATTTCTTGGTGATCGATACTGGCAGCTACGACATCGTCTTGGGAATGGATTTTCTCGGCACTTTTCACGCTCACATTGATTTCCCAACTCATTTGGGAACATGTATATTCTACTTGCTGTTGACTATTTTTCAAAATGGGTCGAGGCGGTGCCCAACCGAACTAATGACAAAAAGGTTGTCGTTAGATTTCTCAAAGAAAACATTTTTTCTCGGTTTGGGCATTCTCGCGCGATTATCAGTGATAATGGATCTCACTTTTGTAATAGGACTTTCGAATTCTTAATGCGAAAATACTCCATTACTCACAAGCTGTCAACGCTCTATCATTCCTAAACTTGTGGGCAAGCCGAGATTTCGAATCGGCAGATTAAACAGATATTGGACAAAACAGTTTCCAAAAACCGTAAAGATTGGTCATCAAAACTGATTGATGCCCTTTGGGCATTCCATACTGTCTATAAGACCGATCTTGGCATATCTCCATACAGACTTGTTTATGGAAAAGCTTGCCACCTTCCAGTTGAAATAGAGTATAAGGCATTTTGGGCAATAAAAGAGTTGAACCTATCCTTGGGAGATGCGGGCAACAATAGAAAGCTGCAGTTGAACGAATTAGATGAGCTGCGGGATGAAGCCTATGAGAACGCAGTAGTTGTTAAAAACCGAACGAAGGTGTTCCACGATAAACACCTTATGCGCAAGATTTTCAAACCTGGTCAACAGGTTTTACTTTACGATACTCGATTACATTTCCATCCCGTAAGCTCAAATCTCGATGGAAAGGGCCATTTTTGATACGCACCGTATATCTGCACGGTGCGGTCGATCTAGAAAACCCGGAGGACGGTTCACTGTTTAAAGTGAATGGATATCGACATAAACCGTTCCTCACTGCGGATCCTTCGGAGGAGCTCCTGTTTTTGCAGGAGCCGATTTACATTGACTAATTTTCCTCCATCTACCCCTAAATTTTCGATTATCTAGCCAAAACACTGTTTTAAACAAGTTTGGGGGTATGTATCATTTGTAGTTATATAAAAACGAAATAACATAAAAAAATGAAAATTTGAAAATAAATTTTTTTTTGGGTATTTTTGTAAATTTCCAGTTTTAATAAAATAAAAATAAAAAATTTTTATTTGCAAATAATTTCCTCTTTTTAAGAGGGGTTTTTTGCAAACAACCAAAACACTCACCACTATAAATAAGAGCCGACCCCTCTCTGTCTTTTACCAAACCCTACTGTCATCTCTCTGAACACCCTAGCCGCCGCTCAAATTTTTACAGTGAGATCGCCCTCTGCCGCCGCGCATCCGCCGCCGAAGGCACGTTTTCGCCGCGCAACCGCCCCGCCCCTGCCATTTCTCCCTCTGAATCTTTCAGAGGAGGTTTGCATATTCTTCTCCTTCTCTGTTAAATTTTTTTAGATCTGTAAACTCTCTGTAATGGCACCTAACATGCAATTAGAACGTGATTTTTCACAAATCTTTTCACACACCATTTACGGGAGCTATTTTGCTGATGAAATTACACGGAGGGGGTGGAATTTTTTAATCTATAATCATCCCAATGCTTACGCCCATCCAGATCTATTCACTCGTTTTTACGAGTGCATGGAAGAAGGCTGCCTTGCACAATACGGTTTTATCAAACTACTTTGGGGCGATAGGGAGATAATTATTAATAGAGACTTCATCCATGAAGTCACTTTAATCCCTAGATTACCTGTTCACGACCAACCCCTTCAATTTGAAGATTACTTGCCCTTAATGGGTAACGACTATTCGAGGGAATCGAGGAAGGGAATACAGGCTAGAACCCTCTTCGCTAATGTTTTAACCGTGTGCCAATGGGCACAAAATAATATTTTTGGGAGTTCCCATAATACCACATTTTTCACCCCGTCACTTCATATCGTGCACACCCTAATGACTAGGAACCCTAGATTTGATATGTGCACGGTTTTGCTTTATTCAATTGGTGCTGGCAAAAGGGCCGCAAATTACCCATGCCCCATGTTAGTGACACAACTGTGTCGCTATTTCCTCCCTGTGGAGGAATTTGAATTTTACATGCATGGAGGTATACCCATTAGGCCTCTCATTGAGGGCGTATCCACGTCCTATACCCGCTTGACTGATGTTTGGTCGCGAAGAGAAGCGGCCGAACACGTGCCCGTCAGAACACCCAGCTCCAGCTCGACCGCGAGCGAAGAAGAGCTCACCCCCATAGAACATGCACGTTTAATGAGAAGAGCCATTGGGGGGATTGACAATTTGACGGGGATGATGACGCAGCATGATCAGCGTCTAACACAAGTAGAGCAGGGGATCAGAACCCTGCTGGCGCGAGAGGAGCGTTCCCGCTCACGTTCAAGGGGACGGCGGGGACCTGAGCAGTGAGGGCACTGCTTTTGGTAAGTTTGGGGGAGGAGGTGGTTGTAAATAGTTATCATTGCATTGCATTGCATATTTTTAATTTTTGTACATATTTTTTCTTTTTCTTTTGCATGTTTAATTCTGCATTGCATCTTTATAAAAAAAATTTAAAAAATTTAAAAAAATGAAAATAAAAATATATATATATAAAAAATCAAATAAAAAATTGAAAAATTTTAAAAAATTATAAAAATTGAAAAATTCAATTTTGGCCATAATTGAGTTAAGTTTGACAAGACGGTTAACTAGTTAGGAAAAACTAGATCCTAAACTTAGTAAAAAATAACGTTTCTTAAAGTTTAACTGTAGAAAATATATGTCCTTATAGTTTACTTAGAAATAGGCAAATTTTGAGTTCACTTCTTAGGCTAAGTCAAAATAAGGGAAGAGTATTGAAATTTTTATTTGAAATGTGTAGGGTGTTTTTCGTCACCCCATTGAGATGGGAATACGCGCGCGCTTGTCAGGCGTATACTACAGATTCCCCCTGCATAGGGTAGGCCGGGGTTTAATGAATGTGGGGATCCGAATCTCCGGCAGCCGCGGACTAAGCTGCCGTTAATTACCCCTCGCCTTTGGGGCAAGGGAACCTCCGATTGACGGGTTAAACTGGTCATGTGAACTCAATGTGCAGTGTACGTGTGTTTTGTTTTGGAGGGGGGTTTGAATATATCGGGAGCCACGCAGAGTTTTTACGGGGGTCCCGCTACCCGGATAGCGGGCTGGGGGTCAAGGGGGCTAGCAGCCCCCTTGCGGGGTGCAGGGCAGCGCCCCGTTAGAAATTTTTTTCCTAACAGGGACAGTGTCGTGGAGTATCTATGTGTGCAAATATGTATACATATGTATATGTATATGTATGTACATAAAAAAGAGGGGGAAAGACATCCAAAGGATGCGTGGGGCCAGCCCCTTGAGAGCTGTGCGCTTAGGTGCTGTGCGCTCAAGCGCAAGCACGCCACGTGTCGGCACGTGGGTGTTTTGCGCTTGAGCGCAGTGCGCGCAAGCGCGCCACGTGTCGGCGCGTGGGCGCTTTGCGCTCGAGCGCAGTGCGCCTGAGCGCAAGTGTGCCACGTGTCGGCGCGTGGGCGCTTTGCGCTCGAGCGCAGTGCGCTTGAGCGCAAGCGCGCCACGTGTCGGCACGTGGGCGTTTTGCGCTCGAGCGCCGGGCGCTGGCGAGAAAAAGGGGTTTTTAGTCCCTGAACAAGAAGCTATGCTTCAGAAAGGAAATATTTAATATATATATATATATGTAAATATATGGAGTTAAACTCCTAAAATGTTTTGGTTGATGAAAGGGGGTCTTCTTCTTCCTCCTCTGTTGGCTGGATCTTGATGATCAAGAGATGTGAGATCTAAAAATCTCTCCTTTCTGAGATCTAATGGTAGATCCAAGTTCCTCTTTGTGGGTTTTGTGGTGGAAGACTTCTTAGTTTTTGAAAAGAAAGAGTAAAACTCTTGATTTAATTCAAAGAAATGAGAGGGTTTAGAACCTTGGAGCAGGAGGCACAAAAGATCTCAGATCTAAAATTTTTGTGGAGAGAATGAAAAGTGTTTTTTTTTATTTTTCATCATCATGTTGCCTTATATAGGCTTACATATTTACATATAGCCCCTTGGGCTTTACAAAAATGGCATTTTAGCCATCCCATGGCTCATGTACCATTTCATTTTTGCACGTAAGCCATGGGCTTACAAAATATTGGCTTTATGCCCATTTTGTTTACATTCATGTATAAAAAATTACATAAAAATTATTTATTACATGGTCTATATTTTGGCATGGAGGAGGCTGGCCGGGGGCTCGACTTGGGCATGGGCCTGCTTGACCTGGGCTTGGGCCCACCTAGCTTAGGGGTTGACCTTGACTTTGACTCGGTCAACCGGGGTGTAAATTTTTACCCCAACAAAGTGCCCCCCATCAATAAATGCACACCGCACATTTGAGTTGTGTGCATGAAATTGATGGATCTTGAAGTTGGACTTCGAGGTAGAACATCATTCCAGGGGCGGAACACCATCCCGGGGAGCATGATTCCCGAGGATCGGAGCATCATTCTGATTCGCGGAGCATAATTCCAGAGATCAGATCATCATTCCGATGAGCGGAGCATGATTCCAGGGTTCGGAGCATCTTTCCGAAGAGCGGAGCATGATTCCAGGGTTCGGAGCATCTTTCCGAAGAGCTGAGCATGATTCCCCAGGATCGGAGCATCATTCCGAGGATCGGAGCATTATCCCGGAAGGCGGAGCATAATTCCAGAGATCGAAGAATCATTCCGAAAAGCGAAGCATAATTCCAAAGATCGGAGCATCATTCCGATGGGCGGAGCATGATTCCAGGGGATCGGAGCATCATTCCAATGAGCGGAGCAGGGATCGGAGCGTGATTCCAAGGGATCGGAGCATCATTCCGAAGAGCGGAGCATGATTCCAGGGTTCGGAGCATCATTCCGAAGAGCGGAGCATGATTCCAGGGATCGGAGCATCATTTCGATAAGCGGAACATCATTCCAGGGATCGGAGCATCATTCCGATGGGCGGAGCATGATTCCAAGGATCGGAGCATCATTCCAAAAAGCGGAGCATGATTCCAAAGATCGGAGCATCATTCCGAAGAGCGGAGCATGATTCCGGGATTCGGAGCATCATTCCGAAGAGCAGAGCATCATTTCAGGGTTCGGAGCATCATTCCGATAAGCGGAACATCATTCCAGGGATCGGAGCATCATTCCGATGGGCGGACATGATTCCAGAGATCGGAGCATCATTCCGATGAGCGGAGCATGATTCTAGGATTCGGAGCATCATTCCGAAGAGCGGAGTATAATTCAGGGATTCGGAGCATCATTCCGAAGAGCGGAGCATGATTCCAGGGATCGGAGCATCATTCCGATAAGCGGAACATCATTCCAGGGATCGGAGCATCATTCCGATGGGCGGAGCATGATTCCAAGATTCGGAGCATCATTCCGAAGAGCGGAGCATAATTCCAGGATTCGGAGCATCATTCCGAAGGTCGGAGCATGATTCCAAGGGTCGGAGCATCATTCCGATGCGATCGGAGCATCATTCCGAAGGGCGGCAGACATTCTGACCGAAGCATGATTTCGATGCAGAGGTAGATTCTTAGGCGAAGTATAATTCCGACAAGGAAGGCAAATATTCCGAGGCGGAGCATTGATTTTGACACGGGGTATATTCTGAGACGGAGCATGATTCCGGCGCAGAGCTTGTTGGCTGACTTGATTCCAAGACGAAATATAATTTCGATAGGGAAGGCAGGTACACCGAGGTGAAGCATCATTTCGACACGGGGTGTATTCTGAGACGAAGCATAATTCCGACGCAGAGCTTGCTGGTTGACTTGATTCCGAGGCGGAGCATAATTCCGACGATGAGGTCGTTGGTTGATTCCGATCCGAAGCATAATTTCAACATGGAAGGCAGATACATCAAGGCGAAGCATGATTTCGACGCGGGGTACACTCTGAGACGAAGTATGATTCCGACGCAGAGCTGGTTAGTTGCTTTGATTCCGAGGCGGAGCATAATTCCGGCAGGGAAGGTGGGTATCCCGAAGCGAAGCATGATCTCGACACGGGGTAAATTCTGGGACGAAGCATGATTCCGCCGCAGAGGTTGTTGGTTTGATTTGATTTGGGTTGACATAAGGATCGCTACACTGGAATATGGTACCAGGAGCGAATCATCATTTGCCATGAGTGGATTTGAGGATTTCGGTTTTGTTTGGCATCTGCATTGCTGCACTGGAATGATACCAGGAGCAACTCATCATTTGCCCCGAGAGGATTTGGGAATTGGTTTGGGATCGTTTTACGCCTGTGGATTGTATACGGTTTTGCAGGATGTATGATCCAGACCGTAGGGCCATAAAAATTTTGGAACTTTGTTGGCGTCTGCATCGCTGCACTGGAATATGGTACCAGAAGCGACTCATCATTCGCCGTTGGGGTATGGGATTTAGAATTTGGTTGGCGTCTGCATCGCTGCACTGGAATATGGTACCAGGAGCGACTCATCATTCACCGTTGAAGATTGGGGAGCGATGGCTTAGGAGACAGGTTTGGATCCCTATCACCTAAGACTTTTCAATTTTATGGGCCGTGAGGGTCCCATAAAAGCATTTTCTCCCTGCGAGTCGTAAGGATCCCGCAGGTGTATTTTCTCCTTAGGAGTCATGAGGACTCCTAAGTGTGTTTTTCCTTTGTGACTCGTAAGAATCCCACAAAGGTTTGTTCTCCTCATGTATCGTGAGGAACATGAGTGGATTTTATCAATGGAGCATAGTTCCAAAGGTGGAGACCAGCCGCGTAACTGGTGATTGCGGTGGGGCATGGGTATGATGAGAATTATTTGAGCCGGTGGATTGTATACGGTAATCAATTTGGGGACTGGCCGTAGGGTGGGAAGAATTTTGAAAAAAATGGATTTTTGTCGGCGTCTGCATCGCTGCACTGGAATATGGTACCAGGAGCGACTCATCATTCGCCGTTTTTTTTGTTGTTTTTTTTTTATTTTACCGCGATTGCTCTATCATTTCAGCTTTTCTTATCGCGAAAGTCGCGATTGCCCTATCATTTCGGCTATTTATTCGCGGTTGCCCCATCATTTCGGCTTTATTTTCATTTTTATTTTTACTCGCTGATTTTTATTGCGAGTTGCCCTATCATTTCGGCTTTTCTTTATTTTTCTTTTATTTACATATTTTTTTTATTTACACATTTTTTTTACATTCCCAGTTTAACGACTTAGAGGTCGACTGTTCCCAGTTTAATGACGTGGTGGTCGACTGTGTTCAGAGAAAGGCAGATGTCTGAGAGAATTAGTTTCACGAAGAACTTCGGTCTCCGTTTGTATGAAATTGGCGGTCGCATCTTGACTGTTTACTAACACACCTTTGGACAGTTCTATCTCTCCTGCCTTGTATTGCTTTTCGACCCAATCTTTGAAGACAAAGCAGTCCTCAATGGCATGACCTATCACTCTGTGATAGGGGCAGTATTTGGGGTCGTCGGTCATATTCGCTTCTTGCGGTCTTTTTGACTCTGGCAGTTGTAGACCGTTCTTCAGGGCGTCTTTGAATATTTTACGGATTTTGTCCCTTCTGAAGGAATAGACCTTATCCAGCTTCTCTTTTAGTGGAGATTCTCCTCCCACTCCGAACACTGGCTTCCGAGGTTGGTTGGCATTAGGCCCGCTCATCCCTTGCTTATTTCGGTTAGCCGAAGTGTTAAAAGATTCAGTATCGTCAGAACCTCCGCCTTTGCGATTTTCATCCTTTCGGTTTCTCCAGGACCTATTGTTATTTTGGGAGTCAGAGGAGGACTCCTGCTTTGAGCGTTCCAACATCTGGACTTTTCTGGTCAGCTCTTGGAATGTTTTGAGACCCGCGGTACATAGAAACGAGGTCATCCAGTTGTTGAGATTTCCGACAAGGAGACTGACAGATTGGTCCTGCTCTATCGGCGGTTCGCATTTGACGGAGAGATTGCGCCATCGGGTTATAAAATCCATGCTGCTTTCGTTGTTCTTGGGCTTGGTCCTTACGAGCTCGGCAATGGTAATCTTATCGCTGACGCTCATGAACCTCTGCCGAAACAGAGACTCCATTTGGACAAAAGTTGTGACGGAGCCATCCGGTATGCTCGCGTACCAGTCGAAAGCAACATCGGTCAAGCTATTAACGAACTGGCAGAGGAGAAGCGCATCATTTCCCCCAGTATTCCCGCATGAGGCTTTGAAATGGGCGACGTGCTGATTCGCATTTCCTGTCCCATCGAATCTTCCGAATTTGGGGATGACATAGCCGCTAGGAAATTCTACCAGATCATACTGAGCAGGATATGGTCTCCCACTACTGCTGAAATCTTTTTGTGCTTCGGCTTCGGCTACCAAGGTTTTGACTTTGTTGGCAACCAAATCCATGATTTGATCTTGAGTTAGCGGGCTACTGTCATCGGTAGCCAAGACATTTGCTGAGATAGGATGCGACTGATTTTCATGCGGTCCGCCCACTTTTGGATTTGAGGGAACGGGCGTCGGCTATCTCGGGACACCGTTTCCCGGTTCATGAGCTGAGCCCTGTGCTTGATTGGGCGGCTGAGAGGCAAGTCGGGCCGTAAGCCGTAAGACGACATTTGTCAAGTCGTCGATCTTTGAGTAGAGCTTGGCCATCTTCTTATCTTTGCTTCTGAGCTGTTTTCGGAGCTCTTGGAGAAGTTGCTGCTCTGTGGTCTTAGGACGGAAAGTTGGCTCATCTTCGCTTTCCGAGCCTGACTCCTCATGAATTGAGGGCTCTCTCTGCCTATCAGCCTCATCGAGAGGCTTTTGATCATCCAGCGGAGGCGGCTGTTCTTGGGAAGTGGCAACCACATTCAAGCCAAATTGGATTTGAGATGTGGTGGCCCCGTCCTTGCTCTTGCTGCGCGTGCCCACCACGTAGACAGTGTGGATAACACATTCAGCCATCCCCTCATCTTTGGCGGGGTAACCCTGTTCTTCGAACCTCATGAGGTTTAGCCTGGCAGTAGCTCTAGCCCTTTTGTTGGCTCTATATCTGAGCCTTTTCTCCCTCAGCTTCTCGATTTTGAAGGCTTGGCGGGCATCTGCTACCCGGGAAGCCATTGTGAGTTGATCAGAGGGGAGCTTAGAGAAGACACCCGATTGAGCAGTGGTCAAGGGCACCGCTGGAGCTTGCTCGGGACGCGTTGTAGCTTTATTGGTGTTGATGGCTTTGCCCCCAGCTGGGGCCAAGGAAATTCGTTCAGACACCGACTTGCGTTTGGGTTGGGGCGCCCTTGAGATCACCACATTTGGTCTCCTGCCTTTCGAGACCGGTTTGTCTGCCACCGGGGCTTGAGGAGCTGGGATGGCGCCAACTGGCATGAACACAATAGAGCCGAATGGTAGCAGCGGCTCCTCCCATTGTCGCCCGAGACTGGCCGGAAGGACCGTCCTAGAGTCTATCCTCATCGTGTAGGAGACGGGAGATGAGTTCATCATCGAAGACATCGTCAGAAGGTGATTGCTTGAAAATCTGCATGAAAAAGCATTATTTTTAGTATAAATACAGGTATGTATATTTATTGAGTTCGCATGAACGCTTAACCCGAAATATGGGAGGAGAGATTGGTCCCACCGGGCGTGCCAGAATCTGTAGGGTGTTTTTCGTCACCCCATTGAGATGGGAATACGCGCGCGCTTGTCAGGCGTATACTACAGATTCCCCCTGCCTAGGGTAGACCGGGGTTTAATGATTGTGGGGATCCGAATCTCCGGCAGCCGCGGACTAAGCTGCCGTTAATTACCCCTCGCCTTTGGGGCAAGGGAACCTCCGATTGACGGGTTAAACTGGTCATGCGAACTCAATGTGCAGTGTACATGTGTTTTGTTTTGGAGGGGGGTTTGAATATATCGGGAGCCACGCAGAGTTTTTACGGGGGTCCCGCTACCCGGATAGCGGGCTGGGGGTCAAGGGGGCTAACAGCCCCCTTGCGGGGTGCGGGGCAGCGCCCCGTTAGAAATTTTTTTCCTAACAGGGACAGTGTCGTGGAGTATCTGTGTGTGCAAATATGTATACATATGTATATGTATATGTATGTACATAAAAAAGAGGGGGAAAGACATCCAAAGGATGCGTGGGGCCAGCCCCTTGAGAGCTGTGCGTTTAGGTGCTGTGCGCTCAAGCGCAAGCGCGCCACGTGTCGGCACGTGGGTGTTTTGCGCTTGAGCGCGAGCGCAAGCGCGCCACGTGTCGGCACATGGGCGCTTTGCGCTCGAGCGCAGTGCGCCTGAGCGCAAGCGCGCCACGCGCCGGCGCGTGGGCGCTTTGCGCTCGAGCGCAGTGCGCCTGAGCGCAAGCGCGCCACGTGCCGGCGCGTGGGCGCTTTGCGCTCGAGCGCAGTGCGCCTGAGCGCAAGCGTGCCACGTGTCGGCACGTGGGCGTTTTGCGCTCGAGCGCCGGGCACTGGCGAGAAAAAGGGGTTTTTAGTCCCTGAACAAGAAGCTATGCTTCAGAAAGGAAATATTTAATATATATATATATATATATATGTAAATATATGGAGTTAAACTCCTGAAATGTTTTGGTTGATGAAAGGGGGTCTTCTTCTTCCTCCTCTGTTGGCTGGATCTTGATGATCAAGAGATGTGAGATCTAAAAATCTTTCCTTTCTGAGATCTAATGGTAGATCCAAGTTCCTCTTTTTGGGTTTTGTGGTGGAAGACTTCTTAGTTTTTGAAAAGAAAGAGTAAAACTCTTGATTTAATTCAAAGAAATGAGAGGGTTTAGAACCTTGGAGCAGGAGGCACAAAAGATCTCAGATCTAAAATTTTTGTGGAGAGAATGAAAAGTGTTTTTTTTTATTTTTCATCATCATGTTGCCTTATATAGGCTTACATATTTACATATAGCCCCTTGGGCTTTACAAAAATGGCATTTTAGCCATCCCATGGCTCATGTGCCATTTCATTTTTGCACATAAGCCATGGGCTTACAAAATATTGGCTTTATGCCCATTTTGTTTACATTCATGTATAAAAAATTAAATAAAAATTATTTATTACATGGTCTATATTTTGGCATGGAGGAGGCTGGCCGCGGGCTCGACTTGGGCATGGGCCCGCTTGACCTGGGCTTGGGCCCACCTAGCTTAGGGGTTGACCTTGACTTTGACTCGGTCAACCAGGGTGTAAATTTTTACCCCAACAAAGTGTAAGTCTGAAAAATAATTTCGAACCTTAAGTCTAAATTCTGAAAATATATACCCTACAACTTGCTCAAACACGCATCTTGAAATTTGGAATAGTAGAGGATACCTTGAAATGCTCTTGTCTAAAATCCTTAGTATGAAGGAAAATAAAATTATAAGTGTGAATAAAGAGATATAAAAAAATAAACACTGGTTTTGTAATTACTTAAGGCTGAGTAAAATAAAAAATATATAGCGAGGGTGCTTTATCGTCTCGTGCCTTAGACCAACTGGTTTGGGAGTCACTGCTAAAACCTTAGGTATTACAAGACAAGAAATTACGCCTTAATGCGCAAACACATTTGGAATCGGTCGTTGGTACCTCAAGAAGTATTAACGGTCGCATGAAGAATGTGTGAGCAATTTCATCTAAAATTCACCAACTAAAAGTACTTTGGACGATGGACAAGAGTATGATAGCTTAAATTGAATTTCCAAATGTAGGGGTGATACCTACACACACGTAGGGGTATATGATTGGGGTTTGGATGAGAGATAAGAATGAAAGATAGGGCTTATACCTTCAGTAAAAATGATAAAAATTCCTAAGTTGAGATGGAACCTTAGAAGGAAAATTCAAAAGATACTGAAAGCTAAATAAATTTACAGAACATATACAATCTTAAGTTAAATGATAAGTGAGTGTGAAAAATACGGGTTGATAATTTCTAAGTTGAAGATAATAGAAATTCTTGCTAGAATACCGAATTGAAGAATGAAAGTGAATAAGCCAAATTGATTGGATTTTGTGGATAGTATCCGCTGAAAACCCTCAGGAGACAACACTCCTCCTACTAGGGACACATGAAGGTTTAACGGCTTGTTGCACGAGCTCAGTGCAATCGCGATTCCCTGCGAAAGTGAGGTTAGTTTTTTTTCGAGAATAACTTGGTTTTGCTCGGGACGAGCAAAAGATAAGTTTGGAGGTATTTGTTCATATCAGATTTTTGCATTATTATATTCCCCATTCTTAATTATATTGCAAATAAATAGGTGGTTTTGATCCATGTCTGCTAAATAGTTGCAGGTTATAGGTTCTCGGAACAATACAGTGAAAATAGTGAAAAAACGCTACAAAAGTGAGACTACGACCAACAAATAGAAGAATTTTTATGATGCCGCCTACAGTTTAAGGAACAAATGAAGATCAATGAACAGTTCGATTGCACAAAGTACGAAGGCAGCACAAGATTCAAGACTTTAACACGAAGCGAACGGTAAAAGTCCACAACATTCTGCACTGTGGAAATCTGGAAGAAACTATAAAATATTCTGAAGAACCAAGTGAAGAAAACAGAAGAAAAAGGCAACATGAAGCAACCTTGGAAAAATGAGATAGAGAGCCCCATGGCATTCTGCCGCGGATCCGCGGCCGTGCAACGCACGTGTCGGTGCGTATCGGTGGGAGTCGGTGCATTGACCCGGTTTTCTTAGGGTAGTCTTGTAAATTCAGATGTGGATCAGATGTAAACCCTAGGGTTTCTTCTATCTATAAATAGGAAGTCTACAGCCCTTTTTAGAGCATGCCTCTTTTAATTTCTAGATCTTAAATTTTCAATTCCCTTGTAATTGTTCAAGAGTGCATCAATAAAGTAAGTTGTTTTCTTTTTATCGCGTGTTTTTCTTATTTGAAAATTTTATTTCTCTGCATTTTTACCTGTCTTTATTTATCTGCAAGTTCGGTAGTTAACTAAAAAGAAAATCATAAAAATGAATTTTGTCGCTATTTCCCTAATGAGTGAGTAGTTCCTCACTTGTTAGGGTTAGGATTGGGTAGGTTTGAGAGATGGAAATCTCTCGCTCCTTTCTTGCCCGCATAATTTTATAAATAGGACTCTATATAAAACAACCACCCACCGCTCACTACGGCACCATATCCTACGAGCTAGCGGTGATTCCTTAGTTAGACCGGTCGTGGTTGATTTAGATAGAGATTAGGGCTAAGAATTAAGAAAGGAAGAACAAGGGCCAAAAGGAAGAAACTACGTTTCTTCATGATCGCACTAATCCCCTTTGTTAATTATTACCTTAACACCTAAGTTCTTAATTAGGGCAAATAAAGCAGTGAGTAGAATTAACTTTCCAAACTAACCTAATTCTAACCCTCGTAAAGTTTTAATCCAAATCAAATTCAACCTCAGCTTTTATAGAAAATCAAAACCTACCACAAATAGGAATTGACTCGTTAGAACAATAAGAAAAGACACGTTTTCCCTGTGGACCGACCCGTACTACACCGGCTAGCTACCAAGCGACACCGTCTTGATTGTGGTTAATTCTTTGATTTCAAAACGCATACGCACAAAATAACGATCAATCAAATGGCGCCGTTGCCGGGGATAATGGTAGTTATTTTCTTTTTGTAATTTCGGTTTAATTAAAACTTAAAAAATCATAAAAACTGAAAAATATAAAGACAAAAAAAATTATCATCTTGTTATTTTTTGAAGGGTTTTCGTGCGAATTGTGCAGGAACGGAAAGACGAACAGATTCAGATTTGGAGCAACCCAGTGAACAAAACAGCAAACAGCAGATCTGAACATACAGAGGAGAACCACAACAGATAACAGAAAGATTTTGGAGGCCTGATCCAACAGAAGAACCGCGGAACCGCCGTAATATCTTGCATCTGACCGCGGATCCACCGCGCATTGGTGACGTCAGCGCTTCAAAAAGTCTCTGTAAGCATTCTTTTCCTCTCTTCTGCCCTTTGTAGTTCACTGAAAAATTTTCCTGCAGGGTTCTTTGTGCAAAACTTCTTCTCCCTCTCCAATAAATCAATCTTGTGCAGGATTCTTTGCGCCGCAAATAAAGAAAAAAAAATTGGCAAGTGTTTTGGATTTTTGTATGTTTACTGCTTTGCATTTTTAAAACGGACTTTTAAGGGGCTATAACACCAATCCAGATTGGGTGGGGATTTCATTACCCTTTCTAGGACCCCAAAAATCACAAAAAACATTTTGCATCAACCCTCGAGTTAATTAAAAATATTAGACTCAGCCAATAAGGACTGGCGTGCTCATTAGGAAAAAGAAAGGTTGTAGGTATCGACCGTTTATCTAAACCTGACTCTGTGGTGCCTAGGCTAGACAAGTGGGAAAGGTAATTTTAAAATGCCCGTCTCACGGTGATTCGTGAATGGATCCCTCCTTTCTTTACTTGTGCTTACCTAACCACAATTGGCGGTGAAGAAGCGATTCGAGGATATCTCACAACTTGCCCTTTGGAACAGTTAGGAGCAGTCTAGTTGACTTAGGAGACCCTACCTCTAGGCTTGATTGTGCATATTGTGATTGCTTGAAAGTTTGTCGTAGTTCCTTATAAAAAAAATTTTGCAAGACTCCTTATAAAAAAAACACAAAACAAAATTTTTACAAAAACTTGCCATTTTGTCGCTAAGAAATCCATTGCACCCCACTTGCACCCACTTTCTCTCATTGACGTTTTCTTACCCCTACCTTCTATTTTTACTTTTTGACTACACTACACCTTGTTAGTGTATGTCCAGTTGGACTAGGAACACTAGCGCCCGTTTAGTCCGTGTCTCGTTAGTGCCTACTGACGACGCTTTCGACTCCGAAGTCGAAATTCCCTCCACTTCTTTACCTTCATCTTCAAATTCATCATCTTCTAAGGAGATGTCGGAATTCAATCCTAACAACTCCTTACCTACTATGGGACTGATTCCACCTCAACTGGGTGCGAATAACCCACCACACCCTCCTGTCGAAGCGCCCCAACGAATCGCGCTCCAGGATCTTTTCTATCCCACCAGCACAGCACATCCCACTTGTCTTTCACTTCCACCGGCTAATAGGGATAACTTCGAAATTAAACCCCACTTCATCAATATGTTGCCCAAATTTCACGGACTGGAATCCGAAGATGCCTACATCTTCATTAACAAATTCCAGAATGTTTGTGCAATGATGAAGACCACCCAACTTTCTGATGATGCTATAAGGCTACGTGTCATTCCATTCACTTTATGTGACCTAGCTGAAAAATGGTTATATAGCAAAGCATCGCGTTCCATAAGAAATTGGGAAGAGTTTGTTAAGGCTTTTCTTAAAAAGTTTTACCCACACCACAAGACCGCAAGAATTCACAACGAAATTAATCAATTTTCCCAGCTTCCTTCCGAACCTTTTTGGAAGTATTTCAAAAGATTTAAGGACCTTCTTGTTCAGTGCCCTCACCACGGTATTGAGAAATGGCAACTTTGCCAAACTTTATACGAAGGACTAAACCCAGCAACTAAGCAGTTGTTGAAAACCATTTGTCAAGGTCACTTTCTTACAAAATCTAGCGAGGAAGCTTGGAAATTTCTCGACGATCTTGCTGAACAAACACTTCAGTAGGAAAGCACTAAGACCACTTCATCACTTCATCAGGTCAGTCTAAGGCAGGCATACATCAACTTGATATGTCAATTGCAATGAAGGCCGAAATGGCTGCACTCACGAAAAAACTAGAAGCAATTGAAAGCAAATTCTCATCGCCTTCTCCTGCTCCTGTTTTACCCCCATGCACTATTTACGCTAGTTGTTCGGATCCGTCCCATCTAACCGAAGAGTGTCCTTACAACTCGCCTTTTCAAGGACAAGATCAAGTCAATGCTGCCTTTCAGCAAAGACAAAGAAATGATCCATACTCTTCAACTTATAATCCCGGTTGGAGGAGCCACTCAAATTTTGCTTGGAATCAAAATCAACAACAATTCCAAGGCAATAACAATTTTCAAAGGCCTCCTCCACAACAACAAGCCCCTCAACAAACTCAATATCAGCAACCTTTCCAACCCCAACCTTACCAAAACCAAATGAACAATTTTGTACCAAACAACTCTTATCCTCAAAACAATTTTGTTCAGCCAAATAACGATAAGGTTTCCTCGCTAGAACGAAGTCTGGATGTGTTTTTAAAACAATCTACGCAATCCTCAGCCAGCATCTAATCTTCCATTCAGTCTTTGGTGCAACACAGTGCTTCACATGATCAGAGCATCAAAACAATTGAAGCCCAAATTGCACAACTGAATGCTGCGTTAAGCGAGCGAAAGAAGGGGAAACTTCCATCTCAACCACTGCCAAATCCCGGTCACACACAAAATACATATATTGCTCATGAACAACAAAATCATAATGTGAGTGTCGTGACTACATTGAGATCTGGAAAGGTATTGCACAACAACGTTGGTAATAATGATGACACCCCGGCCGCCGTTTCTTCATCTTCTTCTTCTTCTTCATCTTCTTCAGAGCATATTCTTCATTCTTCACAAGACTCTACTTCTTCTAATTCGAACGGACCCACATCTTACTCCACGAAAACACCAACACTGGGATCCGTTCCAACTCCGCAATCTACTCCACAAACATTGGACTCAACAAATTTTCGAAATATTCCATTTCCAAACAGGTTGAGATCCAATAAACCTACTCCACAAATGGAGAAGATTGTGGAGTTGTTCAAATAGGTTAGCATTAACATACCTCTCTTGGATGCAATCCAACAAGTCCCTTCTTACACTAAAATCTTAAAGGACTTATGCACCAAGAAGAGGAAATCGCAGGTACCTAAGAAAGTTTTCTTGGCTAGTGCAGTAAGTGATGCTCTTACCCAACTTTTACCCCAAAAACGTAAGGACCCTGGCTGTCTTACAATTTCAATAACAATTGGGGATAAGAACATCAATCGTGCACTTTTAGATATTGGTGCCGGTGTTAATTTGCTTCCCTATTCAGTATATGAACAATTAGGCGTTGGAGAGCTTAAACACACACATTGTACTCTCCAAATGGCCGACCGATCCATCACCCATCCTAGGGATGAGTTAGAGGATGTGTTGATTAAAGTAGGGGACTTCATTTTTCCCGTTGATTTCATTGTTATGGACACACAGCCTGTAGCTAACCCCCGGAGTCATATTCCAGTGATACTTGGTCGACCATTCCTTGCGACTTCTAATGCGGTGATCAATTGTCGAAATGGTTCGACGAACCTATCTTTTGGAAACATGACAATTGAGCTCAACATTTTTAAATTGGGGAATCAGCCCTCCGAACCTAATGCTAATATACTTGATGTTTGCTCGATCCAAGAGATCACTCAGGAGGACTGTGAGCTCGAAAAATTTCTGTTCGATCACAGCAGTTTTGACGCCACTAGTGCGTTCCTCCTTGAATCTGACACAGTTTTCACACCCGATAACGATTACGAGTGTTTCACTTTTTCGAACGATTTTGAAGAATCATCACCCGAGTTTGAGTCCTTTGAGTTTTCGGATGAGTTAGCTGAACCATCCGACTCGGTTGCTTACACTCACTTCGAACCATTGTTGGAATCCTTCGAGTTCGAGACAGTTTCACCAATTTTACCTTCAATTGTTTCGCCTCCAAAACTCGAACTCAAGCTATTGCCATCTCACCTTAAATACGCTTACTTAGGTGAGAATGAGAGCCTTCCTGTTATCATTTCGGCCTCTCTAGCCCTCGAGCAAAAGAAAGCCCTTTTAATGGTCTTACAAAATAATCGGCAAGCTTTTGGCTGGACTATGGCAGACATCAAGGGGATTAGTCCCCTCATAGTTGAACATCATATACATATGATGGATGATGCCAAACCAGTAAGGGATCCACAGAGACGCCTCAACCCTATAATGAAGGAGGCTGTTAAAAAGGAGATTGTAAAATTTCTAGATAGTGGTATCATTTACCCTATCTCTGATAGCCAGTGAGTTAGCCCCATTCACGTTGTCCCAAAGAAATCGGGCATAACGGTCATAACTAATGAGGCGAATGAGTTAATACCTACTCGCACCCAAACTGGGTGGCGAGTATGCATCGATTATAGAAAACTCAACGCCGCGACACGGAAAGACCACTTTCCATTACCTTTCATTGACCAAATGCTAGAACGATTGGCTGGGCATGAATTTTACTGCTTTTTGGATGGCTACTCCGGCTATAATCAAGTTCCCATTGCCGAAAAGGACCAAGACAAGACCACATTCACTTGTCCTTTCGGTACATTCGCTTACCGTCGCATGCCCTTTGGGTTATGCAATGCACCTACTACTTTCCAGCGGTGTATGATGGGCATCTTTTCAGACATGGTGGAAAAATTCTTGGATATTTTTATGGATGATTTCTCCATTCTCAGCGACTCCTTTAATGAGTGTTTTCTACATTTAGACGCAGTTCTTACCCGGTGTAGGGATAAGAACCTCACTTTAAATTGGGAGAAATGCCACTTTATTGTACGATAGGGTATTGTCTTAGGACATATCATCTCGCAAAATGGCATTGGGGTTGATAAAACTAAGATTGAAGTCATTTCCAATCTTCCTCCTCCCAAGTGCGTCAAAGAAATCCGAGCCTTCCTTGGCCATGCTGGTTTCTATAGACAGTTCATCAAGGATTTTAGCAAGATAGCTAGACCCTTGACTCTTTTGTTGGCCAAGGACACAACTTTTGATTTCGACTCAACCTACATGAAGGCGTACGAGTCGTTGAAAAACTCACTTATTTCCGCTCTCATTTTTTCATCTCCTGACTGAACGCATCCATTTGAAATTATGTGCGATACATCTGATTTCGCCATTAGTGTTGTCCTTGGACAGAACATAAATAAGATGCCGCATGTAATTTATTACGCTAGCCGAACATTAAACGAGACCCAATTAAATTACACAACAACTGAAAAAGAATTCTTAGCTGTTGTGTTTGCACTAGAAAAGTTCAGGCCCTATTTAATTGGCTCTCCAGTCATCGTTTACACGGACCACTCAGCTCTTCGCCATCATTTTGCGAAGAAAGATGCTAAATCTCGGCTGATACGTTGGATGCTCTTGCTACAAGAGTTTGACCTTGTCATAAGAGACAAGAGAGTATGCGAAAACGTAGTCGCCGACCACCTTTCACGACTCCATTCTTCGCCTACACTTCAAATTCCTATTAAAAACGTTTTTCCAGATGAGCGGCTCTTAACTGTGTCATGCGAACCTTGGTTCGCAGATATCGTAAATTATTTGGCCACCGGACTGATACTAAACGATTAGTCGAATCAGGACAGACTCCGATTCCTGTCCCAAGTAAAACATTTTTACTGGGATGACGTATCTCTTCAAATACTGTTCCGACCAAATTATTCATCGGTGTTTCCCCGACAACGAGTTTAAGAGCGTGCTGTCATTCTGCCACGATCAAGCGTGTGGCGGGCATTTTGGCCCTAAAACGACAGCAGAAAAAAAACTTGCAATGTGGTTTCTACTGGCCACGACTTTTTAAAGACGCATATGAGTACTACAAGACATGGTCCCGGTGCCAACACTTGGGCTGGATATCTTGGAGAAATGAAATGCCGCTCCAACCAATTTTGGTTGTTGAAATTTTTCACGTTTGGGGGATAGACTTTATGGGACCATTTCCCAACTCTTTTGGGAACATGTATATTCTACTTGCTGTTGACTGTGTTTCAAAATGGGTCGAGGCTGTGCCCAGCCGAACTAATGATAACAAGGTTTTCGTTAGATTTCTCAAAGAAAATATTTTTTCTCGGTTTGGGCATCCCCGCACGATTGTCAGTGATAATGGATCTCACTTTTGTAATAGGACTTTCGAATCCTTAATGCGAAAATACTCCATTACTCACAAGCTGTCAACGTCCTATCATCCCCAAACTTGTGGGCAAGCCGAGATTTCGAATCGGCAGATTAAACAGATATTGGAGAAAACGGTTTCCAAAAATCGTAAAGATTGGTCATCAAAACTGATTGATACCCTTTGGGCATTCTGTACTGCCTATAAGACCGATCTTGGTGTAGGGTTACTAGGCACTCTCACAAGGTTCTACAAGGCATCAATCATGCCCGATTTAAAATTTAGACGTGCCAAACAACCCTAACCAAGATCTTTAAACTAGAGATTAGGCAAAACTAAGCAAGTAAACAACTTTACTTCTAAGAGTTTGGGATTACAATATTTGTAGTCCAGTCCTTCACTTCTAAAGCTCCGTGTTGAGGTCCCTTCGCTGCGATCATCGAGTACCCATACTCTAGAGAGGTTCCACGAAGAGAAAGATGCAAGCTTGCTTCCGATCTTCGATAACAAAGATGATCTACCTTGAAGTTTCTTTAACACAAGCTCTCACTCACTAATGAAGTGAACACCCTAATCTAATGGGCTAGATTAGATGAGGATGATGAAGTAGGAATTATGCTCTCATTTATTTTCTATTTCTCACTCATTTTCATCACAAAACCAAAATGCTAGAAAGCTTTATCAAAGGAAGAAGAAGAAGAATTTTACTTTGTGATGAATAATGAATTGTGTTGAGCTTAGAAATGCAACCATGGGTTAAGTATGATAACTTAACCCATGTAGAGACTTAGCCATGGTCAAGAGTTGGGTTGGGTTAACAAATATCATAACAAATATCTTTAGAAAATATCTTTAGTAAGAAACAAAAGAAAACCTTCTAGAAGCTTCTAGAAAAAACTAACCCAAATCAAACCTTAATCATGTTTAATCTCCACTAAACACGTTGCATTAGTAACCCTAACATGTTACAATATTATATATCACATATACAATATTTATTGTAACAAAATAAAGTAATACAATTAACATATATCACATATATATCAATGTATTACCCGAGTGAGAAAAAGAATCTTTTAGTGAGCTTATATTAGTTAATGTAATTTAATATATCAAATATATAATTATACATTAAATTATCGAATCAACACTTGATCCGATAATCGGGCTATTTTGCAAATAACCGACTAATATAATCTGTATCAGTTCATCGAATCAACACTTGATCCGATGACCCGGCTATATCACATATACCCGGCCGATATCTCATATCGCGAGAATCTAATATGGTATCACATACACGTATTGTTCTCGGTCCCGCACATATCATATATGTGCTCCTACTCCGTTTTGCCTGAGCCAAGAAGCCCTGTGTAAGACTCTAAAGAATCGTCAATACGCCGGCAGTAGGTGATGATCATATCAAACACCCACAAGCTGCAAGCGGTCAGCTAAACGTAACAGCCACCCAGGTATTGAGCGATCATAAGATCAACAAGCAAGCCTGTACATTCTCCTGTGAATCCATTCAGTAACACTCCCGTACAGTCCGGTCTCTTCGTCCGATATGTCGCATATCTCGCGTAGGGGTGGTAAACGTCAGACCCCAGTAGCTTGATAAGTCGTGTCGATATGAGGTCCATAACAGTTCGAGAAACTACTGATAACACTTACCAGTAAATCTCAGCAATCCTGGCTAGTGATTTCCAGTTATAGCCAATCGAACACAGCACAACATCAACTCCCTATACCGGAAGAGACGAAACCCCTCCTATCGCTCATTACCTCCATGTGATTCGGGACTGTACCCAAAAGCCACCTTTTTGCACGCCCTCTTAGACGTGGTATGATGGAAATCAAAGCACAGTGAGAATCACACAAGACTCTATGACGATCTCGGATCTACAGACTAACCTGTACCAGTGTCACCAGAGAACTGCCATCTGACGCGAGGTATAATACCATCTGGGAGTTCTCGGCGAGTCCGTCCAGTGTACCCAATCTCCACTGAGCACCCGTATACCTTCTCTGATGTCAAGCACCAATGGATATGGGATCATATATCGCCCATCATATGGGTCAAGATGCGTATACGCTAGTCTACTCTGGAGTATCGATGCCCTGTCTCGGTACTCCCACGACTAGGAACATTTGAAGGATGTACTTGATGACTACTCTGTCCCCACTAGTATGATTCGCATCATAGTCCTGGTAGTCAAGTACTCATCCTAAGGGCTTTATCAATATGTGACATAGAGACAATCAGAGTACATGTTAAGATAAAGAGTAACCAGATAACATACTATCATGTCGAGCAAGAAAATCCTCCCTATATATGTCCAAGCATCCACTACAATATACAACGCATGTATAGTAATGGCCTCTAGGGCATACATATAACTAACACTTGGCATGTCTCCATACAGGCTTGTTTATGGAAAAACTTGCCACCTTCCAGTTGAAATAGAGGATAGGTTCTACTCTTTCGTTCGGTTTTTAACAACTACTGCGTTTTCATAGACTTCATCCCGCAGCCCGTCTAATTCGTTCAACTGCAGCTTTCTATTGCTTCCCGCATCTCCCAAGGATAAAAAACTTGCCACCTTCCAGTTGAAATAGAGTATAAGGCATTTTGGGCAATAAAAGAGTTGAACCTATCCTTGGGAGATGCGGGAAGCAATAGAAAGCTGCAGTTGAACGAATTAGACGGGCTGCGGGATGAAGTCTATGAGAACGCAGTAGTTGTTAAAAACCGAACGAAGCTGTTCCACGATAAACACCTTATGCGCAAAATTTTCAAACCTGGTCAACAGGTTTTACTTTACGATACTCGGTTACATTTCCATCCCGGCAAGCTCAAATCTCGATAGAAAGGGCCATTTTTTATACACACCGTATATCCGCACGGTACGGTCGATCTAGAAAACCCGAAGGACGGTTTACTGTTTAAAGTGAATGGACATCGACTTAAACCGTTGCTCACTGTGGACCTTTCGGAGGAGCTCCTGTTTTTGCAGGAGCCGATTTACATTGACTAATTTTCCTCCATCTACCCCTAAATTTTCGATTATCTAGCCAAAACATTGTTTCAAACAAATTTGGGGGTATGTATCATTTGTAATTATATAAAAACAAAGTAACATAAAAAAAATGAAAATTTGAAAATAAAATTTTTTTTGGGTATTTTTGTAAATTTCCAGTTTTAATAAAATAAAAATAAAAAAATTTATTTGCAAATAATTTCCTCTTTTTAAGTGGGGTTTTTTGCAAATAACCAAAACACACACCACTATAAATAAGAGCCGACCCCTCTCTGTCTTTTACCAAACCCTAATTTCATCTCTCTGAACACCCTAGCCGTCGCTCAAATTTTTACAGCGAGATCGCCGTCTGCCGCCGCGCATCCGCCGCCGAAGGCATGTTTTCACCGCATAACCGCCGCGCCCCTGCCACTTCTCCCTCTGAATCTTTCAGAGGAGGTTTGCTTATTCTTCTCCTTCTCTGTTAAATTTTTTTAGATCTGTAAACTCTTTGTAATGGCACCTAACATGCAATTAGAACGTGATTTTTCACAA
The DNA here is from genome assembly GCA_030015575.1 of Agapanthus africanus. NCBI lineage: Eukaryota > Viridiplantae > Streptophyta > Magnoliopsida > Asparagales > Amaryllidaceae > Agapanthus > Agapanthus africanus. The sequence goes on along the minus strand of CM057339.1, from coordinate 24,483,935 downwards.
ATCTTTTCACACACCATTTAAGGGAGCTATTTTTCTGATGAAATTACACGGAGGGGGTGGAATTTTTTAATCTATAATCATCCCAATGCTTACGCCCTTCCAGATCTAGTCACTCGTTTTTACGGGTGCATGGAAGAAGGCTGCCTTGCACAATATGGTTTTATCAAACTACTTTGGGGCTATAGGGAGATAATTATTGATAGAGACTTCATCCATGAAGTCACTTTAATCCCTAGATTACCTGTTCACGACCAACCCCTTCAATTTAAAGATTACTTACCCTTAATGGGTAACGACTGTTCGAGGGAACCGAGGAAGGGAATACAGGCTAGAACCCTCTTCGCTAATAATTTAACCGTGTGCCGGTAGGCACAAAATAATATTTTTAGGAGTTCCCATAATACCACATTTTCACCCCGTCACTTCATATCGTGCACACCCTAATGCGTAGATACCCTAGATTTGATATGTGCACAGTTTTGTTTTATTCAATTGGTGCTGGCAAAAGGGCCGCAAATTACCTATGCCCCATGTTAGTGACACAACTGTGTCGCTATTTCCTCCCTGTGGAGGAATTTGAATTTTACATGCATAGAGGTATACCCATTAGGCCTCTCATTGAGGGCGTATCCACGTCCTATACCCGCTTGACTGATGTTTGGTCGCGAAGAGAAGCGGCCGAACACGTGCCCGTCAGAACACCCAGCTCCAGCTCGACCGCGAGCGAGGAAGAGCTCACCCCATAGAACATGCACGTTTAATGAGAAGAGCCATTGGGGGGATTGACAATTTGACGGGAATGATGACGCAGCATGATCAGCGTCTAACACAAGTAGAGCAGGGGATCAGAACCCTGCTGGCGCGAGAGGAGCGTTCCCGCTCACGTTCAAGGGGACGGCGAGGGCCTAAGCAGTGAGGGCACTGCTTTTAGTAAGTTTGGGGGAGGAGGTGGTAGTAAATAGTTATCATTGCATTGCATTGCATATTTTTAATTTTTGTACATATTTTTTCTTTTTCTTTTGCATGTTTAATTCTGCATTGCATCTTTATAAAAAAAATTAAAAAAATTTAAAAAAATGAAAATAAAAAAATATATATAAAAAAAATCAAATAAAAAATTCAAAAATTATAAAAAATTATAAAAATTAAAAAATTCAATTTTGGCCATAATTGACTTAAGTTTGACAAAACGGTTAACTAGCTAGGAAAAATTAGATCCTAAACTTAGTAAATTAAAAACCCTAAAAATAATCTTTCTTAAAGTTTAACTGTAGAAAATATATGTCCTTATAGTTTACTTAGAAATAGGCAAATTTTGAGTTCACTTCTTAGGCTAAGTCAAAATAAGGGAAGAGTATTGAAATTTTTATTTGAAGTGTAAGTCTGAAAAATAATTCGAACCTTAAGTCTAAATTCTGAAAATATATACCCTACAACTTGCACAAACACGCACCTTGAAATTTGGAATAGTAGAGGATACCTTGAAATGCTCTTATCTAAAATCCTTAGTATGAAGGAAAATAAAATTATAAGTGTGAATAAAGAGATATAAAAAAATAAACACTGGTTTTGTAATTACTGAAGGCTGAGTAAAATAAAAAATATATAGCGAGGGTGCTTTATCGTCTCGTGCCTTAGACCAACTAGTTTGGGAGTCACTGCTAAAACCTTAGGTATTACAAGACGAGAAATTACGTCTTAATGCGCAAACACATTTTGTAATCGGTCGTTGGTACCTCAAGAAGTATTAATGGTCGCATGAAGAATGTGTGAGCAATTTCATCTAAAATTCACCAACTAAAAGTACTTTGGACGATGGACAAGAGTGTGATAGCTTGAATTGAATTTCCAAGTGTAGGGGTGATACATACACACACGTAGGGGTATATGATTGGGGTTTGGATGAGAGATAGGAATGAAAGATAGGGTTTATACCTTCAGTAAAAATGATAAAAAAATCCTAAGTTGAGATGGAACCTTAGAAGGAAAATTCAAAAGATACTGAAAGCAAAATAAATTTACAGAACATATACAATTTTAAGTTAAAGTGAGTGTGAAAAATACGGGTTGATAATTTCTAAATTGATGATAATTTCTAAATTGAAGATAATAGAAATTCTTGCTAGAACACCGAATTGAAGAATGAAAGTCAATAGGCCAAATTGATCGGATTTTGTGGGTAGTATCCGCTGAAAACTCTCAGGAGACAACACTCCTCCTACTAGGGACACCTAAAGGTTTAACGGCGTGTTGCACGAGCTCAGTGCAATCGCGATTCCCTGCGAAAGTGAAGTTAGTTTTTTTCGAGAATAACTACAAAATTGCAATCGCGGCATAAAGTAAGTTGTTTTCATCGTGATTCCCTGCGAAAGTGAGCTCAGTGCAATCGCGGCATAAAGTAAGTTGTTTTCTTTTTATCGTATGTTTTTCTTAGTTGCAAATTTTATTTCTGTGCATTTTTACCTTTCTTTATTTATCTGCAGGTTCGGTAGTTAATTAAAAAGAAAATCATAAAAATGAATTTTGTCGCTATTTCCCTAATGAGTGAGTAGTTCCTCACTTGTTAGGGTTAGGATTGGGTAGGTTTGAAAGATGGAAATCTCTCGCTCCTTTCTTGCCCGCATAACTTTATAAATAGGACTCTATGTAAAACAGCCACCCACCGCTCACTACGGCACCCTATCCTACGAGATAGCGGTGATTCCCTGGTTAGACCGGTCGTGGTTGATTTAGATAGAGGTTGGGGCTAAGAATTAAGAAAGGACGGACAAGGGCCAAAAGGAAGAAACTACGTTTCTTCCTGATCGCGCTAATCCCCTTTGTTAATTATTACCTTAACACCTAAGTTCTTAATTAGGGCAAAGAAAGCGGTGAGTTAACTTTCCAAACTAACCTAATCCTAACCCTAGCAAGGTTTTAATCCAAATAAAATTCAACCTCAGTTTTTATAGAAAATCAAAACCTACCACAAATAGGAATTGACTCGTTAGAATAATAAGAAAAGACATGTTTTCCCTGTGGACCGACCCGTACTCAACCGGCTAGCTACCAAGTGACACCGTCTTCATTGCGGTTAATTTTTTGATTTCAAAACGCATAAGCACAAAATAACGATCAATCAAGATGGCACAAGGAGGACGTGCATCGATTATCGAGAATTAAACCGGGTGACTGTTAAGAACAAGTACCTGATCCCTCGCATTGGTGAATTATTCGAGAAACTTAGTTGTGTGAGGGTGTTCTCGAAGCTGGATTTGCGATCCGGATATCATCAAGTTCGAGTTAAATCAGAAGATATTTTTAAGACTGCGTTCCGAACTCGATATGGGCATTTCGAGTACTTAGTGATGCCATTCGGAGTCACGAACGCACCGGTGATATTTATGGACTTGATGAACCTAATCTTTTCACCGTTCTTGGACCAGTTTATAATGGTTTTATTGATGATATTCTGGTGTATTCGAGGAGCCTAGAAGAGCATGCAGAACACTTGAGGATCGCACTGCAAACGTTGAGGCAATAAAGATTATATGCAAAGATGAGCAATGCGAGTTTTGGCTTGAAGAAGTGAAGTTTTTGGGGCACATTGTATCCGGAGATAGAATCGCCGTTGATCCTGAGAAGATTGCAGCAGTTCAAGATTGGCCGATTCCGAGGAATGTAGCGGAGATCAAAAGTTTTCTGGGACTTGCAGGATATTACAGAAGATTCGTAGAGAATTTTGCTCGATTGGCTGAGCCTTTGACCAAGCTTACACGGAAGGATGTACCGTTCATTTGGACAGATGGTTGTGCGTCAACTTTTGAGGCGTTGAGGCAAAGATTGACAACCGCTCCTATTCTGACCGTACCAGACAGTTCCGGAGAATTAGTGATTCACGGTGACGCATCTGGGAAAGGTTTGGGATGTGTTTTGATGCAGCATGGGAAGGTTATAGCCTACGCATCGAGACAGTTGAAGACCCATGAGAAGAATTACCCAACTCTTGATTTGGAGCTTGCAGCAGTGATTTTCGCTTTGAAGATTTGGAGACACTACTTATTGGGCGAAAGGGTCGAAGTATTCACCAATCACAAAAGCCTAAAGTATGTGTTCACGCAGAAAGAGCTTAATATGAGGCAGCATAGATGGTTGGAGCTGATGGCTGACTATGATCTTGATCTCAAGTACCATCCGGGGAAAGTTAATGTAGTGTCGGATGTGCTTAGTCGGTTTCCAGCAATTCGGATGTTGACTGCATAGAAGGAGTTTATCGATGATTTCCGGAGATTCGAGTTAGAGTTCGTGCTACCGCATCCTCCAGGACAGTTGATGCAGCTGTAAGTACAGTCGTCGTTGATCGATAATATTAAAGCAATGCAGTCGCACGATCCAAGGTTACAGAAGTTTCGAGAGCAGGTTGAAGCGGGACTTCGAATGGACTTGTTAATTCATGAAGATGGTTCGTTACAATATGGTAGCCGTTTGTGTGTACCAAAAGGAGATATTCGTGAAGAAGTTATGAATGAGGCGCATAGTTCCGCATATTCCGTAAATTCAGGAGGCACGAAGATGTACCGTGACCTACGACAGCATTTCTGGTGGGAAAGCATGAAAAGGGAGATTGCTCGCTTTGTAGCGAAGTGCTTGGTGTGTCAGCAAGTTAAAGCTGAACATCAACAAGTAGCCGGTTTACTGCAACCTCTTCCGATTCCTCGGTGGAAGTGGGAACATATAATCATGGATTTCATGTCATCTTTACCGCAGAGTCTAAAGGGCAACAATGCAGTTTGGGTGATTGTTGATCGATTGGCCAAAACAGCTCATTTTATACCGTTTAAAGTTGGCCAGCCGACGGAAGCGTTAGCAGAACGGTATATGCAGGAGATTGTGAGATTCAATGGAGTACCTTTGAGTATCGTTTCCGATCGTGATACCCGATTCTTATCGCACTTCTAGAGGAGTTTACAGGAAAGTGGACTAGATTGAAATTTAGCACCGCTTATCATCCTCAGACAGACGGCCAATCAGAAAGAACAATCCAAACTCTTGAAGATATGTTGAGAGCATGCATATTAGATTTCAAAGGTTCATGGGAGGATTATCTACACTTGCTGGAGTTTTCGTATAATAACAGCTTTCAGGCGACTATCCAGATGGCTCCATTCGAAACATTATATGGTCGCAAGTGTTGCTCACCCGTCTGTTGGGACGATGTTGGAGAACGGAGATTGTTGGGACCTGATCTTGTCGTGTAAACCGTGGAAAAAGTCATTACGATCCGGAATCACATAAAGGCAGCACAAGATCAGCAGAAGAGTTGGGCTGATACATCGAGAAGACCTCTAGAGTTCACTGTTGGTAATCTTGTATTCTTGAAGATATCACCGACTAGAGGAGTGATTCGTTTTAGGAGTCGAGGCAAGCTTAGTCCTCGATTCGTGGATCCTTTCGAGATTATTGAGCGTGTTGGAGAAATGGCTTATCGATTGGCTTTACCACCATCTTTGGCGAGTGTTCATCACGTGTTTCATGTATCTCAACTCCGTAAGTATGTTCGAGATGAGACGCACATGCCGGATCATTCAGAGCTGATAGTAAGGGAGGACCTGACATATGAAGAACGGCCGATATTGATTTTTGATCGAAGAGAAAAGGTCCTCAAGAATAAGGTTATCCCTCTCTTACTTGTTTCATGAGGGAATCGCTCGCACGAAGAATCGACTTGGGAACGAGAAGACAAGATTCGACAGAAGTTTCCACATCTCTTCTCGTAGATTCATGTTTGTTTGTATTTTCTTGTTCCGGGAATTTTGAGGACGAAATTTTTTTGTAGTTCGGTATAATGTAACACCCTAGTTCGTTATATCATGCTTGATTTGATTAATTTATATATTGAATGAATATTTCTTGATTTACTTCTGTTATGAGTGCAAATAGTGTAATTGGTATCTGTGTTTGCATCCAACCCGACCCGCATGCTGGAAACCCGTCTTGATTCCTGTTTATGATTTATCCCAGCTAGTTATGAGGATCCGTGCACTTTCATGTTTTTTTATACTACATACTTGCATTATATCTAGCCTGCATCATACCCCTACTGTACATCGTGTTCTCGTTCCGTTCAGTGAAACGGACTCGTTTGGATCGTTACGTGCACGCTACGTGTATCCGTTCTTGGGGGTATGCGTTTTCGTTACCTCGATATCGTATTTTGGTTTTGATTGATACGTATATTATCCGTATTTTTAAACCTTAATTTTAGACACGACCCGGGTGTGTTTTGGACTATTTTTGTATTAGCCAAAATCTCAAATATATAATATAATATTTCTTTTATATTAACAGTTTAATATATTTACGTTTACAACTAAATATATTTTATATTATCTAAATCCTAACTTATTCTCTCTCTCCCACTCTCCTATATATATATTATTTATATATTTTATATATTTTACTGTTACAGTAAACCTACGTCCCACTCTCTCTCCTCTGTTCATCTTCGTCTTTCCCGCCGTCTCAACCCAAGAACCCGATCTTCACCTCATCTCGTCATGCACCTTGTCGGAGCTCGCCTCGTCGTTGACTACCTCACCTCACTTCCATTTTCTCCCTCTCTCCTTTCCATGCACGAGAACCCACTTCCCCGATCCCCGCAACCAACTCAAGAACCCTGCACGAACCCTCGCCTGAACCCTCTCGCTAGAGCTCCAACCCCGACGACCTCTTACCCTCATCACCGTCCCCATCTCCTCCTTCTCCTCTCTCCTACACTCTCAAACCCAGCAAGAACCCTGCACATAACCTGATCCTGACTTCATGAAACCCACAGCCACCTCGCCGTGAAACCTCACCGGAAAACCCATGCCTCTCGTCGTCACCCCCTAGCCTCTGTCCCAGAACCCCGAGACAACTCCAGTGCATCCTGCAACCACCACAGCCTTCTTCTTCTCTTTCTTCTTTTCCTTCTTCTTCTTTTTCTTTTTCTTGATCTTACATTTTCCGGTGATCGCCAGAGCCATGCCGTCGCTGACGATCCTGGCGACCCAGTGGATGTTCCCAACCAGTGTGGTCACTTTCTTGCTTAGCCTGGTTCAGTTCTGTAAGCGCGTGTGTGTATTGCGACGTTTACCTGACGTCGAACGCGGCGTACGCACCCCGTCGTGAGATCCGATCAGGCAAGTTTATCTTGCTACATGCTATAATATATATTTTACATCCATATGAATAAAAATATTACATGTTTATTGCATTGTGCATCCATGTTACAGTTTTACAGTTTTACAATACCCGTTCGCATCCGTACAGTTTATCACATATCTAGTCGCATGCAAGTTTATCTTGCTACATGCTATGATATATATTTTGCATCCATATGAATAAAAATATCACATGTTTACTGCATTGTGCATCCAATGTTACAGTTTTACAGTTTTATAATCCTGTACCGTTTATTACATATCTAGTCGCATGCAAGTTTATCTTGCTACATGTTATAATATATATTTTACATCCATATGAATAAAAATATTACATGTTTATTGCATTGTGCATCCCATGTTACCGTTTTACTGTTTTGCGATACTCATTCGTTTCCGTATCATTTGTTGCATATCTAGTTGTATGCCAGATCATATTATTTCATGTTACTGTTACATTAGCACCTCATGCTTGATAATGTGCATCATACATAGTCATGGAGTTGTAGATGTGATCTCTGATAGATATTGCGCATCCGTACTTTTACCGTGCTTCGATACCTGCTACAGTTTCACTTTTGAGCATCCGTGTGATACTTATGCACTACTTGCCATGACCTGATACACCACTGCTTGACTTGTTACCTGATCTTGTTACCGATGCCGACAATCCTGACTTGTTGTCCCGATGGACGTATCCTGTTGTCTGCATAGACAAACCTGTACCTGCTTGATCCTGTGTTGGTATTAGCTCCAGATTTATCAATAACTGACTTGAACACATAACCTTGGGGGTAAGGGGAAATCAATGATAAAAGCTGACTTGTAACTCAACAGTTCGACACTTATACTGATCGGTTTTACGGGCTAGGCCAGCCCCGCGATGATGCTGCTGACATCATTCGTCTGTACATATTACATGTTTACTGCGTAGCGGCACGTCTCGGATTTCAGCCCGAGAATCTGGACCGTGGTCCCGGCCATGCACGGGATACTATTGAGTTACATCGACGATTTCATTAAATTGATTTCACAAACTGTAGAGTAGATAATCCAGTAATATAGTTAGATTACTCACTGCACATCACCTGCACGTATACACTTTACTGTTCCATATCCGTGCTTACCTGTTTTATTCATGTTACTGTTTATACTCATACCTGCATATCTCGTTACATCTTGTTTACTTATTATTGTTGATATTATGACGCACTGACGTCTGGGTTTTGCATGGCCCAGATCCTCTGACTTTGTTACAGGTTGACTAGGAGTATTTTAGCCGACAGGCTGAGCAGTGAGGATCTTATTAGTATCCGGTTTAGTTTAGTTTCTTTCCGCACTTTCATTTCCTGATGTGAGCCCGTATTGGGACGTATTTCCATATTGTTACTATTTATTGGATTTATTGCTTCCGCATATGATTTCTTGACTCGTTTATTCTGGCAGATGAACATGTATTAGTTAGTTTTATATTTTTCATATTCTTGATATCTTATAGACAGCCGTAATGTGACTGTGGAGGGATGTTTTCTAGCCACAGATAGCATGGTTGGCTCTGTCACGTGCCGATCTTAGCGCACTCTAGGAAGTGGGGCGTGACAGGGTTTGTTTCTTCCCTGAATTTTTAATTTTTAAGAACAAGATCTTCCCTACAAGAATTAAATTCTCTTTATAGGAGATCTGTCTTGTGGATCTCAGATCTAAAGGAAGAACTGAGTTCTTGTGAAGGGTTAAACCCTTAAATATGATATGATGGATAAAGTGAAGATATTTTTATTTCTGTGTTTTCTTTACCTAGGGTTTGAGAGGAAGAAGATCTTCTTCTTTATTGAAAATTAAATTCTCTGTTGCTGAACTTTTGGAGAGCCTTCTGTATTTTTTTTTTTTACAGAAACTTATAGAGGGTCTCCTTCCTCTTCTATCTCCCTCTGAGTCTCTCTTCCCCTGAGACTTGAAGTCTCGGGTCCTTTATATAGGAGAGGGAAAATATCAATATGTTGGAGGAAATCTCTTATTAAGAAATCATAGTTGATTTCATAATCAATTGAAATGATGTTAAAGATCAACCGGTGATTTTTATTCCCCGTTGGATTTTTAATCCAAAAGCTCTCTGTTTAATAGAAAAGATCATTCTTGTTTTTTTAACAAGATTAGTAAAATATTTTCCTAAGATAGAATTTAATTCTATCAGGTGATCGATTGGTGATTTTATAATCACCGTTGGATCTTCGATCCTAGGGTTCTCTGTTTAACAGAGAAGATCTTTCTTGTTTAAAAAAGATCAGGGAAATATTTCCCACATAGAATTTAGTTCTAAATAGAATTTAATTCTATCAAAAAGAACACTTACGTGTATTGCACGTGAGGCACTACCCAATGGGTTGGAAAGTGCGCCACATACTTTGCACATGAGTCGTTGTCCCAAAGCACTCACGTAGACATTGCGTGAAAGCTGCCAAGTGGATGTACCAGCGCTCACATGGATATCACGTGAGATACTGCCAAGATACTGGCCTAGCACTCATGTAGATATCACATAAGACACCCACATGTTTAACATGTGTGTGCCAAGAGATTGCACTGGAGCTCACATGGATATCACGTGAGACACTCACGGTGCTGCCAAGATGCTAGCATGTGTGTTCATGTGGATATCACGTGACGCGCACTGCCAAGAGGCTGCACCAGCACTCACGTGGATATCATGTGAGACACTCTCGTGTTTAACACGTAGGAACCAATATAGGATTTGATCCTATGTGAAGCGGCACTCACATGCTTTGCATGTGGATGAGTACATGTTTAATACGTTGGGGCTTCCCTTTACTTTTATAAGGGAACAGCAAGCTCTGGGCCAAAATTTTTAGGCGGAAACAGGTTAGCAAACTTGTAAGGTGTAAATGATCCTGACTAGTTCTCCTTTTAAGATTTGAAGGAGAATTCGATGAAGCGGTGGGAGCCATCCTGATTAGATAAATTAAAAACCAATCTAAATCTTGCAAGAGCATATGTTGAGTGTTTCTTTTCTCTCTCTCCAGGAAAAAACCATATCATGTCTTAATCAAGATAATAAAATGTCTAACTTGACTGAACCATCTTATTACACTGGGCTTAGAAATGTCGGTTCGGTTCTAACTTGTGACAAATGTCGCGGGTATGGGCAAGGGAAAGAGGAATGCAAGGACTTACATATGACCCTAATGAAGAAGAAGCATTCTAATGTATCTTCTTCAGGTGTATTTGTTATTAAGAACTTTTTTCGGTCAACCCTACCTCCTGAGTACTAGATACCGGATTAGGATCTCATATCTGTTATCTATTAGAAGGACTGAGAAAAAGTAGAATGTTTGGACCGGACGATATGTCTCTCAGTGTAGAAAACAGAGCACAAGTTGATATTGCTGTCGTCGACGAATATCACCTGGTGTTGTCAAGTGGCAACACTGTGATTTTGAACAACTGTTGCTATGTACCTTCCATGTTGTGCAATATTATATTAGTTTCTTTACTAGATAAAGATGGATATAATTTTGTTCTAGATAGAAATGTCATGAAAATTTACCTTAATCAGATACAGGTTGCAGAAGGTACATTATGTAATGGTATTTATGTTCTTAATCAAAACACAATTTTCAATGTACAAAACACACACAAGAGGAAGAGTTCAGATACGAACGAAACCTACTTGTGGTATTGTAGACTTTGTCATATCAATGAGAAAAGACTAGCTAAGTTACATAAAAATGGATATTTGGATCCGTTCAAATTTTCATCTTATGAAACTTTTCGGTCTTGTCTCAAAGGAAAGATGACCAAAACTCCATTTAAGGGACACGGAGAAAGAGCTACAGAGCTCTTGGGACTCATACACAGTGATGCGTGTAGTCCAATGTTTACACATGCAAGGGATGGATTCACATACTTCATTACATTCAATGATGATCTCTCTAGGTTCGGATATGTATTTCTGATGAAACACAAATCTAAAACATTTAAGAAATTCAAAGAATATAAGAGCGAAGTAGAGAACCAAACGGGAAAAAGTATTAACGTCTTACGATCTGATCGAGAAGGTGAATACTTAAGCACGGAATTCCTTGATTACTTCAAAGAGAATAGTATTCTTTCTCAGGTTACTCTTCCGTATACACTACAGTACAACGGTATATCGGAGCGAAAGAATCGCACCCTCTTAGATACGGTTCGCTCCATGATGAGTAGTATTGAGTTTCCTCTTTCATTTTGGGGATATGCACTTCAGACAGCAGCATACCTATTGAATTATGTTCCATCCAAATCCGTGCCTAAGACTCCATATGAAATATGGAGTGGAAGGAATTCATATCTTAAGCGGTTTAAGATATAAGGTTGTTCGGCCTATGTAAAAATGCAAAATCCGGATAAACTTCAGGCACAATCAGTTCTTTGCAAGTTTGTAGGATATCCTAAGAATTCTTTAGGATACCAGTTCTGCCACACCGAGAAACAGAAGGTGTTTTTTGCTCGCCACGCCATCTTTTTAGAGAATGAATTTCTTGCAAAAGAAATTAGTGAGAGCGCGGTAGAACTGGAAGAAGTTCCAGAGGCACAAACTGAAACTGGGGATTTAATGGAGCCGTAGGATTCAATAGTACCTGACGAACCTCAGTCACTCCGCAGATCTAGTAGGATTTCTCATCTGCCCGAAAGATACTACGGTTTTCTCATAGATGGGAATCGAGAAGATTGTATCTTGGAAGAACATGATCCTACTAGTTTCGAGCAGGCCATTACCAGTGGGGACTCTGAGAAATGGCTGGATGCTATGCAATCCGAAATGGAGTCCATGTACACCAACAAAGTTTGGACTTTGGATGTTGCTCTTACTGGGGTAAAACCCGTTGGATGCAAGTGGATCTTCAAAAACAAGATTGGTGTAGATGGACGTATGGAAACCTATAAAGCTAGACTTGTTGCAAAAGGTTTTCGTCAAAGACTAGGCATGGACTATGACGAAACCTTTTTACCAATGGCTATGCTCAAATCCATTCGGATCCTACTTGCAATTGTTGTCTTCCATGACTATAGCATCTGGTAGATGAACATAAAAATCATTTTTCTAAATAGAAGTTTAGAAGAGTGCGTTTATATGGATCAGCCGGAAGGATTCATAGACAGTGGGAGCAGCGGGAAGATGTGCAAGTTACTTAAATCCATTTATAGATTAAAGCAGGCATCACGAAGTTAGAACATCTTTTTTGATGAGACAGTCAAAGAATTCGACTTCATCAAGAACGAGAATGAGCCATATATTTATAAGAAGGTTGTAGGAGGAGCTGTCATATTCCTCGTCTTATACGTCAATGACATTCTCCTGATAGAAAATGATATTCCTAATCGTTCAAGCCGTTCTTGTCATAAAAGTTCTCCATGAAAGACATGGATAATGTCTCCTACATTCTGGATATAAAAATCCACAGAGATAGATCTAAGAGAATGTTAGGAATTTCATAGTCCAGGTATATAGACACTATACTAAAGAGATTTAGTATGGAAGATTCCAAGCGCGGTAATATACCCACTTTGTACGGAATCACCCTCTCAAAAAAGATGTCTCCCAAGGCTGATGAGGAAAGGGCTCACATGAGCATTATACTCTATGTTTCGGTGGTAGGGTCTATAATATATGTGATGTTATATATCAGACCAGATGTAACTTAAGCACTTAGTGTGGTAAGCCAATATCAGTCAAACCCGAGGGAGAAACATTGGACAGATGTGAAAAACATTCTTAAGTATCTGAGAAGGACTAAGGAGTTTTTCTTGGTGTACGGTAATGGAGGCCTCCAAATGGATTCCTTTACCGACTCAAGCTTCCAAAGTGAAAAGATTGACAGCAAGTCTGTTTCGGATTATGTGTTTACCCTCAACAGATGGGCGGTCTGTTGGAAGATCTCCAAACAAGACACCGTTGCGGATTCGACGATGGAGGCTGAATATATTGTTGCCAACGATGCCGCAAAAGAAGCATTCTGGATGAAGAATTTCATTATTGAACTTAAGGTGGTTCTGTCCATTGTTGATCCAATACCTTTGTATTGCGATAACAATGGGGCTATGGTTTTACCGAAGGAACCACAGTCCCGTCAGAGATCCAGACATATCGTGAGGCGGTATCACTTGATCAGGGATCGCTGGGAGAACAAGTTTCAGAGAGTGGAAACAAAAGAAAACACGGCGGATCCATTCACAAAGGCCCTCTCTCAAGCACAGTTCGGGTGAATATTTAAGATGTTGGGTATGCGATATGCCAACAACCGGCCTTAGAGCAGACGTTGGGTACTCGATACACCAATAAATGACCTTAATGCAAGTGGGAGATTGTTGGATATGTATACCCTAGAGACCATTATTTTATATATATAGTGGATTCTTGGACATATGTATGTACAGGACAATCTTGCTCGATATGATAGTATGCTATTAGGTTTGTCTTTATCTTAACATGTGTATATATTTTACTTATTATTACGTATCGCTAATACATGTTGATAAAGCCCATGGAATTATTGCTTGACTACCAGCGTAATGATGGTGATCATACATGTGGGGACTGGGTAGTCCATAAGCACATTATTAAAAGTCCATGGTCGTGGGAGTTTCGAGATTGGGCATCGATATTCTAGAGTAGAGTGGTGTATACGTTTCTAGACCCCGACGAGGGGTGATGGTTTGTCCCACAAACATTGGTGTGTGGCACATAAGATCGTATACAGGTGCTCATTGGGGGTGAGTACACTGGAAAGAATCGTCGAGAAATTCTAAATGGTATTATACCTATCGTCAGATAGCAGTTCTCAGGTGACATGAGTATATGTTAGGCTTTAAACCTGAGATCATCATTTGTCTCATGTGAGTTCCCATTGTACTTAGATTACCACCCTGCCACGGTTTTACCGAGTCACGCAAACAGGTTTTAGTTGGATACAGTCCCGAGCCATATGGAGGCAGTGAGCGATTGTCAGGGATTCATCTTTCCCGGTATAGAGCGTCGATGTCGCACTGTGTTCGGTTGGACAACACCATAAGACCTTGGCCAAGGCAGATGAAATTTACTGATAGTTAGATCAGTAGTTTCTCAGATTGGTCCTGAGCCACATCGGCATGAATTATAAGGTTATCAGGGTCTGACACTTATCACCCCTAGACCCGGTATGCGATACTTTTATACGAAGAGACCGGCATGTACGGAGATCGGCACAGATAGGCTCAGTAGGGGTTCGGATGAGTTTGCCCATCGATCTTTCTTTTCGACAGATATCTGAGTAGCCGTTACGTACAGCTAGTTCTGCTAACGTGCTTATGGTTATGGATTTATCCGATAACTCGCTTCCAGTGTATTGTCGAGTCTTTAGATGTCACGACCCGAAAGTACGGAACATGACCGGCACTTAAACTACGAACGTCTCGAGACGTACGTAATCTAAGTAAACCGAAAACCCAGAAATCCAAACCAAGAAAAGATGTAGAGTGCAGGAAAAACCAACTTAAAGCAAGTAGTTTCAATAGCATAAGCCGAATTATGCGGTTTGTAAAAACATCAAAAATTTCCTGAAAATTTCGGCAGAGTCTCCTTTGTAAATACTGGCCCCCAAATGGGATACAACATGAATAGTATACGAAATCAATAAAAAGGCATGCCCAAGCGGGAGCTAGCTCTTCATCAATCGACGGCCACAACCACACAAGCAATATAATATACAACGCCAACGGCGAGGATCAAAACTCAAAAGGAAACTCAAAACCACAAGAAATCCACAAAAATATAACGCGCGACTCTAAGGTCGAAAGAATAACATCACTAGTCTCTATCTCAAAAATAAATACATGTTTGGTTGATGGAACTTCTAGATACAACAGAATAATGATATACAAGATATATAATGGGGGTACGATACAAGTAAACCCACCTACTAGCAAGTCACCCGGAAATGGGAAGCAGTGCCAGCAAAGCCGTAATGAAACCTGTACGGCAAAAGCTGCAAGAAACTGGGGCACAACGGGGGTGAGTTGCCAACTCGTGAATAAAAAAACATCTACGGAAAGAAATCGCATAAATAACGCAACCTAGGTCAATGATCATAATATATCCTCAATTATATATATAACATGCAGCCTATAACAAAGGCTAGGGTAAATATCTAACCCGAGTGTAATCTCATATGCCCGTGTCAGTGCCTCAGGTAGCAATATATCATATGAATGAGGTATGAAAGCATGAAAACAGAATACATGTAAATGAAGAAACTGTTTTCATAATTTAGTGAGATTTCCTTTGTATTTTTAAAATGAGGTATCATAATGAAATCAGCATAAAACAGTGCCTAGCATCGGCACAAAACGTAATCCCAATATCTCGATATCTCTGTATCACAGTCTCTGTACCTCAATATCTCGAAATCTCAATGTCTCAATCACAATATCTAGGGCGCCGTCAGTCCAGACCGGCCCCTACCATCCATCTCAAGACCACGACGGTATCCTCCGGATATCCGACGCGTCGGGTAATATCACCGGTCGGTAGTGCTCTCCTGCCAGGCTCAACGTCAACAACACGATCCTCTTGCCCCGGGGTACCGCACCGGGCCCACCATGTACCCGAAACGGTTCCTCCACTCCTCGAATCGGGTCTCGAAATCCATCAGCAAACTCATGGTGGACGACTCATACATCATGGGAAAACCACATTTTTTATTTAAAAGAGAGGGAAGAAGCTTATACAAGTTTTGCGGTTTTCCCCCAAATCCAGAAAATCTCATTGATGTAAGCTTCTTCCCTCTCTTTTAAATAAAAAGTGTGGTTTTCCCAAGAACGGACGGACAAGCACCAAAAAGAAGAACTTATGCGTTGGAAAGCCTAGTTTATACTCGCAAGTTCCTTCCTAGTCGTGCTAATCCCCGTTATTGCCGATTACCGTAACACCGATATTAAGAGTGGCAACGAAAGAAGTGAGCGACTCCTAACTCAAACTAACCTAATCCTAACCCTAACAAGCTCTTTATATATATCACTTTAGCACTTAAGTAATCTAAAAACAAACCTGGAAAATTGGACTTAACTCGTTAAAGCACATAGAAAAAGATTCCCATCTTCCTGCGGATGACCCGTACTCAACCGGCTAGCTAAAAGCGAAACCGTCTTGATTGCGGTAATAAACTTAGCACGCAAAAACTCTACCAATCAAATGGCGCCGCTGCTGGGGAGACGGTAGTTTATTTCTTTGTGTAATTTCGGGTTAATTTGTGAATATAAATATAACCGAAAAACAAAACAAAAAAATATACATTGTAAAAAAAAATTCATCTTGTTATTTTTGATTAGTTTTTGTGCAAGTGTGCAGGATAAAACGAAGTTCAAGTTCAGTGCCAAAGACGTGGGAAGTTAGACCCATATTTCGCGGCTACACCGCGACGGATCAAGACGGAGCCAACGGTCTACTATAAAATTCTGGAGCAGATCCAGTGATCAAATCACAATTCAGGAGCTCCAAACAAGAAGAGAACAGACAAGGCAGCACACACCAAAATTTCAGAGCCCCGACGCCACCATCTTTCCGCGGAACCGTGGCATAAGCAAGCTTAGGCCGCGGAACCGCGGCATAAGCAAGCTTAGGCCGCGGAACCGCGGCCGTCTGGTGCGATCAAGGTTCCAAATTCCCTGTAAGTCTTTCTATTCTCTCCCCCACTTCTCTGAACTCCACTAAACTGTGTTTTCTGCAGTATTATTTGCGTAAATTCTCTTCCCCCTTCCAATAAATTGTTCTTGTGCAGGATTCTTTGCACCGCGCTAAAAAAAATAAAAATTGATTGCAGTTGATTTGTTACTACTTTGCATTTATTAATATGGACTTTAAGGGGCTTGAAACCAATTCAGATTGGGTGGGGATTTCATCACCCTTCTCAGGACCCCAAAAATCACAAAAAGCATATGCATTGACCATTGCTTAAATTAAAAAATACTAGACTCAGCCCTGAGGACTTCACGCTCAATAGGACAAAGGACTAGTTACAGGCATCGGCCGTTTATCCTATCCTGACTTTTGTGGTGTCTAGGAAAGTGTGTCGAAGGCAAGTGGTTACTTAATTAGGACCACTACTTGCGTATTGGCTTACCTGGCACTTACCTGGCTGCAATTGTTGGAGAAGAGGCGGTTTGAGGTCCTTTTTCTAGCCCTTTGGAACAGTTAGGAGCTGCCTAGCTGACCTAGGTGACCCTAGATCTAGGTGTGTTTGTGCATATCTTGTTTGTGATTGCTTGAAGCCGTAAATCCGTACATATTTCTGTAAAGCTCTTTCTAAAAGAAAACGAAAAGAAAAAAACAATCAAAAACTTTTATAAAAACTTGCCCTTTGTCGCCAGAATCCATTTTTCACCCACCACCCATCGTATTTCTCCATTGACGTTTTCTTACCCTCACCTTCTCCGCTTTGACTATACTAAACTCATATAGTGTATGTCCACTTGGACTCGGGACACTAGCTCCCGCCTAGTCCGCGTTACGTTAGTCGCTACCGACTACGCGATCGACTCAGACGTCGAAACTCCGTCCACGCCTCTTTCATCCTTACCTTTGCCGGCCAACTCCGACGTTGACCGGAATTCTGTTCATACATCTTCACCTTCACCAACCTCTTCTTCCGCGATGTCAGGATTTAATCCAAACATCTCTTTGACTCCCCCGGGATTGACTCCACCTCCTATGGAGACAAATAACCCACCACCACCGCCTGTTGTAGCGCCGCAGCGAATCGCGCTCCAGGATCGCTTCTATCCCACCCGTTCTGCACTTCCCACCTGCCTTTCTTTTCCACCGACCAATGGGGATAACTTTGAAATTAAGCCCCACTTCATCAACATGCTCCGCGATTTCATGGGCTTGAATCTGAAGATGCCTATATCTTCATCAATAAGTTCCAAAATGTTTGTGCCATGATGAAAACCACCCAGCTGTCGAACGATGCTATACGGCTACGGGTCATTCCGTTCACTTTATGCGATCTTGCTGAAAAATGGCTGTATAGCACCGCTTCCCACTCCATAACCAGTTGGGACGAGTTTGTAAAAGCGTTTCTCAAGAAATTTTATCCGAATCATAAAACCGCAAGGATCCATAACGAAATCAACCAATTCTCTCAGCTTCCTTCTGAACCCTTCTGGAAGTGCTTTGACCGGTATAAAGACCTTCTTGTTCAGTGTCCTCACCATGGTATCGAGAGATGGCAACTTTGCCAAACCTTATGTGAGGGCCTGAACCCAGCAACCAAGCAGTTGTTGGAAACCATTTATCAGGGCCACTTCCTATCGAAATCTGACGAGGAAGCGTGGCAATTCTTCGACGACCTTGCGGAGCAAACGCTACAATGGGAGAGCACCAGACCGACTTCTTCTTCTTCTACCTCCACTTCTACCGGTCAGTCTAGGGTAGGAATTCACCAACTTGATGTCTCTATTGCGATGAAAGCTGAAATGGTTGTAATAACGAGAAAACTTGAAGCGATAGAGAGCAAATTTTCTTCTCCTACTCCTGCCCCTGTTCTTCCCCTTCGTACCATTTGCGCTTGTTGTTCCGATCCTTCTCACTTAACCGAAGAGTGTCCTTACAATCCACCATCTCAAGGACAGGATCAAGTTAATGCTGCATTTCAGCAAAGACCGAGGAATGATCCATACTCTTCCATCTACAATCCCGGTTGAAGGAACCACCCTAATTTCGCCTGGAATCAGAATCAGAATCAATTCCAAGGCAACAATTTCCAGAGGCCACCTCCTCCGCAACAACAAGCGCAACAACAAACTCAACATCAGTTTCAGCAGCCCTTCCAACCCCAACCTTTTCAAAATCAGACGAACAACTTTGCACCCAACAATTCTTTTCCCCAAAACAACTTTGTTCCGTCAAACAACGATAAGGTTTCCTCGCTCGAACGAAGTCTGGAGGCATTCATTAAACAATCGACACAATCCACTGCCAACATCCAGTCTTCCATTCAGTCCTTGGTGCAACACACTGCCGCTCACGGGCAAAGCATCAAAACCATCGAAGCCCAGATAGCACAACTGAATGCAGCCTTAAGCGAGCGAGAGAAGAGGAAGCTCCCGTCCCAGCCACTCCCTAATCCCGGTCACCCACATAATGTACATGTTGCACTTGAACAACAGAACCATAATGTGAGTGCCGTGACCACATTGAGATCGGGAAGGATGCTGCAAAACAACATTGGCACACGGATCAACGATGACACCCCGGCTACTTCTTCTTCTTCTTCTTCTTCTTCTTCTTCGTCTTCGTCTTCTGAGCCTATTCTCCATTCTTCAAAAGGCTCTTCCTCTTCTTCTGCTCTGAACGGACCCACTTCTCACTCCACGAAAACACCAGTTCTGGGATCCGCTCCAGCTCCACGAAAACACCAGTTCTGGGATCCGCTCCAGCTCCACAATCTCCTCCACAAGCATTGGACTCAACTAATTTTAAAAACGTTCCATTTCCAAACCGGTTGAGGTCCAATAAACAAAATCCACAAATGGAGAAGATTCTGGAGTTATTTAAGCAGGTTAACATTAACATTCCTCTTTTAGATGCTGTCCAACAAGTCCCGTCCTACGCGAAAATCTTAAAGGACTTGTGCACGAAAAAGAGGAAGTCTCAGGTACCCAAGAAAGTTTTCTTGGCTAGTGCTGTGAGTGATGCTCTTATCCAATCTTTACCACAAAAACGGAAGGACCCTGGCTGTCCTACGATTTCTATTACCATTAGAGATAAGAACATCAACCGCGCACTATTAGATCTTGGTGCCAGTGTTAACATGCTTCCGTACTCGGTATACGAGCAATTAGGCGTAGGAGAGCTGAAACCCATACACTGTACTCTCCAAATGGCCGACCGATCGATCACCCATCCTAGGGGTGAGCTAGAGGATGTGTTAATCAAAGTCGGGGACTTCATATTCCCCATTGACTTCATTGTATTAGACACACAGCCTGTAGCTAACCCCCGGAATCAAATTCCGGTGATACTCGGTCGCCCATTCCTTGCAACCTCAAATGCTGTGATCAATTGTCGCAATGGTTCGATGAACCTCTCTTTTGGAAACATGACAATTGAACTCAACATTTTTAGGTTGGGGAATCAGCCCTCCAAACCTAATGCTCATATACTGGACGTTTGCTCAATCCAGGTATCACCCCTGAAGAGTGTGAATTCGAGGAGTTTTTGTTCGATCACGATAACCTTAACGCCACTAGTGCGTTCCTCTTCGAACCTACTGCTGTTTCTGCGCCCGACAACGACTACGAGTGTTTCACGTTCTCGAACGATCTTAGCCGCTCACAACCTGAGTTTGAATCCTTCGAATTTCCGGATGAGTTATCTGAACCATCCAACTCGGTCGCTTACACTCGTTTTGAACCTTTGCTGGAATCTTTTGAGTTCGAGACCTTTTCACCAATCTTGCCTTCAATCGTTTCACCTCCAACGCTCGAACTCAAGCCTTTGCCGTCTCACCTTAAGTACACTTACTTGGGTGAGAACGAGACCCTCCATGTTATCATCTCGGCGTCTCTAGCTCCAGAGCAAGAGAAATCCCTTCTTACGGTCTTGCACAGCAATAGGCAAGCTTTTGGCTGGTCCATGGCGGACATCAAGGGGATTAGTCCCCTGATCGTTGAACATCACATTCATCTGATGGATGATGCCAAACCAGCCAGGGATCCACAAAGACGGCTCAATCCAGTCATGAAAGAGGCTGTGAAAAAGGAAATCGTAAAATGTCTGGATAGTGGTATCATTTACCCTATCTCTGATAACCAGTGGGTTAGCCCCATTCACGTTGTCCCCAAGAAATCAGGCATAACGGTCATCACTAACGAGGCGAACGAGTTAATCCCTACTCGCACCCAAACTGGGTGGCGAGTATGCATCGATTACAGAAAACTCAACGCCGCAACGTGGAAAGACCACTTTTCGCTACCTTTTATTGACCAAATGCTTGAACGATTGGCCGGACACGAGTATTACTGCTTTCTTGATGGCTACTCCGGCTATAATCAAATTCCCATCGCCGAAAAAGACCAGGACAAGACCACATTCACTTGTCCTTTCGGCACGTTCGCATATCGTCACATGCCCTTTGGGTTATGCAATGCGCCCGCTACCTTCCAGCGGTATATGATGGGAATCTTCTCAGACATGTTGGAAAAATTTCTGGAGATCTTCATGAATGATTTCTCCATCTTCGGCGATTCCTTCAACGAGTGTTTGCTGCATCTTGACGCTGTCCTTACCCGATGTAAGGACAAGAACCTCACTTTGAATTGGGAGAAGTGCCACTTCATGGTGCGCGAAGGTATTGTCTTAGGACATATCATTTCGCAAAATGGCATAGAGGTTGACAAAGCGAAGATTGAGGTCATTTCCAATCTCCCTCCTCCCAGATGCGTCAGAGACATCCGAGCCTTCCTTGGCCATGCCGGTTTCTATAGACGGTTCATCAAGGACTTTAGCAAGATTGCTAGGCCCTTGACTCTTCTACTGGCCAAGGACACGCCATTCGACTTCAACTCGAGCTGTGTGACTGCGTTCGAGTCATTGAAAAGCTCACTCACTTCTGCTCCCGTTCTTTCTTCACCTGACTGGACGCACCCATTCGAGATTATGTGCGATGCATCCGACTTTGCCATTGGTGCTGTCCTTGGACAACACATCAACAAGATGCCGCACGTAATCTATTATGCGAGCCGAACCCTGAACGACGCCCAACTCAATTATACAACAACTGAGAAGGAATTCTTGGCTGTTGTATTTGCTTTAGAAAAGTTCAGGCCCTACCTCATCGGCTCTCCAGTCATTGTCTACACAGACCATTCTGCTCTGCGCCATCTTTTTGCGAAGAAAGATGCAAAATCTCGGCTAATACGTTGGATCCTCTTGCTTCAGGAGTTTGACCTTGTCATTAAGGACAAACGAGGATGTGAAAACGTAGTTGCCGACCATCTCTCACGACTTCCTTCTTCGCCTTCGCTTCAAATTCCGATCAACGACGTTTTCCCGGATGAACAACTCTTGACAGTATCTTACGAACCCTGGTTCGCAGATATTGTGAACTATTTGGCTACAGGGTTATTACCGACTGAATGGTCAAGTCAGGACAGACTTCGATTCTTATCCCAAGTAAAACACTTTTACTGGGACGAACCCTATCTGTTCAAGTACTGTCCCGACCAGATTATTCGTCGGTGTGTCCCTGACGAGGAATTCAAGAGTGTGCTGTCATTTTGCCACGATCAAGCATGTGGCGGGCATTTTGGCCCCAGAAAAACAGCTGAGAAGATCTTGCAATGTGGTTTCTAAAACATTACTGGGAGTATGGTAGAACTGGAAGTGATTCCAAAACCACAAACGGTTACTGAAAATTTACTATAACCTAAGGATTCAATTGGATTCGACAATCCATTATCCACTCCGCAAATTTGGTGGGTAACTTCAGCCATCCGAGAGGTACTTCGGTCTCCTTAAAGACGGCGATAGGGAGATTTTGATGACCCAAGCTTGCCACTACTACTGTCCTAGACTATGAAATCTAGCAGGTGGATGACTATAACGTTGTTCTAAATTATCTTTAGAAGTGCACGTGTATATGACCCTGCCAGAGAGTTGTTGTGGTCAGTGGAAGCAGGGGAATTGTGGTGGGCCAGTAGCTTATGTCTATTTATAGGCTAAAAAAAGTATAGCGGAGATAGATCATCTATTTTTGATGTGACAGTCATAGAGTTTGACTTCATCAGAATAATAGATGGACCTAGTAAGAAGTAGGGAGTGATATCCTGGTATTTGGATGACGTACTCCTAATAGGAAGTGGTGTTCCTATAATACGATCGGTTATACTGTGGTTGTCACAAAGTGTTTTCTCCACATAGGATCTGGACAAAATATCAGGAATTCTAATGACTAGATCTATGATTTTAGATTTAGATTTGGAAAGTGTCCCAATTTGGGTACTTTGATACTATTCTAAAGTGTTTTAGAATGGACGACTCCTGACGTGGAGGTGTACTGATCAGTCGAAAATATTGCATTCTTAACACAACAATTTCCCTACTCTTTCTAATCATATAAAGGTGTTTGATATAAATATAGCACATATTAGCAATTCGTCTATAAAATATCAAATAACATGTGTTATACATTATAACCGGCATTTTGAGGGAAATTGAGTGTTTATTACTACATGCATGATTTTGTATATCTCAACACTTTCATCAAGATTGTATGCAGGAAATTCTTCAGATCAAAGAACTAGAATTGCTAAAAGTGCCAATAAAATACAGCAAGTTAAATACTTGAGATCTGGCAGCAATCAAGAAAGAAGTATAATATTCCAGGCATCAGAAAAGTATCCAAAAGATAACAAAAAATACCCCTGAAGATTTCAGCCATCAAGCCCACTATATGGCCGCGGATCCGCGGCCTGGTCGGCCGATCCACCGCGGATCCGCAGCCTGATTGGCTCATCAACACCCCAAAATTCTCCAGCATATTCCCTGTAACGGCCTAAGCTTCCAGAAGACTCCTGTAACGGCCTAGCTTCTTCGAGAAGGCTCTGCCTAACAACTAAGCTTAAAGGATAAGATTAAATGAGTGGCTATAAAAAGGGATCTTGATGTACAATTTTGGGGCTGTTAAGTTGTTCAATAGTTAATTAGATAATTGGAGCCAAAATTCAAATTCAAGTTGAGTGACACAACTTGATATCAAAACCGTAGCCCAAATCCAATTTCAAAAGCCAAATCAAGATTATTTTGAGAAGAAAATCAAGCGAGCCATCAAAGATCCTTTATTCGTGAAGCCAATCTTCATCAAGAGCACGAGATCCACGACGATCCAAGTCTCAAGGAGATCGAGCGGAGCGAACTTCGACGGATCTAGTTACCTCTTCAAAAGAGCGATCGAGAGCAACTCTTGTAATCTCGAATTGAGAGAATGTGTAATTAGTCGTCGATTTAATAAAGATGATAATTAGTTAATTCTTGCTTTCTTTATATTCTTGCACTATGAAATTTCTAGATCTTGAATCTTTTATTTTCATGATGCTTGAGTAAATCTCCGCTTGTGACGGAATCGAGAGATTTGATAGATTTAGTGATAATAAAATCCTAAAACTAATCTTAAGTCTTATAAGATTTGTGAACTTTAGGAAAAAGAATCATCAATGACCTAATTTGGATCGAGATCATATTCTTGATTATTTCTTTGCAAATTAGGGATCAAATGATTGATGAATCTCTTTGCTAGAGGCTAGATCCGAATGATTATGATTGAAAAAATAAGGGATAGAGAAGGAGAAACCCTAGTTTCTTCAATAGATCCCCAATCTTCATTCATCGCCATCGATCTAGCTACAAATTATCCATAGATAAGATTAGTCATTATTAGATTCATCATTGCTACCAATTCGATCGATTCCTACAAGTTATTCTAAAAATCATGATAACTAAATTGATTGGCACATTTCTTAATACTTGATTCTTGATTCTGGATCTTTATTTTCTATATGTTTCTTGAAATTAAAACTCACAAATCTTGAATCAATTTTCTTGCATTTTCTTTTATATTTTCATTTCGACTCATCTAAAACAAGATCGATCAAAACACACATCTCAGTGGATGATCTATATTCATTAACGCGCTACATCGACACCGTTAATTGATTGCGGTATAAATTTCTTTGGTTGTGATTAAAACTTTTTCAGATACACACGAAGATGATCAATCAAATGGCACCGTTGCCGGGGATGTATGCTATTTTGTTCAATTTTGTTATTTGAGTTGAAAAATTATTATTCCATCAGAATTTTGATGATTGAGGGAGGACCAATACGGGTAGAACAGTCTTACTCAAATGATAGTATACTATCTGGTTTGTCTTTATCATCATGTGCATGCATTATGTGGTATTACAGATCACTATTACATGTTGATATAGCCCATAGGATTCTTACTTGACTACCAGCATTATAATGACAATTATATACGTGGGAGCTGGGTGGTCTATAAGCACATTCTTAAATGTCCCTAGTCGAGAGAGTATCAAGACTGGGCATCGATAGTCCGGAGTAGACTAGTGTATACTTATTGAGATCCCGACGAGAGGCGGTGGCCGGTCTCACAAGCCATTGGTGTCAGTCAGTCACCTAAGATAGTATACAGGTGCTCATTGGGTTATGAGTACACTGGATGGACTCGCCGGAAACATGCTAGTTGGTATTATATCTATTGTCAGATAGCAGTTCCCAGATGACATGAGTATAGGTTAGTCTGTCGACCTGAGATCGTCATTTGTCTCATGTAAGTTCCCACTGTGCTTTGATTACTATCCTACCATGGCTCAAAGGAGTCGTGCAAACAGGTTTTAGTTGGGTACAGTCCCGAGCCACATGGAGGCAGTGAGCGAATCGTCGGGGATTCGTCTTTCTCGGTATTGGTGGTTGATGTCGCACTGTGCACGGGTGACCATCACCAGAAATTCTTGGCCAAGGTAAACGAGAATTACTGATTTGGATCAGTAGTTTCTCAGTGGGTGATGGGCTTCATACCGACACGAAATATCGTGTTATTAGGGGTCTGACTTTATCCATCCCCCTAGACTCGATATGCGATACTCTTAAACGAACAGGCCTGACTGTACGGATATTGTCACTAACAGGCTCGGTAGGGGTTCGGATGAGTTTTCTCGTCGGCCTTCCTTTCACTCAATACCTATGTGGTCGTTATGTACAGCTAATGCCGCTGACGTGCTTGTGGTTAAACCTACTGCCGGCGTCTTGACGAGTCTTTAGAGTCCCCCACAGAGGGTTTTCACGGTTCAGGCGATATGATTAGATGATATATGTTGGTACATACAGGTATCTGATTAAATATGTGTACAGGCTACACAGACTTTTATCAGACGGTTGATAATACTAGCGGCTTAGGATTGAGCCGGATTATTAAATCAAGTTTTGATTTAATAATATATATATTTATATATGTATTCTAGTATTATTGTTCACTATTTATTTTCTCTCTTGGCTATTCGTATTTTTATTCGAATACGAGTATATGTATTTCGATATGTATACCGGGTTATATTCCGTATTTATACGGAATATCTTCTAGAAGATGGACACCTCATTATATGATTTTCCTTTTAGAAAATCATTTGGAAATGAGGTGGAGGGTGAGGCGGCATGAGCATGGTTAGAGGTATGTAGAGAGGTATGGCTCTTGATTGTTTATTGTAAAATGTGTGAGATATTTTCTTGCATGGTTGAAAATGAGTAGCCATTCTTTATACATGCTACTCATTCATTCATTCTCTCTTGGACACTTATCCATTTTTATTGAGTTTCACATGCCCATGGTTTTCCTCACCTCCTCTTTCTTCTTCTTTGATTGCTCACTTGAGCATAAGGTATGAGAGAAAAAGATAGTAAAATATTCCTACATCTCCACTCTCCATTGCGAGCGACCATGGAGCATCGGTTACTTCACTAGACGAAGCTGGAGCTTGCATCGTTTCCCTCGGGTGGATCATCTTCGACGGAGGAAGACCGGCAATCAAGATCGATCTAGAACACCTCTAGGAGCTAAGGATGATGGTAGAAGACCGAAGGACACAGATCATTCGGTATAACATTTTTGACCTTGTAGTTTAGCTCATTGTAGTATGCTAGTATATGTTTATGGTTCGATTCTATACGGGTTCGTTAGCGCCAAGTTTTTTAAACGTCATTTTTGTTCCGCATCGGCCATGGTAGATGGCCAGGGGGCTATTGTAACCCAACAGAAAATTATTACATCCTCACTTTCCATTCCTAGCAAGTTTGGAGTGTCGGTTGCTTCACTGTGTGAAGCCGGAGCTTGGATCGGTTCTCTTGGGTGGATCATCTTCGACAAAGGAGGACGGCTTGCAAACGCGACTCGGAGCTCTTGAGAGCATGCTAGAGTCCAACCCAATTAGAGCAAATGAAGACGCTACAAAGGTTATTATTTTTATCTTGTTATGGTTCTAGTTTTGGTGTTTGGTTCGATTCTTGGGTTTTAGTTTGTAGTGCCACGAAAATTTTTATTTTTGAATTCCGCATTAGCCGTGGATTAGCGGCGAGGGCACTAGGAACCAACAACGTCCACAAAGGTTGTAACTCTAACCAAGTAGTTAGAACTCCTTTGTAGTTATCTAGTTTAGTGTTTGGTTAAGATTCTAGGGTAAAAGTTTCTAACGCCAACTTTAAAATTTAAAGTTTTTTCATTTCGCAAAGTACGCAGTTAGCAACAAGGACGCTAGGAACATCATCAATAACTGTATAACTCCACTTTAAAATATTGTTACCATTCGACAATAATTATTAGCTATATAATGTTTCACTTCACTATGTTATCTTACATTTCTTTAAAATGAAATTATTATAGATATTGTTAAGCATTCTCAATTAACATCGCAGGGGGTAACGTGCTATCCCACATACACACACGTGTGAATTCTAAATCACTAAAACCAAGTTTAAAAATTCTAAAGTTAGGAACAACTACACATCAAAGTGTTTCAAACATTAAGATTTTCTATAAGCTATCATTAATTCACAAAAGCTAGTATTTTCATAAAAATACCCTCGAAGTCTACAAAAATAGAATTTAACCTTTATCCTTTTCTTTTGAACAATTTGCCTCTACAACTCTAGGGGAACCCTGTTGTGGATGATGCTGATTATATCATATCTTAGGTTTAGTGGAGTGAGATGTAGAGCTCCTCACGGAGCGCGGTCTCGAAAGGAAAAAAAATACAGAATCTAAAATTGTCACGCCCCGCTTCCTAAAATACGGAATACGAAGAGCAACAAAAGCCAGCCGTGCTACCTATGGTAAGAAAAGATCCTTCCATAGTCACATAAAATCTGTCTAGCTAAACATGTCAAAGATAATATCCAATAATAGAAGAGATACCACTGATAATCATGCTGCAATGAAACCACAAGAAATACTAAAAATAAGTCCACTAGATAATCGATGCAAATAAAGATCCAATACAATAGGTTCGAAATAAAACAAAATCCAAAAAAGACATATAAATCCTAATGTCCCACAAAGGGCGTACATGCTAACTACTAACTGAAAAGAAATAAACCTACGGGCTACTGATCTTCGACAAAGTCCTGATAGCCGCTCTGATCCTGCTCAGCCTGAAAATCCGTCTTTAAAACTGAGATGACAAATCTCAGGGATATCAAAACATCCTGACAAGTACTCAACGACAAAGTGTGTGTATGTGGTGTGATAACATGAATATGTGAGTGTAGTGAAGCCCGTGTGTGCATATAGGTATTGATATATGAATATAGTAATAGTATAAAACAGACATGTAAATAGGTTAAGTCATATTCTATCTGGTCACTAAAATGTAATCTATCATAACGTGAGTTCGAGTGTGTACGTCAACCTCTGCAAGAATATTCCTAACTTAATGATAAGGCCCCAGGGGCTAGGAAACATGGGCCCAAATGTGGAATGAACAAGCGACCGATATAGCCCGGTACGAGCTGTAATAACATGCGACCGATATAACCAGATACGAGCTGTAATAATATGCGACCGATATAGCCTGGTACAAGCTGCCGGCATGGGACTCCTGAGATCCTGTTGTACGAACGCACACTCAAACTACCCTAACACCCCCGCGTATTCGTACCTGATATAGTAATAACTAAATCACTAATTAAGAATGCTGTATAGACTGGAACTTGTAATATCATGTTAATTTTATAAAAAGGAAACTTGTAAACAGTATAGGTTGTGTCATAGCATATAGTTTTGCATTCTAATTAGAGATCTCATTTTTAAATAAGCGGTGTACAATCTTGTCAATAGTACAAGTCTCAGATGTTATTAATACCATTATGTTAACCATAATATAGATATATTAATTGTATTTTTCTTAATCACAGACTGACTAATAAGATATATATATATATATATATATATATATAGATAGATAGATTAACAACTTTCAAATTTTATTTGTATTTATTTAAATTTCAATATAGATCTATACTTAATTTATTTCTATCATTTTACCGCATATGAGTCTATATTATAACGATATAAAATTGAGAGCTAACATGGTTTTATTCGAACAGTGCAGGTTAAAGTTATATTTGAGGGATCGCCGATGTTTCATCGACCAAGAGAAAAACAAGAATACTTGCCTCAGAGACGGGAAAAACACGACGATGCCATGCAAAAATCCAAGCTTGAAGGCTCGGCTATGGGTTTTGGTTCAGGTCTGTTGGGCTAGCTAGGGCTCGGCTATTGGATGGTTTCAGGCAACGATGGCGGCTGTGGTTGAGGTCTCGAAGGGGAGATGAGTTTGCTGCGACATTGATGATGGTGATAGGAGATCGACTCGGGTTTCGATGTGGTTGGAGTGCTGGTTACTGCTGCGATGGAGATGGTTGTGGAGGCTATGGTGGTTTGGGCTTCGAAGATGAGGGAGATAAAAAAGGTGTTGGGTTGTAGAGGATATGGTGGCCGAGAGAGATGAAGTCGCCGAAGAGGGGGAAGCTAGGAAGATGGCTGCGGTGGTGGTGATGGTGGTCGGGTGAGGCTCGAAGGTGCTCGATTTGGAGGGGATAAGGAAATGGTGGTGACGATGGTTGAAGTAGATGTGTGCAGACGATGGGTACGACGATGAGGTTGAGGGATGGTGGAGTTGGGTTTCTAGTAGTGGCAACAAGGATGGTGGTGACGAGGCGAGCTAGAGTTAGCGGCGGTTTAGAGTGCACGGGTGTGTCGGGGGCAA
The DNA here is from genome assembly GCA_030015575.1 of Agapanthus africanus. Classification (NCBI taxonomy): domain Eukaryota; kingdom Viridiplantae; phylum Streptophyta; class Magnoliopsida; order Asparagales; family Amaryllidaceae; genus Agapanthus; species Agapanthus africanus. The sequence continues at coordinate 24,453,888 of CM057339.1, read as the reverse complement.
GAGGGTGGTGAACTACGGTGGTTAGGCCGGAGGAGATGGGTGCAGGCGAGTTGGGTGTTCCGGCGAGGTGAGGGTATGCTTGGTGATGAGTTTTGATGTAAAGAAAAGAGGGAAAGAGAGATGCTTATGATGATAATGATAACCGGGGAATTATATATATATATATATATATATATATATTAAGTTGGAGAAAGAGAGAGAGATGGTTTTGTGATTTAATAGTATTTTGGATAATTATGTGTGTGTGTGTGTGTTTAAAGATTTGACAGGGATTTAACTATATTCTCATACCAAAAATACTCTACCATATATTTTGTGGTTTAACAAACAACAGATAATGTTAAGCAAAATATTGTATGCGTAATAATTTGGATATAGAGAAATTTACAACCAGATTTAAAATAACTACCCAACTGAAAATTGTATTCTGGTGTGACACGATATTAAACTCTAAAATAAATAAAATAGTTTTATTAAAACACAAAAATATTCTGATAAATCTAAAAATATTGTATCCAAAACTAGGATATTACAAAAATAAACAATAAAAGGGGTGAAATCAAATTATCATTTAGGTTTAATTTAAAACAAAGTTTCCAAAAGTTATTTTTATAAAATACCGCTAAAATCCCAAACTAGATTTTCTATAACATACGCCTAAGTTGAAAAGGTCAAGTTTTTATTAAAATACCCTAAAGTTAGAATTTTCACTAAAATACCCTAACTTTCCAAAAGTATATTTTTATCAAAACACCATCGACATTTTAAATAATATTTTTATTAAAACATCATCGAGATTTCAAAATATAGTATTTTACATAAAACCCTTCGAGAATTTAATGGCCTATTTTACATAAATACCATGAAGTTTCTAAATGCCATTCTTTCACATAAATACCTAGGAGCTATAAAACTAAACTTTAAGGTATTTAGATAGCAGATGGGTTTAAGTGGTCTATTATCTCTTGAGCTTCGGAGAGCCGGAGACAATGAGTGCTACCACTTGCCTATCTCCCTATTAAAATATAAAGAGTTCGTATCATCTCAAATTGTTAGGAAAATGGATATAATAGTTGATAAGTAACTTGAATCAAATCTTGATACTATACTTGACCCATCACATGCTATGTACCACTTGTTATTGCATCAACATGACTCGATTGATTTAACATATTGCACGCTTGACTTGACTTGACTTGATCCGAACTATGAATACATAATGACTTGACATGAACACTTGACATGAATACTTGAAACTTGACCCGAATACTTGTACTTGAACTTTATCTTATGTATTCATGTTTTCGGGCAAGACTTGTGATATTAACTATAAATTAGATACGCAGGATGCTATGGCAGTTTAAGTGTGAATCCAACTAAATCTCAGGAATCTCTCTAGTTCATGAATCCATATCTATTAACACAATATACAATCATGAGGGCTCATGTTTCCAAACCTCTGGGGTCATACTCTTGAATTTGGAATACTTCAACGACTTTTGAAGCCTCGTTACTAACACTTAATTCGGGCTAATGATTCATTGCTCCAAGGGCCCTACCCTTGAGTTCGAGAATACCCTTGAGTTCGAGAATACTTTTGAGATTGGTTAGATTACCCTTGTAGAGAACTTTTAGGACACATTGTCATTCATTACATGATCATCACTTTTACTTATTATAAGCATGGATTAACCAACATAGTACCTACTCCATACAGCCATGTTATATAGATCTACCATGTTATATAGAATTGTCATGCTTATATTAATTGCCATGTTTAATTACCATATCAAAATCGTTCACTGCTTCATGATTTTCATTTTTACCTATATAACTTGTCATTGTATACTCATGTTATAATCCTACCTTTCTTGTTGGCTTACCGGGCGCAAGTTCGCTGACAGGCATTCCATCCTATTTCTTTCTTTCTTGGAATGCTCATCAGGCGGCTTAGGGTCAGAGGAGTTTGAGCCGACCAAAGTGGATTACAACCGGATCGTATCACAAGCAGATCTTTAGTTTCAATCCAGCCTTTATTTACTGTATGCCTCTTGTTCAAAGCTTCTTTGTTATCGTATTTTGTTTTATGATCTTATATCAGTTTGAAACTCTGTGAAATTTGGAATGTAAATATGTCGTAGTTGGATTTTCTTTCACTTATGTTTTCTTATTATCTTTATATTGCTTGCAATACGCTTAGTATATTTGTTTTGAGAAATATCCTTCTCGGAATAAATACGTCGCGAGTCTCATAACGTTCTTGCTACTGTATTTTGGGAAGCGGAGCATGACAGTTTTTATTGGTGGCCCATGCATCTCTCGACTTTCGAATTCTTAACTTTAGTTCACCCCTTCTATCTGTATCTCATAGGCCTATTAGATCAACTGGTTAGAGTATCAATCGATGGAGCTCGTAAATGACATGTCATGACATTTTCTTTAGCTTTTCCCGTGCCTTGATGCGACGTACTTCTTAAGAGAATTTTAGGAACGAAATTCTTTTACGGAGGGTAGATTATAACGTCTGCACCATGATTTCATTCCTGAATATTATTCATTTGAATCCTTTTTTGTTTTCCCTGATAATCATGTCTCGAAGCAAAGGAAACGAAAGCGTAAACATTTCATCTCCGGCTTAATCTTTCTTGTAACTTTCTTATTTCTTTCAATTCATAATTGGTTCTTCTTTGCTTGTATTTGTTAACCAATCTTTTTATGTGTTCCTAAACAATCCTTGTTAACTTAAGTATTATCCTACCAATTCTTATTCCAGCTTTTGAATTCTTGGATTCGAATGTATTACACGTCTTCTTTTCTGTTGGAGTATACAGCCTACTGGGCAATATCATCCTTATCTTTTTCCTAATAGACTCCTTATAGGAATTTCGGGGACGAAATTTTTTTTAAGGTAGAATGAAACAACCCCAAATTCCTATACCTTTGAAATATCTTTTATTGTTTTCCTTTCTGAATCTGGTATATATTTAATATTTGTTAAATATGTGCAAAAAAACAGCTCGTAGCCTATTGGTTAAGTCTTTACATTGCTGTCCTACAGCCCGCGTGTTCAAATCCTTACTGCAAAATTATTTTATTTTATATTCTTTTTGTCGTTTTAGAATACTGAAAGTTTCACGAGTGTTGCACGGAGTTTCGAAAACTTATTCGAGAAACGACATAAGTTTTTGGCTTAATTGAGCCTTGGATTCGAAGCTCGAACCCAACGAGCACAACTTACCCGACTGGGGAGGCCATTAGATCGGTTCGGATGGACTAGAAAGGAGTTTACATGCTCTGCTCTGAAAGTTGGTGTTGCTCACTCTACTACTTTGTAGAGAGGTGGAATGCACAAAAATCAAATTTTGAGCAAGCAACATCAACTAGTTACCCAAAATCTACCCTATGCCTGAACAAGAAAACAACATAGGAGCTAATCTACTTGGATAGTGATTATACTTATAAGTTCAAGTCTTTTGGGTCTTCAATGTCCTCTTCCATAGCTTCTAGTCCGTCGGGATCGAGCTTGGACGTTGGCCTTCTCATATCAAAAATGATCCACCCGAAAGTTTATGGTTCAAGCTAAAGCTTCACTAATGAAGCAACTAAATAGGCTAATTTGATAAGTTAGGATATTTAGAAGATGTAGAAAGTGTTAATTAGATTTATCTATCTCTAAAACGTTATGGTTCTCAACACATGAGAGGGGTTCATGACTTTTTTCGTGCCTTCATGATATTACAATTTGGCTATTTAAAGGCTTTTTTGCCTTCTTCTGTTCTCAAGTTTTAATAAAACAGAGTTTTTTTCTTGGCCTCGTAGTTGATCTAGGTTTTATCTTCATTCCATAGAGGGATATTGTTCATATCAGAATTTTGCACTTTTATACCGCTCATTCTTGATCGCATTGCATATAGGTAGGTACTCTTGATCTGTGTTTGTTAAATAATTGCAGCTTACAGGTTCTCAGCTCTCAACAATGAAAATTAAGAACAGTCACGACAAATTCAGGACAACTGCCAACAACGGATAAAACTACGGGTTTCCGCTCACCATCCGTCAGATGCCGCCTACCAGTTCGAGAAACAAAATGGCAATCAAAGATCATTCATGCACAAAGCACAATGGGGCAGCACAAGAATCGAGTTCATAACGCGGAGCTCAAGAAGATCAAGGCAAAAGTCCACATTCTTTCATCTTTTTGGACTGTTGAGAATCTGGGAGAAAAATGAAGTGATTCTGAAAAACCAAGTGTACTAAACAGAGAAGAGTAGCAACATGGAAAACCCCAGAAAAAACGGCACAGAAACTCACCCAAAGGGCCGCGGAACCGCGGCCGATGTGGCACTTATGCGGCAGTTCCGCGGCCGAGTTGACTCAGAGTCAGGAGATATATTTAGGGTAGTTTTGTAATTGTGTAAGGGCTCAAATTTTGGCCCTAGGGTTTTATCCATATGCCTATAAATAGCCCAGTTTCAAGCTAAGTAAATGATGCTTATTCTTGTGTTAGGATTTAGATAGTTAGTTGTAACTTCTTCTTCCTCTTCATCTATTCTCTATTAACATTGTAGTGAGCTCTTGAGTGAATGATGAATAATGAAAAGTCCCTTTTCTATATGCATGTCTTATAATTGTTGCTTGTAATTTTCTTTGTTAAAATAGTTGTTGTTTGTTTCTTTGTTTGTTTGTTCTTCTTTTATTTTCTTTTATCCTTACAACCATGATACTTAAGTGTGATCCTTGCCTTAGTGAGGTCCTAAATAGCTAGTTGTGATTTTCTACCTCCTTTCTTTCATCTTCTTTGTTTGTTTTATTTTCTTTTTGTTTTCTTTTATAATGGGTGAGTAGTTTCTCACTTGTTAGGGTAGGATAAGGAATGTTTGAGAGAAGGAAATCTCTCTCACTTTTTTCTTTGCCCAACATCTTTATTCGAACTCCCGTCAAGACAACCACAATCCGCTCCCTACAGCACCCTATCCTACATGATAGCGGTGACACCTTAGTGAGACCGGTTGTGGTTGAATTGACCGGAGGTTATAACTAAGAGCCAAGAACGGACGAAAAAGGACCAAAAGGAATGAACTAAGTGTTGGAAAGCCTAGCTTATACTCGCAAGTTTCCTTCCTAGTCGTACTAATCCTCGTTGTTGCTGATTACCGTAACATTGATATTAAGAGTAGCAAACGAAAGAAGAGAGCGAACTCCTAACTCAAACTAACCTAATCCTAACCCTAACAAGCTCATTTATTATACATATTTTAGCACATAGTTAACCTTAAACAAACCTGGACAATTTGGACTTAACTCATTAAAACACTAAGAAAAAGATTCCCATCTCTCCGTGGACCGACTCGTACTCATCCGGCTAGCTACCAAGCGAAACCATCTTGATTGCGGTAATTAAAACTAGCACACTAAAAGTCTACCAATCAAATGGCGCCATTGCCGGGGAGACGGTAGTTTATTTCTTTGTGTCATTTCGGGTTAATTTGTGAATATATATGACTAAAAAAACTGTAAAAATCATCTTGTTATTTTTTATTCCTTTTTTGTGCAAGTGTGCAGAATAGAAAGAAGATTAAGTTCAGTGCCAAAGTCATGGGGAGTTAGACCCATATCTCGCGGCTACACCGCTGCGGATCAAGATGAAACCGCGGCTAACCGTAAAAATTCTCGAGCAAATCCAGTGACCAATTCAAGACTCAGGGGCTCTAACCAAGAGGAGGAGATAAAATTTAGCACAGGGAAGAATTTGCAAGCTCCAAATCGACTATCAAGCCGCGGAACCGCAGCAAAGTTATAGGTTTGACCGCGGAACCGCGGTCAAATTGTAACATCAGCACCCAAAGTCTTTTGTGAGTATTCCAATATTCTTTTCACCTCCTCTGAACTCCACTGAACTATTCTTTCTGCAGTATTCTTTGCACAAACTCTCTTCTCCTCTCCAATAAAACTGTTTTTGTGCAAGATTCTTTACGCCGTCGCCAAATAAAATTTTTTTGCAAGTGTTATAGATTTTTGTTTGTTACTGTTTTGCATAAATAATACGGACTTTAAGGGAATATAACACCAATTCAGATTGGGTGGGGATTTCATCACCCTTCCTAAGACCCCAAAAATCACTAAAAGCATACGCATTACTCTTGAGCTTAATTAAAAAATATCTAGACCCAGCCAACTAAGGACTTGTCGTGCTCAATAGGACAGAGGAAGGTTGTGGGTATTCGGTCGTTTATTTAAACTTGACTTTGTGATGCCTAGGCTAGACAAGTGAGGAGGTAATTTTAAAAGGCCTGTCTCATAGTGGTTCATGAGCGGAACCCTCCTTACCTCATTTGTGCTTACCTGGTCATAATTAGCAGTGAAGAGACGATTTGAGGGTTGTCTCACAACTTGCCACTTTGGAACAGTTAGGAGCAGTCTAGTGGACTTTGAAGACCATAACTCTAGGTGTGATTGTGCATATTGTGACTATGATTGTTTGAATTTGTGTCATAAATCCGTATATATTTTGCAAAACTCTTTAAAAAAACTTTTATAAAAACTTGCCATTTGTCACCAAAATTCCATTTCACATACCTTTCACCAACGTTTCTCCATTGACGTTTTTTTACCCTCACATTCTACGCTTTAACTACACTAAATTCCTTTAGTGTATGTCCGGTTGGACTCGGGACACTAGTGACCGTCTAGCCCGCGTTACGTTAGTCGCTACCGACTACGTGATTGAGTCCGACGTCGAAACTCCTTCTACGCCTCTTTCACCCTTACCGTTACCAACCAACTCCGACGTTGACCGTGATTCTGTTCATACATTTTCACCTTCATTTTCACCATCACCAAATTCTTCTAACAAGATGTTAGGATTTCCTCCTAATATCACCTTACCTCCCCCGAAAATAGTTCCACCTCCATTAGGTACGAATAACCCACGACCACCTCTTGTTGAAGCGCCACAGCGAATAGCGCTCCAGGATCGTTTCTATCCTACCCGCGCTGCATTTCCGACTTGTCTTTCACTTCCACCGGCCAATGGGGATAATTTCGAAATTAAGCCCCACTTCATCAACATGCTGCTCAAGTTTCATGAGCTTGAATCTGAAAATGCCTACATCTTCATCAATAAATTCCAGAACGTATGTGCGATAATGAAGACAACCCAACTATCTGATGATGCTATACGACTACGAGTTATTCCTTTCACATTGTGTGACCTTGCTGAAAAATGGTTGTATAGCACCGCATCTCATTCGATAACCAGTTAGGACGAGTTTGTAAAAGCTTTTCTGAAGAAATTCTACCCAAATCATAATACCGCACGGATCCGAAACGAGATAAATCAATTCACCCAGCTTCCAATCGAACCTTTTTGGAAGTGCTTTGACCGGTACAAGGACCTCCTTGTTCAGTGTCCTCATCACGATATAGAGAAATGGCAACTTTGCCAAACTTTATATGAGGGCCTAAATCCAGCAACTAAGCAGTTGCTGGAAACCATTTGTCAGGGCCACTTCCTGACCAAATCTGACGAGGAGGCTTGGCAATTCTTTGACGATCTTGCGGAGAAAACGCTGCAGTGGGAGAGCACCCGACCAAACACCTCAACTTCTTCTTCTTCTTCTTCAGGTCTCTCTAGGACAGGAGTTCATCAACTCGATATCTCAATTGCAATGAAGGCCGAGATGGTTGCAATCACGCGGAAACTGGAAGCAATTGAGAGCAAATTTTCATCTCCTTCTACTACCCATGTTCTTCCCCCTTATAACATTTGCGCTTGTTGTTCGGATCCATCTCATTTGACCGAAGAGGGTTCTTACAACCCACCATCTCAAGGACAGGATCAGGTTAATGCTGCATTTCAGCAAAGACCAAGAAACGATCCATACTCTTCCACATACAATCCTGGTTGGAGGAACCATCCCAATTTCGCCTGGAATCAGAACCAACATCATTTCCAAGGCCAAAACAACTTCCAGAGGCCTCCTCCTCCTCCTCAACAACAAGCTCAACAACAATTTCAGCATCCATTCCAACCCCAACCTTTTCAAAATTCGACGAACAACTTTGCACCCTGCAACAATTCTTTTCCTCAAAACAACTTTGTTCCGTCAAATAACGATAAGGTTTTCTCGCTAGAACAAAGTCTGGAGGCTTTTGTGAAGCAATCGACTCAATCCACCGCAAACATCCAGTCTTCTATTCAGTCTCTGGTACAACACACTGCTGCACACGGGCAAAGCATTAAGACCATCGAAGCCCAGATTGCACAGCTAAATGCGGCTTTAAGCGAGCGAGAGAAAAGAAAGCTTCCATCTCAACCACTCCCAAATCCTGGTCACCCACATAATATACATGTTGCTCTTGAACAACAGAACCATAATGTGAGTGCCGTGACTACATTAAGATCTGGAAGAATGTTGAACAACAACATCGGCACATAAATTGATGATGATGATGATGACACCCCGGCCGTTTCTTCCTCTTCTCCTTCTTCTTCTTCTTCTTCTGAGCCTATTATCATTCTTCAAAAGGCTATTCTTCTTCAAACACTGCTCCGAACGGATCCACATCTCATCCCACTCGAACTCCAGTTTTGGGTTCCGTTCCAACTCCACAATCTTCTCCATAAGTATTGGACTCAACCACTTTCAAAAATGTTCCATTTCCAAACCGGTTGAGGTCCAATAAACAAAATCCATAAATGCAGAAGATTCTGGAGTTGTTCAAACAGGTTAACATCAACATTCCTCTCTTAGATGCAATTCAGCAAATCCCGTCTTACGCAAAAATCTTGAAAGACTTGTGCACTAAGAAGAGAAAATCTCAGGTACCAAAGAAAGTTTTCTTGGGTAGTAAAGTGAGTGATACTCTTATCCAAGATTTACCATAAAAACGGAAGGACCCTGGCTGTCCTACGATTTCAATAACCATTAGGGATAAGAACATCAACCGCGCTCTTTTGGATCTTGGTGCCATTGTTAACCTTCTTCCTTATTCGATATATGAGCAACTCGGTGTAGGAGAACTAAAACCTACACATTGTACTCTTCAAATGGCTGACCGATCTATCACCCATCCTAAGGGTGAGCTAGAGGATATGTTAATTAAAGTTGGGGACTTCATATTCCCCGTTGACTTCATTGTTTTAGATACACAACATGTAGCTAACCTCCGGAATCAAATTCCGGTGATTCTCGGTCGCCCATTCCTAGCAACCTCAAATGCTATGATCAATTATCGAAATGGTTCCATGAACCTATCTTTTGGCAACATGACAATTGAACTCAACATTTTTAGGTTAGGGAACCAGCCATCCAGACCGAACGCTCATATACTGGATGTCTGTTCCATTCAGGAGATCGCCCCCGAGGACTGTGAATTGGAGGAATTCTTGTTTGATCACAGTAATCTTGACGCCACTGGTGCGTTCCTCTTTGAACCTACTGCTTCCACTTCGAACAACAATTACGAGTGCTTCACGTTTTCAAATGATTTTGGCTTGTCGCCGCCCGAGTTTGAATCTTTCGAATTTTCGGATGCGTTAGTTGAACCATCCGACTCAGTCGCATACACTCACTTTGAGCCCTTGTTGGAATCTTTTGAGTTCGAGACATTTTCTCCAATCTTGCCTTCAGTCGTTTCACCTCCGACACTCGAACTCAAGCCTCTGCCACCTCATCTTAAGTATGCTTCTTAGGTGAGAACGAGACCCTCCCAGTCATCATCTCGGCTTCTCTGGCTCTAGAGTAAGAGAAAGCCCTTCTCACGGTCTTGCAATCCAATAGGCAAGCATTCGGTTGGACGATGGCAGACATCAAGGGGATTAGTTCCCTTAATCGTTGAACATCACATTCATATGATGAATGATGCCAAACCAGCTAGAGATCCACAGAGGCGACTAAATCCAGTGATGAAGGAGGCTGTGAAAAAGGAGATCGTCAAATGTCTAGATAGTGGTATCATTTACCATATTTCAGACAGCCAGTGGGTCAGTCCTATACACGTTGTCCCTAAGAAGTCGGGCATTACGGTAATCACAAACGAGGCGACTGATTTGATCCCTACTCGCACCCAGACCGGGTGGCGATTATGCGTTGATTATCGAAAACTCAACGCCGCAACGCGGAAGGATCACTTTCCGCTACCATTCATTGACCAAATGCTCGAAAAATTAGCTGGACATGAGTATTACTGTTTTCTGGATGGCTACTCAGGCTACAACCAGATTCCCATCGCCGAGAAAGACCAGGACAAAACCACTTTCACTTGTCCTTCGGCACGTTCGCATATCGCCGCTTGCCTTTTGGGCTATGCAATGCTCCCGCTACCTTCCAGCGGTGTATGATGGGAATTTTCTCTGACATGGTTGAGAAATTTTTGGAGATATTCATAGATGATTTCTCCATCTTTGGCGATTCTTTTGACGAGTGTCTGCAACATCTTGACGCTGTCCTTACTCGATGTAAGGATAAAAATCTCACTCTAAACTGGGAAAAATGCCACTTCATGGTACACGAAGGAATTGTCTTAGGACATATCATTTCGCGAGATGGCATCGAGGTTGACAAAGCAAAGATTGATGTCATTTCCAACCTCCCTCCTCCCAGATGCGTCAGAGATATCCGAGCTTTTCTTGGCCACGCCGGTTTCTATAGACGGTTTATCAAGGACTTTAGCAAGATTGCTAGGCCCTTGACCCTTCTTCTAGCCAAGGATACCACGTTCAACTTTGACTCGAGCTGTTTGACTGCTTTTGAATCACTAAGAAGCTCACTCACCACTGCTCCCGTTCTTTCTTCACCTGACTGGACGCACCCTTTTGAGATTATGTGCGATGCATCCGATTTCGCTATCGGTGCGGTCCTAGGACAACACGTCGATAAGATGCCGCACGTAATCTACTACGCGAACCGGAACCTGAATGATGCGCAAATGAATTATATGACAACCGAGAAAGAATTCTTGGCGGTTGTTTTCGCTTTAGAAAAATCCGGGCCATATCTCATTGGCTCGCCAGTTGTTGTCTACACCGATCATTCAGCTCTGCGATATCTTTTTGCGAAAAGGATGAAAAATCTCGGTTAATACGTTGGATCCTCTTATTTCAAGAATTTGACCTTGTCATTAAGGAAAAAAGAGGATGTGAAAACGTAGTGGCCGACCATCTTTCACGACTTCCTTCTTCGCCGACGCTTCCTCTCCCAATTAACGATGTTTTTCCTGATGAACAACTCTTGACAGTATCGTGCGAACCCTGGTTCATAGATATTGTGATTTTTATTTCTTTTGTTTTTGTTTCGCATTTATTTAGCGACAGGACTAATACCAAATGAATGGTTGAATCAGGACAGACTTAGATTTTTATCCCAAGTTTACTGGGACTAACCCTACCTATTCAAGTACTGTCCAGACCAAATTATTCGTCGGTGTGTTCCTAATAATGAGTTCAAGAGTGTGCTTTCGTTTTGCCACGATCAAGCGTGTGGCGGGCATTTTGGCCCAAGAAAGACAGCTGAGAAAGTCTTGCAATGTGGCTTTTACTGGCCACAACTCTTCAAACATGCCCATGATTACTGTAAGACTTGCTCCCGGTGCCAACACTTGGGCCAGATTTTCAGGAGAAACGAGATGCCGCTCCAACCAATCTTGGTTGTTGAGATTTTCGATGTTTGAGGAATTGATTTCATGGGCCCGTTTCCCAGCTCTTTTGGGAACCTGTATATTCTCTTAGCTGTTGATTATGTCTCTAAATGGGTTGAGGCAGTGCCAAGCCGGACTAACGATAACAAGGTTGTTATTAAATTCCTGAAAGAAAATATCTTTTTTCCGGTTTGGGCACCCTCGCGCTATTATTAGCGACAATGGGACACATTTCTGCAATAGGTCTTTCGAGGCCTTAATGCGGAAATACTCAATTAATCATAAGCTATCAACGCCATGCCACCCCCAAACATGTAGGCAAGCCGAAGTTTCAAATCGACAGATCAAGCAGATTTTGGAGAAAACGGTTTCCAAGAACCATAAAGATTGGTCTTTAAAACTAACTGATGCCCTTTGGGCATTTTGAACTGCGTACAAGATTGATCTTGGAATGTCTCCCTATCGGTTTGTGTATGGAAAGGCTTGCCACCTTCCTGTGGAAATCGAGTATCGCACATTTTTGGCGATCAAAGGGCTGAATATAAACCTTAAAGATGCGGGGCAGCTATCGGAAGCTGCAACTTAACGAACTGAACGAGTTTCGGGATGAGGATTATGAGAACGTGGTTGTTATAAAGAACCGAACGAAGGTGTTTCATGATAAATACCTTACGCGCAAAACCTTCACGCCTGGACAACGGGTACTTCTTTACGACACCCGACTCCATTTCCATCCCGGTAAGCTTCGATCTCACTGGAAGGGACCCTTTCTTGTGCGGTGTGTATACCTGCATGGCGCGGTGGATTTGGAGAATCCAGAGGACGGTTCACTATTCAAAATGAACGGACACAGAGTAAAACCATTCCTCACCGCAGAACCATCGAAGGAGCTCCTGATGTTGCAGGAGCCGGTTTATATTGACTAATTTTCCTCCGTTTACCACCAAACTTCGGTTATCCAGCCATAAACATTGGAAATACTGTTTCAAATAAGTTTGGGGTATGTATATACCATCTTGTATATATATAATGGATATTCTGGTCCAGTGCATATCCATTTTTTGTCGGGATATTTCTTGCCTGATGAAATTCCTATTTGTAAAAAAAATATATATATAAAAAATATATAAATATATATATATAGAAATTCGGAGGACTTTTTTGCAATAAGGAGGTCACTCTTTGACCACATCTTGACCGCCCCTTTAAATAAGCTTTCTCTCTTATTCTGAAATTCCCGAGCCTCCATACAACTCTTCACAGAAAACCCTAGCCACCACTGAAAATTCCACCAGAGATCGCCTCAACCCACCGCGGAAAGCGACGCCATTCAGCCGTCTTCATCGCCGATCCGCCGCTGTTTAGCCGCTTCTCCCTCTGAAATTTTTAGAGGAGGTTTGATTTTCTCAACTCCTCTCTTTAAATTTAAAAGTTCTGCGTTTTCTGTTCATGGCTCCTAATTTTCAATTTGAACGGGATTTCTTGCAATTATTCGCCCATAACGTTTATAGTAGCTACTTTGGTGATGAGATCTGGAAACGCTGATAGAATTTCCTGTTGTATAGCCATCCAAATGAGTTCGCGATTCCGGATCTCGTTGCACGTTTCTTTAAGAGCATGGAGGAGGGTTGTTTAGCTAAATACGGGTTTATACGCTTATTGTGGGGGGATCGGGAAATTGTTATATTTAGGAACTTCATTAGTGAGGTCATTTTGATACCCCGTATCCCCGCACACGACCAACCCCTCCGATTTGAGGATTACATGCCGTTGATAGGCGATAATTGTTTTAGGAAACCTAGGAAAGGAATTCAAGCACGTACGTTATATGCGAATATCTTAACCGTGTGCCGTTGGGCACAAAACAATATCTTTGGAAGTTTGCATAACACTACCTTTTTCACCCCATCCATACACATTGTGCATACTTTAATGATGAAAAACCCTAGCTATGACATGTGCACTGTGCTTTTGCACTCGATTGGCGCCGGCAAGGGGGTAGCCAATTACCCGTGCCCAATGTGAGTGACACAATTGTGTCTCTATTTCATTTATATTGAGGAGTTTGATGTTTTTATGCATGGTGGGGTTCTCATTCGATCCCTGCTTGAGGGTATCTCCATGTCATACACTAGACTTCATGGGTTATGGTCGCGCACCGAGCCGGCCGAGAATGTAATGACAAAGACGCCCAACTCGAGCTCCACAGCGAGCGATGAAGATTTGACCCCCGCCGAGCAAGCACGCTTGCTGAGGCGTACTCATAGGGGGGTAGAGAGAGTGTTGGGGATGCTGACGACTTTTGATCAGCGTTTGACGAGTCTTGAGCAGGGGATGTCTACCATGTTGGCACGAGAAGATAGAGCTAGATCGAGGGGTTATGGTGTAGACAGGAGTGGATCTGGTATGAGCAATACTGCGTCTGGTTCCTAGAGACGCAGTAGGCAGCAGTGAGGGCACTGGTGTGAGTCAGTTTGGGGACGGGATTTGGTTGTAAATAGTTATCCTTGCATTCTGCATCTACACGTTTTTTTTAATATTTTTTCTTCTTTGCATGTTTAAATTCCACACCGCATCTTGTTTATATTGCATAGTTCTTTTCAATATATATAAAAACAAAAAAAATTGGCTATTTTGACTCAAGTTCGACATGACGGTTGACTAGTTAGAAATAACTAAATCCTAATCTTAGTAATTGAAAACCCTAAAAAATAACCTTCCTTGAAGTATAACTGTAGAAAATATACGTCCTTGCAGTTTGTTTAGAAATAAGCAATTTTGAATTCAGTTCTTGGGCTAAGTTGAAATGAAGGAAGAGTATTGAAAGCTCTATTTGAAAAGTAAGTCTGAAAAATAGTTCTGAATCTTAAGTCCAAATTCTGAAAATATATACCCTACAAATCGCACATACACGCACCTTGAAACTTAGGATAGTAGAGGATACCTAGAAATACTCTTGCCTGAAAGCCTAGTATGAAAGAAAAAACGGTATTTAAAGCTAATCACCAAAAGAGCAATAGTGAAAAATATATCCGGTCTTGAAAGAAAAAATAAAATAAAATAAAAAGAGTACAAGACCTGGAAACTGCTATTTACGCTTTAAGCACACACATTCAGTAATCGGCTAATTAATACCTCAGGAAGCTGTAATAGTCGCATGAAAGATGTGTGAGCGAATCTGTCCACCATTAATAAAAAAGAAGGAGTGCTAAGTATTAAGGCAGGCATATTATAGCTTGAATTGAATTTTCAAGTGTAGGGGTGATATTTACACACACGTAGGGGTATATGATCGGAGTTTGGAGGAGATATAGGAATGAAAAATAAGGCTTATATCTTCCGTAGAGATGATAAAAATTCCAGATTTGAGATTGCGTTTTAGAAGGAAAACTCAAGAGATACTGAGAGCTTTATAAACTGGCAAAACGTATAGGATCTTAAGTTAAATGAATAGGAAGTGTGAAGAATAAGGGATGAACATTTTTAACTTAGGATGATAGAGTTTCTTACTAGAATGTTGAACTATAGGATTAGGGTCGACAGCCAACTTGATCGGATTTTGTGGGTAGTATCCGCTGAAAACCCTCAGAAGACAAAACTCCTCCTCTAAGGCAACTTAGGGGTTTAACGGCTTATTGCACGAGCTCAGTGCAACCGCGTTCCCTGCGAAAGTGAGGTTAGAACTTTTTGTGAATAAAATGGCTTTGCTCGGGACGAGCAAAAGATAAGTTTGGGGGTATTTGTTCATATCAGAATTTTGCACTTTTATACCGCCCATTCTTAATCCCATTGCATATAGGTAGGTACTCTTGATCCGTGTTTGCTAAATAATTGCAGGTTATAGGTTCTCATCTCTAAACAATGATAATCAAGAGCAGTCACGACAAATTCAGAACAACTGCCAACAACAGATAAAAATACGGGTTTCTGCTCACCATCCGTCAGATACCGCCTACCAGTTCGAGAGACAAAATGGCAATCAAAGGTCATTCATGCATAAAGCACAAGGAGGCAGCACAAGAATCGAGTTCATAACGCAGAGCTCAAGAAGATCAAGGCAAAAGTCCACATTCTTTCATCTTTTTGGACTGTTGAGAATCTGGGAGAAAAATGAAGTGATTCTGAAAAACCAAGTGTACTAAAAAGAGGAGTAGAAACATGGAAAACCCCAAAAAAAACGGCACAGAAACTCATTCAAATGGCCGTGGAACCGCGGCCGATGTGGCACTATGCGGCGGTTCCGCGGCTGAGTTGACTCGGAGTCAGGAGATATTTTTAGAGTACTTTTGTAATTGCGTAAGGGCTCAGATTTTGGCCCTAGGGTTTTATCTATCTGCCTATAAATAGCCCAGTTTCAAGCCAAGTAAATGATGCTTATTCTTGTGTTAGGATTTAGATAGTTAGTTGTAACTTCTTCTTCCTCTTCATCTATTCTCCATTAACATTGTAGTGAGCTCTTGAGTGAATGATGAAAAAAGAAAAGTCCTTTTTCTATATGCATGTCTTATAATTGTTGCTTGTAATTTTCTTTGTTAAAGTAATTGTTGTTTGTTTCTTTGTTTGTTTGTTCTTCTTCTATTTTCTTTTATCCTTACAACCATGATGCTTAAGTATGATCCTTGCCTAAGTGTCCCAAATAGCTAGTTGTGATTTTCTACCTCCTTTCTTTCATCTTCTTTGTTTGTTTTATTTTATTTTTGTTTTCTTTTATAATGGGTGAGTAGTTTCTCACTTGTTAGGGTAGGATAAGTGTCACGCCCCGCTTCCTGGTGTACGGCGAAGGGAGCGCGATGAGGTCCGCTACGTATATACTCAGAAGTACATACGCTAAGCGTATCTAAGCAATATAAAAAGAACACACAAGAGACAAGAGGTAATAAAAACAACAACTTTTATTTATTAACATTCTTTTGTACAATGCATGAAAAGGAAATACAACTGAAATAAAAAGATGCCTAAACAGTGGCATAACAGGAAATGAAAAGTACAGAAAGGAAAAGTGTACAATGAAACTAAATTGCAGGGTCTTCAGCAAACTGCTCCAATTCTTCTGCAGATAGCTCGATCTCCGCCGGGTCCAAACCACATGACGACATTTAAAGAAGAAAGAAATAGAATGTCGTCAGCAAACAGGTCGCTCGGTAAGTCCCAAAGATAAGGAAGAAATAGACAAAGAGTGAGAGAGAGAGAGTAGCTTTTAATGTTGTATTATAATATTGTAATGTTGTATTAACGCTGTTGTTTGTAGCCTGGTACAGAAGATGCCAGTGTTTACGAGGGAAGTCCCACTTACACCGGGGACCTTGGTAACCTGTAGTACAAGGCTCCGTCGATAATACCAAGAAACAACGGCATAGATGTAATTACGTCTTAAATGATCACCTCGTGCCACCTTTAACATATTCCTCTACCCCTTAAACCCCGTAGTGTTTTGTTTGTATTGTTATCTTGTAAATTGTATTGATTGTAAAATTGATTGACTGACCGAAACTATAATCTCAGTAAACGGTTGCAACCATAGAGTCATGTAAATGGAATAACTGAGAATCATGTAAAAGGAATATATCCATGGTTCGGTTCAGTCAAGTTGTTTAAATTGATAATTGGATTCATGGATTCATGTGTTCATATTGAATTGGAATCTTGTAGATTATAGATTGACTTGAATCATATTCAAGTCAGATTAATCAGATTCAAACCCGAGTCAGACAATCAGGAATGTGAATAGAAGTCTTATAATTGCTAGGGTCCTTAAGGTAATTTATAAAACTTGAGAGGGTTTTATGTAAAACCACTTTTATATACTTTTTCAAAATACACCTCAAGTATTTATTGCTCGTCTTTAGAGTTGTAATGAGGGTGGATTTTATATTGTGACATTTCTAGTGAAAATATCCTAGTTTTTATAAATAAAGGTATTTATCTGCAAGATTGATTTATTTGAAGTTCATGGTATTTTAGTGTAAATTTATTCTTGTGATTTTTAGAAAAATGTGGAATATTTATATTATAATAAAATAGATATTTAAATGATAAATATACATATATTTATACAAAAATAATTTTAATAAATATTTTATATTCCAAAAATCTCATTTTCTTAAGATGTCGTATTTTAAACCTTTCGAGACCGAATGCTCCTTGCGGAGGTCTGAATCTCGCACTACTAAGCCCAAGAATGTGTGATAATCCATACCATCCCGAACGGGTTCCCCAAAAATGGGTTGTACCGGCGCTTTGCAAAAATTGTAAAATACTAATCCTTTAGAAAACGGTTTTATAAAGTAAAAGGTATTTATTTGTAAAAAGGACAATTTTCCGTATTTTAGATTCTAGGGTTTCCTAAGTCAACTAGCCTATTTATAAATGGTCTAAACGACAAGTTGTTAGATACCTCAAATCGCCTCTTCACCGCCAACTGTGGCCAGGTAAGTACAAATGAGGAAAGGAGGGATCCGCTCATGAATCACCGTGAGACGGACCTTTTAAAGTTACCTTTCTCACTTGCCTAGCCTAGACACCACAAAGTCAGATTTAGATAAACGATCGATCTCCACAACTTATCGTGTTTTCCTAATAAGAGGTATTTATTTAAAAGTGTATTAAAGCTAAAACTTTTAGAAATGGTTTTACTAAGAATATGGTATTTAAATGAAAGTATTGTTTTATCGTATTCTAAGTTTTTGATGATATCGTTTTAGGTTGTACATGCGTGTGTGTGGAGGTAGGTCATTACCTCGTGTTCTACTTTAAATGTATAGCAAGGTTAAGAGGGTTAAATGTGAAATCGAAACATTATGGTATTTAAGTGAAAAAATACGATAATTTGATAACGCTATCATTTCATGTGATGAAACTTGTTCAAATTATTTGTTAAATGTTTAATAGTCAACATAAAGATGTTTAAGCATGAATGTATTGGTGAGAAGTGAAATTTTATAGAAAACCGAATCGGAAATTGGATTTGTTCCGATTCCGTCGGGTTTTGTAATTTCCTATTTTAGAGAATAAGAAAGAGAGATAGAATGGGACTTACGGGTTTCGATTAAGCAAAAGAGTGAGGGGGGACTAAAGGGGTTGCCGAGGCGTTGCTTCGTCGCCGGTTGTTCCTAAAAACGTCGCCGGAATTTCCGCCGGAATTTCGCCGGAGTTTTGCCGCAAACTTGTTTTCAAAGTACACAACTGTTGAGAAGATTTTGAGAGAGTGGGCTCAGGATTTTGGAATGAGAGGATAGGGGGTGTATTTATAGGGTAGGCTAGGGGTTGGGTGGGTGAAGGGTCTTTTAATAAAAAATGTAAAAATATAGAAAATTCATTAAAAATCGTAGTAAATATGGTATATTGAAGTCTCGGAAACCGATCCATTAATTTGGAGTATACAGGGGGGTAGGGTAGGTGAAGGGGCGCATCTTTGGTGTTGGGGACTCGGCCGTTCGGCCGAGTCGGGGTCGAGGATGTGGGGGGTCTCGTGGGGTAAGCACTGGTATATTTAGATTTTGAAGTTCAGTTCAAGTTTTAGGAGTTATGGTGTGTGCACTGTTGGGCTTCCAAAGAATTTTAAAAAAAATAAATACAAAAATAATATGGGGCAGGGGATTTGAACTCTGGTGGCTTGGTTCAACAGTGCAAGGTATTACCAATGAACTACAAGCTCTTTCTTGTAATTATTTGTGTGAAATAATTACTTAAAGAGATATCAGCAATATTAAATACTCTAAGTATATTTTGAATTTAAATCAATTCTTTGTACCTTAAAAATGGAGTTATTTAATTACTTAAGTCTTGTGCTCAGGTAATAAATACCCCTTTATGAATTTTTGAAAGAAATACTTTGAAAATTTTGTATCGGAAATTTGGGTTTGTTACAATAAGGAAAGTTTGAGAGAAGGAAATCTCTCTCACTCTTTTCTTTGCCCAACATCTTGATTCAAACTCCCGTCAAGGCAACCTGTAACATTTCAGAAAAATAAAATATTATTTTGGGAATTTATATAATTAAATAATAAATAGTATGATTATTTTAATGATGCGGTATAATTAAATACCCATAATTTGGGAAATATTAGGAGGTTAACTTGAATAGTGATTTTTAGAAGAATTTATGTGATTTAAGCAAATTATAAATTCGTTATGATTAATTATATTCCATATTAATGCTAATCGCGATTAAATATCAGTAATCGTGCATTAAGCTTGTTTTGTGCACATGACATTCACTATATCATATTACACATTGTTATATTTTTCTACCATGGCTTTTCTTTTTCAAGCTTGGATTTGTTTTAAAATGAAAAGGGAAATGAAAAGAAAAGAAAAGAAAAGAAAATGAGATTAAAATATTGGGTATGGGTAAGAGAGAGAAGAGAGAGAGAGGTGAGGGGTATTTGACCATGGCACTCATTTGTTTATCCTTCATTATTTCCTTCATCTTTTCCCCTCCTCTTCCTCTCATGGAAGCCCTCTTCTCCTCTCTCTCCTCTAAACCCTCACAAACACCCATAATCCCACACCAAAATATCATCTTCCCTTCACTAAAAATGTGCACAGGCTCACTACAAGTATTTTGGACCAAGAAAGTTTGGATTTTGAGCACTTGGGGCAACTCAAGAAAATTCTTGAGTTGCCAAATAAGGTAAGTCCTTCACCATTAGTATAGTATTTCATTCAGTTTAGCATCTTTACATATTTAGAAGTGTTTTAGTGAAGTTTAGTGAACTTAGAAAATTCCTATAAGAGTTTTGAGAGATTCTTGAATTGAGATAGTGTAATTGAGGTTGGTAGAGAACATACAACCCCTTTAGTGTTAGAATGTTAAACTAAAACAGAGACTAGAACACAAATCCCAAACTTAGAAACCCCGACATCGGAAGATTGTGGGAATTGTGATGAAATTTGGAGTTCTGCTGTGATCCGGGGCACCTGAAAAATATTTAGCGAAGACTGAGAGATGTGCAGGCAACCTAGAAGCTACCCTGAAGACACGAGCCCCAACCCCCTCACATTGGCCGCAAATTTATTCCTTCTGGCCTCAAATTGCGGCTAGGATAGGGGTTCTGTGATTCGTGTTTAGTCCATGGCTTTATCTTCAGTAAACTAGACCCTCCACATATGCAAAATTGGCTAATTTCACCTAGGGTAAAATCTGGAGGTGTTTTCTTGAGTTACTGCTTCGTTTTGCGACTTCGTTTTAACTTGAGTTTTGGTATTTGGGTTTTAACTCGATGGTTTGACGTTTGTACATCGACATGTAGTTGGTTATTCTTGCATGTGTAGACCATAGGTTTTAACCTATGTGTGATACGCGTGCCGTTTTGGTTTTCGTGTGCGATTTCAGTTTACGATACTATGTGTGATATGTAGGTACCCTCACATGGACTTTGGATGATGAAGAAGAGGATGGCGACATCGACTTCGGCAAGCAAAGATCAAGGTGAGTAGATATATATCTACGGGGGAAGTCGGATGGATGACGTATAGCACCCCTACAGTTTCGTAGTGCAGTATGCAAATGCGTTATATCTATATACTTATATGTTATTATAAGATGTGTATACTTAGATAGAAATGCTTTAGGTGACTTTGGGTTAGTGTAAGCGTATTTGGAAGTTAATGCTACAGTTTAGTGTTAGTCGCGAAACACTAGAGTAGTTGTTACACACGCACACACACACGCATACACTTGTTTTACTGGTGCGTATATGGGTGTGTGTGTATATATATATATACATATGTGTATGTGAGTATGTATATATATATGTATATGTATATGTATACATATACACAGATGATGAGGATAGTATATGGTACTTGGAGATGAGTCGATATAATTGGACATAATGCTGTGAGATCGGTGATATGACTTGGTTCGTATTATGAGATACGACATGATATTATAGCGGATCTTTAGGCGATGTGTTTGCGCGCGCGCACACACACACATATATATATATATATGTTGATGGTATCGGAATGTACTAGACTTTAGATCAGTACCCCTAATTCAGGATATGATGATAAGGATACCATATGCATAATGAGATAAATATGATAATTGACCCGTACCTCGATTTGGGATGCCGTACGATGGATTAACCGTAGGAGATATAATTATGATGATAGATCCGTACTCCTGACTCGAGAATGTCATAGTATATATTGTATCGTACGTGATATAATTATGTCATAGTACATATCACCATAGGTTTTAACCTATGTGTGATATGCGTGCCGTTTTGGTTTTCGTGTGCGATTTCGGTTTACGATACTATGTGTGATATATAGGTACCCTTACGTGGACTTCGGATGATGAAGAAGAGGATGGCGACATCGACTTCGGTAAGGAAGGATCAAGGTGAGTAGATATATATTTACGGGGGAAGTCGGGTGGATGACGTATAGCACCCCCATAGTTTCGTAGTGCAGTATGCAAATGTGTTATATCTATATACTTATATGTTATTATAAGATGTGTATACTTAGATAGAAATGCTTTAGGTGACTTTGGGTTAGTGTAAGCGTATTTGGAAGTTAATGGTATAGTTTAGTGTTAGTCGCGAAACCCTAGAGTAGTTGTTACACACGCACGCACACACGCATACACTTGTTTTACTGGTGCGTATATGGGTGTATATATATATACACACACACACACATATGTGTATGTGAGTATGTATATATATATAGTATGTATATATATATGTATATGTATATGTATACATATACACAGATGATGAGGATGGTATATGGTACTTGGAGATGAGTCGATGTGATTGGACATGATGCTGTGAGGTCGGTGATGTGACTTGGTTCGTATTATGAGATACGACATGATATTATAGCGGATCCTTAGGCGATGTGTTTGCATACACACGCATGTGTGTGTGTGTGTGTGTGTGTGTGTTGATGGTATCGGAATGTACTAGATTTTAGATCAGTACCCCTAATTCAGGATATGATGATAAGGATACCAGATGAATAATGAGATAAATATGATAATTGACCCGTACCCCGATTTGGGATGCCGTACGATGGATTTACCGTACGAGATATAATTATGATAATAGATCCGCACTCCTGACTCGAGAATGTCATAGTATATATTGTAGTACGTGATATAATTATGTCATAGTACATATCACCATAGGTTTTAACCTATGTGTGATACGCGTGCCGTTTTGGTTTTCGTGTGCGATTTCGGTTTACGATACTATGTGTGATATGTAGGTACCCTCACGTGGACTTCGGATGATGAAGAAGAGGATGGCGACATCGACTTCGGCAAGTAAGGATCAAGGTGAGTAGATATATATCTACGGGGGAAGTCGGGTGGATGACGTATAGCACCCCCATAGTTTCGTAGTGCAGTATGCAAATGTGTTATATCTATATACTTATATGTTATTATAAGATGTGTATACTTAGCTAGAAATGCTTTAGGCGACTTTGGGTTAGTCTAAGCGTATTTGGAAGTTAATGGTATAGTTTAGTGTTAGTCGCGAAACCCTAGAGTAGTTGTTACACATGCGCGCGCACACGCATACACTTGTTTTACTGGTGCGTATATAGGTATATATATATGTATGTGTATGTATGTATATATATATGTGTGTATGTATGTATGTATGTATGTGTCACGCCCCGCTTCCCAAAATACGGAATACGAGGGGTAGACAAGGCCAGCCATGCTCCTACGGTCAAGAAAATGTCCTGCCGTAGTCACACTTCGGCTTCTAGTTTTTCATGGTAAACAGTAAATGATGCGCAGGTAATGAGAAATGCAGTAACTGAAAGAAACAATGTAAAGACTGACCTGAAGTGGAACAAACGAATGCAACTTGGAATGGCAAGTCAAGGAATCTGTGATGCACTGGTCCGGGCTAAATCTTCTCCTCACACTGAGCATGCATACTCAGGTCGTCAGAGCGACACAATAGCAATATAATATATATAAATCAAGTGACAGTTCTAACAGTGGTAATAGATATGATTAACAGTAATCAATGCAGCGGAGCAGTAAAGCAGTAGAACGATATGTCACGTATGTCAACACAGTATATAAGGTATATAAATGTCCGCATCCCTATCAGTCTCTAAGTCTCACTGTACAGGTCACTAAGCCTATCGTCAGTCCAAGTGTGAGAGTCAACCACTCGCGAGTGTCCTCCACCCAAGGGTAGAACCCAAGGGCAAGGGACCACAGGCCCAACATGTAACATGTATATCACGGTGTATATCACATACCCTGTAAATCTCCATATACCTCCCTAAATATATAAGCCGGCATGGGACTCCCGAGATTCTGTTGAACTCACACTCAAACTACCCCACACCTCGTGGTCTACATCAAACGCTAACCACAACCCTAAATACTAATCGATCTGTGACAAGTCTGCGCGAGAACTGGAGGCAGGACCTCCATCAAGCACGTCCCGACTAATATCTAAGATAAATGGCAGTGTCGAATGCCTTATCTGTGACACCCGTGCAAGCGCTTCCATAAGTGTCCCATACCACTTATAGTCACACGTACACGCATCCCACAGACGTCGACAATGCAATAGAATAATAGGGTCACTGATTGTATACAAGTACATATCACTTTCACTTAATCACGGATACACGAACACTGACGTACTTGCCACAATCATCGCTAGAATCTAACACTGGGTAAATGCACTATATCACTAGGTTATCACTACAATGATATGGGTATGATATGATGCGTGAACAGTATATAAGCACGATTAGGGTGTCACAAAAACAGTATTCTATCACTTGCACGATTTATCATGAAACGTACATATATAATTTAGTGAAACGATAAACAGGTGATAATTAGTATGTTCAGTTATCTATCCGTCTAATTTAGTTTCAAGCCAATCGGGTTCCAGGATCATTAGTTATAACCATTTCATTTTAAGCGCTGCGGCTGGAAATCCGGTTTCAGAATCAGAAGTCCGTTTCGCAACACATTTTAATCCCAGTTGGGATCAGATTTTAGCGATGCTACATTTGGATGAATTCTAGGCTTTTCAGTAAGGTTTTCAACGCAATAGACGGATCTTCAATCGCATCTGCACGTCAGGAGATATACAATGTTTAACTCTAATATGTCAATTCTGATTCTGTTGGGACTGTTATGCGTCCCGATCTTCTAAATTACAGATTAAATATCAAACGGTAACGAAACGGAATGAAACTAATTGTGTTGTCTATCTAACAGATTTATATATAATAAACAGTGGAGTTCCGCAACCTACGAGTTAGGAAAATCCTGTGGTACCCAATACGGAACAGCAAGCAACGACTGGAGTCGCTCTGGACTGCAGTCCGGAGTCGCTCTGGACTGCAGTCCGATATGAATATTATCACAAATTAAGTACAGGAATATCAGGAAACCAGTATAGGGTTAAAGTTCATTGAGTCAGCTTCGATTTGAGCCCTCGAACGCACCATTCTAGTGTGTATATGATTTATGGTGAATTTAACGGTTTTCAGGTGCAATAAAATTACAGTTTTACGATTAAACTTGGGGGTAGTCGTTTTGGTCATAAACGATCAAATTATCCAACGAAACTTGCACAAGGCATTCATCACAGCAAGGGCCAAAGTAATTTATCCAGTTCCGCCAAATGTGATAATGATTTTCTCAGAGGACAAACATCGAACAGTTTTGTTGCAATATTTAACATAGGGCAAAACATGGGATAATATACGATTTTAATTTGTAACATAGGTAGAATAGCATGAAGCAAGTATAGAACTTGCCTGGAGACGCACGGCAGTGAAATACAGCACGGTCGCACGACGAATTGGCACGACGACGGCAACAGCTCCGGGTGAGCTCGGGTGTCTGGTGGTGCTGGGTCGCAAGGCTCGATGCAGCGATGGGGGAGCTGTACGGTGGTCGTGGTGGTGTGAGGTCACGGCTCGTCGGAGGAGGGTTCGTCGGTGGATTGGTAGTTGGGGTCGATGGTGTCGGAGGGTGTTAAGGGGGAGAACGAGAGGGAGAGAGCTCGGGTGAACTGAGAGAGAGAAATGAGAGAGAGAGAGTAGACTAAGGGAGAGAGTGAGCTGAGAGTTAAGAAAGAGATGAGATGCAGGGAGAGAGAGAGAGACAGTGAGGAGGAGAGAGAGACAGTGAGAAGGAGAGAGAGCTTGAGAGGCAGAGTGAGAAAGAGAGAGAGAGAGAGACAGAGTGCGAGAGAGAGAGAGAGAGAGAGAGATGGTGGGAAAGATGACGAAGACGATGATGATGTCGACGAGATGCAGTGGCCGTCGTCGAGGGTGCAGGGACTCGAGTTCAAATGCAGGGGTTCTATGGAGGTGCCGGCGGCGATGTGGGCGAGGGTGGTCGGCTACGGTGAGCGAGGGTGGAGGATGGAGAGAGGAAGCGAGGTTGTGGTCGTCGCCGTCGGGGCGAGCGGAGTTGGTGGGAGGAGTCGTGTTGGTAGGGGAGGAGTGTCGAGTTGAGGGTGCGATGAGGTTGGTGACGAGGCGATGGTGATGGTGATGGAGGGAGGTGGCCGGTGATGGGTAGCGGGAGACGAGAGGAGGAAGGAGAACGAGGCGGGGGAGAGAGGAAATGAGATCAGGAAAAAGAGGGTGTAGGTGTGAAGAGAGGAGAGGTAGTGAAGACGGGGTCGCGCGTCGAGGGCGGTAACGCACGCAAGCGACGAGGCGCGAGCGTGGGCGGAGGCGGCGGAGGCGACGGAGACGGCGAAGGAAACGCGCGCGAGAAAGGAAAAGAGCCGTTGGAGGTGATGATGAACAGGAGCGGGTCGGGTTGCTGAGGAGGCGGGCTGGGCTGAAGTATAACAGGCCGGGCCAAGGAAAAATGAATTAAACGGGAAAAAGAAGAGAAGCGGGCCGCTGGGAATGGGCCAGAGAAAATAAAAGAATTAGAGGAATAGAGGGCTGGGCCGGCGATGGAATGAAAAAAAAATCAGAAAACAAATTAGAAAAGGATGGGGTCGGCTTAGGAAAATGGTGTTGGGCTTGAGAACAAAATAGGAAAAATTGAGGAGGAAAAAAAAAAGTGGATGGGCTCGAGGTCGGGCCAGTGGGGGAAAAATTTTGGAAGGGAAATTGGGTTTAAAAGAGAAAAAAATAAATTTAAATAAAGGAATGGGAATTTGGGTTCTGTTAAAAGAAAATGGTGTTGGCTAAGGGAAATTTGTTGGAAAATATAATAGGGTTTGGGTTTTGGGGTTTTATTGATAAAATGAAAAATAGGTTTAGCATGAAATAAAATACAAATAGAATGAGATAAAATATAAATATAGTAAATAGAATTACAAAGTAGCAAAATACAGATTTTGGTACGAAAGGGGCTGGGTATTACAGTATGTATGTATATGTATACATATACACAGATGATGAGGATAGTATATGGTACTTGGAGATGAGTCGATGTGATTGGACATGATGCTGTGAGATCGGTGATGTGACTTGGTTCGTATTATGAGATACGACATGATATTATAGCGGATCTTTAGGCGATGTGTTTGCATACACACGCATATATATATATATATATATATATATATATATATATATATATATATATATATGTGTGTTGATGGTATCAGAATGTACTAGACTTTATATCAGTACCCCTAATTCAGGATATGATGATAAGGATACCAGATGAATAATAAGATAAATATGATAATTGACCCGTACCCCGATTTGGGATGCCGTACGATGGATTTACCGTACGATATATATATATATTGATGGTATAAGAATGTACTAGACTTTATATCAGTACCCCTAATTCAGGATATGATGATAAGGATACCAGATGAATAATAAGATAAATATGATAATTGACCCGTACCCCGATTTGGGATGTCGTACGATAGGTTTACCGTACGAGATATAATTATGATGATAGATCCGCACTCTTGACTCGAGAATGTCATAGTATATATTGTATCATACGTGATACTATTGAGTCGGGATCACCGACTACAAGATATATATATCGACTCAGACTTAGGTGGTTTTCCTTACCCTTTCGATTAGTCTGTTAGTTTAGTCCTGTAGTTTACTTAGTAGAGTTAGACTGGGCTCGAGTCATACTTATTTCTAAAACTAACGAATCATGAGTAATTTAAAAACAGGCCAAAGGATACTACAGATATTTCAAAGGACATACATTTTCTTAAAAACACCGTAGCCCTTATTTTCTAAACACCACGATTCGTGTTATTTCAAATGCCAAAACTGTATGAATCATATATATATATGTATATTCTTATATGTTGCGTTATTATTTCATGTTCCGTATATTCTTGCTGTTCGCATCGCATTGCATGCTTATTTGTGTTTCATTTGTTATTATAAAACATGTTGTCAGGACACCAGCACCATTACCGATGATGCGTATGCTCCACGTACAACTGCTTGCCGGCTCACTCATATCATCATCGGTAATTGCCGTACACATTAGAAAACACTATTTCATTATTATAAATTGCTAGCTGATAGTTCCAATATGTTATTGCTTTTATATGCTAGTTTAATTATTGCATTCCTTGTTGATATCAGAAGCATTCATATATTCATGTGTCATGCAATATTACGGAGTTTTATGCCGGTAATGCACTGTTATTTAGTCTTGAGATTGGGATTTCGGATTTCCATGAGATTTCTGGATTTGGAGAAACCGTAAAGATTTTATAAACTTATTATCATTTTAAAGATAGAAAATTGTGGTTTTCTCATGATATGATTTGAGAGATGTCCACCATGAGTTTTCTTGGCTCTTGAGCGATATCATACACCCGATTCAAGGAGGAGGAGGAATCGTCTGTGGATACATGGTGGACCCGGTGCGGTACCCCAGGGCGAGAAGGTCGCAGATGATGGCGTTGAGCCTGGCAGGGGAGCACTACCGACTGGTGATTTTATTGTGACTCGACGGATATCCGGAGGATACCGATCGGAGTATAGGCCAATCCGGATTGCCGGAGCCTGAGGTATTGAGATTTGATGATATAGGTCAGTCCGGATTGCCGGAGCCTGAGATATTGAGACAGCGAGATATATATTTTGTGTCGATGCTAGACACTGATTCCCTGTTGATTTCACTGATGATACTACGATTTTATTATAGATATCTCACTGAGATAAGAAAAACAGTTTTCTCATTAGATGTATTCTGTTTTCATGCATTCATATATCCTATATATGATATGTTGCTACCTGAGGCACTGACACGAGCACTTGGTATTACACTTATGTATATATGTTTATCCTTGCCATTAGTATATACTTCAGGCTATATTATTTGAGGATATTACTATCGTATGACCTAGGATTGGGTCATACATGCGATTTCTGCTCGGTGATGTTTTCTACTCACGAGTTGGCAACTCACCCCCGTTGTGCCACAGTTTCTTGCGGGTTTTGCCGTACAGGTTTCCTTGCGGCTTTGCTAGCACACTACTTCCTTCCGGGTGATTGCTTTGGTAGGTGGGTTCACTTACATCGTGACTACCATTGTACCTTTTATTATATTTCTGTTCTATCTAGTAAACTCCATCAACCAGACTGTATTATTTGATAACTTTAGAAGACCAATTATATATTCTTTCGACCTTAGAGTCGTGCGTTGTATTATTATAGTTTTCCTTTGGTTTTATTCTGAGTTTTGATCCTCGCCTTTCGGCATTGTATATTATATTGTTTGCGTAGTTGTGACCGCCAATTGGTGAAGAGCTAGCTCCCGGTTGGGGATGCCTTTATTCATTTTGTATATTATTCATGTTTGTACCCGTTTGGGGCCAGTATTTACAAAGGAAACTCTGCTGAAATTTTCGGAAAAGATTTGATGTTTTAAAAATGCTTACTACGACTTTCAAAGTGAATTATATGCAAACTTTTAAACAAGTTTTCCTTCATCTTTTTCTTTTAGATGGTTTAAATTTCTGGGTTTTTGGCTTACTTGAATTAGATGGGGTCCTATAGACTTCATATGATTCAAGTGCCAGTCATGTGACATTTCGGGTCTTAACAAAGTTGGTATCAAAGCACTAGGTTTGACCTTAGTTCGAGTCTATGTTTGACTATGCGGAGTTTAGGGCGTATATATATTCGGAACCTAGACTTGACCATACGGAACTTAGACTTGGTCGAGGGGGTATTAGACCCGAACTTTCGTCGTGTAGGTTGGCCTTGGTTGATAGAGTAGGTGACTTAAGTAGAGTGACGTACCCTGTGTATGTTCCGCGGCATACTTACGATACGCTACTCCACTTAAGAAACCTTAGGATGTATATTTCCTTACACGGTATTATATTCATTCCTATGATCTATCCTTATCAACATCGGTTTATGGTTTTTGCTACCACGATTGCATAGGCAGAGAGAGCTGCAGCTAGAGTTGCGGTCAGTATGAGCTCGTTTTGGATGAGGACTGACCAGGGCATAATTCTGGCGACACACGATTGCATAGATGTGTCGTTTTATTGCGTTTTTCGTGCCATGAGCGTTTAATGGATTGCTTTTACTAAAATTTCTCGAACGTGCAGATCAACACTAGAGGATTGGGCCACTGTTAGAGACCAGCCAGAATGTGATGACCGTCAATGCACCAATTATTCTTGATCATTGAGGCACTGTTCAGCGTGCGGACGAATGATTCAGTTGTTGCTGCGACTGACGAAATATCGCCCCAGATGTTTGAAGCTAATACAGCACGAGTTGTGCTTAGAAATATATAGAAGATCGCTAATCACCTAAGGAGGAACGACTAGGACATGTGGTTCGTTGCACATCCCGATGCGAGGTCATCAGATTGATTTATTCCAGCTAGAGAAGACTTCACGCAGGTACGTTGGGAGTCGAAAGAAAACGATCGAATGTCATAAACCCATTTTTTCAAGTTTAAAGTATTCAGAAAAACATGTAAGTAATTCTGTGGACCCTCTAGAAGAATGAAACCCTAACTCGACATAATGACCATGGAAACGCCTTTAAACCTTAGGGTTTGCGGCAGTTCCGCGGTGCCATTAGTAAGGCTTGGGTTTGCCCTTCTATGGCTGGTCTACAGGTACTGTGGCACATACTGGATATTATTAAACTGTACTCAAGAGTTGAGCTCTCGGGGAATTATGGGACTTTGACGAATCGATCGAAAAGTTCGACGTCGTTCGGATATCATGTGATGGGATACATTGCTTGGGAGACTCCAAATATGAGTATAGCCGTTGGAGCGCAGTCCATGCAGCCAAGAAGAGACAAGTCCGAATCAGTTGACATTAGAGAAAAGTGGAGTAAGAGGTTCGTACGAGACTTTGATGAGATGACGTTCCACTCCGCTGACATCAGAGATGTGATACGCACGCAGAGGCGTTGACTATGGATATATCTTCCAGAGGGAGTCGTGATGAGTATGCAGCCGCTCCGGAAAAAGAAATAGAATTAATAAAGGATGATAACTTCCGGGCAGTTCAGCATGAACGAGAGTTGGGAGAGACCCCGACAAGATCTTTCTGGAATACTACACGAGGAGACTTGGACCCAGGATCGGTCATATTTCATACACCTAGTAGGCCAGAGTTCGGTATCGTCGACGAGACATGTTATGAATGACCATGATAGTTGTCCAGAGATCTTTAGAGGATGTGCCAGAACGGGACTGTTTCCGTCATTTTGGATTTCGGTAATTTGGGCGATTTATTTGCATGATTGAGATTTTGTGCACCACAGTTACACTTGACTTCGATTTGATGCCATTCGAGATGTTAATTTTGATTTCATGCCTATGGTATGCATATGATTTGACTTGTGCTTTCGGCATAGTTTCATACACTTTTAGTATTTCGATTCGATTTTATGCATGCTATGCACATGGTTGTGAGATTATATACCACGGTATACCTAATTTGGATTGAGATGTGTTGTATACAGTCGATTTCGATTGTGATACTCGATATTTGTTTTCGTGTACCTAGTGCACTTGATTTGGATTCTTGCGCATACTTGACGCGCTTGATGTGATTTTGGTACACACCAGATGCACCAAATCGGGATTCTTCGTGCATATCAGATGCACCTGATATTGCTGACAGGCACACCTGTTGCCTTTGACAGGTGTTTCGTGCACACCCGTTGCACTTAGATTTTATTTCTGTGCACATGTATGGCACATTTATCGATTTCGATTTCCGTGCGCACCAGACGCACGTGGCATTCTTATACGCATTTTGAGATTGGTTTCTTTTGGAGCAGTATGTTTTATGATATTTACTATTTGGTATAGTGACTGAGCAGGACTAGTCAGAGGACAGTACCTGAATATGTTTTTGCACGCATTGCTAGTTATCGAAAGGATTTCCAAAAAGGAGCTAAAGTCTTAGTATTTACCTACGTGTTCGAGATGACACGAAAATTTTTACAAGGAAACCTTTTTAAATTGTTTTCAAAACGGCGGAACGTGCATATTAAACAAAAGATATACATATAGTTATCTTTCTTACAATAAACGTCTGCCACTTGTGCCGTGATCCGCGTATCGCACGGCGACATGAAAAAGTTTGGCATGCGTTTCTTTCAGATGTTTTGACGAATTTACAACGATATATATATGTATAGTTTTGATGTATATCATGTTGGTTTTCGTATTGGACTTGACATTGGTGTCTTCACCATAACTCCGATAATTGCGGGATGCTTGACGAAGTTTTGATTTTGGTTTATATACTCGTTTTTCATATGCATGCATTACGCTACGATGTGTTTTATGTATTTATGATTTCGGAGCCCCGACGACTTGATCTTTTTACTGAAATGTTTTAGTATTTGAGGGGTTTAAATTTAAATTCGGGGACCGAATTTATTTAAGGGGGGAAGATTGTAACATTTCAGAAAAATAAAATATTATTTTGGGAATTTATATAATTAAATAATAAATATTATGAATATTTTAATGATGCGGTATAATTAAATACCCATAATTTGGGTAATATTGGGAAGTTAACTTGAATAGTGATTTTTGGAAGAATTTATGTGATTTAAGCAAATTATAAATTCGTTATGATTAATTATATTCCATTTTAATGCTAATCGCGATTAAATATCACTAATCGTGCATTAAGCTTGTTTTGTGCATATGACATGCACCATGCCATATTACACATTGTTATATTTTTCTACCATGGCTTTTCTTTTTCAAGCTTGGATTTGTTTTAAAATGAAAAGGGACAGGAAAAGAAAAAAAAGGAAAGAAAATGAGATTAGAATATTGGGTATGGGCAAAAGAGGGAAGAGAGAGGTGAGGGGTCTTTGACCATGGCACTCATTTTTTTATCCTTCATTATTTCCTCCATCTTTTCCCCTCCTCTTCCTCTCATGGCAGCCCTCTTCTCCTCCCTCCTCTAAACCCTCACAAACACCCTCAATCCCATATCAAAACATCATCTCCCCTTCACTAAAAATGTGCGCTGGCTCACTATAAGTATTTTGGACCAAGAAAGTTTGGATTTTGAGCACTTGGGCAACTCAAGAAAATTCTTGAGTTGCCAAGAGATAATTCCTTCATCATTAGTATAGTATTTCATTCAATTTAGCATCTTTACATGTTTAGAAGTGTTCTAGTGAAGTTTAGTGAACTTAGAAAATTCATAGAAGAGATTTGAGGGATTCTTGAATTGAGATAGTGTAATTGAGGTTAGTAGAGCCCATACAACCCCTTTAGTGTTAGAATGTTAAACTAAAACAGAGACTAGAACCCCAAACCCAAAACTTAGAAACCCCGACATCGGAAGATTGTGGGAATTGTGATGATATTTGGAGTTTTGCTGTGACCCGGGACACCTGAAAAATATGTAGCGAAAACTGAGAGACGTGCAGGCAACCTAGAAGCTACCATGAAGACACGGGCCCCAACCCCCTCACATTGGCCGCAAATTTATTCCTTCTGGCCGCAAATTGCGGCCAGGGTAGGGGTTCTGTTTTTCGTGTTTAGTCTATGGCTTTATCTTCAGTAAACTAGACCCTCCACATATGCAAAATTGGCTAATTTCACCTAGGGTAAAATCTGGAGGTGTTTTCTTAAGTTGCTGCTTCGTTTTACAACTTCGTTTTAACTTGAGTTTTGGTATTTGGGTTTTAACTCGATAGTTTGACGTTTGTACATCGATATCGAGTAGTAGTTGGTTATTCTTGCATGTGTAGACCATAGGTTTTAACCTATGTGTGATACGCGTGCCGTTTTAGTTTTCGTGTGCGATTTCGGTTTACGATACTGTGTGATATGTAGGCACCCTCACGTGGACTTCGGATGATGAAGAAGAGGATGGCGACATCGATTTCGGCAAGCAAGAATCAAGGTGAATAGATATATATCTACGGGGGAAGTCGGGTGGATGTCGTATATCACCCCCGCAGTTTGCGTAGTGCAGTATGCAAATGTGTTATATCTATATACTTATATGTTATAATAAGATATGTATACTTAGCTAGAAATGCTTTAGGTGACTTTGGGTTAGTGTAAGCGTATTTGGAAGTTAATTCTATAGTTTAGTGTTAGTCGCGAAACACTAGAGTAGTTATTACACACGCGCGCGCGCGCATACACTTGTTTTACTGGTGCGTATATGGGGATACACACACACACACACACATACATATGTGTATGTGAGTATGTGTATATATATGTATACATATACATAGATGATGAGGATAGTATATGGTATTTGGAGATGAGTCGATGTGATTGGACATGATACTGTGAGATCGGTGATGTAACTTGGTTCGTATTATGAGATACGGCATGATATTATTGCGGATCTTTAGGCAATGTGTTTGCATACACACGCATATATATATGTTGATAGTATCGGAATGTATTAGACTTTAGATCAGTACCCCTAATTCAGGATATGATAATAAGGATACCAGATGAATAATGAGATAAATATGATAATTGACCCGTACCCCGATTTGGGATGCCGTACGATGGATTTACCGTACGAGATATAATTATGATGATAGATCCGCACACTTGACTCGAGAATGTCATAATATATATTGTATCGTACATGATACTATTAAGGCGGGATCACCGACTATATATATATCGACTCAGACTTAGGTGGTTTTCCTTACCCTTTCGATTAGTCTGTTAGTTTAGTCATGTAGTTTACTTAGTAGAATTAGACTGGGCTCGAGTCATACTTATTTCTAAAACTAACGAATCGTGAGTAATTTAAAAACAGGCCAAGGGATACTACGGATATTTCAAAGGACGTACATTTTCTTAAAAACACCGTAGCCCCTATTTTCTAAACACCACGATTCGTGTTATTTCAAATGCCAAAACTGTATGACTCATATATATAGATGTATATTCTTATATGTTGCGTTATTATTTCATGTTCCGTATATTCTTGTTGTTCGCATCGCATTGCATGCTTATTTGTGTTTCATTTGTTATTATAAAACATGTTGTCGGGACACCAGCACCATTACCGATGATGCGTATGCTCCACGTACACCTGCTTGCCGGCTCACTCACATCATCATCGGTAATTGCCGTACACATTAGAAAACAATATTTCATTAGTATAAATTGCTAGCTGATAGTTCCAATATGTTATTGCTTTTATATGCTAGTTTAATTATTACATTCCTTGTTGATATCAGAAGCATTCATATATTCATGTGTCATGCAATATTATGGAGTTTTATGCCGGTAATGCACTGTTATTTAGTCTTGAGATTGGGATTTTGAATTTCCATGAGATTTCTGGTTTTGGAGAAACCGCAAAGATTTTATAAACTTATTATCATTTTAAAAATAGAAAATTGCGGTTTTCTCATGATATGATTTGAGAGGTGTCCACCATGAGTTTTCTCGGCTCTTGAGCGATATCATACACCCGATTCGAGGAGGAGGAGGAACCGTCTGTGGGTGCATGGTGGACCCGGTACGGTACCCCGGGACGAGAAGGTCGCAAATGATGGCGTTGAGCCTGGCAGGGGAGCACTACCGATCGGTGATTTTATTGTGATTCGACGGATATCCGGAGGATACCGATCGGAGTATAGGTCAGTCTGGATTGCCGAAGCCTGAGGTATTGAGATTTTATGATATAGATCAGTCCGGATTACCGGAGCCTGAGATATTGAGACAACGAGATATATATTTTGTGTCGATGCTAGACACTGATTCCCTGTTGACTTCATTGATAATACTTCGATTTTATTACAGATATCTCACTGTGTCACGCCACACTTCACAGTGTACGGCGAATGGGACGCGACGAGTCCTCTATGTATATACTCAGAAGTACATACGCTAAGCATATCTAAGCAATATAAAATAAATACACAAGAGACAGGACATAAAAAGAACAGCAACTTTTATTTATTAACATTCTTTGTACAATGCATGAAAGGAAATACAACTGAAATAAAAAAATGCCTAAACAGTGACATAACATGAAATGAAAAGTACAGAAAGGAAAAATGTACAATGAAACTAAAGTGCGGGGTCTTCAGCAAATTGCTCCAAATCTTCTTGTGATGGCTCGATCTCTGCCGGGTCCAAATCACCTAACGACATTCAAAGAAGAAAGAAATAGAATGTCGTCAGCGAACAGGTCGCTCGGTAAGTCCCAAAGGTGGGAGGAAAGTAGAATAGACAGAATAAGAAGATGTCTTTTAAAATTGTATACTATTGTTGTAATGTTGTGTTAACGCTGTTGTTTGTAGCTTGGTACAGAAGAATGCCAGTGTATACGAGGGGAGTCTCTATATGTCAGAGACTAGAGGCACGTATAGTACAAGGAACCGTTTATGCTACGGTACAACAGCAACTGGATTCATATTAGGTGTATTAAGTCTGACCACCTCGGGCCACCATTAACACCTTCCGTACCAATTTACCCCTTAAACCCCGCGATGTCTTGTTTGTAGTGTTATCTTGTAAAATGTATTGGTTGTATGATTGATTGACTGACTGACCGAAACCATGATATCAGAAAACGGTTATAACTGTAGAGTCATGTAAATGGAATACTGAGAATCATGTAAAAGGAATATATATCCATGGTTCGGTTCAGTCAAGTTGTATAAATTGATAATTGTATTCATGGACTCATGTGTTCATATTGAATTGGAAACTTGTAGATTATAGATTGACTTGAATCATATTCAAGTCAAATTAATCAGACTCAAACTCGGGTCAGACAATCAGAAATATGAATCGAAGTCTTATAATTGCTAGGGTCCTTAGGGTAATTTATAAAACTAGAGGGGGTTTTATGTAAAAATACTTTTAAATACTTTTCAAAATACGCCTCGAGTATTTATTGTTCATCTTTAGAGTTGTAATAAGGGTGGATTTTATGTTGTGACATTTCTAGTGAAAATATCCTAGTTTTATAAATAAGGGTATTTATCTGTAATATTGATTATTTGAAGTTCATGGTATTTTTAGTGTAAAATTTATTATTGTGATTTTTTAGGAAAAGATGGAAAATTTATATTATAATAAAATAGGTATTTAAATGATAAATATATATATGTTTATACAAAAATAATTTTTAATAAATATTTTATATTCCAAAAAATCTCATTTTCTTAAGATGGCGTATTTTAAACCTTTCGAGACCGAATGCTCCTTGCGGAGGTCTGAATCTCGCACTACTAGCCCGAGGGTGAGCGATAAACCGCACAATCCCGAACGGGTTCCCCAAAAATGGGTTGTAGCGGCGCTTTGCAAAGATTGTAAAATACTAATCCTTTAAAAAACGGTTTTATAAAGTAAAAGGTATTTATTTGCAAAGTGTAATTTTCCGTATTTTAAATTCTAGGGTTTCCTAAGCCAACTAGCCTATTTCTAAATGGTCAAAACGACAAGTCGTTAGAAGTCTCAAATCGCCTCTTCACCGCCAATTGTGGCCAGGTAAGTACAAATGAGGAAAGAAGGGATCCGCTCACGAATCGTGAGACGGGCCTTTTAAAGTTACCTTTGCTCACTTGCCTAGCCTAGACACCACAAAGTCAGGTTTAGATAAACAATCGATATCCACAACTTATCGTGTTTTCCTAATAAGAGGTATTTATTTAAAAGTGTATCAAAACTAAAACTTTTAGAATTGATTTTATTAAGAATATGGTATTTAAATGAAAATATTGTTTTATCGTATTCTAAGTTTTTTTTTTTATGATGTCGTTTAGGGTTGTATTTGCGTGTGTGTGGAGGTAGGTCGTTACCTCGTGCTCTGATTTAAATGTATAGCAAGATTAAGGGGTTAAATGTGAAATCGAAATATGATGGTATTAAAGTGAAAATACGATGAATTGGAAAGGTTATCATTTCATGTGAGAAAACTTGTTCAAATTGATTGTTAAGTGTTTAATAGTCAACATATTTAATCATGAATGTATTAATGAGAAGTGAAATTTTATAGAAAATCGAATTGGAAATCGGATTTGTTCCGATTCCGTCGGGTTTCGTAGTTTCGTATTTTAGAGAAATAGAAAGAGAGATAGAATGGGACTTACGGGTTCGATTAAGTAAAGGAGTGATGGGGGGCTAAAGGGGTTGCCGAGGCGTTGCTTCATTGCCGGTTGTTCCTAAAAACGTCACCGGAATTTCCGCCGGAATTTCGCCGGAGCTTCGCCGCGAACTTGTTTTTAAAGTACACAACTCTTGGAAAATTTTAAGAGAGTGAGCCTAGAATTTTGGGATGAGAGGGTAGAGGGGAGAGGATGTATTTATAGGGTAGGCTAAGGGTAGAGTAGGTGAAGGGTTTTTAAATAAAAAAAATATAAAAATGTATAAAATCATTAAAAATTGGAGTAAATAGGGTATATGAAAGGTTTTAATGTAAAAATGTATTAAAAATCATTAAAATGGAGTAAATGGGGATTTCAAAGGTCTCTGAAACCGATCTAGGAATTTGAAGTGTACATGGGGGTTTAGAAGATGAAGAGACACAATATTGAAGAAGGGAATTCGGCCGTCCAGACGAGTCCGGCCGGCACCGCCGGCCCGAGTCGGCCGGTCCGCCGGCCGACCCGGCCGAGTCAGGTCAAGTCAGGGCATGGGGAGGTGGGGGGTCGTCTAGTGTAGCCTCTGGTATATTTAGTTTTTAAAGTGTAGTAGGAAAATCTAGAGTTATCTTGTGTGGACTGTTGGGCTTCCATAAAATTTAAAACAAAATAAATATTAAAAATAATGTGGGGCATGAGATTTGAACTCTGGTGGCTTGGTTCAGCAGTGCAAGATATTACCAATGAGCTACAAGCTCCTTCTTATAATTAAATTGCTAATCAATTACTTAAGTCTTGTACTCAGGCAATAAATACCCCTTTAAGGATTTTGAAAAAAAAACAAATTTAAAAATTTGTATAGAAAATAGTATATAAGAAAATTAGGGTTGTTACATTCTACCCTCCTTATAAAAATTTCGTCCTCGAAATTTATAAAAGGAAAGTGTAACAAATCCAAGGAAAGTTTGGTGCTGGTGTACTGACAGTATGTGAAAAATAATAAGGTGGTGCAAGGGTTTTAAAAATGTGAAGAATGTGTGAAGGAATGAAAGAATGCGAAGGTTTTGGTAAAATTGTAAAAGAGGTGGGGGAATTTTGGGTTAGGACGGATTTAAGGTATATGATTCAAGGAATATGAAAGATAAGATTCAAGGAATATGATTGTAAAGAATGTTTTAGTTGCTGGTTCTTTTGTTATATTGCTTAGGTTGTTCACGCAGAACAAAACTGCATGATAGGGTTTCATACAGCTCTGACCTGCATGGGCCACCAACAAAACCTGTCACGCCCCGCTTCCCAGTGTACGGCGAAGGGGACGCGACGAGGTCCGCTACGTATATACTCAGAAATACATACGCTAAGCGTATCTAAGCAATATAAAATAAATACACAAGAGACAAGACATAAAAAGAACAGCAACTTTTATTTATTAACATTCTTTGTACAATGCATGAAAGGAAATACAACTGAAATAAAAAGATACCTAAACAGTGGCATAACATGAAATGAAAAGTACAGAAAGGAAAAGTGTACAATGAAACTAAAGTGCAGGGTCTTCAGCAAACTGCACCAAATCTTCTTGTGATGGCTCGATCTCTGTCGGGTCTAAATCACCTGACGACATTCAAAGAAGAAAGAAATAAAATGTCGTCAGCGAACAGGTCGCTCGGTAAGTCCCAAAGGTGAGAGGAAAGTAGAATAGACATAATAAGAAGATGTCTTTTAAAATTGTATACTATTGTTGTAATGTTGTGTTAACGCTGTTGTTTGTACTTTGGTACAGAAGGCTGCCAGTGTATACGAGGAGAGTCTCTATATATGCCAGAGACTAGAGGCACGTATAGTAC
Source organism: Agapanthus africanus (assembly GCA_030015575.1). Lineage (NCBI taxonomy): Eukaryota > Viridiplantae > Streptophyta > Magnoliopsida > Asparagales > Amaryllidaceae > Agapanthus > Agapanthus africanus. The sequence continues at coordinate 24,413,890 of CM057339.1, read as the reverse complement.
AAGGAACCGTTTATGCCACGGTACAACAGCAACTTGATTCATGTTAGGTGTATTAACTCTGACCACCTCGGGCCACCTTTAACACCTTCCGTACCAATCTACCCCTTAAACCCCGCGATGTCTTGTTTGCAGTGTTATCTTGTAAAATGTATTGGTTGTATGATTTATTGACTGACTGACCGAAACCATGATATCAGAAAACGGTTATAACCGTAGAGTCATGTAAATGGAATACTGAGAATCATGTAAAAGGAATATATATTCATGGTTCGGTTCAGTCAAGTTGTATAAATTGATAATTGTATTCATGGATTCATGTGTTCATATTGAATTGGAAACTTGTAGATTATAGATTTACTTGAATCATATTCAAGTCAAATTAATCAGACTCAAACTCGAGTCAGACAATCAGAAATGTGAATCGAAGTCTTATAATTGCTAGGGTCCTTAGGGTAATTTATAAAACTTGAGGAGGGTTTATGTAAAAATACTTTTAAATACTTTTCAAAATACGCCTCAAGTATTTATTGTTCGTCTTTAGAGTTGTAATGAGGGTGGATTTTATGTTGTGACGTTTCTAGTGAAAATATCCTAATTTTATAAATAAGGGTATTTATCTGTAATATTGATTATTTGAAGTTCATGGTATTTTTAGTGTAAAATTTATTATTGTGATTTTTTAGGAAAAAGTGGAAAATTTATATTATAATAAAATAGGTATTTAAATGATAAATATATATATATGTTTATACAAAAATAATTTTTAATAAATATTTTATATTCCAAAAAATCTCATTTTCTTAAGATGGCGTATTTTAAATCTTTCGAGACCGAATGCTCCTTGCGGAGGTCTGAATCTCGCACTACTAGCCCGAGGGTGCGCGATAAACCGCACAATCCCGAACGGGTTCCCCAAAAATGGGTTGTAGCGGCGCTTTGCAAAGATTGTAAAATACTAATCCTTTAGAAAACGGTTTTATAAAGTAAAAGGTATTTATTTGCAAAGTGTAATTTTCCGTATTTTAAATTCTAGCGTTTCCTAAACCAACTAGCCTATTTCTAAATGGTCAAAACGGCAAGTCGTTAGAAGTCTCAAATCGCCTCTTCACCACCAATTGTGGCCAGGTAAGTATAAATGAGGAAAGGAGGGATCCGCTCACGAATCGTGAGACGGGCCTTTTAAAGTTACCTTTGCTCACTTGCCTAGCCTAGACACCACAAAGTCAGGTTTAGATAAACGATCGATGTCCATAACTTATCGTGTTTTCCTAATAAGAGGTATTTATTTAAAAGTGTATCAAAGCTAAAACTTTTAGAATTGATTTTATTAAGAATATGGTATTTAAATGAAACTATTGTTTTATCGTATTCTAATTTTTTTTTGATGAGGTCGTTTAAGGTTGTATTTGAGTGTGTGTGGAGGTTGGTCATTACCTCGTGCTCTAATTTAAATGTATAGCAAGGTTAAGGGGTTAAATGTGAAATCGAAACATGATAGTATTAAAGTGAAAAATACGATGAATTGGAAAGGTTATCATTTCATGTGAGAAAACTTGTTCAAATTGATTGTTAAGTGTTTAATAGTCAACAATAAGATATTTAAGTATGAATGTATTGATAAGAAGTGAAATTTTATAGAAAAACGAATCGGAAATCGGATTTGTTCCGATTCCGTCGGGTTTCTTAGTTTCGTATTTTAGAGAAATAGAAAGAGAGATAGAATGGGACTTATGGGTTCGATTAAGTAAAGGAGTGAGGGGGGACTAAAGGGGTTGCCGAGGCGTTGTTTCATCGCCGGTTGTTCCTAAAAACGTCGCCGGAATTTCCGCCGGAATTTCGCCGGAGATTCGCTGCGAACTTGTTTTCAAAGTACACAACTCTTGGAAAATTTTGAGAGAGCGAGCCTAGAATTTTGGGATGAGAGGGTAGAGAGGAGGGGGTGTATTTATAGGGTAAGCTAAGGGTAGAGTAGGTGAAGGGTTTTTAAATAAAAAAATATATAAAAATGTATAAAATCATTAAAAATTGGAGTAAATAGGGTATATGAAAGGTTTTAATGTAAAAATGTATTAAAAATCATTAAAATGGAGTAAATGGGGATTTCAAAGGTCTCTGAAACCAATCTAGGAATTTGAAGTGTACAGGGGGGTTTAGAAGATGAAGAGACACAATATTGAAGAAGGGAACTCGACCGTCCAGACGAGTCCGGCCAGCGGCGCCGGCCCGAGTCGGCCGGTCCGCCGACTGACTCGGCCGAGTCGGGCCGAGTCAGGGCATGGGGATGTGGGGGGTCATCTAGTGTAGCTTCTGGTATATTTAGTTTTTAAAGTGTAGTGGAAAAATCTGGAGTTATCTTATGTGGACTGTTGGCCTTCCATAAAATTTAAAACAAAATAAATATTAAAAATAATGTGGGGCATGGGATTTGAACTCTGGTGGCTTGGTTCAGCAGTGCAAGATATTACCAATGAGCTATAAGCTCTTTCTTGTAATTAAATTGCTAATCAATTACTTAAGTCTTGTGTTCAGACAATAAATACCCCTTTTAGGATTTTGAAAAAAAAACAAATTTAAAAATTCGTATAGGAAAAAGTGTATAAGAAAATTAAGGTTGTTATATTCTACCCTCCTTATAAAAATTTCGTCCTCGAAATTTGTAAAAGGAAAGTGTAACAAATCCAAGGAAAGTTTGGTGTTGGTGTACTGACAGTATGTGAAAAATAACAAGGTGGTGCAAGGGTTTTAAAAATGTGAAGAATGTGTGAAGGAATGAAAAAATACGAAGGTTTTGGTAAAATTGTAAAAGAGGTGAGAGAATTTTGGGTTAGAACAGATTCAAGATATATGATTCAAGGAATATGAAAGATAAGATTTAAGAAACATGATTGTAAAGAATGTTTTAGTTACTGGTTCTTGTGTTATATTGCTTAGGTTGTTCACGCAGAACAGAACTGCATGATAGGGTTTCATACAGCTCTGACCTGCATGGGCCACCAACAAAACCTGTCACGCCCCGCTTCCCAGTGTACGGCAAAAGGGACGCGACGAGGTCCGCTACGTATATACTCAGAAGTACATACGCTAAGCGTATCTAAACAATATAAAATAAATACACAAGAGACAAGATATAAAAAGAACAGCAACTTTTATTTATTTACATTCTTTGTACAGTGCATGAAAAGAAATACAACTGAAATAAAAAGATGCTTAAACAGTGACATAACATGAAATGAAAAGTACAGAAAGGAAAAGTGTACAATGAAACTAAAGTGCAGGGTCTTCAGCAAACTGCTCCAAATCTTCTTGTGATGGCTCGATCTCTGCCGGGTCTAAATCACCTGACGACATTCAAAGAAGAAAGAAATAGAATGTCGTCAGCGAACAGGTCGCTCGGTAAGTCCCAAAGGTGAGAGGAAAGTAGAATAGACAGAATAATAAGATGTCTTTTAAAATTGTATACTATTGTTGTAATGTTGTGTTAACGCTGTTGTTTGTAGCTTGGTACAGAAATTTGCCAGTGTATACGAGGGGAGTCTCTATATGCCAGAGACTAGAGGCACGTATAGTACAAGGAACCGTTTATGCCACGGTACAACAACTGGATTCATGTTAGGTGTATTAAGTCTGACCACCTTGGGTTACCTTTAACACCTTCCGTACCAATCTACCCCTTAAACCCCGCGATATCTTGTTTGTAGTGTTATCTTGTAAAATGTATTGGTTGTATGATTGATTGAATGACTGACCGAAACCATGATATCAGGAAACGGTTATAACCGTATAGTCATGTAAATGGAATACTGAGAATCATGAAAAAGGAATATATATCCATGGTTCGGTTCGGTCAAGTTGTATAAATTGATAATTGTATTCATGGATTCATGTGTTCATATTGAATTGGAAACTTGTAGATTATAGATTGACTTGAATCATATTCAAGTCAAATTAATCAGACTCAAACCCGAGTCAGACAATCAGAAATGTGAATCGAAGTCTTATAATTGCTATGGTCCTTAGGGTAATTTATAAAACTTGAGGGGGTTTTATATAAAAATACTTTTAAATACTTTTCAAAATTCGCCTCAAGTATTTATTGTTCTTCTTTAGAGTTGTAATGAGGTGGATTTTATGTTGTGACATTTCTAGTGAAAATATGCTAGTTTTATAAATAAGGGTATTTATCTGTAATATTGATTATTTGAAGTTCATGGTATTTTTAATGTAAAATTTATTATTGTGATTTTTTAGGAAAAGGTGAAAAATTTATATTATAATAAAATAGGCATTTAAATGATAAATATATATATGTTTATACAAAAATAATTTTTAATAAATATTTTATATTCCAAAAAATCTCATTTTCTTAAGATGTCGTATTTTAAATCTTTCGAGACCGAATGCTCCTTGCGGAGGTCTGAATCTCGCACTGCTAGCCTGAGGGTGCGCGATAAACCGCATAATCCCGAACGGGTTCCCCAAAAATGGGTTGTAGCGGCGCTTTGCAAAGATTGTAAAATACTAATCCTTTAGAAAACGGTTTTATAAAGTAAAAGGTATTTATTTGCAAAGTGTAATTTTCCGTATTTTAAATTCTAGGGTTTCCTAAGCCAACTAGCCTATTTCTAAATGGTCAAAACGACAAGTCGTTAGAAGTCTCAAATCGCCTCTTCACCGCCAATTGTGGCCAGGTAAGTACAAATGAGGAAAGGAGGGATCCGCTCACGACTCGTGAGACAGGCATTTTAAAGTTACCTTTGCTCACTTGCCTAGCCTAGACACTACAAAGTCAGGTTTAGATAAACGATCGATGTCCACAACTTATCATGTTTTCCTAATAAGAGGTATTTATTTAAAAGTGTATCAAAGCTAAAACTTTTAGAATTGATTTTATTAAGAATATGGTATTTAAATGAAAATATTGTTTTATCGTATTCTAAATTTTTTTTGATGATGTCGTTTAGGGTTGTATTTGCGTGTGTGTGGAGGTAGGTCATTATCTCGTGCTCTAATTTAAATTTATAGCAAGATTAAGGGGTTAAATGTGAAATCGAAACATGATGGTATTAAAGTGAAAAATACGATAAATTGGAAAGCTTATCATTTCATGTGAGAAAACTTGTTCAAATTGATTGTTAAGTGTTTAATAGTCAACAATAAGATATTTAAGCATGAATGTATTGATGAGAAGTGAAATTTTATAGAAAACCGAATCGGAAATCGTATTTGTTCCGATTCCGTCGGGTTTCGTAATTTCGTATTTTAGAGAAATAGAAAGAGAGAGAGAATGGGACTTAAGGGTTCGATTAAGTAAAGGAGTGAGGGGGGACTAAATGGGTTGTCGAGGCGTTGCTTCGTCGCCGGTTGTTCCTAGAAACGTCGCCGGAATTTCCGCCGGAATTTCACCGGAGCTTCGCCGCGAACTTGTTTTCAAAGTACACAACTCTTGGAAAATTTTGAGAGAGTGAGTCTAGGATTTTGGGATGAGAGGGTAGAGGGGAGGGGGTGTATTTATAGGGTAGGCTAAGGGTAGGGTAGGTGAAGGGTTTTTAAATAAAATAAAATATAAAAATGTATAAACTCATTAAAAATTGGAGTAAATAGGGTATATGAAAGGTTTTAATGTAAAAATGTATTAAAAAATCATTAAAATGGAGTAAATGGGGATTTCAAAGGTCTCTGAAACCGATCTAGGAATTTGAAGTGTACATGGGGGTTTAGAAGATGAAGAGACACAATATTGAAGAAGGGAACTCGGCCGTCTAGACGAGTCCGGCCGGTGGCGCTGGCCCGAGTCGGGCCGAGTCAGGGCATGGGGAGGTGGGGGGGTCGTCTAGTGTAGCCTCTGGTATATTTAGTTTTTAAAGTGTAGTGGGAAAATATGGAGTTATCTTGTATGGACTGTTGGGCTTCCATAAAATTTAAAACAAAATAAATATTAAAAATAATGTGGGGCATGGGATTTGAACTCTTGTGGCTTGGTTCAGCAGTGCAAGATATTACCAATGAGCTACAAACTCTTTCTTGTAATTAAATTGCTAATCAATTACTTAAGTCTTGTGCTCAGGCAATAAATACCCCTTTAAGGATTTTGAAAAAAAAAACAAATTTAAAAATTTGTATAGGAAAAGGTGTATAAGAAAATTAGGGTTGTTACACACTGAGATAAGAAAAACAGTTTTCTCATTAGATGTATTCTGTTTTCATGCATTCATACATTATATATATGATATGCTGCTACCTGAGGTACTGAGACGAGCACTTGGTATTACATTTATGTATAGATATTTACCCTTACCATTAGTATATGCTTCAGGCTATATTATTTGAGGATATTACTATCGTATGACCTGGGATTGAGTCATACATGATATTTCTGCTCGGTGATATTTTCTACTCACGAGTTGGCAACTCACCCCCGTTGTGCCACAGTTTCTTGCGGGTTTTGCCGTACAAGTTTCCTTGCGGCTTTACCGGCACACTGCTTCCTTCCGGGTGATTGCTTTGGTAGGTGGGTTCACTTGCATCGTGACCACCATTGTACCTTTTATTATATTTCTGTTGTATCTAGTAAACTCCATCAACCAGACTGTATTATTTGATAACTTTAGAAGACCAGATGTATATTCTTTTGACCTTAGAATCGTGCGTTGTATTATTATAGTTTTCCTTTGGTTTTATTCTGAGTTTTGATTCTCGCCTTTCGGCGTTGTATATTATATTGCTTGCGTGGTTGCGACCGCCAATTGGCGAAGAGCTAGCTCCCGCTTGGGGATGCCTTTATTCATTTTGTATATTATTCATGTTTGTATCCATTTAGGGTCAGTATTTATAAAGGAAACTCTGCCGAAATTTTCGGAAAAGATTTGACGTTTTAAAAATGCTTACTACGACTTTCAAAGTGAATTATATGCAAACTTTTGAATAGGTTTTCCTTCATCTTCTTCCTTTAAATAGTTTAGATTTCTGCGTTTTTGGCTTACTTGAATTAGATGGAATCGTATAGACTTCATATGAGTTAAGTGTCAGTCACGTGCCATTTCGGGTCGTGACACAGCCAAAATCCGCTCCCTGCGGTACCCTATCGTATATGATAGCGGTGACATCTTAGTGAGGCCGGTTGCGGTTGAATTGACCGGAGGTTATGACTAAGAGCCAAGAACGGACGGACATGGACCAAAAGGAAGGAACTAAGCATTGGAAAGCCTACCTTATACTCACAAATTTCCTTTCTAGTCGTGCTAATCCCCGTTGTTGCCGATTACCGTAATATCGATATTAAGAGTGGCAAATGAAAAAAATGAGCGAACTCCTAACTCAAACTAACCTAATCCTAACCCTAACAAACTCTTTTATTATACATATTTCAGCACATAGTTAACCTTAAACAAACCTGGACAATTTGGACTTAACTCGTTAAAAGACTAAGAAAAAAATTCCCATCTCTCCGTGGGCCGACCCGTACTCAACCGGCTAGCTACCGAGCGAAACCGTTTTGATTGCGGTAATTAAAACTATCACACTAAAAGTCTACCAATCAGATATCTATCCCACGTCGCCGCTACCGCTACGAACTAGAATCAAAGCATAATAAATTGTTCTATAAATTTTGGATATGATCGATTTATAAAAAATTCAGGATCCAATTCTAGAGCCAGTTATTAATTTAACAAACCAGGATCCAATTCTAGAACCAGTCACTTTTAGGTTCATGTTAATAGTTTCAGGCCTGATTTTAAAACTTCGACCCAAATTATAAAAGGCCCAAAACCAATAACCAATAACGGAAATACTAATAAAACCATAAAGGGCTTTTTCAATATACCCCCTAAACTCATATCTAATTTGATAAATCCCTCAACATCTCTTTCCCATTCCCCAAACCTCAAAAAAACTTTTAGATTTTCAAATTCACTCTTGACCCGTTAAATTGTTGTTAAGTCACATAGCATTTCTCAATTTACATAATGACCCTTCCTTCACAAATAACCTAATCTACTGATCTACTCAAAGGCTAATTCATTCTCCCACCACTTGATCCACTCCTCTCTTCAAAGCAATGTTCAATAGAAAAAAAACTTGGTGCTATTTTATTAGTGATGCATGGAGAATTATAGCATATCATCAAAGTATGTGGCCGCTATAAATAAAATCAATCTCGTTTTTCCTTTTTTTTTTTCAGGTTTCTTCTCAAACGCAAATTTTTGTAAAGGCATTGTTACAGGCGGACTGATACCGATTTTTTGTAAAATATTTTGATTTAGTTAGAAGAGAAGATAAGATATAAGAACATAAGAGAAATTGATCATTAACAAGAAAGGGAGATAAAAGACATTTAGTAGGCATTTCTAATGGAGAAAAAAATATGGGCCTGAGTAGGAAAAAGAAACAAGCGTACGTCCGTATCTGTAAAATAGGTTTAGGCGACAAACAGTTTTTTGGGAAATCCAAAAACTATTTTGCTAAGGGAAGTTTCGAAGAAATATGGGGCATATCAGATTTGCTAAAATATTATGAGGGCATATGGAAAATTCCAAATATAAAACAAAAAGCTAAGTATAAACACAAGGAATACTATTACAAAACACAAATAAAATACTTTTCTCCTTTTTAAGCCCTCTCTCTCTCTCTTTCAGATCCGACCAGTATCTCTACATGTCTCTCCTCTTTTTTCCTTCCCTTTTTGTCATCAGATCTCGATTCGATTAGGGTTTCGATTTGGATCAGATCTCTCTCTACACCGCTGACGAATCGAGATCAGCGACAATGAACCCGTTCAGTTCGGGGACTCGATTGAGGTAAGCCCTCTCTCTTCGCAGCTCTCAAATCTCAATCGAGTTTGAAAATTCCCATTAAATTGTCATTCCCATGCCCTAATTTTGAACCGATTTCCCCTCATTTGGATTTCCCTAGCTCGAAATTTTAGTAATTTGATCGAATCGTGGTCATTTTTGTTCTCTTTTTAGATTTGGTCCAATGAATTATGGGCACTACATTAGGATCAAATCAATTATAATGAATGACAATTTCATCAAATCACCATTTACGTGGCCTAATTTTCGATTGATTTTCATCATTTAGAATCCCTGTAGCTTGAAAACTTAGTGGTTTGATAGGATTATATCCATTTTTGTTCTCGGGACAATTGTAAGAAAAAACTGTATGAATATTGTACAAGAAGCTCTCTGGAATTTGATAGGATCATTTCAGCTAGAATGAGTAAATCAGTTCTTTGTCCCTTTGAAGCTAGCATGAAAGCGGAGGAGCAAGGAACTGAATTCGTTGTAGGTAGATTGAAGTATAACCATTTTTGTGCAAACAATTAACTGAATCCTGTACAAGAACTCTGTGGTAATTGGATTTTTGTAACATTTGGATGCCAAATTCTTCATCCTCAAGAGTTAAAGAGAGAAGAATATTGCTATTGATGAATGCTAAACTGTTTTTACATCTAAAGTAGATGGTATTTTAGATCTTGTATATATACTCGATGAAGTGCGGTGATATTTGCCACTATTGCTAACTTGAAGACTAAGCACCCTCCCTACAATCTTTCACAAAGTGATAGATCAACCACATTGATATGGTACAATGCATGATTGTAATGTGTATTATATGTAAGTATGATCTATAAGTCCCGGTTGCTTACATTTTTTTTGTGAAGACAACATCTACGAAATAGTTTGACATGGTCTAACTCAAGGTAACAAATTCAACCACATTTAGATTCAATATCCTATATTAGTAGCCTGTCAGCTAATTCTTGATGAAAATGGAAACAATTATTAGAATTATACTCTTATTATTGAAATCCATATTGCCAACTAGTTATATCTACTGCGTAAAGAATTAAATAACAATTAGAATTATATGCTTATTATTGAAATTTATACTGCAATCTAGTTAGATCTACTAAATAAAGAATTAAATAACATGATATATCATTCTGATAAAGGTCATTCTAAACATGTCAGTTTCTCTCGTCGCAACCTAAAGTGGTGCTTGTTGAAATATGAAGCTTGTAAATTATTGTTGTACAAGTCAAAAACACTTTTTGTAGAAATCCTATTTTCCATTTAATAACACGAGAATGAAATGCAAAAGAAAAATGAATTTAGTTATTGAGTTTGATTACCCTATAACCCACTCAATTTTTCTATATATTTGAAAAACTCGCAAAACCTAAAATCTTTCCTTGGATCACATGTATTTTTTATATATTTTATGAGTATGGTTCATGGGATTGACATATGGCAAGCCAACATAAATGTATTGCGGCCTAAAATTTTTAAAGAGAGAAAGAAAAGAGTTATTCAAGTTGAATTTTTTTAGAGAAGCGACTATAGTTTGAATTCCAGACCCCAGTGAGTGTTATTCATATCATCAGAGATTGAAAAATATTTAGTACCCTGTACTTAGAAGCAAGACATAAGAAAAAGGTGTTGGGATAGAATAAGAACATCGATTGATCTAGACTTAGCAATAGGAAAAAGAGCTATCAATAGTAAATCAATACACTCCATTCTTACCATAGTAAATCAACGGAGGAGTAGATAGAAAAAAATCCTCCACTTGAGAGAGGAGGTTGGGAAAAATGTTAGAAGTTGGTTAATAAAAAAGTAGTCATAGAAGAATTTAGAATTATATCATGGAAACCATGAACAAGCTTAGCACCAATATTTTGAAAAGTAGAAATGTCAGTGTAACAAGGCAACGCATCGAAGAATTTACCAGGGAAGTTATTTTGACAAGTGAAATTCAAAAAATAAAAATTAAAAAGGAATATGCGAAGCAAAGCATAAAAATAGAAATTGACCTTCTAATAAAGCAATTAAGAAATTAACTATTAAATCTTAAAGGCAAGATTTAATAGAAGGCAATATCGAGGTTTCTTTGAGGTGACTAAAGCTTTCCAAAACTGCTATAGCTAAAGTAGGGCCTTGTTGGGAATTTCGCAAGTTGCAACAATATTTATGATGTCGGAGTGGGAAACATTTAAATCTGTCCAATCACAAGGTCAAAAGTGAGGAGAAAGCCATGTCGACGACTCGACCATGGTTTTTTTTAAGCGGGACAAATTTTGAATGCTGGGTATGAGCCGGCGACCCTTTTTTAAATATGAGGCCTCACCTCAAAACACACATACCCCGTATATTTCACCGATCCAAATCGGCTATCTTGATCTACGTATCATGAAATCCCTATATACAAAAAAATCTCCGGATTTAAAGACTTTTAACGCGGTCATCTAGAAGATAGAAAAATCAACGGCTTATCGGTATAGGAAAAGTGCGGTCGTTTGATAAATGCGTTCTTTAAATCCCGAGATTTTTTGTACATAAGGTTTTCATCATACGTAGATCAGAATGGCCGGTTTGGATTGGTGAAATACACAGGGCATGTGTGTTTTGGGGCGATGGCTCATTTTTAAAGAAGGGCCGTCGGCTCATGCCGCTTTTCCTATATATATATATATATATATATATATATAGAGAGAGAGAGAGAGAGAGAGAGAGAGAGAGAGAGAGATTGCATTTTGTTGTTTACTCAATTTGGCTTAGCATGTTGCTACACTACTTCATACGTTGTGGTTATGCTGCACGCACTAAGCTGCAAAATAGCTGATGAGTAGTATTGTTGTCAACTTATTATTTCACACCCTTTTCAATAGATGCTGAACATAGTTAATATGCTATTTATGGCCCCTTATAGATGTTATTGCCTGATTAATTTCCTAATAGTGGGTTCTGTGAGCCTACCTAACATTAACTGATGCTGTAGTAACTAGTTTGCATCAATCGGTTTGATACAAATTAACGGTACTGGTCTTACAAACCATTTAATACTGAAATTTCATAGTAAGATAAAAGCTTTTTCTTCATTATCCGTTTTCTTGTGTCCTGATATTCTTTTTCTTCCACGCAAGGCTTATAGCATATATGAGTACGTTTTGGAAAAGTTATCATTTATCTGGATCCCCATGAACAAGTGTTCTGGATTTCTTCATCATAATTTTTTCCTTTTCCATATGGCACATTCAAGGTTTCTAACTTTTACATTGCAGGGACATGATTCGTGCTATACGTGCGTGCAAAACTGCTGCAGAAGAACGTGCTGTCGTCAGAAAAGAGTGTGCGGCTATACGTGCTGCTGTCAGTGAAAATGATAATGATTACAGGCATCGTAACCTTGCAAAACTCATGTTCATTCACATGCTCGGTTACCCAACTCATTTTGGTCAGATGGAATGCCTCAAATTAATAGCTTCTGCGGGGTTTCCAGAGAAACGGATAGGATATCTTGGACTAATGCTGCTTCTTGACGAAAGACAGGAAGTGCTTATGCTGGTTACAAATTCACTGAAACAGTATCCTATAAATTTTATATTGCTATGTATACCACTGCTTAAAGTTTATAACTACTTTCATTTTCTCTCTCTTATGATATTAACAATATTATTGCATTATTTGGTCTGTACCCTTGACAGTAACTTAGAGATCTCAATCATTCCAACCAATATATTGTTGGACTTGCTCTATGTGCGTTAGGCAATATTTGTTCAGCAGAAATGGCACGGGATCTTGCTCCAGAAGTTGAAAGGTTATTGCTTAGTAGAGATCCGAACACTAAGAAAAAAGTACTTTCTTCCTCTTGTAAAAGTGCTCTCTAGGGAATTATTTCTTTAACTTTAACTAGGAATATATCAAGCGCTGAGTTTCTGTAAACAAAAATGTCTGCAAACCAAAATGTGTTTTAAGATTTTGTTTGAATTTAGTGTTTTTTCTCCTGTGCTTAACAAACAAAATTGTGTTATTAACTAGTTGGTCTTGTCAACTTGTCTGATGTGTCGATGGATGCTACTGTAAATGCTATAAGATATATGGAGTTGACATCCTCCATTTCCAAATGATATTGTGCACGTACTGCTTTATGTGTAAAAAGTATTACCGCGTCAAGATTCAAAATTAAGGTTACCATAGCCAAAAGTAATTTGATCCTGTGAAAATGGGTTTCTATTCCAACCATGCTCACATGATTTAGAGATAATATCTACTTATCGATCAACCTGTACTCGAAACATAAATAACTTCTGTAGTTTGTGCACGATTGACTTATGGAGTCCCATGGTAACTGGACAATTATTTAAGAAACTATGAGCGTAAGTATGTGAACCAAAGCCAGAAGGTTTATTTTGGAAGAAACTGATTTAAGAAATTAAGAGGGACCCACATATACTACTAAAGAAAGTAAAAAACAAGAAATCCTTAATCTTGTCAGAGCCTCACTCTACATGATAACTGTCTCAGAAAGCCCACTTTTGGGACATCTAAAATGCTAAAGAGACAGAAATCATACATTTGAAGACCAAGTTTACATTTACGTTATGTTGTAACATTTCAAATCATTGGATGTTATTATGTCTAAAAACATTAAAAACACTTCAAATTGAACTCGATTGAATTTAGGTGGACAGTGGACCCAAAGTATATCAGTTCCTGTAGAAAACAAGTCTAACTAAAACGATCAAAAATGTAATTCTAATTTGATTACATTAAGAACCGCGGGAACCATTTATAAGTTGACTGTTTGATTGGGATGGTGGAGCTTTTATCTACTTATTGTTGATTGTATGCTTAAAATGTGTGCCTCTGCAATCTCTGGTTTATTTCTAGTTAAGAACAAACTGGAGTTACATCTTGCCTATACATGGTCTTTTTTTAATGGTGAGAAATAATGTAGTGAACTTATCATGAACTTGATTTTTTTTCGTGAAGGAACTTATCACGAACTTGATGATTAGCTCCCATTCTAAACATGCCAATTAACATAGACAGCATGTTCTCTTGAACAATTCCTAGGCAATTCAACTCAAATAAGTGTATCTTTAACCCGTATAGGGTTATCGATCTTTAGAGCTCTTGTTTATACCTAAGTCACTTCTCAGTCTAAGGATGCTGAGAATGTCACTATACTTTATGATGCATAGCTGCATTACCCATCAAGACAGAGAGATTTATATTTGAAGCAAGAGTAGTTTAATAGAGTATAGGAAGTTGGTCTACATATACTGATGCTTTGGGCTATGAATTTCTACCAAATATTTTTTTTGCCGGAATGCTGTCTATTATTCCTAAGATGTTAATTAAGCTTCTTCTTTCTATTGTCTTATTTACTATCATTTTCAGTGTTTAAAGCTGGTTTTTTTTATATTGTTTTTAGGCTGCATTATGTTCTATAAGGATTATAAGAAAAGTTTCAGACTTGGCAGAAAATTTTACGAGTCCTGCTGCTGGGTTACTTAAAGAAAAACATCACGGAGTTCTTATATCTGGAGTCCAGCTCTGTACAGATTTATGCAGAGTCAGCCCAGAGGCTCTAGAATATTTAAGGAAGGTACTGTGCATATCATGGTCTATTTAACTACTCTTTCTGTTTGCAAATAAATGATGCTTCCTGTACTTGAAGAGTTACATGAATGTTTTCTTGACATCTTGAATAGTGTATGCTATTAGATTTACATCACTAACTTTAAATAATAAATATCAAGCACAGTTATTTTATTCTTATACAGTGACTTCCATCAGCAAATATTTGAAGTTTTTCCATTAAATAATAATCAATCTTCCATTATAAAATGCTAGTGGAGTGGCCAAACATTATGTAGCTAGTGAAATTGAATAATGCTCATATGTGTCAACTAAATGGTTAATTCTACTTAAATAACATGAACTTACAATGTTTCACATAAATACCTTAAACTTTATAAACTGATAATAAGTACCACATGCTCAAGTTGTTTCATTATAATGCCATACATTGTTGATGGAAAGATCCCTTTTACCTTTATACCCCTTTTCATTGTTTTGCAACAATAACAAATCCCACCTAACTTATATACAGTATTCAGCTAAATACCTTAAACTAAGCTTTTCATCTTCTTGGTCAGCCAACGTGGAGGCACTTATCAATTATGGCAATGACACTTGCTTATGCGATTATGGAGACCTTTGTTGCTAATTAGCTGCTATTCTTTGTGCCCTTATGCGCTATTTCCAACTTATTTTTAGGTTCTGGATGGAGCTTAAGAGAGGAGGAAGAAGACCATAAATATCCAAGTTTCCAAATTCTTTTAGGTCGTTACTTCCAACTTCTTTTAGGTCCTTAATTGAAGATCATGGGCGCACATACTATATCATCAATATTAGACCTACCTAAAATTTTTTGTTAGAGATTAAAATCTGACCATATTCAAACAAATTAATAGCTATGAGACGGTGACAAATGCAGCTTTTAACACATGTTAGCGAGCTGTTAAGGTGATGCACTTTAGATACCGAACAATTCTTTGTCTGTGATGTGGTCTATGGCTATTCAAACGTGCTTGATAGAATCTTTCACATTACCAGAGGTGGCATTAGCACGGGAATCAACCTAAGCAATGACAACTTTTAAATTTTCTCATAGAAAATAAGAACTAAGACCGAAGTAAGACAACGTCCTTCAAGAAAGATTAAAATTCAAGGTATCATTCCATTCAAATTGTCTAAACACTTGATTCAAAAAAGGGAAAACCAGGACACCCAAGTCTTCAACCTCCCTTGGTTCAGCCAACTGCTGTGAACCTCACACAGCGCCTGCTAGCTCTTTTCTTCTGTCTCTTGTGCTTGCAAATAAAGATTTCACAGGCTCTTCCCTTGCAACAAAAAGAAATAAACTTAAGAACGAAGTTGGACTTGATTGAAATCTGAAGCAACTCTATGGGAGAACAAAAAGAAAGGAATAACACAAGGAAGCTATGGAAGAAGATCATAGACATATTTGGGAAATAATTAGCATGTTACAGCAATAAGTCTCTTAAACTAAAAGAGACAAAGGATGCAATGATGGATATGAGAAACGTGGTACAAGTCCATAGATTAATTTGCAATCATATTTATCGGAAAAAAATTAAGCTCATTGCAATATATTGAAATTTAGACGTTCTAAAATGGTGCTTCAGAATTATTTGTTAGAGGCATTTAGCTTCTTTTCTTTTTGGGTATTTTCTGAAGAATAGTCGAGGGCAGAAGTCAGAACCCTAAACCATTTCTTTGTCAGCCGGTGAATTATCTCCCTTCTCTTCTTTTACGTTATGCGGCTTCATTAGAGAATTGAATGTATAATGAAATGAACTTTTGATATTAATTGCTCTTTCATCTGATTTTCCATATTGGCTTTATGACTGTATACATAATGTGAAAGTATACTTTCTTATTTATAGTGTTATTTTTTTATTGTAATTTATTACAAGGAATAATTTTTCACCATGATTATAGAACTGCACAGAGGGTCTGGTTCGCATACTGAAGAATGTATCAAATAGTCCATATGCACCTGAATATGACATTTCTGGGATTACAGACCCTTTTTTACATATTCGAGTCCTTAAGTTGATGAGGATGTTGGGACAAGGTGATGCCGACTCTAGTGAATATATGAACGATATTCTTGCCCAGGTCAGGTTCTTTATATGCTTGTCCTTTTGCATTTTGGAAGCTACCATTTTTTCTATTTCATTTTGCATTTTTGAACCAACCATATTTTTACTATTTGCTTCAAAAGTACTGGCTAAAAAAATGACCCCTCGATCTTCTCTTCAAATTCAAAGTTAAAGTAATGTCATTATTGTTGTTTTGTAAGGTTCCTGATATATTTTCTTTAGTCAATATACAACTTCACAATGAATGAATTTCATTTTATTTTGATTTCGTTCAATGGCTGATTGTTCACTGCTATCCATGAAGATACAGAAAACCTGACCCTCATGTAAATGCTTTCTGTTCTTTGCGTAATAAAAAGTTTGCTAGTCGAAATTTTGGAAAGACATACTACTGACCATTCATAGTGGAAAACCTGAATTAATATGTTCAAATACCAAAACTACATTGCATGACACTTGAATGTTTTAAAAGTCTATGCTTCTTCTAGAATACTTGTATGGAGAATTTGTTTTCCATTCTCTTTTGGTTCTCAGTAATATCAAGCCAGTAAAGTGTTAAATTAATTGAGTGCTATCGAGGAAATTGGGGATTCGTGAGTCACTTTGACTAGCATTCAATAAATTATAACTGTATTTCAGAAGATTTTAGAACGAACTGTAGTAAAACTATGTGCACACCATACTTTTGAGTGGCCTGTAAGTTGATGGTGATCAGGTGAAGGATGTGTTCTAAAATAAGATGCATTAGGACATCAAATTTTAAGCACATGCATATGCATTTTTTTGGATGTGACCCCTTGGACCGGTGACCCCACACTTTGGAGAGGAAAGTTTTACCGCATGAGCTATACTCCTTTGCTAAGCACATGCATATGTAGATATATAAATTAAGATAATTAATGCATGGGCTCCTGAAAGGAATAAGTTGTCCGGTACACTAGTCACAGTTTTGTAATTGTAATAGTCACCGCTTTCTCAATAATGTATTATAGAAAATTAGAAGCTGATCATTAGTTCATGCAATAGATTAGAGTACTTGATGTATTTTGGTATTTGTGATAGGAACTGTAAAAACCACATACTCACCGATTCTAAACTTCAAGAGTAGAAATGCATTATTCTCTTCTATTCTTATCCATAGTGTAAATGCTGTATTAAGGTAAATCAACGAAATTTTATTATTTTGCTTATGATTCCAACAACGTACATATTTTTATCTTAATATATTGGCTGCATCATCATGTAAGCTAATTGCTTCTAACTGTTTCTATTCTCTCACACTGTTTCCATATCATATTGTCTTCAACTCTCCATATTATTCTTATGAAACATTTGCTACTCGGTAAGTCTTGTTTCTCTTCATGACAGCCATTGATAGATTACAATTTGAGCTATGTTATTTGATTTAGTTAAATTGAAACGTTATGTTTTTGTAGTTTGTTTTGATATGCTTTTTACATACTCAGGAGTTTTGTATAAATTTACTATCAGGTTTCTACAAAGACCGAGTCAAACAAAATTGCTGGGAATGCTATTCTTTATGAATGTGTTGAAACAATAATGGGTATTGAAGCAACCAGTGGACTGAGAGTGCTCGCAATCAATATTTTGGGTAGATTTTTGTCAAATCGGGACAACAATATCAGGTTGTTCTTTCTATTTCATTTAATAAAAGATTATGTATATCAGCATGCCCAGTGTTTGGAGATGAAAGTTTTAGTCAGGTTACTTGTGGCCATATTAACAGTTGTCCTACAGCAACATGCTGTATGCACTTTTAGTTGGCAGGCTTACATTTCAAGTTGCAGTGCTTAACTTTTCTTACTGTGTCCAGACCTTATATGCTCTAGTATCATTGAAATGCCCAGGCATTGTACAAAGGGGTGCATTTGGTTTGGATACGGAGTGGATATGAGCATTACGTTGTCGTGAATAGGAAAACAGTTCAAAATAAAATTCATATTTGTATTTGATATAATTGAATACGATTATGAAACAGACATGAGAGTAACAGATAATCGGATATGGATATGAATTGGAGTATAAAATAGATACAATATAAAGAAAATGTGAATGCAGAGGGGAAAAAGTGCATAAATCTGATGCACAGCCAAAGAGAATAAGAATACTAGTTATATGAGTACTAAATATCTTTAATAAGGACAATCATGCATGCAAGCAAAGTAGTATGAATAAGTAATATGTTAACAACTATATTCCATAGGTTAGCATATTAAACATATCTTTTAAAAAACATGATAAAATGATATGTATGAATGTTTTTCTATTGCGTAAATTTTAGGGCATATAATATGTGCAGACTAATATATACTTTTCAGAAAAAAAACATATTAACTAGAAATTATATTTAACTGCAACTGTGTCTGAAGATCCGTATTATGTATTAGTATTGAGATATCTGGAGTATCAGTATCTGAATTATTTGAATAAAACCGTATCTATATTAGAGAATCTATTCCAACCGGATATATTATCGCCTAAGTCAAACAAGATTCTGGTGCATGTATTATTGTATATCTGCATATGATTGCCTCACTGGTTTCTGTTTTATGATTCTCAGTTTCAATGCTGTATTCTTAACCATGCTATTTTTAGATTTTTGCACTTTGATACTTTCATTGTCTTGTTCACACATGTTTCAATACTCATACCCTATAATCTGGTGATCGCTGTAATTTTGTTGCCTTCGAAAATTGTATATTTACATTCTTCATTGCCCGTACATAATGTATATGAGATTGTATTCCAAATAGAGTTTTTGTTTTCATGTTAATTGCTTATCTGTTCGTATTGAGTTTAAGGCGGCTGTCCTCTCATTACTCTTTCAGATATGTTGCACTCAACATGCTAATGAAGGCTGTTGCAGTTGATTCTCAAGCAGTGCAGCGGCACAGAGCAACTATTTTAGAGTGTGTCAAGGTACTTGCCTCTATAATCATCTTTTATTCATAATTATCTGTCCTTGTTTCCATTATGATGAAATAGTCACAATAATGAAGACATGATATTGAGATCCGGGAGATAGAGAATAATTTTGTTGGTGTTAGAATAGAGTCTTCTAGAATAGTCGGTTATATGTAATCAGTAGAAAGGAGGGGATGTAGTTGTAAATTGGCATTGCCTATATAAAGAGGGGGATAGGACTCATCCTATTCGTCCATTTCATTCACCAAAATATCTTCTCTCTTATTCCTTTTCTCTCTCCTAATAAATCAAATGCTGTGTGGTTGTGCCTAGTGAAATAGAAAAAATAAAATAGGAATGGTTCACTTATATGGTTTGATTCATTTCCTAAGAGCTAACCAAAAACTTATCTTGTTGTGGTCTGTTCTGTGGGCCATGTTAAGCTTATAAACCGGTCAAATCACATTATATTCTACCCTTGTAGTTATAGCTGGTTATCTGAATTAGGCAGGGGCAGGCATGTATTGCTTCTTGTTTAGAAGAATCCACTCTATGAGGTAGGTAAAAGTTTGATGCTGAAGATTGCTTATCTTTCAGCTTTTCCAGTTCAATCTACCTACCGCATGGGTTGTTTGTAAAATGCTTTCTGCAGTATATAGTGATGAAGATGGTATTAACCGTGGAGCATTAATTATTGCTCATTCACCAATAATCATGTCATTGTTGTTCTCTGACTGTTGCATTATTCATATTAACTATCATCTTTAAAAACTTTTTCTTGCATCATTGTGGCAGTTTTATGAAAATAATTGTGAACCATCATCGCACATACAATATATACAACATCAGCTCATGCTTGATAGTGTTTTTTGTTTGAATTATATATCCAGCAGATTGGATAGAGTTTGGTTTATTCACGCTTGCCCTTCTTTCTCATATATTTTGCTTGAGCACTTGGTTTTTTTCCTTATATATCCACAGCCTTTATTATTTTATATCTGAAGTTCTTGGAAATGGCTTATTGGTTGTACTTATTGTTATTATTGTTATTGGTAATTTTTTTTTAATTTTTGAATTAAACACTATAGCTCAACATCATTCCGCTATAATTGATAAATAAAACTTATAATATTCAAATTGCAGGATTCTGATGCATCAATACAGAAAAGAGCTCTGGAACTTGTTTTTCTTTTAATTAATGACACCAATGTGAAGCAATTGACAAAAGAACTTATTGACTATCTGGAAGTTAGCGATCAAGAATTCAAAGCAGAACTTAGTGCAAAAATCTGTTCAATTGTTGAAAAGTAAGTTGAAATTTACCTGCTTTTCTTATTGGATCTCATTTACCGGATGAGTACATGCAGTGCTCTACTTATTTATTTTATTGCCATTTGATTTTAAATGCATAATCATGTCATTGTTAATCTCAAATATCAACATTTTTAGGGTTCAATTTACTTGGTAAGAGCCCATCCCCATGTATCTGTGAAAATTACATCATCTTGGGCTTTTCTATTAGAATCTGAGTTGCAGATTGAATTAGGGCAGAAAGAAAACTGATTAAAATAAGAACTGAGGTGAAACAAATTTTCTGAACTTAAACTAAAGCCTATTTAATGGTGCACTGTTTTACTGAGGGTCATTATTTATGCAAGGAAAGGCACAAAGAGATACGAGGATAGAAATAAGAATATAGAATGAACAAGAACTATTTTTTTAATGATCGTCTAACTATTGTAAACATGTTTTAATTAGTGCACAATGGAGTAGGGACACATTTGTATGGATCACTTTTTGCTAAAGATGTGCCAGTTTCTAATATAACTTATAAGGTGGATCATAGTAGTGCTGAATGGCTTACAAAATATCCATTGATGTAGAACCTGTTAGTGAATTTGAAAATTGGCTATCTATAAATCTGAAAGAAATGTGAGAAAACAACCCCAGCGATCGTGATTACATTTTAGATAGATAGTATTGATTAAGTAGAGTTGGTTTGAGTCGCTACTGCCTTCAATTTGATAAAGGAGTATAGGTTTTTTCCTTCTTCTAATTTAAAATGTGTTGGGATTTTTTTTATTCTTTTCATTAAGTTTCATATAAAATGGCCATATGCAACCAGAGTTTTCAAAATTTGATAAATGAGAATCGAGAATTGTTGTCGTTTGAGTGAATATAGTGTATCTATCTCTGCTGCTCTCTACTCTTTGTATGCACCTGAACCCTTTTCTTGCCTTCTTGCTAATATCCTCTTCTCCTCTTCATGAAGTAACTTTTCAAGGGGACAATATTGGAGGAAGGCAATGTAGGCGCACTTTGGTGTTTAAGTTATAGCCATAGAAATCATAGGGGATAAGATTTGTGATTTTGTATACATAATATGCTTTCCTTCTTTCTAAAGATAATTGCATAAAACTCCATCTACCAAGATCAGGCACCTATTACCATTCAAGTAATTTTTTTCCGACTTATGCCCCTCTTAGGAGCGTCATGACCAAGGCATCAACCATAATATCATATATAAGGGGACGTATAAGTGCTGATAATATATTTGAGGGATGATAACTGTGCAACACCCTACAGTTAAAGGAGGTTAAATGCAATTTATTCTTTAATTGTGCGGTCTTGTAAGTTTGTCCTGGAGGTTTTGGTTCATAATCTAGAGTGAGGTATAATAAAATAACTGCATTTATAAGTAGCAGGTGATGTATTTGTAATGCCAGACTCTTGTCAAGGTGATGGATTTATAATGCCATACTCTAACTTTAGGGCTATATCAATTTATACCTTTTTCCATCTCATTGAGTCGTTAAATACTTGAGATTTTTCATTATATTTTTTACTATTATGCCTAATCTGTTTGTTGCTTATTTGAATAGGTTTTCTCCTGAGAAGCTATGGTATATCGACCAAATGCTAAAAGTCTTATCTGAGGTAGGACATTTTGAAGTTATTCTAGTTAAAGCTTGAATACGGTCTCTAAGATGGTACTGAACTGTCCAACTTGGGATGTTATGCCGGTTAATCTGTGATTGGATTTATACTAATATGTAAAATGAAGTCCTTTTTCAAGAACATAAAACATCTATGTTTATATGTTGCATCTTATAATTTATTTTCACACAATTAACATAAGCTTTTGCAAGATTGGTGAAAATTTAATCTATGATGAGTAAGATTACTATTGGAATTTGGAGCTTATGTTAAATTTTCATATTATACAATACTTAACATGCATAATTAATTGATTCAGCTATCCTAGTAATTACAGTGTATGCTTTCACAGGCGGGAAATTATGTAAAGGATGATGTGTGGCATGCTCTTATAGTTGTGATAAGTAATGCACCTGATCTCCAAGGATATACTGTCAGATCACTTTACAGGCTATTCCAAACAGCATCAGAACAGGTGGTTCAACATTTTTTAGTGATTGATGTGAAATAGGTCGTGCATGATGTTTTATTCCCTTAACTAGATTGCCTTGCTCAATGTTGCAGGAAACTTTAGTTCGGGTAGCTGTGTGGTGCATTGGTGAATATGGTGAGATGCTGGTCAATAGTACTGGAATGCTGGAAGGAGAGGAACCAATGACAGTAAGTCCATTCTTCTCCAGCATTGTTATATATTTTGCCAAATTAGAGGAAAGTAAATGGCCAGGTTATAAACTTACAACGATCCATGCCTCAGAAACTTGTTTTGGGCCTAACTCTGATTATATTTTTGATCGACTCCTATGCTTCCTGGTAAAGCTGGAATTTTGTTTGTTTACACTTAATTTTTCTTTTCTTCTTTCTTTCAAATGATTACTGCATGATTTTCTTTTGAAAGAAAATTTCAGCGGAACCTGAACTATACTTTGTTTGTCTTGATGAATTCCTTGCAATTCGAGTAGGAGTTTCATTTGAACCAGTTCCCAAATTTCCTTCATAAACCCCTTTCGTGGCTGTCAAGATATTGGTACATGGTATGTAAGTAAACTATAGCTTTTATTCTTGTGAACCTATGCTTTTTACATTCTTCCTTTATGGGACACGTTTTAGTAAAATTTGTGGGCGAGACTGCACATCCTATCTGTATTGCAAAATGCTAAAAGTATTTATAACGTAGCATCTGGACCCTAAAAGAGACTAGACATGTGATTCTTGACAGGAAGAACCCGGTCTCTACGCATTTCACCGATCCACCGGAAATTCCGTCTGCCCATACCGTACTCCAGCTTGGTCTGCCCTATACATTGACAACTTTAATTGCTAAGGCAGGTTTCATAGGAAACCAAACATTCGTAAAAATGTAATGATTTATGTCTAATTACAGGTAATTTGTGATTAGTTGTGTCTGTCATATCTTGTGATTTTGATTCTAGGGCAGTGAGGCTCACAATGCTTGTCATAATAAATAAATAAATAAAAGCGAGTCAATCAAACTTCAACCTAATTAAAAATGGGATATATCAAATCTTATATCAAGCAACAGCATACCTTATTTGTTTTTTAGTAAATACAACAGACCTTATTTATTATTATATATCTCTACATTGTCAACTTTTGTTAATTTGAAGTTTCTGGTGGCATTGTATTTCTATACTATATGTGTTGATAATTATTGCCATTTGTATTCTATTTTAAATAGATGATTATGCTGTAGGTACAAACGAGAAATCCTTTTTTCCCCAATATTTTGGGTAAATTGTTAAAGCATATTGCTAACCTATCACCTATGTTGTTCATTTGGCTTTTAATATGACTCATATTTTTTATTTTGCAGGTGACAGAATCAGATACTGTGGATTTAGTGGAGCTTGCCTTAAAACATCACTCTTCAGATATAACAACTCGAGCAATGTGTTTGATTGCTCTGTTGAAACTTTCATCTCGTTTTCCCCTTGTCACAGAGTAAGTGTTTTCTATTGCGTTACCCAGTGGTTTCATCACATTCTATGTTCTATATTGTCTCTCTATTCTTTTCCTTTCCAGGTACATAGTGGGTTTGATGTATATAATGTTTTCTTCAACACATGTATTTGAATTTGAATTTCCCCCCTTAGACTACTTCAGTTTTCTTCTATCTTCACTTACTAGATGTATGTTTCTCTGAGGATAGTAACTAATTTAAACATATTATGGGGTTCATGAAAAAGAAGTGTGCATATAAAAAGACATGCAAAATATTACCTGTAATGTTGTGCATGAGAAACTATATTTTTTTAAATACTCCAATAACTTGAGCTGTTCTTAAATTTTTGTACTTTACAGGGATCAGGTAATGAGCAAATGAAATAGCTTTAACGTGTAATGTAATCGCTGGACCTAAAAGTTTTATAAAAGGACCTTTGTTAGGCAATGTAGATTCCATTGAGGTGGGCTGTGTGGATTAATTTATTAAAGATGGATTTAAATATCTTATTATGAGAACTATAGAGCTGTCATGCTTCTATTACCAGTGGAAATTTGTGATCCTTATCGCTTCTAGACGGACATGACTCCCGTGACTATGACCCAAATTCAATTAACAAAATTATCTTTTAAGGCTTGAATGTACTGTCTTTTGTATTCAAGCCCCTTGTGTTTATATCTGACTAGCTTTCTGTGAAATTTTGATAAAGATCACCAACAATGTCTCTAGGGAGTTTGTTACACACACACTCTAATTTTTCTTTTCCGAACGCGCGGCGCACACGCACACACAGACAGAAAGAACATGTTTTTTCTCTTTATATTTTGCTTTTCCAAAATATGAGGGAATTTTTCTATTGACTACACAGGAGAATAAGGGAGCTGATAATGCAGCAAAAGGGAAGCCTCGAGCTAGAATTACAGCAAAGATCAATTGAGTTCAATTCTGTTATACAGAAACATCAGGACATAAAGTAACAGATTCACTATCCACCTTGGCACCTTCCATTTTAGTTTCCTTTTCCTAATGGCCTCTCAAGGATTTATTTTCTGTATCTTTATTGCACAGATCATCTTTGGTTGAGAGGATGCCAGTGCTTGATGAGGCAGCGTATGTTGCAAAGAGAGCTGGCTCGTCTCAGGAAACCCTTTCTGCCAATAATAAAACTCCCAAGCCCATGTCATCTGGAACACCACTTAATGTTCCAAATGGTGTCTCGAAACCACCGGCTGCTCCTTTGGTGGATTTGCTTGACTTGAGTTCTGATGACGCTCCAGTCCCCAGTTCATCTACCAGTGATTTTCTTCATGACCTGTTGGGTGTCGATTTAGCAAGTCCTTCATCAGGTATTTCTGGTGAAAATAGAAATACAAATTTCTTGATGTTTAAGGCGATACTACTTTATTGGGTGTGTGCATTGCACATAAAATGAATTATTAGAGAATTTTACTATCTTGTTATATGATGCGTGCAAAAATAATCAATATTTACTGAAGCCAGTCTTCCCTGCCCGAATGGACTTGCTAAAATAAATAAGTCGGCAAATCCTTAAGTATGAACGTAGCTAGGCTATCCTTTCAAAAACCATTACGCTCTCGTGATATTTCAACTTGCACTTCCTATTATTAGATATTCTCGATTACTCCTTTACAGGAGGTGCTGTTTACTATGTTGCACGAAATCATTGACGAGATGTATCCGTATCGAAGTCCTATCCATATCGGATTCTTCGAGGATGCTCGTTGAACTCTTTTTTTGCACATCCTAAAACTTATATTACGTTTTATATGTATACAACAGCATATATGAATGACTACAATATCAACTATTGATGCATCAAAACTAACAAACAATTGTGATTTTAGGTTAGATTTTCTATTATGATAACATTTAAAAGGGATATGAGGTGGCGGCCCCTTTTTTAAAAAGTGCCCCCGCCTCAATACACATATTCTTTATGTTTTTCACCGAACTAAATCAACAATCTTGATCTACATATCATAAAACCCTTATTTACAAAATATCTCATGATTTTAAGATCTCTATCGCGTTCATCAAACGGATAAAAAAATTAACGGCTTATCGGCGTAGGAAAAATACTGTCGCTTGATGGATGCGTTATAGATCTTTAAAGCTCTTGATTTTTTTGTACATAGGGGTTTCATAATACATAAATCAAAATGATCGGTTTGGATCGGTGAAATACATGGGGTAGGTGTATTGAGGCGGGAGGCACTTTTTGGCAAAGGGGTTGCAATCTCATATCCCTTTTTCTGTGTGTGGGGGAGCGCTCCATTGCAAACCGGTCCGCATTTTTTAAAAACGGAAACTCTCTATCCACGACATATTTGAACGATTTGAACCGTTTAAGTTGATACCTTACCCTTATGTGTATGTGTGAAAACTTAAAGGATTTGAAGACCTTTAACCCATGTATCGGATGAAGTTTACGTTGCTATATTAAAAGATGTTCATTTTGCACCCATTCGATGCAGGTGTTAGAGCTTTTCAAATCCTTTCATTTTTCATACACATACACAGGATGGTAGGGTGATCAACTTGAACGGTTCGGATCATTCAAATCTGTCATGGATCGAGAGTTCTCGATTTTAAAAAAATATGGACCGGTTTGCAATAGATCACTCCCCCCCTCCCCCCCCTCCCCCCCTCCCCCCCCCCATATATATATATATAATGTAGAAAAGAGGTCCTAGGACGCTTTTTCATTGTGGCGCCAAAAAAGTACACCCTCCAATTTATTCGACGATCGGCACCTTCGATCTTGCTCTTCACCATCTAATATGTCGATTCACCAAATTTCATATGATTCTAACACCTTTTCACCATTGATTTAGCAATGTAAAAAGTTCTATTATTGGTAAACCGTTGATTTTGCACCCACTAAATCAACGGTGAAAAAGTGTAAGAATCCATGGAATTTGGTGTATCGACATATTAGACGATGTAGAACAAGATGGACGGTGTCGATCGTCGAATAAAATGGTGGAGGGTGTACTTTTTAACACTACCTAATGAAAAAAGTCAGAGAGAGAGAGGTTAGTGTTTATGAGGTGGCGGCCTATTCTAAGAAATGATGTCACCATAAAATTTAAATATTCATCTATTTTATGGATGATCAGTACCGTTCATCTTGTTCTCCAAGGTGTCAAACATGGGTACACTAAGTTTCATGCAATTTTGATAACATTTACCCATCGATATAGCTTTGTCAAATGTTCTATTATGGGAAAAGCGTTAATTTTGCAACCATCCGATGCGTGGGTAAAGATTATCGAAAACATTTGAAATTTGGTATACGTAAGATCTAGATCATGGAGATCAAGTTGAACGGTGTCGATCATCGAAAAACACCATGAAAAGTTAACTTTTAAGTGACACCTCATTTCTTAGAATAAGCTGCCATCTCATAAACACTTTCCTCACCCACACACAACAGTTAGCATATCCAAATGAATTGTATCCTTGATGTTTTGAAAATTGCTTATCCACGTCCCGTATCCATATCCAAATCCATGCTACATGGTCGCTGAATGTGTGAATGTAATATTGGCTGCGCTTTTTAGGACAGTTTTTCAACTGTAACCATTTAATCCTTCATATGTGCAACTTGCTCTCCACTACATACATCTGACAAACATGAGGATATATGATAGAAGTTCATGATTTAGGACCTTGGATCTGAATATGTTCAAATGATAATACATTTCACTTGCGATCTCTTTATAATTCAACTGTGTACATGAATTTCAAAAACACTTGTAATTCTGCATCATATAACTACAAAAGAAGTTAGTCTCCTGATTATTATTATCAGAACTATCTTGAGGCACAATACTGTACATGTTCAGTCAAAATGTTATATATGTTCTGCAAATCAAAATATTTTGTTCTCCAGTTGATAGATGATGAATGGTTCCATGTAATATTTAATGATGGTGGGAATGTTCTTAGGCTTCCCTTTTCGAATCCTCCCTACTTTCATTGGAATTTGACTTTTCCGGCTGAAGTCAGTAACCATTATTGTTAACCTTAACTTTGCATGTGAACTAGCCTTGTCGTTATGCACGCTCACATATCCTTGTGATGTTTCCTGGGATGCGGTAAATGCAGCTTATTTTATAATTATTGCTAGTAGTCTCCAAAAACGGGGGTGACATTTAATTTATTCTTCTGTACACTATAGATGCTTCTTAACGACGCGTTAGTTCCACCTGCACAAGAATACAAAATTCAGTAAATTATGGAATGCTGTATTTTCTTTACAAATTATTGCATCTCAACGAACCAAACTGATTGGTTTAATGGAACTTTTGCTTTTAGGTGTGGCGCCAGCCGGGGGCACAGATATTCTAATGGATCTCTTATCAATTGGAACATCTCCGTCACAGAATAATGTGCCCACTCCAAATACTGCTTCCACTAACCACATCAATATTGGATCAGTTGCTTCCTTGGATAGATTGTCAACCGTTTCTTCCACAGCTTCTTCATTGTCTTCTCAAGTGTCAATAGATAAAATTAAATCTCCTCACTCTGCTGCTCCAGTAATAGATTTACTGGATGGCATATCATTGCCCATGTCTGCTCCAGGTGAATATAGTATATTATAAATTTATAATCCTGCAAAGGCCTATTGGCACTTTTGATGTCGAACATGGTAGTTTTATAAATTTATATCCTGCAAAGGTCAATTAGCACACCATTGATGTTATGAATTTCTTATTAACTGCAGCAGAAAATCCAGTTCTTCCATCCATCACTGCTTTCGAAAACAGTGCCGTGAAGATTATGTTCAGTTTTACAAAACCTCTAGGGAAACCACAAGTCACTGTTATTCAGGCTACATTTACAAACATGTCCTCAAATTCATACACAGATTTCATTTTTCAAGCTGCGGTTCCAAAGGTATCAGTGTGCATACTTCCCAGATATACAGCGTTTTAATGCTTATGTTAGTCACTACTTTTAATTGACTTGATGTATCCTTGAATGAAATTCTTAATTATATATGTTGTTGATATTGTGTTAGCTGTTGCTTTAGGTTTCCCAATTTATTAAACTCCATATCATTTATTGACCTTTTTTTTTCACTTTTTCTCCTAGAGAGGAATACTCCACATCAAGACTAAAAGCACTTAATGTCTGACTAATTTATATATATATTTTTGAAACGTAATATTTTCAAAACCTGGTTGTTTTTCCAACAGTTTGTTCAGTTGCATTTGGACCCAGCTAGCGGCAGCACTCTTCTGGCCAGTGGCTCTGGGTCAATTACGCAAATCCTAACCGTCACAAATAGCCAGCACGGTCAGGTATGGCTTTGTTTATTAGTCTTAACTTTCATACCGTAGCTTATGGTGGTTGGTTGTCTTAGTTCCCATATTCAAACTAATTTCTTTTAGTTTATTTTTGAGAATGATGGAGGTCAAAGGCAATATAGGTGGGAAATTCTTTACTTTGGCGGTCAAAAGTCAACCTTACATCAATGATTAGAGTATTGACACCGTTTATCTTGATCTTCATGGTGTGTAAACATTACACAAATTATATGTGACATTAGTACTTTTCATCCATTGATCTAGTGACGAAAAATGTTCTAATATTAGTTCTAATATTGGAACCGTTAATTTTGCAGCCACTAGATTAATGGGTGGAAAATATTAAAATTACATGAAATTTGTGACTAAGTTGTAGACGCTGAAGATCAAGATAAAGGGATCCTATCGGCCCAATATAATGGTGTAGAGTTGACCTTTTGACCGCCTTTTATGACCTTTGTCCTCCGTTATTCTCTATTTCAATTTGGTCCTAGAAACTCTAATTGTTTTTTTCCATTGCCGATTATGTATGCTATCAATTAATACACTAAATTTGTCATTTCTCTTTTAGATAATGTATTTCTGTGTAAGAAATCAGAGTGCAATTGTAGAATGACGGTGAAAATAATTGTTTGTACATCATCTTTCGTGATTATTCTTAGCTATTGCAAAAACATTAATTGCTCCTCTAATGTTATATTATAAGGGAAAATTGTCCCCAAAAGAAAAGAAGAAAAAACCTGACATACTTTTCCGCTGTCAAAAAACCCCTGGCCTAAAGATTCTTGCCAAAATACCTTGACAAACTTTTCCGCTATAAAAAAAAAACCCCTGGCCGCAATATCTTTATAATTTTCTGCAATATCTAGTTAGTTGTAGATCTGTACTGTATAGTTTCCTACCAAATGTATGCAACTAACTTACATATCTGTATAGCTCCTGCAATATGTATGCAACTAACTAGATATTGCAGGAAACTATATAGATATTGCAGCCATGGGTTTTTTGACAGTGGAAAAGTTTGTGAGAGGTTTTTTCTGACAAGATTCATTGGATATGGGTTTTTTTGACAGCGGAAAACTTTTTCAGGTTTTTCTCTTTTTGGCAATTTAGCTTACTATAAAGAATAAATCTGTTTTCTATTACATAGTCTAAAAATGCCCAAAAACTTTTGAATATCTTGATTACCTAAAAGTTGAAGTTGTGTGTTTATTTGGACATGAACGTTGATTTTGCATTCAGAAAGCGCTTGCCATGAGAATACGGATCGCCTATAAAGTAAACAACCAAGATAAGCTGGAACAAGGGCAGATCAACAACTTCCCTCATGGTTTGTGATGAGGTTGAATACAAAATATACTTCATTGGAGCCGATTATCTATTATTTTTTATGCAATGCCGAGGAGGGAAGTTTTCATTCTTTTTCCTCTACTTTTACCCCCCTTGATAGAAAGAATCAGTCAAATAGCAATCAGCATCAAATTGCAGGGGTTTTTCTGTAATTTTCCCCCCTTTCTCTTTTTCTTTCTCTCTTTTTATTGTATGTTATAAATGCCATTTTGTGGTTTGAGTGAGTACTGATTCTTCTTCCTGGCAAAAGACTAGCATGTTGGTATAGGAATGTAAAAGCTGGACATATACTTGTTTTGAAAATGTGTGGGGTTGCATTTTAGCAGCTTTTGCTATGTGTTGTGATATAGAGAATGTATTGAGTGATAAAATTTAGATAGATTTTGATCGAAAGCCTTTCCCTCTGTCAGTTGTGGATTTTGTATGAAATAAATAATGAATTCTGATGAGTTTTAAGTTATTATTTTTTGATAGTTCATCCTACCGATATGGGTGTAAACAGATTAGATATGGAATGGATATAGGTGATAGTGGTACTATCGTGGTATCTGGTAGCTGCGACAGGTCTTAAAAAGGTTATCAGAAATGAAAAAAAACTTCTGTTAGTGTCTGGTAGAAGCTGGATGCTGATACTGACATGAAACAAATATTGGAATTACCATATCTGCTAGATTCAGAATCACTATTTTTGGCTATCATTCATGAATTTAAAACTTGGATACGGGTACAGGACAGGTAAATAGACAAGGGTTTTTCCATAATATCTGTATCCGGCTTTTGGAGGATGTAAATACAAATACATGGTCATCGAAAAGGAAAGTTATTATACGTTCATCAAAAATGAAAGTTATTATCCGGTAATTATTGGGATATAGATGCCGAGTCTATCTTGGATTATTTTATAAATACCGGATATGGATCTGAAGTTATCGTTGTTATTGGTATCCATTTACACCTATTGAGTCGTCCAATTAAAAGTCACGTGGCCTTTTTGTCCCCAGAAGATATTGGTTTGCATGCTCTGTGTTTAATGCTGCTAGGGAAATCATGAATGAATATGTGCATGCAATATGCATGTGTGCAGTTTAACGATTATCACTTGATTTATCTTCTTGGTTAAAACATATATTTGACCATGAATTTTCTATCTTCATCTCCATGTTAATTCAATGACTCCTTTTCCTAATATTCACTCTATTTGCTCCTAGGTCATTGCCCGATCAAAGTTGTCAAATCGTGAAATGTTTCGTGTTTCGTTTTTTTATTTATCGTATCGTGTTTCGTATCGTAAGAAACAAAATTTTTCATTACAATAACGAAGTAATTATGCATAGCATCTAATTAAAAAACGATCAAATTAGCAACATAGAGCCACATATGAGCTAAAGCAAATTTTGGAATTACAACTGCGTAAATACATACATATAAATCAAACAAACTCATACAATATTTGTTAACCAAATAATATCAAAACAATCTAAAATATTCATCCATATGTCATAATTCATAAACATAAGCATGATAAGTTTATAATTCATAACTAAGACATCACAAACAAATTGTCAAAATATCACTACTAAACAATATTTACGCTGCAAAATATCAATCTTCTTTAATTGATTAACCGCTATCATTAGAATAACAAGAGATAATTTCATTCTCCTTATCTTCATCATTTTCACTCTCAATGAACTCCTCTTTCTCATCAATATGCATTTTAATTGTTAAATAGCTCGTCTGGGTTAATAATTTGATATAACAAAACGGGTTTTAAACCTGAATATTCGACCCGCTATGCATTTTAATGGTTAAATAGCATATCGTGTGTTTCGTATCGTTTCGTTTCGTACGATACAAAATATGTATCGACCGATAAATTAGTAACCTGATACAGACTTATGATTCGTATCGAATTGTTCATGTTTCGTATCGTTTCGTAAGATACGTTTCGTGTTTCATACGAAACTAACTGAACGCGATTAGGATACGAATCAGCAGCCAATGAATCTTTCTACCACACAAAATTCGGTAATTTTGCGAACAAGGAACTACCTGGGGTGAGAAAATGACCGACGCCTTCGTTCGGAACATAAAAGCTTTGATCATTCAATTTATGAATGAAAAAGTGAGAATGGATGCTAAAAAAAGGTTTCGTTTTTGGCTTTCATGAACTAGGCTGTGTCGTTCGTAAGACCATGCATGGGTCTCGTTCGTTTCTCTACCTGCTTTTTTTGAGTCCATTATCGATCTTTTTACAAACATCATTTCGGAAACTATTATTTATAGAGGAATGCATTTACGAGATAAGAATGTCATTTTCTTGTCTACACACCAGAGATTAATAATTGCAATGCCGCCATCTTCTTTTGAATCGCCAACTCTTTTTTCTTCTATTCATATGATCAATTAATAAACAGAGTTACAGAAGTAGACCCTGAAAGACAATTTTCACATGCTAATCAAAACTCCCAAAGTAAGATAATTGATCATCCAGCAGCGATATCATCAATTTATGAGGGGCACATGGTGAGAGCTGTTCCAGGGGAAAAACTCGTTTGATGAAGATTTGATGATGAATCTGAGTTCATTACTCTCAGCTCCTTCACCTCTCGCTGAAGCCTCTTGCTCTCTTCAGCTAGCTTCTGGCACCAATTCTTCAAGTACTCACATTCTACTTCTGTTTGCTTCAGCTTAGTCCTATAATAATTTTTGAAAGAAAGAAAGAAAATGTTGGTTATTTATTTTGGATAAAATTATCTTTATGAGTTGTTATTTGTTAATTAATAAAGTCCTGGTCTCTAGGAAGTTCTATTCTTTAGGAAAGATAGAGTTTGTTCCTTTTTCCTTCACCACGTTTTTAGCTAGTTGTGCGTGGGTTTGTTATTTCTTTGTTTTTGTAAGGCTATTTATAGCCCTTTTTTTCTTAATGAATAAATCAATTCCTTTTCAGATATAAAGTTTCTGTAACTTACATTTGGTATCAGAGCTGTGAAAGGGGCCAAATTGGGTGTGTGATATTGAGAGTGTGTGAGTTAAACACTGGGAGAAAAATGTCAACCGCAGAGAAGTTTGTGCAACCATCGATCCCGAAGTTCGACGGCTATTATGATCATTGGTCGATGATGATGGAAAATTTCCTTAGAAGCAAGGAAATGTGGAGCCTGGTGGACGAAGGAATTCCTACAGCTGCAATTGGGACGGCAGCAGCGAGTGAAGCGCAGAGGAAAACAGTGGAAGAAGCCACGCTCAAGGATCTGAAGGTCAAGAACTTTCTGTTCCAGGCAATTGATAGAGAAATTCTGGAAACAATCCTTGACAAGAGAACGTCAAAGGCAATTTGGGATTAAATGAAACAAAAGTATCAAGGGTCCACAAAGATGAGAAGGGCACAACTTCAAGCATTGAGAAGGGAATTTGAGCTGCTTGCCATAAAAGAAGGAGAGAAGATAGACAGCTTCTTGGGGCGTACCTTGACCGTGAATGGTGAGACAATAGAGCAAAGTACAGTGGTTAGTAAGATACTTAGATCATTGACTCCTAAATTTAATTACGTCGTTTGCTCAATTGAGGAATCAAATGATTTAAGTACCTTGAGCATTGATGAAGTGCATGGGAGTCTTCTTGTCCATGAACAAAGGATGCAGGGCCACCAAGAAGAGGAACAAGTGTTAAAAGTGGCTCAAGAAGTTAGATCAGGCAGGGGAAGGGGTCGAAACATGTTGAGAGGAGGACGTGGCAGAGGTTGAGAACCTTGTCTTACAAAAGGATGGTGGTTGGCTTACCCTCTTTGAAATCTACCAAGGAGATCTGCACTGCGTGCTTAACTGGGAAACAACACAGAGAATCCATACCAAGGAAGAGTTTGTGGAGAGCATCAAAACGACTTCAGCTGGTACATTCAGATATATGCGGTCCCATCAAACCAGCTTCACACAGTGATAAGAGGTACATTCTAAGTTTTATCGATGATTTTACCAGTAAAACTTGGATTTATTTCTTACATGAAAAATCAGAAGCTTTTGTTACATTTAAAAACTATAAAGCTAGTGTTGAGAAAGAGACATGTGAATTCATAATCTGCTTAAGGACAGATAGGGGTGGTGAGTTCACTTCAAATGAGTTTGGAGAATTCTGTAAATCACAAGGCATCAGTAGGCAATTGACAGTAGCCTATACGCTTCAGCAGAACGGAGTCGCCGAGAGAAAGAATCGGATGATTATGAATGTTGTTCGATCCATGCTACATGATAAGCAAGTTCCCAAAATTTTCTGGTCTGAGGCCGCAAGATGGTGTGTGCATATTCAGAATCGGAGCCCAACCGTAGCAGTTGAAAACAAAACCCCAGAGGAGGCATGGAGTGGAGAAAAACCAGCGGTGGAATATTTCCGAATTTTTGGTTGTGTAGCCCATATGCACATACCAGATCAAAGGAGGAATAAATTAGATGATAAAAGCAGAAGATGTGTCTTCCTAGGGGTCAGCGATGAGTCTAAGGCGTGGAGGTTATATGATCTAGTTTCAAAGAAAATAATTATTAGCAAAGATGTTGTTTTCGAAGAAGGAAAAAGCTGGGACTGGAGCAGATCTGATGAAGAAATAAGGTGTGATATACTTGAACGGGGAGATAATGATGAAGATAATGGAGTAGATGACCAGAATGAAGAAGAAACCAATTCAAATAGCAGTTCCAGTAAATCGAGTAGTCTGACCAATTCACCCCCGAATGAGCTAAACTCTGATGATAACGAATTGGGGAGGGGCGTGCGAGAAAGAAGAGCACCGGCATGGATGACAGATTATGAAACAGGTGAAGGTTTTTCTGAAAAAGAAAGCTTGAATGTAATGATGATGATGACTGAGAATGATCCAACTTCGTTTGAAGAAGCAGTAAAAAGCAAAAAATGGAGAGAAGCAATGTCATCCGAAATTGAAGCCATTGAGAGGAATCAAACCTGGGAGCTCGCTGTTCTGCCTAAAGGAATCAAACCTATTGGAGTCAAGTGGGTATTTAAAACGAAGCTTAATGAAAATGGGGATGTAGAAAAGTTCAAAGCCAAATTGGTAGCAAAAGGATATGCTCAACGCCATGGAGTAGATTATACTGAAGTGTTTGCTCCGGTAGCAAGACTTGACACTATCCGTGCAATTCTTGCAATAGCTGCTGAATTTAGTTGGGCAGTTTTTCAGCTTGATGTGAAGATCGCTTTTCTTCACGGAGAACTCAAAGAAGAAGTATTTGTGCAGCAACCTGAGGGATTTACAAAGAAAGGAGAAGAAGATAAAGTTTATAGGCTGAAAAAGGCACTATATGGCCTTACACAGGCGCCGCGAGCTTGGTACAGTAGAATCGAAGCTTATTTTGTGCGGGAAGATTTTGAAAGATGTCCCAGCGAGCACACATTGTTCACAAAGTCAAAATGAGGTAAGCTGTTAATTGTCAGTCTTTATGTTGATAATTTAATTTTCACTGGAAATGATAGAAGCATGTGTGATGAGTTTAAAAACTCAATGATGTTGGAGTTTGATATGTTTGACTTGGGAAGAATGAAGCATTTTCTTGGAGTAGAATTGAAGCAATGCTCAGATGGTATTTTTATTTGTCAAAGGAGATATACAAAAGAAATCTTAGCAAGATTTGGTATGGAAGATTGCAATGCTGTGAAGAATCCAATAGTGTCTGGTACGAAATTGCGTAAAGATGAGAATGGCGTTAGAGTTGATGAAACTCTATTCAAACAAATGGTTGGAAGTCTCATGTATTTAACTGTAACTAGACCTGATTTGATGTACAGTGTTAGCTTGTTAAGCAGGTTCATGGCTAATCCCACAATGTTGCACTGGCTTGCCGCAAAAAGAATTTTAAGGTACCTAAAAGGAACAATTAATCTGGGAGTTTTCTATAGGAAAGGAGTAAGCAACTTGAAGCTTTTGGCCTTTACTGATAGTGATTATGCCGGCGTCTTAGACGATCGAAGAAATACTTCTGGTTTTGTGTTTAAGTTGGGGTCAGGAGCCATTTCTTGGGCCTCAAAGAAACAACCAATAGTCGCTCTCCCCACCACGGAAGCGGAATATATAGCAGCAGCTTTGTGTGCGTGTCAATGTGTTTGGCTCAGAAAGGTGTTGGAAAAACTTGGAGTTGCAGAGAAGTCAGGAACTGTCATCATGTGTGATAATAGTTCCACCATACAGCTGTCCAAAAATCCAGTATTCCATGGAAAGAGTAAGCATATAGATGTGAAATTTCACTTTCTTAGAGACATGGTGAATGATGGGATTGTCAAGCTAAGCTACTGCACCTCTGAGAATCAAATTGCAGATATCATGACAAAACCATTAAAACTGGAGCAATTCGAGAGACTTCGTGGAATGCTTGGAGTGATTGATGTTGCTAAAATAAGCTAAGTTCAGACGAATTAGCTTAAGGGAGGGATTGTTGGTTATTTACTTTGGATAAAATTATCTTTATGAGTTGTTATTTGTTAGGTAATAAAGTCCTGGTCTCTAGGAAGTTCTATTCTTTAGGGAAGATAGAGTTTGTTCTTTTTTCCTTCACCACGTTTTTAGCTAGTTGTGCGTGGGTTTGTCATTTCTTTGTTTTTGTAAGACAATTTATAGCCCTTTCTTCCTAATGAATAAATCAATCCCTTTTCAGATATAAAGTTTCTATAACTTACAGAAAAAAGATTAGTACCCATGATTTTTTTTTTAATTTTGTTTTTAAAAACCGCGTGTTCAAATGAACTAGTGGTGGAACCTAAACTTTTAGAATGTGAAATGTCCCTTCTACTGCACCAAAACTCCAAAATTATGATGAGGGCTGAGAGACTTGTTTTTATATACCAACACAAGTGTCATAAATTCCTTTTATAGTTTTGGTAATAAATATTACACACCATCATTAGCGACGGGAAACTTTCCATGGGTAATTAGCCTTACCGACGGGAAGATTTCTGTCGGTGAAAACCTCCGTCCGTGGGTTGATTAAGATTATGGGGTACCAACAATTTATGGTCTCTCATTTATTATCATTGGACTAATTCCATCGATCGATTTTTATGACGGGTTCTACCGTTGGAAATAGACTTGTTTTAGATTTGTTCTCAAGAGGGTGTAAAAAGAAGTGTGTGGGCGTGTGGGCGTTTCTTGAATAATTACCTTGCTCTTCTATTCTGAAACCAAACCTACAATGATCTGCTCTTACGACATCCGCAATTTCTTCGGATTTTTTTGCCCTTCCTCTTCTCCTTCATTAATCTCGTCCCTTTCGATTCTCTTTCCACTCAAACTCGACAATGTGCTAACTGGGGACCAAGCCCCTGCATCGACGACCTCTTCTATGCTTGAGATTGGAGACGGTGTTAGCTTCAATGGGAAACAATTTTGAGATGGGCAAAGGCTTAGGCTATGTTTTAGTTCTTTTCTTTTTCTTTGTAGGGAATGTGGTGGAAGGAGCAATTTGGTGAGAGAGTTTAAATAGTTTGTTTTGGCGTGGGGGGTGCGGGGGCGCGGGGGGGGGGGAGGTTGGCGCCGGGGGGGGGGGGTTGAGGGAAATTTGGTCCAAGTTTGGATTTGCTGGATTAATTAAGAGGTGTTAAACAAAAAAAGGGCTAATCACATGGAAGGAAGTGTAAGCGGAGGCGCACATGTGGGTCCCACAATGAGTCATCTTGTCTGTTGAGATTTTGTAACTGTTTACACATTTCAATTTTGATTGTTTTCGAAAAAGAAAAAATAACATTTATAAGGTATACATATGGATCTCTAACATTTCAAATGAGCCAAACTTTTACACACAATCATCTCTTTACGTATGAAACAAGATCCACGGAGTGGATCATCGATTTGACGATCGGATTAGGCTGCATAATAAACAAGCTGACAATTCTTATATGATCTACTAGCTAATAACCTGTTTCCTATATACACATACTGTGTTACTTTATATATAACATTTATAAGCTAATATCGACCGCTATCAATATAGTTTCACAATATTAATATAATTAACGAGTAAAACAATAATGGCCCACACTTCAATCAATGTAGACTAATCCAGCAAGGACTTAAGTTGATGGATCTAGATCTAACTTCATGTTTGTGTTATTCATTTTTTACTTAAAATTTTATGTGTAACCATTGCCAGCACACAAGCGTCATCTCTCCTCTTAAAAATAGAATAGTCCTTATCATTAAAAAGTCCTCTTTTATAGAGAGAGAGAGACCTTGTCATTAAAAAGTCCTCTTTTATATATATATATATATATATATATACAGAGAGAGAGAGAGAGAGAGAGAGGGAGAGGGAGGGAGCGGGGTTGTGTGTGTGGGTTGGTTTTAACGGAGGAAAGGTGCCATAGGAGGGAATTTCCTCCTGGGGCGTCGGAAAAATATATGTTCCATGATTTTTTTCGACGATCGGCATACATCACTTCCATTGTTCCATGATTTTTTTCGACGATCGGCATACATCACTTCCATTTTTATCATCTAAGATGTGGATACACCAAATTTGATGTGATTATACCATTTTTTCACCGTTGATTTAGCTGGTGCAAAATTAATGGTTTACCGACTATAGTCACAAATTCGTGATTCGGGTATAATTCGGCGAGGTCAAAAATTCAGATTCGGAGAACTATTCGGAAAAAATCGGCAGGTATTCGGGAAAGATTCGACAAGCGTTCGGGAAATGTTCGGGACGGATTTCGAGCAAGAAATTTATATATGAGACGCTGGGTTTTGATTTTGTAAATTATTCGCTGTTTTTATGAATTGTTCGTTGTTTTTCAATAATTCGTGAATAATTCGGGAATAGTTCGCGAATAATTCGGCGCGTTCGGCAACGGCGAATAATTCGGAGATTTAATCGGCTGATAAAAAATTCGCGAATTCACCGAATAATTCGCGAATTATGTGACTATGTTACCGACAATAGAACTTTTTACATTGCTAATTCAACGGTGAAAAAGTGGTGAAATCACATGAAATTTGGTGTATCTACATCTTAGATGATAACGATGATGATGATGGGTTCCGATTGTCGGAAAAAATGATGGAAGTTGTATTTTTTCGACGCCATAGGAGGAAATACCCTCCTATGGTCTTTTTTCTCCATGATATATATATATATATATATATATATATATATATATATATATATATATATATATGAAAAAGAGTCCATGGGAGAAAATTTCCTCAAAAAGTACACTCCACGATTTTTTCCGATAATTGGCACCCATCATCATCATCTTTATTATCTAAGATGTGGATACACCAAATTTCACGTGATTCTACCATTTTTTACCATTGAATTTGCAATGTAAAAAGTTCTATTGTCGGTAAATCGTTAATTTTGTACCCACTAAATCAACGGCGAAAAAGCGATAGAATCATATAAATTTGGTGTATCCACATCTTAGATGATAAAGATGATGATGATGGATGCCGATTGTTGGAAAAATTATGTAGGGTGTATTTTTTCGACGCCTTAGGAGGAAATTCCCTCTTATAGTACCTCTTATAGTACCTATTCTCCATTAATCTCATATATATACGTGAGACAATGAGAAAACAGCCGTGGTCTGTTAAATTTGAATAGAGAAATTGACAGTCCTGATTGTTAGATAATTTAGGTAAGTTATTTCGATTTAATAATTCTTAATTTCTGAATCCTTAAATTACGACCCCTAATTATTCTCCATTTTTTTACTCATCTTTGTAGGATATAGATGCCCTCAAGGCAATTATTGTAATTGCAGGAGGACTGTCACGCCCCGCTTCCCAGTGTACGGCGAAGTGGACGCGACGAGGCCCGCTACGTATATACTCAGAAGTACATACGCTAAGCGTAACTAAGCAATATAAAGTAAATCACAAGAGACAAATGATATAGAAATAACAGCTAACTTTTATTAATAACATTCTTTGTACAATGCATGAAAAGAAAATACATCTGAAATGAAAAGCAATGCCTAAACAATGACATAACAATAAATGAAAAATACTGGAAAGAACAAGGTACAATATCTAGAGCTCTGGGTCTTTGTGGAACTGCTCCAAGTCTTCACCGGTGGGCTCGATCTCAGCTTGGTCCAAAGCACCTGACGACATTCAAAGAAGAAACAAATAGAATGTCGTCAGCGAACAGGTCGCTCGGTAAGTCCCAAAGATAGGGAAGAAATAGACAGAGAGTAAGAGAGAGAGAGTAGCCTTTAATGTTGTATAGTATTGTCATATTATAGTAGTATGGTGTTAACGCTGTTGTTGTAGCTTGGTACAGAAGGATGCCAGTGTATACGAGAGGGGTCTCAGTATGCTAGAGACCAGGGCAAATGGAAGTACAAGGCTCCGTTATACAACCCGGAACAACGGCAATTGGATTCAGGTTAGGTGTCTTAATCTTACCATCTCATGCCACCTTTAACACCTTCCGTACCAATCTACCCCTTAAACCCCGCGATATCTTGTTTGTATTGTTATCTTGTAAAATTGTATTGTTTGCATGATTGACCGACCGACCGACCGAAACCATGATATCAGGAAACGGTTATAACCGTAGAGTCATGTAAATGGAATACTGAGAAACATGTAAAAGGAATATCCATGGTTCGGTTCAGTCAAGTTATATAGATTGTTAACTGGATTCAGGGATTCATGTATTCATATTGGGTTGGAATATAAAAGAATATAGATTGACTTGAATCATTTTCAAGTCAGAAGTAGTCAGACTCTAACCCGAGTCAGACTAAAATGAAGATAATTTGAAGTTCTATATTTGTTAGGGGCCTTATTGTAATTTATAAAACTTGAGGGGGTTTTATGTAAAAAGTATTATTGTATAGTTTTCAAAATACCTCAAGTATTTATTATTCGTCTTTATAGTTATAATGAGTGTGAATTTTATTTGTGTTATTCTAGTGAATATATCCTAATAAAAGTATTAATTGTTTTATTTAAAATTCATGGTATTTTAATGTAACTTTTAATCTTGTAATTTTTTCAGAAAAAGTGGAAACTTTATATTATGATAAAATAGGTGTTAAATGATAATTATATATATATTAGCACATGAATAATTTTTAAATGAATGGTTTATTTTCAAAAATCTCATTTTTCTTAAATGTCGTATTTTAAACCTTTCGAGACCGAATGCTCCTTGCAGAGGTCTGAATCTCGCACTACTAGCCTGCGGGTGCACGATGAACCGTACTATCCCTAACAGGTTCCCCAAAGGTGGGTTGTAGCGGCTCTTTGCTTAGGTTTTATAAACACTTCTCATTTAGGAAAACGGTTTTATAAATATAAGGTATTTATTTGCAAAAGAGTATAGTTGTCCGTATTTTAGCTGTTAGGGTTTTCTAAGCCAACTAGCCTATTTCTAAGGTCTAAACGATGAGTCATTAGAAGCCTCAAATCGCCTCTTCACCATCAATTGCGGCCAGGTAAGTGCCAGGTAAGTGGGAAGGAACCACAGTTGTGGGCCTAATTAAAAACCACTAGCCTAGACACACTTGCCTAGACACCACAAGACAGTTTAGATAAACGATCGATGTTCATGACCTATCGTGCTTTCATTTTATTTAAAATTTTATACAACTTAAAGCTTTCAAGTAAAGGTTATAAAGAATATGGTATTTTAGTGAAAAGTCCTGTAATGTCGTATTCTATGTTTTGACATTTATCAGTTAGGGTTATATTTGTGTGTGTGTAGAGGTAGGTCATTACCTCGTGACTTGTTTTAAGTTTTGATGAAGTTTAGAGGTAAAACATGACATGTTAAAGTTGAAGGTATTAAAGCGCAAGAATACGGTATTTGAAAGCGTTATCATTTCACGTGTGAAAATTCATTCAATTTGATTTCTACAAGTTTAGTGATCAAGATAAACTTATTTAGGAGTGAGGGAATTGATTAAACGAAGAAAAATGAACTTCATGGTATTTTTATGAAAAGAATACGATATTGTAAAGAAGCTATCATTTCATGTGAGAAAGTTTGTTTAAATTGGTTTATGGGTGATTAATAGTCAACATGAATATAGGTAGGTATTATGTATTAGGTGACAAGTGGAAATTTGCAGAAAAACCGAATCGGAAATCGTTTTGTTCCGATTTCCGTCGGGTTCCAAAAAGTCGTATTTTTATATTAAAGAAAAGAGAGATAGAAGAGATGGGACTTACGGGTTTGGACAAACTAAGGAGGCTAAGGAAGTGATGGTGGTCGGTGCGTCGGAAACGTCGCGAAGGTTCTAGTCCGATCGCCGGAATCCGTCGTCGGTTTCGGCAGCGCTTCGCTTCTCGCTCTTTGTACCGAGTTCTCGAGAATTTAAGAGAGTGGACTTAGAGTTGTAGGGTAAAATGGTAGAGGGTAGGGGTGTTTATATAGGACTAGGCTAGGGTTAGGGTTTTAATTAGAAAATATATAAAAATCATTAAAAATCATTAAACCTAAGAGCAAAAGAGATTTATTGGCCAAATTAAAACCGATCCAGGTATAATAAGTGTGCAAAAGGGTTGACCAAGTCAAGAGACAACTTTTCTCAGTTGGTGACTCGGCCGTCCGGCCAAGTCCGGCCGGCGGCGCCGAGTCGGGCTTCCAGTGGCCGGGGATTTTCTTGGGGCACAATTTGGTATATTTACTTTTTGTTGTCCAGTACATATTTTGGGAGTTATGGCCTTTTTACCGTTGACTTCCAAAAAAAAATTAAAACAAAATAAATACAAAATTAATGTGGGGCATGGGATTTGAACTCCGGTGGCTTGGTTCAGTAGTGCAACGTATTACCAATGAGCTACAAGCTCCTTCTTGTAATTATTGTGGTTTTTAATTACTTAAACTGATAGCAGCAAGAATAAATACTCCTAGTATACATTAAATTTAAAGTAATTTCTTGTACACTAAAAATGGAGTTATTTCATTATTGTAGCTTGTAATTAAAAAAGAAAAATCATTACCTAAATCTTGTGCTCAGGCTAAAATACCCCTTTGTGGATTTTAAAAATATTTTGAAAAAATTTTGTATAGGAAAAAGTGTATAAGAAAATTAGGGTTGTTACATTATACCCTCCTTATAAAAATTTCGTCTTCAAAATTTTTATAAGGAAAGTGTAACAGTGCAAAAAAGTTTGGCGAATAAAAGTGATACGATGGTGAAAAAAAAATCTTACCGGTGTTATCTTGACCTACAGTCTCGGCTTCTACAGCTTCTAATGTGAAGGTCTGTCACCGTGGTATATTCCTTCTAGCTGGAGGCACATTCTGCCTTTGAGACCTATTTCTCTGCCCTCTAGGCATGGCCCTCATTGCCTGCTGGAATTGGCGAGTAGGCTATGCAGGTGGTGGAGCAGGTAGTGCAGGACGAGTTGCAGGAGCCTGGATGGTCGGCCGCTGCGGGTGGTTGATGTGTGTGTGAGATGAGTTGCTATTGTAAGGACAGTTTCCAATGCCGTGGTTGGATGCGCCACAAATTAGACACAGGCCTTTTGCGCGCCTACAGTCCTTCCACAAATGTCCCTTTCTATGGCAGTAATGGAAAATTTCTTCAGTCCTCCTGGGTTCAAACAATGGCCTGGAAGAGGCTCCACCTGCCATCTGGTTGGCAGGGCGCTTAACTCCTGCAGACTGAGGTCTGCCCCTCTCTTTTATTACTGCCTCATAACTGCGGGCAGCTTCTAGAGCTTCCTCGTGAGTCAAGAACTTTCCTGTGGCTAAAGCAGCTTTAATCTCTGTGTCCAAGCCTTGTTGAAAGCGACGGGCTCTGATCTCGTCCGTCGGTATCAAGTGTGCCGCGAATCGGCTCAACATGGTG
This sequence comes from Agapanthus africanus, assembly GCA_030015575.1. Taxonomy (NCBI): domain Eukaryota; kingdom Viridiplantae; phylum Streptophyta; class Magnoliopsida; order Asparagales; family Amaryllidaceae; genus Agapanthus; species Agapanthus africanus. The sequence continues at coordinate 24,369,090 of CM057339.1, read as the reverse complement.
AACTCAGCGTCGTATTCATCTACCGATTTGTCCCACATTGATCCTTGCTGTAGATGAATAAACTGCTGCTCCATAGCGAACCTGGCAGTCACAGGGAAATATTTCCCGTCGAACTTCTCGCGAAATGTCTTCCATTCAATCGGCTGCGTAAGACGGCTTTCTTCCGCCTTCCACCAATTGCGAGCATTATCCGTGAGCTGTAGTTTTGCTACACGGACCCAAGCGTTGTCTGGCACTTGAGCTGCTGCCAGATCGTCTTCGATGCTTTGTGCCCATTCTTCCGCTTCAAGAGGGCTTCCTTTACCAGAGAACTGCTTTGGGTGCAAAGCCCTGAATTGCTTTACTCCCGGTGCATCGGTCTCAGGACGGTTCAAAAGTTGCTGTTGTCCCTCGAGAAGACTGCGGATCGCTTCAAATAGCATTGTTTGCTCGGTGGGTGGTGCAGGAACAGCTGGTGTGAGAGATAGTGCTAGAGGTGTGTTGTTGACGTTGGTGCTGGTGTTGTTTGGGGAATCCATAACCCTGAAGAAAAATTTGGGTTAGGACAGATTCAAGCACATGAAATGATAAGATTCAAGGAATAGAAATTTGTAAGATTCAAGAAACATGAATTGTAAAGAATGTTTTAGTTGCTGATTCTTGTGTTATATTGCTTAGGTTGTTCACGCAGACCAGAACTGCATGATAGGGATTCATACAGCTCTGACCTGCATGGGCCACCAACAAAGCCTGTCACGCCCCGCTTCCCAGTGTACGGTGAAGTGGACGCGACGAGGCCCGCTACGTATATACTCAGAAGTACATATGCTAAGCATAACTAAGCAATATAAAGTAAATCACAAGAGACAAATGATGTAGAAATAACAGCAACTTTTATTAATAACATTCTTTGTACAATGCATGAAAAGAAAATACATCTGAAATGAAAAGCAATGCCTAAACAGTGACATAACAATAAATGAAAAATACTGGAAAGAACAAGGTACAATATCTAGAGCTCTGGGTCTTCGTGGAACTGCTCCAAGTCTTCACCGGTGGGCTCGATCTCAGCTTGGTCCAAAGCACCTGACAACATTCAAAGAAGAAACAAATAGAATGTCGTCAGCGAACAGGTCGCTCGGTAAGTCCCAAAGATAGGGAAGAAATAGACAGAGAGTAAGAGAGAGAGAGTAGCCTTTAATGTTGTATAGTATTGTCATATTATAGTAGTATGGTGTTAACGCTGTTGTTGTAGCTTGGTACAGAAGGATGCCAGTGTATACGAGAGGGGTCTCAGTATGCTAGAGACCAGGGCAAATGGAAGTACAAGGCTCCGTTATACAACCCGGAACAACGGCAATTGGATTCAGGTTAGGTGTCTTAATCTTACCATCTCGTGCCACCTTTAACACCTTCCGTACCAATCTACCCCTTAAACCCCGCGATGTCTTGTTTGTATTGTTATCTTGTAAAATTGTATTGTTTGCATGATTGACTGACCGACCGACCGAAACCATGATATCAGGAAACAGTTATAACCGTAGAGTCATGTAAATGGAATACTGGGAAACATGTAAAAGGAATATCCATGGTTCGGTTCAGTCAAGTTATATAGATTGTTAACTGGATTTAGGGATTCATGTATTCATATTGGGTTGGAATATAAAAGAATATAGATTGATTTGAGTCATTTTCAAGTCAGAAGTAGTCAGACTCTAACCCGAGTCAGATTAAAAGGAAGATAATTTGAAGTTCTATATTTGTTAGGGGCCTTATTGTAATTTATAAAACTTGAGGGGGTTTTATGTAAAAAGTATTATTGGATAGTTTTCAAAATACCTCAAGTATTTATTATTCGTCTTTATAGTTATAATGAGTGTGAATTTTATTTGTGTTATTCTAGTGAATATATCCTAATAAAAGTATTAATTGTTTTATTTAAAATTCATGGTATTTTAATGTAACTTTTAATCTTGTAATTTTTTCAGAAAAAGTGGAAACTTTATATTATGATAAAATAGGTGTTAAATGATAATTATATATATATTAGCACATGAATAATTTTTAAATGAATGGTTTATTTTCAAAAATCTCATTTTTCTTAAATATCGTATTTTAAACCTTTCGAGACCGAATGCTCCTTGCGGAGGTCTGAATCTCGCACTACTAGCCTGCGGGTGCACGATGGACCGTACTATCCCTAACAGGTTTCCCAAAGGTGGGTTGTAGCGGCTCTTTGCTTAGATTTTATAAACACTTCTCATTTAGGAAAACGGTTTTATAAATATAAGGTATTTATTTGCAAAAGAGTATAGTTGTCCGTATTTTAGCTGTTAGGGTTTCCTAAGCCAACTAGCCTTTTTCTAAGGTCTAAACGATGAGTCATTAGAAGCCTCAAATCGCCTCTTCACCGTCAATTGCGGCCAGGTAAGTGCCAGGTAAGTGGGAAGGAACCACAGTCGTGGGCCTAATTAAAAACCACTAGCCTAGACACACTTGCCTAGACACCACAAGACAGTTTAGATAAACGATCGATGTCCATGACCTATCGTGCTTTCATTTTATTTAAAATTTTATACAACTTAAAGCTTTCAAGTAAAGGTTATAAAGAATATGGTATTTTAGTGAAAAGTCCTGTAATGTCGTATTCTATGTTTTGACATTTATCAGTTAGGATTATATTTGTGTGTGTGTAGAGGTAGGTCATTACCTCGTGACTTGTTTTAAGTTTTGATGAAATTTAGAGGTAAAACATGACATGTTAAAGTTGAAGGTATTAAAGCGCAAGAATACGGTATTTGAAAGCGTTATCATTTTATATGTGAAAATTCATTCAATTTGATTTCTACAAGTTTAGTGATCAAGATAAACTTATTTAGGAGTGAGGGAATTGATTAAACGAAGAAAAATGAACTTCATGGTATTTTTATGAAAAGAATACGATATTGTAAAGAAGCTATCATTTCATGTGAGAAAGTTTGTTTAAATTGGTTTATGGGTGATTAATAGTCAACATGAATATAGGTAGGTATTATGTATTAGATGACAAGTGGAAATTTGCAGAAAAACCGAATCGGAAATCGTTTTGTTCCGATTTCCGTCGGGTTCCAAAAAGTCGTATTTTTATATTAAAGAAAAGAGAGATAGAAGAGATGGGACTTGCGGGTGTGGACAAACTAAGGAGGCTAAGGAAGTGATGGTGGTCGGTGCGTCGGAAACGTCGCGAAGGTTCTAGTCTGATCGCTGGAATCCGTCGTCGGTTTCGGTAGCGCTTCGCTTCTCGCTTTTTGTACCGAGTTCTCGAGAATTTGAGAGAGTGGACTTAGAGTTGTAGGGTAAAATGGTAGAGGGTAGGGATGTTTATATAGGGCTAGGTTAGGGTTAGGGTTTTAATTAAAAAATATATAAAAATCATTAAAAATCATTAAACCTAGGAGTAAAAGGGATTTATTGGCCAAATTAAAACCGATCCAGGTATAATAAGTGTGCAAAAGGGTTGACCAAGTCAAGAGACAACTTTTCTCAGTTGGTGACTCGGCCGTCCGGCCAAGTCCGGCCGGCGGCGCAGGACCGAGTCGGCCGATTCGCCGGCCGGCGGCGCCGAGTCGGGCTTCCAGTGGCCGGGGATTTTCTGGGGGTACAATTTGGTATATTTACTTTTTGTTGTCCAGTACATATTTTGGGAGTTATGGCCTTTTTACCGTTGACTTCCAAAAAAAAATTAAAACAAAATAAATACAAAATTAATGTGGGGCATGGGATTTGAACTCCGGTGGCTTGGTTCAGTAGTGCAAGGTGTTACCAATGAGCTACAAGCTCCTTCTTGTAATTATTGTGGTTTTTAATTACTTAAACTGATAGCAGTAAGAATAAATACTCCTCGTATACATTAAATTTAAAGTAATTTCTTGTACACTAAAAATTGAGTTATTTCATTATTGTAGCTTGTAATTAAAAAAGAAAAATCATTACCTAAATCTTGTGCTCAGGCTAAAATACCCCTTTGTGGATTTTAAAAATATTTTGAAAAAATTTTGTATAAGAAAAAGTGTATAAGAAAATTAGGGTTGTTACAAGGACCAATACAGATTAAACAGTTTTACTCGAGATGATAATATGCTATCTGGTTTATAATTATCATTCATGTGTATATGTTTTACTTATTATTATATATCGCTAATACGTAATGATAAAGCCCATATGATCTATACTTGACTACCAGAATTATGATAGGGATCATACTAGTGAGGCTTGGGTGGTTCATAAGCACATCTTTAAATGTTTTTAATCGTACGAGTATCGAGACTGGATATCAGTACTCCAGTTTAAACCTGTGTATATATTTTTTGATCCCGACTGGGGCTATGGTTGATTCCATAGCCATTGGTGTTGGACACCAAAGATTGTATACAGGTGCTCATTGAAAAATGAGTTACACTGGATGGACTCACCGAGAACTCATGCATGGTATTATACCTATAGTCAGATAGCAGTTCTCAGCTGGCATGAGTACATGATAGTCTCTTGATCTAAGATAGCCATAGTCTTTTATGTGTGTTCCCACTGTAATTTGATTACTACCCTACCACGGATTTTAAAGAATCGTGCAAACAGCTTTTAGTTGGGTACAGTCCCGAAACAAATGGAGGTAGTGAGCGGTCAGGGGGATTCGTCTCTCCCAGTATAGAGGGTCGATGTAGCGCTATGCGAGACATGACTATAACCATAAGCTCGCTGCCGCGGCAGTTGAGATAAACTGATAAGTGTTATTAGTTGTATCTCTAATGGTTATAAGTCCAATGTCTTCATGACTTATTTGGTTAGGGGGTCTAACAGTTTCCACCCCCAAACCCGGTATGCGACACTCTTTGACGAAGAGACCGGACTGTACGGTGGCTGTCACTGATAGGGTCTAATTGCGCTCAGATGAGCTTACTTGTCTACCTTTCTTTTGATTAATATCTGGATATTCGTTACGTACAGCTTGTGCCACTGACGTGCTTGTGGGTTAACCCATGAGGGGATTGATTTGAAAGTATTTCAGATCAATCAGATATGATCCAAACCTACTGCCGGCGTATTGATTGAGTATTTAAAGTCCCATGCAGAGGTTTTTTCCGCTTAGGCAAAATGATATAGAGTGCATATGGTAATACGTGCAGGAGTTCGATTAAATACGTATATTTCATACATGTATGTTAATCGGACGTTTTTAATACCAGCCAGTTTATGTTTAAGTGTGTGTGTGTGTGTATTAGTATTATGTTCATTTATCTCTCATTTGGTATTCGTATATAATACAAATACGTGTATATGTATATGTATGCGATACATATACTTGTTGATGTTTTATGTATGTGATGCATAAATACATTTAGAAGGGATTCCTCATTTCATTTATAATAAATAAGAAATGGTCATTTATTTTTATTATATAAAAATGAGGAATGATGGAAAAAGAGAAGAGTATATGTCACGCCCTGCTTCCCAATGTACGGCGAAGGGGACACGGCGATGTCCGCTACGTATATACTCAGAAGTACATACGCTAAGCATAGCTAAGCAATATAAAATAATACACAAGAGACAACAGTATAAAAAGAACAGCAACTTTTATTTATTAACATTCTTTGTACAATACATGAAAAGGAAAATACAACTGAAATAAAGATGCATAAACAGTGGCATAACAGGAAAAGGAAAGTACTGAAAAGAAAAGTGTACAATGAAATTATACTGCTGGGTCTTCGGCAAATCGCTCCAAGTCTTCTTGTGTTGGCTCAACTTCTGCCGGGTCCAAGTCACCTGACGACATTCAAAGAAGAGAGAACAGAATGTCGTCAGCGAACAGATCGCTCGGTAAGTCCCAAGGGTAAGAGGGAAGTAGAGAAGACAAAATAAGAAGAAACATTTTTAAAGTGTAAACTATTGTTGTAATATTATGTTAACGCTGTTGTTTGTAGCTTGGTACAGAGGGATGCCAGTGTATACGAGGGGAGTCTCACTTGCCAGAGACTAAGGCACGTGTAGTACAAGGAACCGTTATACCACGGTACAACAGCAATGGGATTCAGGTTAGGTGTATTAATCTGACCACCTCGTGCTACCTTTAACACCTTCCGTACCAATCTACCCCTTAAACCCCGCGATGTCTTGTTTGTACTGTTATCTTGTACATTGTGTTGGTTGTATGATTGATTGACTGACTAACCGAAACCATGATATCAGGAAACGGTTATAACCGTAGAGTCATGTAAATGGAATACTGGGAAGCATGTAAAAAGAATATATCCATGGTTCAGTTCAGTCAAGTTACATAGATTGTTAACTGGATTCAGGGATTCAGGTATTCATCTTGAGTTGGAATATTAAAGAATATAGATTGACTTGAATTATATTCAAGTCAGAGTTAGTCAGACTCTAACCCGAGTCAGACTAAAAGAAAGGTAATTTGAAGTTCATTAATTGTTAGGGGCTTTATTGTAATTTATGAAAAAAATACTATTGTATATTTTTTTTCAAAATACACCTCAAGTATTTATTATTCGTCTTTATAGTTATAATGAGTGTGAATTTTATTTGTGTTATTCTAGTGAATATATTCTAATAAAAGTATTAATTGATTTATTTGAAATTCATGGTATTTAAATGTAACTTTTAAACTTGTAATTTTAGAAAAAGTGAAAACTTTATATTATAATAAAATAGATGTTTAAATGATATTTATATATATATTAATACAAGAATAATTTATTTTTTTTAATAAATAATTTATTTTTTTCCAAAATCTCATTTTCCTTAAATGTCGTATTTTAAACCTTCCGAGACCGAATGCTCCTTGCGGAGGTCTGAATCTCGCATTACGAGCCCGCGGGTGCACGATGAACCGTACTTTCCCTAACGGGTTCCCCAAAGGTGGGTTGTAGCGGCGCTTTGCTTAGGTTTAACAAATACTATTCATTTAGAAAAACGGTTTCATAAATATAAGGTATTTATTTGTAAAAGGGTATAACTTTCCGTATTTTATTTTCTAGGGTTTCCTAAGCCAACTAGCCTATTTCTAAGGTCTAAACGATAAGTCATTAGAAGCCTCAAATCGCCTCTTCACCGTCAATTGCGGCCAGGTGCCAGGTAAGTGTGAAGGAACCACAGTCGTGGGCCTAATTAAAAACCACTAGCCTAGACACACTTGCCTAGACACCACAAGACAGTTTAGATAAACGATCGATGTCCATGACATATCGTGCTTTTATTTTAAAAGATTTTATTTAGAATTGTGTATAACTTAAAGTTTTTAGAAAAGGTTTATAAAGAATATGGTATTTTAGTGAAAAGTCCTGCATTTTCGTATTCTATATTTTGATGTTTATCAATTAGGGTTATATTTGTGTGTGTGTAGAGGTAGGTCATTACCTCGTGACTTATTTTAAGTTTTAATGAAGTTTAGAGGTTAAACATGATATATTAAACTTGAAGGTATTAAAGCGCAAGAATACGGTATTTGAAAACGTTATTATTTCATGTGTGAAAATTCATTCAAATTGATTTCTACAAGTTTAGTGATCAAGATAAACATATTTAGGAGTGAGGGATTTAATTAGAACATGAAAAATAAACTTTGTGGTATTTTTATGAAAAGAATACGGTTTTACAAGGAAGCTATCATTTCATGTGAGAAATTTTATTTAAATTGGTTTCTAGGTGATTAATAGTCATCATAGATAGGTTTAGGTATTATGTATTAGGTGACAAGTGGAAATTTATAGAAAAACCGAATCGGAAATCGGTTTGTTCCGATTTCCGTCGGGTTCCAAAAAGTCGTATTTTCTATTAACAGAAAAGAGAGATAGAAGGGATGGGACTTACGGGTTTAAACTCTTCTAAAGAGTAAAGAGAATTAGGGAGGAATACCAAGGGGTGGTTTCGTCGCCGGTTGCTTCAAAACACGTCGTCGGAATTCCGTCAGGGCTTCGCCGGGAACTCGATTTCAAAGCACACTTCTTGTGGAAATTTCAAGAGAGTTTTTCTAGGGTTTTGGAATGAGAAGGTAGAGGGTAGGGGTCTATTTATAGGGTAGCTAGGGTAGGATAGGTGAAGAGTCTTCTTTTATAAAAAAATTATAAAAATTAAAGAAAAACATTAAAATTTTGCATTAAAAGGGTTGTATTTAACATTCAGAAACTGCTACAGTAAAATGGAGTAAAGCATGAGTTACAGAAGACCAAACGCCACAACTTTCATGTTGGGACCCCGGCCGTCGGCGCAACTCCGGCCGGCGACGCCGGCCGATTCGGCCGATCCGCCGGCTGAGTTGGCCGATTCCGGCCGATTTCGGCCGGCGTTGGGTCCGGGGTTCCTCAATGTAGACTTTGGCATGGTTCAATTTTTGGGTTCAGTTCACTATTTGGGAGTTATGGCCTGTGGACTTTTGGACTTCCAGGAATTTTAAAGAAAAATGTGCTAAAAATAATGTGGGATGTAGGATTCGAACTCTGGTGGCTTGGTTTAGCAGTGCAAGGTATTACCAATGAGCTACAAGCTCCTTCTTGTAATTATTGTAAAGAGATAGGTACTTAAAGTGTTAGCAGCAACATTAATACTCCAAGTATACTTCAAATTTAATTCAAATTTAGGTATACAAAAATTGGAGTTGTTACAATCTACCCTCCTTACAAAAATTTCGTCCTCGAAATTTACAACTTTTATTTGAGGACTAGTTTACAAAAAGGTGCGGATATATTGCACGCATCTCATCTTCCTTTTCCCACGTGGATTCTCCTGGAGTGTCTTTTCTCCACATTACCCGGACCAAGTTAACTTCTTTGTTCCGAAGTGTCTTCACTTTCCTATCCAGGATCTCCACAGGTTGTTGCTCACAAGACAAGTCGGGCTGTATAGTGAGCTCGGAATGATCAAGTACATGGCTGGGGTCACTCACATACCTTCTGAGTTGGGATATGTGGAACATGTTATGCACTCCTTCCAATGATGGTGGAAGCGCTAAACGGTATGCCACTTCACCGACTCGTTCGAGTATATTGAACGGTCCAATATATCTCAGACTCGATTTACCCCATCTTCCAAATCGGATCACTCCGCGGTTCGGAGATATCTTCAAGAATACATGGTCTCCGGGCTGGAACTCCAAGTGTCGTCTCTTTGCATCAGCCCAGTGTTTCTGTCTATCTTGGGCTATGCGCATTCTTTCCCTGATAGTACGAACCACATCAACGGTCGCTACTATCATCTCTGGTCCAAGGAGTTCCCTATCTCCGATGTCGTCCCAACTTAATGGCGATCGACACTTCCTTCCATATAATACTGCAAAAGGTGCCATTCCTATACTTGCTTGGTAGCTGTTGTTGTATGCAAACTCCACAAGATGCAGGTGATCTTCCCACGATCCTTTGAAATCGAGCATACATGCTCTGAGCATATCTTCTAAGATCTGAATAGTTCGTTCCGACTGACCATCTGTTTGTGGATGATAAGCCGTGCTGAAGTTCAGACTTGTTCCCAAGCTAGCTTGCAGACTCTGCCAAAATTGCGATCGGAACCTGGTGTCACGATCGGAGACAATGCAGACCGGTACTCCATGAAGTCTCACAATTTCCTGTATGAGTTCATGGGTATCGGAGATAGTACATTATGAAGAGTTTAAATCTTAATTAGATTATTACCTCCATGTACTTCTTTGCTAGTGTCTCAGTTGATTGGCCAACTCGAAATGGGATGAAGTGAGCCGACCTTGTGAGTCGATCCACAATGACCCAAATCGCATCGTTACCCTTTGTGCTGCGAGGAAGAGCAGTTACAAAGTCCATCGTGATATGCTGCCACTTCCATTCTGGGATTGGTAACGGTTGAAGTAGTCCAGCTGTCCTGTGATGTTCAGGTTTTACCTGCTGACACACCAAACATTTTGCTACACTTCTGGCTACTTCACGCTTCATTCCATGCCACCAATAATTCTGACGTAGATCTTTGTACATTTTGGTACCTCCAGGATGTACTGAATAGGGAGAGCTGTGAGCTTCTTTCATTAACTCTTCCCGAACAGGACCCTTTGGTACACACAATCTGCTGCCGTATCTCAAAGGCCCGTCTTCATGGATGATGAAATCTGTTCTGAGTCCATTCTCCACTTGTTCTCTGATCTTTTGCAACTTAGCATCGCTGGCTTGAGCTGCTTTGATCTGATTGACAATGGTTGATTGAACTTATAGATTCATCAAACTTGAAGCATCACCTGTCATGACTACTTCAATCTCCATCTGATGTAAGTCTTGCTGAAATTTCCACTGAGCGGTGAGATTCATTGCTAATGGTTGGCGACTAAGAGCATCAGGTACTACGTTCACCTTTCCTGGGTGATATTGCAAGTTGATGTCAAAGTCCGCCATGAGTTCCAACCATCTTCTCTGCCGCATATTCAACTCCTTTCGAGTAAACACATACTTCAGACTTTTATGATCTGTGTAGATGTTCACTCGTTCACCAAGTAAGTAGTGGCGCCAAATCTTGAGAGCAAAAATGACGGCTGCCAACTCCAGATCATGCGTCGGATAATTGCGCTCATGAGTCTTCAGTTGTCTTGAAGCATAAGCTACAACCTTACCGTGCTGATGTAGAACACATCCTAATCCCTTACCGGATGCATCACAATGCACTTCGAATCCTCCAGATTGATCCGGTATGACGAGAATAGGTGCTGATGTCAGTATTGACTTGAGTTCTACGAAAGCTTGCTCGCATGCTTCTGACCACACAAATTCTTCATCTTTTCGTGTGAGCTTGGTCAGAGGTGTTGCTATCTTCGAAAAGCCTTCAATAAACCTTCTGTAATATCCAGCTAATCACAAGAAACTTCGAATATCCTTTACTGATTTTGGTGTAGGCCATTCGCTAACTGCCGAAACTTTTGCCGGATCCACAGAAATTCCTTCTCCTGATACGATATGTCCAAGAAAACCAACTTGATTTAGCCAAAACTCGCATTTGCTGTACTTGGCATAAAGCTTATGTTGTCGAAGAGTTTCCAGGACAATTCGTAGGTGTTCCGCATGTTCTTTCCGATTCTTAGAATATACCAGGATGTCGTCGATGAAGATGACAACGAACCTATCTAAATATTCCCGGAAAACTTGGTTCATAAGATTCATGAAGATTGCTGGTGCATTGGTCACTCCAAATGGCATTACTAGAAATTCGTAATGTCCATAGCGAGTTCTGAAAGCTGTCTTGTGAATATCAGCCTCCTTGACCTTCACTTGATGATAACCTGAACGAAGATCTAGTTTAGAGAAGACACAAGATCCACTTAGCTGATCGAATAAATCGTCGATGCGCGGGAGTGGATACTTGTTCTTTATTGTGACTTCGTTCAAGGCTCTATAATCGATGCACATTCTGTATGAACCTTCCTTCTTCTTCACCAATAGTACAGGTGCTCCCCAACTTGAAGTGCTGGGACGAATCCATCCTTTCACCAGTAATTCGTCTAACTGTGTTCGAACTTCCTTCAAACCTTCTGGACTTAGTCTATAAGGTGATATGATCACTGGTTGTGCTCCTGGTACCAAGTCAATACTGAATTCAAGAGCTCGATCGGGAGACAAACCTGATATATCGTCAGGAAATACATCATCGAACTCTCGAACTACCTCCGGTCTTGATTCTTCTTCTGCTCGAGCTGCTGCAACTACTTCTTCCCTTGGCTTTGCTTTGTAAGTACTTGGCTCCAATGTACGGTCTCCACTTTTAAAATAGAAGACCGGATGATCTGGAATCTCAAATACTACCCTCCTTTGGCGACAATTGATGGTAGCATAAAAGGTTCCAAGCCAGTCCATTCTTAGAACCACATCGAAGTTCGGTATATCCAGTACCTTGAAGTCAGCATAAAATTCTCGACTGCAGACGACGACTGGACACATGCTGTATCCCATAGTTGCCTTTAGAACACCATTTCCGGAACTGACGTTCCAGCTGGATACAAGCGGTGAGACTGGAATTGCATGGGTTCGGACAAACCGTTGCGACATAAAGCAGTGGGATGCTCCAGTATCAAACAGTGCAAGTGCAGGCAGTGAAGCTACTAGGATTGTACCTAAGGTATATAGGATAGGTTTTAGGTATAGGGAAAATGTGTAGTTAAACAAGACTAAAAGATAAGTTTGAGAAGGAATTTACCAGTAATGACTTGGCCAGTGGCCTCAGCTTCTTCCACAGACATCATGAAAGCCTGGCGCTTTGGCACATTCCTCCTGGCCTGAGGAGCATTCCTCGGAACATTCCTTTGAGCTTGATGGAACTGTCGAGGAGGTGGTGTAGCTTGAGGTCCCTTGGATGGTGCAGGCAGTGCAAGTCTGGGAGCAGGTGCCTGAAGAGCTAGTCGCTGCTGATAAGTAATTGCTGGCCTGGGTGCATCAACTGGGTTCTGTCTTTGGGGACAAGACCCAATACCGTGAGTAGCTGAACCGCAGATTAAGCAAAGGCGGTTGGCTCGACGGCAGTCCTTCATCATATGTCCAGTTCTCTTGCAGTTGGTGCAAAAGGCTGGGCTAGGACGATGGGTTGGTACTCCGGGTCGCCTTGGCACGAAAGATGGTCTGGACGTGGCTCCACCTGCCATTTGGTTGGCAGGGCGTTTGACTCCAGCAGACTGAGGTCTGCCCCTCTCTTTTATCACTGCCTCATAACTGCGGGCAGCTTCTAGGGCTTCCTTATGAGTCAAAAACTTTCCTGTGGTTAGAGCAGCCTTAATCTCTGTGTCCAAACCTTGCTGAAAACGACGGGCTCTGATCTCGTTGTAGGGTTCCTAGGCATCCTAATGAGGTCTCACAAGGCATCAACCATGCCAATTTCAAATTTTACGGGTGCCTACAAACCCTAATACGGATCGTTGGCTAGAAATCTAGGCGATAAAATAAAACTAGTTAACACTTAACTAAGAGATACGGAAATACAACCTTTGTAGATCCGGTCCTCCACCTCCACGGCTCCGAGATGAGGTCCTCTCCGCTGTCCAAATCAAATCCGGGCTCTAGCGTCGGCTTCATCGGAGAATGGACGGGCTAGGTCGTCGACGACGTGCCGAAGATGATCTACGTCAAAGCATCACTAGATCGAGCTCCACCTTCACCAAGTCTTGAAAACTTGTGAAGGAAACACACTCTACTACTTGGCAAGAGGTAGAGGATGAAGAAATAGGAAGTGGGTAGACTTTAGTTTTGGATTTCTCACTCATTTCATCAATCCACCATTGATGAAGTGAAGGTTTCTTCTTGAGTTCAAGGAAGAAGAAGAAGAAAAAATGATATGATAAGTTAATTAGAAAAGAAAAGAATAATAATTCTTATCATAAAGGTAACTATGGTAAAGTGTAGAGAATTAACTTAGGTTAAATGAATGGTTAGGGTCAAGGTTTCATGAAGCTTCCACTAAACAACAAAAAAAGCCACCATTCTTTTCTCTTTTCCATTTATTTTCCAAAATGAATAAATAGAAAAATAAATGAGAAAAGGAAATAAAACCCTAATCATAAGTTTAACCATGGTTTAATTCTTTACACTTAACCAAGTAAACATGTATCATCAAACATGATACAATAAAATGCACAAAAAGTATATCACATATACAACTTGTACATCCAAGTGAGAAAATCCATCTAAAGTGAACCGATACTAGTTAATGCAAAGTAATATATCAAATATATATAATTATACATTAAATCATTAAATCAAACACTTGATTTAATGATCCGGTCATATCACATATAACCGACTAGTATCCTATGTATCGACTTATCGAATCAACCCTTGATTCGATAACTAGGTTATATCGCATACAACCATTCGATACATTCATCGCGAGAATGAAATACGGTATCACATACACGCATTATTCTCGGTCCCGCACATATCTCATATGCGCTCCTATTTCGTTTCGCTTGAGCCAGGAAACCTCTGTGTAGGACTCTAAAGACTCGTCAATACGCCGGCAGCAGGTGATGATCATATCAAACACCCACAAGCCGCAAGCGGTCTGCTAAACGTAACGGCCACCCGGGTATTGAGCGATCAGAAGATCGACGAGCAAGCCCGCTCACACTCCTGTGAATCCAACCAGTAACACTACCGTACAGTCCGGTCTGATCGTCTGATATGTCACATATCTCGCCTAGGGGTGGTAAACGTCAGACCCCAATAGCTCGATAAGTCATGTCGATATGAGGTCTATAACAATTCGAGAAACTACTGGTAACACTTACCAGTAAATCTCAGCAACCCTGGCCAGGGATTTCCTGTTATAGCCAATCGAACACAGCGCAACATCAACCCCCTATACCGGGAGAGACGAATCCCCTCCTATCGCTCATTGCCTCCATGTGACTCGGGACTGTACCCAAAAACCACCGTTTTGCACGCCCTCTTGGACGTGGTAAGATGGAAATCAAAGCACAGTGGGAACCACACAAGACTCTATGACGATCTCGGGTCAACAGACTACTCTGTACCAGTGTCACCAGAGAACTGCCATCTGACGTGAGGTATAATACCATCTGGGAGTTCTCGGCGAGTCCGTCCAGTGTACCCAGTCTCTACTGAGCACCCGTATATCATCTCTGATGTCAAACACCAATGGATATGGGATCATCCATCGCCCATCTTTATGGGTCGAGAAGGTACACGCTAGTCTACTCTGGTATATCGATGCCCCGTCTCGATACACCCTCGACTAGGGACTTTGAAGGATGTACTTATGGACTACCATGTCCCCACTAGTATGATCCGCATCACAGTCCAGGTAGTCAAGTACTTATCCTAAGGGATTTACCAACATGTAACAGAGAGACAATCAGTGTACACGTTAAGGTAAAGGGCAACCAGATAGCATACTATCATGTCGAGCAAGAAAGTCCTCCCTATATATGTCCCAGCATCCACTACAATATACATCCAATGTACAGTAATGGCCTCTAGGGCATACATATAACTAACAATCTCCCACTTGCACTAGGGCCATCCGTAGCAGTGGTTGTAGTATCTCATACTGAACCATCCCATAAAAGTCTCTCTCTGGGAACAGGCCTTCGTGAGTGGATCTGCCGTGTTGTCCTCTGAGTCTACTCTCCTAACCTCGATCACCCTGGAGATCAACCATCTCCATGATCAAGTGATACTGCCTTAGAATATGTCTGGATCACTGATGGGACCTGCGTTCCTTGGCATAAGCCACAACTCCATTGTCACACAATGGGAGGAACATAGTTCATCTCATGAACCAATATACACCCAAATAGCCTCTTCGGTAGCATCTTAAGTAGCGATGTATCGTGCCTTTATCATCTAGTATGTCACGGTATCTAGCTTCAAACTCTTTCAACATACCGTCCCTTTATTGAGGGTAAAGACAATGCCTGTGACTGACACTCAGTCGTCTTTATCACCCTGGAACCCTTCCAGTGATTCTCCCCAGGATCGAATGATACCATCTCACTACAGCTAGTGAGTAGCCTAATATCCATTTAGATCTATCTCATAGATCCAAAATCCAGGATTTAGTAGGTATCACTTTGATCCTATGTGGAGAATCATTGTGATAAGCGGAGATTGATCGAGCGTAGCATAGGAAACTCCTTCCCTATCAAGAGTATGTCATCCACGTACTCTACGATGATCGTCACCATACTCCCTACTACCTTTTTGTTTATACAAGGTTCATCTACCATTTTGATGATGTCAACTTCTTTGACTAATCCATCAAAACAGATGTTCTAACTCCGCGATGCCTGCTTTATCCTATAAAGCATCTTGCACACGTTTCCGCTGCTCCCACTGTCTACGAAGCCCTCTGGCTGTGTACTTATAGACGCTCTCTTCCAAAATATCATTTAGAAAAGCAGTCATGACACCCAACCACCAGATATCATAGTCATGGTATGTAGCCGTGGTAAGTAGGATCTGGATGGACTTAAGCATAGATACTTGAAAAGGTTTTATCATTATGATCCATATCTGGTCAATGATGCAAACCTTTAACAAGTCTAGCTTTGAAAGTCTCAACTTTTCCATATACACCAAGTAATCTTCTCAAGATATACTTGCTCCTGATGGGGATTTAACCCTTCAGATATAGCAACCAAAGTCCATACTTTGTTGGTGTACATGGATTCCATCTCAGATCGATAAACATCCAGCCATTCTTACAGAGTCTTACTCTCGATGGCCAGCTCGAAGCTAGTTGGGTCATCATCTCATGATGCAATCCTCGCTCCCACTGTCATAGAGAAACCGAAGTAACTCTCAGGTGGGTGAGGAACCCTACTAGATCGGCGGAGAGGCTGAGGTTCGTTGGTATTTACTGAATCCTTTGGTTCTATCAAATCATCAGTTTGCAGTTTGTATGGCTGGAACATTTCCAGTTCTACATAACTGACCTTGCCTCGAGCTTGTCCGGATTTTGCCTTTTAGACATAGGCCGGACAACCCCAAATCTTAACTAACTTGAGAGATGGGCTCTTCCCTTATCATATCACATATGAAATGGTAGGTAACTTATTTGATTGGAACCCTATTCAATAGGTATGCAGCTTCTCAAGTGCATAACTCCCAAAAAGGAAATAGGTAACTCAGTAGTACTCATCATAGAGCACACCTTATCATATAGGGTGTTATTGCTCCACCCCGATATACCATCATGCTATGGTGTATACGGAGGAGTAATGCTGAGAGAGAATCTCATTCTCCTTTAGAATAGTCCAGGAATTCCGTGCTCAAGTATTCTCCTCCCTGATCACATCAAAGGACATAATACTTGTACCCTTATTTTGGTTCTCTACTTCTAACTTATATTCTGTGAATATCTCAAAAGGTTCGGACTTGTGTTTCAACAGGAACATATGTCTGAATCTCGAGAGATCATCAGAGAACGTAATGAAGTACAAAGAACCGGTCTTGGCATGTGTAGACAGGGGACCTTACATACATCAACATGTATCATCCCAAGAGTTCAGTAACTCTTTCTCTGTTTCCAATAAACGGAGCTGTGGTCATCTTATCTTTGTGACATGACTGGCGAGTTTCACAAGATGTAAATTCAAACTGATTTAAATATGCATCTATATGTAACTTCAGCTAGTCGGGTCGCATTGATATGACCTAGTCTACAATACCTCAAGAAGGATTCGTTCATTTCTGAACTATTCCTCTTGTGTGTGTTCCGTATACTAAGAACTGCAGTTTGATTTAGAACTTTAATGCTTTTAGATAACGTGCCTGAATCGATCAACTTTTGATATAGGAAATGTTCAAAACATTATCCAACTATACAAAATTTTATCATTTCTTTACTAATAAAAAGACTGATATGATTTTGTATATTAGGTTCGGTATCTAATAACATTCGTTCAGAATTAATGTATTACAATACAGGGTGACAGTGACCAACAGACTTGGCTGCAACACTTGCCCCGTTTTCTGTCTCACGAAACTTATCACCCGTTCTCAGTTTTTCTACCCTTTTGTAGCCCTATGTAACAGATTACATATCTAGGATCCTGATCCGGTATCACATACCAAGGATGCGGAGGATACTGAGAAACAGTTCTTTGTAATGAACACACCCGAAGATGATGCATCTCATGCACTTTCTTCGTTTGGGCGGCATGGGAATCCTGGCATTCCCCTATTTCCTGCTCTGTCTTATAACAATTATAAGTTGGAGTAGGACCAATGTTCCCCAGCTCAGTATAACAAGCGGGTTCGGTCAATACATCCATATAATTATCTTGATTAAGGCGTGATATGGTCGCTACCTGGAGAGAGAGAGAAGAAAACACTCAGCGTGCGCTCTTGCAAGATCAGATTGGTTATATATTTTATCTAATCAGGATGGCTCCCACTGTTTTTATCAAATCTTCCTTCAAACCCTAAAAGGAAAGACTAGCCGGGATTAATTACACTCTACAAGTTCGCCAATCTTTCAGCCAGGCCAGTGTCGGTACTTTGAGGGAGGTTCCCCGTGCTTTCGCACGGACCTAATTACAGTAAACCTCGTTTTCCCAGAGGCGTAACCCCGTTGACACCTTTCTAGACACCTACTTGATCGGCTAATTGTAAAGTGCAAAACTCTCCCAGGAGTAACAATTACTCGCAGTGGGTATCGGGATCCAACTATCACATAGAAGGTATGCAATCTCATTGCAAATTTCAACACTTGAAACTCCCGATAAAGGTTTTTACCCCTAGTACCTATGACCTTGGCTAAGGTCAACAAATCATAGATACTAGTCAAGTTCTACCCGTCATTTCGTGATTAATTAGACCCATCCACATGACCCTTGGCTAAGGTCAACAAAGCCACATGACTGTCCTAACTAATCGCATCATATGCGGTGTAGGAAGACATCACTTAGCTACCATACACTGTGCCTTGACTATGGTCAACAAACACAGCACGAATACTAAGTACTCTACTTCTTAAAATGACGGAGGGTTGCGAATGGTTTTTTTATGAAAACCTTTAACGCTTTGAACTTGATCTCGTGGCGGAATCAAATGGTTTTTAAATGGAATGTTTTCGAGGCTTTTCTAGTTTTGCTAAAGGGGTCACTCCCGGTGAAGGGATCGTCGGCCCTTTCCTCGTCGAATGAGGTGCGGGATATATCATATATATCACTGTGCAAAGCGGAAACTATAGAAGCGATCAAAGACAAACCGAGAGTTGTAGCATCTGCCAGTTATTGCTAAAGGAGTCACTCCTGGTGAAGGGATCTCGGTCCTTTCCTCATCGAATAAGGTGCAGGATGTTCTATAATGAACACCGCGATGCAAAGCAACAACTGTAGCTACCTGTTTTTATTTTGAAATTCGATTCCACAACATCAATTAGGTTTATTTTCTTTCATCAATCTCATTAATGAATATCCCATCATTTAAATTACCTAAACATCACAGATAGATATGACGTACACTTATGCCATCCGCATTCGCCTCGATGTCCCCTCGTGCACCGTTAGGTTAGGTAACTAACGGCAGAGCGGGGCAGGGTTAGCGCGGGTGTAAAACCTAAGTAACGTCTATATAATATATCATATATACTATAATATCTGTCACAGAGCACAGAACATCGCATGATCACATCACAGATAACGCAGCAGAAAAAAAAATCATATGAAATATTGGATATACTAGGACGTCCGTGTTTTCAATACGAGCCAGTATAAAACACGGATTCCACGGTCGTGATGAATAGCCAAACCCACACCCCTAGACCCCTACGAGAGCGGCAAGCAACCCTACCAATTCTGGAGTTAGGAGACACGGACTCGACTCCTCGAGTTGGTCTCCCACTGGACTCCAGAACCCGGTTACTTGCGCTCCCCTCCTTGGGTCTATCCTAGTGCGGAAAAGTAAATAATATACAAAGGGTGACAACTTCCGCAACCTGGAAGCGCCCCAATAAAAGAATATTACATACAAGTTTTTACATGAATGAAAATGAAAAACACTCATCTCACATAAAACCCCCGGCTATTCAAACACGATGATCCAATATAACATATCCAGCAACACATAACATCACATGTCATCAACGTAAGTAAATATGCGCATCCCAATTGTCGTTGACATATAGCAACGAAACCGGCGACATCACATATTACACTTACGGTCACAGAAAAGAAAGTGTAAAACTACAACAGTTGGAATCCGCAACCACCTCAGACATCGCATGCCTGACCAAATGAATTCCTTAGACATCGCATGCCTCACAATTATAAACCCCGCATTTTAGTCTCATTATCGAAAACTCTTTTCAATATCAAGTCGGGCAATTCAACAAGATTCCCGACATTCTGATCGAATGCTCGTCGCAAACTTCAGTAGACGGCCGCACCCCCGACGCCGTCGACAAAGTGCACCAAGGCGGAACACCGCTGCCGCGAGCACCCGAACGGATGCTTTCGGCGACGGGGTTCTCCTACAGTCACTTGGTCGGGGCTATGGAGTGAGGCTGTCTATTAAGTTTACCCGGCGAATATCCGCGTACGCTACGTGATTGCGAAGGACTTTTGATCACATCAAAATTCCGTGGCAACCGATCATGTGAGACTAAACTGCTACGTTTATAACACTCATTTAGTTATCTCATAACTTATTGTGAATTCCAATTATTGTATCACATTCCAGATATTTTTAGAATATGTTAAAAAGTTCGACCGGATATAAATACCCAATTTTTCCCCTGTCGGGAAATTTCGACCTCATTAGGATGCCTAGGAACCCTACAGTGGTATCAGAGAACTGCCATCTGACGTGAGGTATAATACCATCTGGGAGTTCTCGGCGAGTCCGTCCAGTGTACCCAGTCTCTACTGAGCACCCGTA
This sequence comes from Agapanthus africanus, assembly GCA_030015575.1. NCBI lineage: Eukaryota > Viridiplantae > Streptophyta > Magnoliopsida > Asparagales > Amaryllidaceae > Agapanthus > Agapanthus africanus. Next base: position 24,348,721 of record CM057339.1, on the reverse strand, counting down.
TATCATCTCTGATGTCAAACACCAATGGATATGGGATCATCCATCGCCCATCTTTATGGGTCGAGAAGGTACACGCTAGTCTACTCTGGTATATCGATGCCCCGTCTCGATACACCCTCGACTAGGGACTTTGAAGGATGTACTTATGGACTACCATGTCCCCACTAGTATGATCCGCATCACAGTCCAGGTAGTCAAGTACTTATCCTAAGGGATTTACCAACATGTAACAGAGAGACAATCAGTGTACACGTTAAGGTAAAGGGCAACCAGATAGCATACTATCATGTCGAGCAAGAAAGTCCTCCCTATATATGTCCCAGTATCCACTACAATATACATCCAATGTACAGTAATGGCCTCTAGGGCATACATATAACTAACACTTGTCCGTCGGTATCAGGTGTGCCGCGAATCTGTTTAAAAATTGTGTTAGCTGTGTAGTATGTGATATTTAAAATTGAACTATTATGACATATCTTACCGGCTCAACATGGTGAACTCAGCATCGTATTCATCTACCGATTTGTCCCACATTGATCCTTGCTGTAGATGAATAAACTGCTGCTCCATGGCGAACCTGGCAGTCACAGGGAAATATTTCGCGTCGAACTTCTCACGAAATGTTTTCCATTCAATCGGCTGCACCAGACGGGTTTCTTCCGCCTTCCACCAATTGCGAGCATTATCCGTGAGCTGTAGTTTCGCTACACGGACCCAAGCGTGGTCTGGCACTTGAGCTGCTGCCAGATCGTCTTCGATGTTTTGTGCCCATTCTTCCGCTTCAAGAGGGCTTCCTTTACCAGAGAATTGCTTTGGGTGCAAAGCCCTGAATTGCTTTACTCCCAGTGCATCGGTCTCAGGACGGTTCAAAAGTTGTTGCTGTCCCTCGAGAAGGCTGCGGATCGCCTCGAATAGCATCGTTTTCTCAGTGGGTGGTGCAGGAACAACTGGTGTGAGAGGTAGTGCTGGAGGGGTGTTGTTGATGTTGGTGCTGGTGTTGTTCGGGGAATCCATGACCTTGAAGAAAAATTTGGGTTAGGACATATTCAAATGCATGAAATGATAAGATTCAAGGAATAGAGATTTGCAAGATTCAAAGAACATGAATTGTAAAGAATGTTTTAGTTGCTGGTTCTTGTGTTATATTGCTTAGGTTGTTCATACAGACCAGAACTGCATGACAGGGATTCATACAGCTCTGACCTGCATGGGCCACCAACAAAACCTGTCACGCCCCGCTTCCCAATGTACGGCGAAGGGGACGCGGCGAGGTCCGCTATGTATGTACTCAGAAGTACATACGCTAAGCATAGCTAAGCAATATAAAATAATACACAAGAGACAAGAGTATAAAAAGAACAACAATTTTTATTTATTAACATTCTTTGTACAATACATGGAAAGGAAAATACAACTGAAATAAAGATGCCTAAACAGTGGCATAACAGGAAAAGGAAAGTACTGAAAAGAAAAGTGTACAATGAAATTATACTGCTGGGTTTTCGGCAAATCGCTCCAAGTCTTCTTGTGTTGGCTCAACTTCTGTCGGGTCCAAGTCACCTGACGACATTCAAAGAAAAGAGAACAGAATGTCATCAGCGAACAGATCGCTCGGTAAGTCCCAAGGGTAAGAGGGAAGTAGAGAAGACAGAATAAGAAGAAACATTTTTAAAGTGTAAACTATTGTTGTAATATTATGTTAACGCTGTTGTTTGTAGTTTGGTACAGAGAGATGCCAGTGTATACGAGGGGAGTCTCACTTGCCAGAGACTAAGGCACGTGTAGTACAAGGAACCGTTATGCCACGGTACAACAACAATGGGATTCAGGTTAGGTGTATTAATCTGACCACCTCGTGCCACCTTTAACACCTTCCGTACCAATCTACTCCTTAAACCCCGCGATATCTTGTTTGTACTGTTATCTTGTACATTGTGTTGGTTGTATGATTGATTGACTGACTGACCGAAACCATGATATCAGGAAACGGTTATACCGTAGAGTCATGTAAATGGAATACTGGGAAGCATGTAAAAAGAATATATCCATGGTTCGGTTCAGTCAAGTTACATAGATTGTTAACTGGATTCAGGGATTCAGGTATTCATCTTGAGTTGGAATATTAAAGAATATAGATTGACTTGAATCATATTCAAGTCAGAGATAGTCAGACTCTAACCCGCGTCAGACTAAAAGAAAGGTAATTTAAAGTTCATTAATTGTTAGGGGCCTTATTATAATTTATGAGAAAAAAGTACTATTGTATATTTTTTTTTCAAAATACACCTCAAGTATTTATTATTCGTCTTTATAGTTATAATGAGTGTGAATTTTATTTGTGTTATTCTAGTGAATATATTCTAATAAAAGTATTAATTGATTTATTTGAAATTCATGGTATTTAAATGTAACTTTTAAACTTGTAATTTTAGAAAAAGTGAAAACTTTATATTATAATAAAATAGGTGTTTAAATGATATTTATATATATATTAATACAAGAATATTTTTTTTTAATAAATATTTTATTTTTTTCCAAAATCTCATTTTCCTTAAATGTCGTATTTTAAACCTTCCGAGACCGAATGCTCCTTGCGGAGGTCTGAATCTCGCACTACTAGCCCGCGGGTGCACGATGAACCATACTTTTCCTAACGGGTTCCCCAAATATGGGTTGTAGCGGCGCTTTGCTTAGGTTTAACAAATACTATTCATTTAGAAAAACGGTTTCATAAATATAAGGTATTTATTTGTAAAAGGGTATAACTTTCCGTATTTTATTTTCTAGGGTTTGCTAAGCCAACTAGCCTATTTCTAAGGTCTAAACGATAAGTCATTAGAAGCCTCAAATCGCTTCTTCACCGTCAATTGCGGCCAGGTAAGTGCCAGGTAAGTGGGAAGGAACCACAGTCGTGGGCCTAATTAAAAACCACTATCCTAGACACACTTTCCTAGACACCACAAGACAGTTTAGATAAACGATCAATGTCCATGACATATCGTGCTTTTATTTTAAAAGATTTTATTTAGAATTGTGTACAACTTAAAACTTTTAGAAAATGTTTATAAAGAATATGGTATTTTAGTGAAAAGTCCTGCATTTTCGTATTCTATATTTTGATGTTTATCAATTAGGGTTATATTTGTGTGTGTGTAGAGGTAGGTCATTATCTCGTGACTTATTTTAAGTTTTAATGAAGTTTAGAGGTTAAACATGATATATTAAACTTGAAGGTATTAAAGCGCAAGAATACGATATTTGAAAACGTTATCATTTCATGTGTGAAAATTCATTCAAATTGATTTCTACAAGTTTAGTGATCAAGATAAACATATTTAGGAGTGGGGGATTTAATTAGAACATGAAAAATAAACTTTGTGGTATTTTTATGAAAAGAATACGGTTTTACAAGGAAGCTATCATTTCGTGTGAGAAACTTTATTTAAATTGGTTTCTAGGTGATTAATAGTCATCATAGATAGGTTTAGGTATTATGTATTAGGTGACAAGTGGAAATTTGTAGAAAAACCGAATCGGAAATCGGTTTATTCCGATTTCCGTCGGGTTCCAAAAAGTCGTATTTTCTATTAACAGAAAAGAGAGATAGAAAGGATGGGACTTACGGGTTTAAACTCTTCTAAAGAGTAAAGAGAACTAGAGAGGAAGACCGAGGGGTGGTTTCGTCGCCGGTTGCTTCAAAACACGTCGCCGGAATTCCGTCAGGGCTTCGCCGGGAACTCGATTTCAAAGCACACTTCTTGTGGAAATTTCAAGAGAGTTTTTCTAGGGTTTTGGAATGAGAAGGTAGGAGGTAAGGGTCTATTTATAGGGTAGCTAGAGTAGGGTAGGTGAAGAGTCTTCTTTTATAAAAAAAATTATAAAAATTAAAGAAAAACATTAAAATTTTGCATTAAAAGGGTTGTATTTAACATTCAGAAACTGCTACAGTAAAATGGAGTAAACCATGAGTTACAGAAGACCAAATGCCACAACTTTCATGTTGGGACCCCGGCCGTCGGCGCAACTCCGGCCGGCGGCGCCGGCCGATTCGGCCGAGTTGGCCGATTCCGGCCGATTTCGGTCGGCGTTGGGTCCGGGGTTCCTCAATGTAGACTTTGGCATGGTTCAATTTTTGGGTTCAGTTCACTATTTGGGAGTTATGGCCTGTGGACTTTTGGACTTCCAGGAATTTTAAAGAAAAATGTGCTAAAAATAATGTGGGATGTGGGATTCGAACTCTGGTGGCTTGGTTCAGCAGTGCAAGGTATTACCAATGAGCTACAAGCTCCTTCTTGTAATTATTGTAAAGAGATAGGTACTTAAAGTGTTAGCAGTAACATTAATACTCCAAGTATACTTCAAATTTAATTCAAATTTAGGTATACAAAAATTGGAGTTGTTACAGTATAGATTAGTGGTTTGTTCTAGCGCATTGTGGATTTGATGATAAGGCTTGATGACAAGGCTAGAATGGTGATCTCTTTTCTCTTTGCTATCTCATTTCCTTCTGTCACGCCCCGCTTCTCAGTAGACGGTAACGGTGACGTAACAAGCCTGCAATGTATTTATTACGAGAATGTCGTTTCTCTTAATAAATGCATTAAGCGTAAATAAGAAATATAACAATATGCAAGAATAACAAGAGTAGAAATTAAGCAGCAAATTTATTTACATTCAAATTTCAAAAACAACTGTCAGAAATAAAAGGATACAATGATTTAAACAAATTCCTAAACATTGGCATACAGAAAGTAAATGCAGAAAAGGAACTAGTAGTCAGGCTGAGTAGTGAACTGGTCCAAATATTCCTGGCTCGGCTCGATTTCCTAAGAGTCCGGTCCCCCTGACGAACATTCCAAGGAAAAGAAATAGAGAGGAATGCCGTCAGCGAACTAGCGCTCGGTAAGCCCCCAAAAGAAGTAAATAAAGATGACTGAAAATGTATAAAGTGAATAGAAACCAAGTAAATGCGAACATGTAAGATTGTATATGAGAGTATCTAAGCATGATCATATATATGTATAAGATAGCTATTCTAACGTGGTTGTTTGTAGTTTGATAAAGAAGATATTCATGTATACGAGAGGGGTCCAACTTACCTGTGGATTATGGTAACATGTAGTACACGGCCCCATAACCCATGTGACAACGACACGTGAATTCATATATGTGTCTTTTAAAGTGATCTCTTATGCCACGATATAAGTTCCATACCAATCTACTCCTTATCCCCGTGTATTGTAGTGTATAGTTTAAGTTTACAGATCTTGGCCGAATCCATAAATATAAGAGTACAAGTTCATGTTCAAGTTGTAATCATGTGTGCAGGTATTCATGTCAAGTTATATTCATGATTCGATCAAGTCAAGTTAAGTATTCAAATTCAAGTTTAGATATTCAAGTTCAAGTTCAGATATTCAAGTTCAAAATCAAGTGTTCAAATTTGGGTTGGAGTTGGATTCGAGTTTGAGTTTAAAAAAGGTTCGAGTGTGTATTCATGTAATAGTCAGTATCTTACGAATGGATTTAGCTTTTGAAATTTTTAAGTTCGGGAATAATCGGACAACTACTGCACATGGACGGCAAGATTTGTGTAACAACTCCAATTTTAGTGTACATAAAATTCATTTAAGTTAATGTACAATTGGGGTATTTACATTTCCTGTGAGTACTATAAGTATTTGATTCAATTTTGAACAGCAAGAAAGAGCTTGTAGCTCACTGGTAAGACCTTGCACTGCTGAACCATAGCACCAGAGTTCAATTCCCATCAGCCACACATTCTTTTTAATTAAATTCTTTTAATCTTTTAGAAGCCCAAGAGTCTACACATGCAACACACGTAATAGGGTAAGTTACAGAATAATCAAACATGTGAACTTTACAATACCAAACGACTCCGACCCAATATCCCAACACCAACCACATCCGTCGGCATTGGGCTGGAGACAAGCCCATAAAATCCGGCGAGGTCGGTCATATCCGTCCCAAATGCTCTCAAAATTCACCCTCTACACCTCTTCAGCTACTCCACTACTCCCTTATTGCTTATTTACTCTGAATTAATCCAAAGAGTAATAAAATGCCTATTTAACCTCATTTTTAAATGCATTTTTATCACACCCCAAACCCTAATTTGACCTATAAATACCCACTCTATTTTTACATCCCTTCACACTGAAATTTCCTACAAAAACTCTCAAGAAAATTCCAAGATCTTTTTGTGTGCAAGTGGAGTTAGCAAAGGGCGAAACTCTGACGAACTTCCGGCGACAACTCAAGGAGTTTCCGACGACGAAACGACGCATCGGAAACTCCCACCTCTTCCTCTTCTCTCCTCTAGCCAATCATCCAGTAATTCCCTATTTCTTCTTCTTTTCTCTATTCTAAAAACATTCAAAACTAAAACCCGACAGAAGCGAAGTTAATCCGACTTCCGATTCGGGTTTTCCTTAAAAAGTTCTATTTTTCTTAAACACAATAATACCAAACTCTTATGTCATGACCATTAAATATTAACAAAGGCAATAAAATAAGTTTGACATCAAAATAATAACCGTAGCAAGTTTTATTGCACTTTTACCTTAAAATACCTTCATATTTCATTTCGACATGCTTAAACTTTTTAAACCGTATTACCTTAGAAAAATCACGAGGTAATGACCTACCTCCTCACAACACACATATCTAATATAGCACGATGGAATTTGGGGACATAGATTTAGAAAAATACGACTTTACATATAACTACCTTCAACTTATAAAACCTTTTTCTATAATGTATTTAACAAATCTTTACAATTGCGCCTCTGCAACCCATTTTGGGGAACCCGTTCGGTATGGTACGGATTATCGCACATTCTCGGGCCTAGTAGCGTAAAATACAGACCTCCGCAAAGAGCATACGATCTCGAAAGATTTTTAAAACATTTTTCTTTAGAAAATGTAATTTCTATTATAAATAAAACTTATATTTTTAATAAATAAATATATAGGTAATTAATATCAAAATATATATTTTTAATATTTATAATATTCCACATTTCCAAAATTCAAGAAAAACATTCCATTTATAAGAAAATACCATACAATTCCAATATTTCAAATAAATACCTTATACTTTAAAACCAGGTCATATTCACTAGAAATTTCATATTGAATAAAATAAACATCTATGAAAACTCTAAAGACGATAATTAAATACTTGAGGTATATTTTGAAAGTATAACAAAACTATTTTACATAAAAAACCCTCAAGTTATACTAAATTACAATAAGGACCCTAGTAAACATAGGTTTAAGCGGGACCGGTCTCTTGAGCCTCAGGGGGCCATAGATATGGGTGCTTGGTTATTTAAGCTAGACAACTTAACAAACGGTGTTATCAACACGGTAATTGTCTTTGAAAAAGACACAAATCCTGCAGTCCATGTGCAGCAGTTATCGATAGCACCAAAACATAATTCAGGACTTCAATTTCTTTTCGAATTGTCTGACTCAGACTGAGTCTCAATATAATCAATCTGACTTGAATATGATTCAAGTATCAAACTACAATACAACATGGATATATGAATCCGGCTATTCAATCTAATCAATCTATATTGACCGAACCGAAGCATGGATATATTCCATTTACATGATCATCCATTATATCCGTTCCATTACTGATATCATGGTTTCGGCAAGTCATTCGTCTATATTCAATATACAGTACAAATAATACGACAATACAATCAAGACATCGCGGGGTTTATAAGGGGTAGACTGGTACAGAAGGTGTTAGAAGTGGCACGAGACTGTAACCATAATACACCTAACCTGAATATCCATTGTCGTTGTACCGTGGCTGAACGGTTCCTTATGCTCTGTATACCTTAGTCTCCGGAATAGTGAGACTCCTCTCGTATACACTGGCATTCTTCTGTACTAAGCTACAAACAACAGCGTTAATACTAAATACAACATTATAATAATATACTCTCTATTCTGTCTATTCCATTCTTGTCTATTTACGGGACTTACCGAGCGATTTGTTCGCTGACAATATTCTCTTTCTTTTGTTTGGAATGTCGTCAGGTGATTCGGACCTTCAGGAGATCGATCCCACCATCGAGGACTTGGATCAGCTACCCTTCGACCCAGAGCTCTAGTTACTTGTACATTTCATTTCAGTATTTTCATTTATGTTATGCCACTGTTTAGGCATTACTTTCATTCCATGTATTTACTTTTCAGTTGTATTGTAAAAAGAATGTTTAATAAATAAAGTTGCTGTTCATTTACATCTTGTCTCTTGTGTACATTACATTTTATATTGCTTAGATACGCTTAGCATGTTTACTTTTGAGTAAATACGTAGCGGCCTAGTCGCGTCCTCCACCTGTATACTGGAAAGCGGGGCGTAACAGGTTTTGTTGGTGGCCCATGCAGATCAGACGTGTGTGGACATACAGGTCAGCTCTGTATGGATATACATGCCACTTCTGCGTGGACAACCTAAGCAATATAATACAAGAACCAGCAACTGAAAACATTCTTTACAATTCATATTTCTTGAATCTTATCATTTCATATACTTTGAATCTGTCCTAACCCAAATTTGTCTTTCAAGGTTATGGATTCCCCAAACAACACCAGCACGAATGTCAACAACACTCCCCCACCACTACCACTCAAACCTGCCGTCGCTGCTCCAATCAACGAGCAAACGGTTGTGCTTGAGGCGATCCTCAGCCTCCTGGAAGGACACCAGCAGCAGACTGCTATTTTAATGAACCGTCTTGAGGTAGAAGCACCTAGAGTGAAGCAATTCAGGGCCTTGCACCCCAAGCAATTCTCAGGAAAAGAGAGCCCTCTAAAAGTTGAGGAATGAGCTCAAAGCATTGAAGATGACCTGGCAGTGGCACAAGTGCCAGAGATAGCTTGGGTTCGAGTTGCAAAGCTGCAGCTTACTGATAATGCACGTGTTTGGTGGAAGGCGGAAGAAAGCTGTCTTGACCAACCTATCGAATGGAAGACTTTCCGTGACATGTTCGATGCAAAGTACTTCCCTGAGACTGCCTGCTTTGATATGGAACAGTAGTTCATCCATCTGTAATAAGGTTCAATGTAGACCAAGTCAGTAGATGAATATGACGCTGAGTTCACCATACTCAGTCGGTAAGATACGTCTCAACATTTAGATTTTGAAATATCACATACTACACAGCTAACACAATACGTTAACAAATTTGCGGCACACTTGATACCGACGGATGAGATCAGAGCCCGTCGATTTCAATAAGGGTTAGATCCGGAGATCCAGGCTGCATTAGCCACAAAAGATTTTCCGACCCACGAATCGGCTCTGAAAGCTGCCCGCCGTTATGAGGCAGTGGTAAAGATGAGGGGCAGACCTCAGTCTGCTGGGATGAAGTGCCCTGCCAACCAGATGGCAGGAGGAGTCTCTTCAAGGCCACCTTTTGTGCCCAGGAGGCCGGGAGTACCAATCAACCGGCCCAGCCCAGCCTTTTGTACCTACTGCAGGAGAGATGGACAATTGGCGAAAGACTGCCGGCGAGCCAACCGTTTTTGCTTAGTCTGCGGCTCAGCTACTCATGATATTGGGTTTTGTCCCCGAAGACACAACCCAATTGCTGTACCCAGGCCAGCAATCACTTACCAGCAGAGACCAGCCCTCCAGGCACCTGCTCCAAGACTCGCTCTCCCCGCTCCACCACCTGGAGGACCACTGACTGCACCTCCTCCTCGTTAGTTCCATCAAGCTCAAAGGAACCCACCTCAAGGACCAAGGAATGGACAGAGGAATGCTCCTCCGGCGAGGAGGAATGCACCACGGCGACAGGCTTTCATGATGACCGTGGAAGAAGCTGAGGCCACTGGCCAAGTCATCACCGGTAACCCTTTCTTCTCAAGCTTTTCTTTCAGTCTTAACATCTACCTACATATTTTTCATATACCTAAAACATATCCCACATACCTTAGGTACAATCTTAGTAGCCTCACTTCTTTTACTAGCACTATTCGATACTGGAGCATCTCATCGCTTTATGTCGCAACGGTTTGTCAGAACTTATGCGATTCCAGTTACACCGCTTGTATCCAGCTGGAATGTCAGTTCAGGGAACGGCGTCCTAAAGGCAACAATGGGATACAGCTTATGTCGAGTAGTCGTCTGCAGCAGAGAATTCTATGCTGGCTTCAAGGTGCTGGACATACCGAATTTCTATATGGTTCTAGGTATGGATTGGCTCGGAACCTTCTATGCTACCATCGACTGCCGTCAAAGGAGGGTAGTATTCGAGATTCCAGACCATCCGGTCTTCTATTTCAAAAGCGGAGACCGTACCCTGGAGACAAGTACTTACAAGGCGAAGCCGAAGGAAGCAGTGATTGCAGCAATTCAAGCGGAGGAAGGATCAAAGCCAGAAGTAGTTCGAGGGTTTGACAATGTGTTTCCTGACGATATATCAGGTTTGCCTCCCGATCGAGCTCTTGAATTCAGCATTGATTTAGTACCAGGAGCACAACCAGTAATCAAAGAACCGTATCGACTAAGTCCGGAAGGTTTAAAGGAGGTCCGAACTCAGTTAGACGAATTATTGGCGAAAGGATGGATTCGTCCCAGCACTTCAAGTTGAGGATCTCCAGTTCTGATCGTGAAGAAGAAGGAAGGTTCATACAGAATGTGCATTGATTATAAAGCCTTGAAAGAAGTAACGATAAAGAACAAGTATCCACTCCCGCGCATCGACGATTTATTCGATCAGCTAAGTGGATCTTGTATTTTCTCCAAGTTAGATCTTCGTTCGGGTTATCATCAGGTGAAGGTCAAGGAATCTGATATCCATAAAACGGCATTCAGAACTTGCTATGGTCATTACGAATTTCTTGTTATGCCATTTGGAATGACCAACGCACCAGCAATATTTATGAGCCTGATGAATCAAGTTTTCCGGGAGTACTTAGACATGTTCGTTGTCATCTTCATCGACGACATCCTGGTGTATTCTAAGAGTCGGAAAGAACATGCCGAGCATCTACGAATTGTCCTGGAAACTCTACGACAACATCAACTATATGCCAAGTACAGCAAATGCGAGTTTTGGCTAGATCAAGTCGGTTTCCTCGGACATATTGTATCAGGCGAAGGAATCTCTGTGGATCCAGCGAAAGTTTCAGCAGTAAGCGAATGGCCGACACCAAAGTTAGTGAAGGACATTCGGAGTTTCTTGAGTCTAGCTGGATATTACAGAAGGTTTATTAAAGGCTTTTCGAAGATAGCAACACCTCTGACCAAGCTCACACGTAAAGATGAAGAATTCGTGTGGTCAGAAGTATGCGAACAAGTTTTCGTAGAAATCAAGTCAAGGTTGACATCAGCGCCTATTCTCGTTATACCGGACCAATCTGGAGGTTTCGAAGTGCACTGCGATGCATCTGGTAAGGGATTAGGATGTGTTCTACATAAGAACGAAAGAGTTGTAGCTTATGCTTCAAGACAGCTGAAGATTCATGAGCGCAATTATCCGACGCATGATTTAGAGTTAGCAGCCGTAATCTTTTCTCTTAAGATTTGGCGCCATTATCTTCTTGGTGAACGAGTGAACATATACGCAGATCATAAGAGTCTGAAATATGTGTTTACTCAGAAGGAGCTTAATATACAGTAGAGAAGATGGTTAGAACTCATGGCAGACTTTGACATCAACCTGCAATATCACCCAGGAAAAGTGAATGTGGTACCTGATACTCTTAGTCGCCAACCATTAGCATTGATTCTCACCGCACAGTGGAAACTTCAACATGATTTGCATCAGATGGAGATTGAAGTAGTCATGCCAGGTAACGCTTCAAGTTTAATGAACTTACAAGTTCAATCTACCATTGTCAATCAGATCAAAGCAGATCAAGGAAGTGATACTAAGTTGCAAAAGATCAGGGAAGTAGAGAATGACTCAGAACAGACTTCATCATCCATGAAGACGGATCTTTGAGGTACGGCAGCAGATTATGTGTACCAAAAGGTTTTGTTCGGGAAGAGTTAATAAAAGAATCTCACAGCTCTCCCTACTCAGTACACCCTGGAGGTACAAAGATATACAAAGATTTGCGTTAAAATTACTGGTGGCATGGAATGAAACGTGAAGTAGCCAGAAGCGTCGCTAAATGCTTGGTGTGTCAGCAAGTAAAGGCTAAACATCATAGGATTGCTGGATTATTTCAACCGTTACCTATCGCAGAATGGAAGTGGCAACACATCACAATGGATTTTGTGACTGCACTCCCTCGCAGCACAAAGGGTAACGATAAGGTTTGGGTTATTGTGGATCGACTCACAAAGTCGGCTCACTTCATCCCATTTCGAGCTGGCCAATCTACTGAGACATTAGTAAAGAAGTACATGGAGGTAAGAATCTAAGTAAGATTTAAACTCTTCAAATATGTACCATCTCTGATACCCATGAACTCATACAGGAAATCGTGAGTCTTCATGGAGTACCGGTCTGCATTGTTTCCGATCGTGACACCAGGTTCCGATCACAATTTTGGCAAAGTCTGCAAGCAAGCTTGGGAACAAGTCTGAACTTCAGAACGGCTTATCATCCACAAACCGATGGTCAGTCTGAGCGAACTATTCAGATCTTGTAGGATATACTAAGAGCATGTATGCTAGACTTCGGAGGATCGTGGGAAGATCACCTACATCTTGTGGAGTTTTCGTACAACAACAGCTACCAAGTAAGTATAGAAATGGCACCTTTTGCAGCACTTTATGGAAGGAAGTGTCGATCGCCATTAAGTTGGGACGACATCAGAGATAGAGAACTCTTAGGACCAGAGATGATAGTAGCAACCGTAGATGTGGTCCGTACTGTCAGGGGAAAAATGCGCATAGCCCAAGATCGACAGAAGCACTAGGCTGATGCAAAGCGCCGTCATTTGGAGTTCCAGCTGGGAGATCACATATTTCTGAAGATATGTCCAAACCGCGGAGTGATTCATTTTGGAAGACGGGGTAAGGTAAGTCCAAGGTACATTGGACTGTTCGACATACTCGAATGAGTCGGTGAAGTGACATATCGCTTAGCACTTGCACCTTCATTGGAAGGAGTGCACAATGTGTTCCACATATCCCAACTCAGAAGGTATGTAAGTGACCCCAGCCATATTCTCGATCATTCCGAGCTCACTGTACAGCCCGACTTATCTTGTGAGCTACAACCTGTTGAGATCTTGGACAGGAAAGTGAAGTCACTTCGGAACAAGAAAGTCAACTTGGTTCGAGTGATGTGGAGAAAAGACACTCCAGGAGAATTGACATGGGAAAGAGAAGACGAGTTGCGTGCAAGATATCCTCACTTATTTGTAAACTAGTACTTAAAATAAATCGTAAATTTCGAGGACGAAATTTTTGTAAGGAGGGTAGACTGTAACAACTCCAATTTTAGTATATATAAAATTCATTTAAAGTTAATGTACAATTGGGGTATTTACATTTTCTGTGAGTACTATAAGTATTTGATTCAATTTTGAACAGCAAAAAAGAGCTTGTAGCCCACCGGTAAGACCTTGCACTGCTGAACCATAGCACCGGAGTTCAAATCCCATCAGCCACACATTCTTTTTAATTAAATTTCTTTTAATTTTTTAGAAGCCCGAGAGTCTACATGTGCAAGAAACGTAATAGGGCAAGTTACAGAATAATCAAACATGTGAACTGTAGAATACTAAACGACCCTGACCCAATACCCCAACACCAACCACATCCGTCGGTATTGGGCCGGCGACAAGCCCATAAAATCCGGCGATGTCGGTCATATCCATCCCAAATGCTCTCAAAATTTACCCCCTACACCTCTTCAGCTACCCCACTACTCCCTTATTGCTTGTTTACTATGAATTAATCCAGAGAGCAATAAAATGCCCATTTAACCCCATTTTAATACAAATTTAAATGCATTTTTATCACACCCCAAACCCTAATTTGTCCTATAAATACCCACTCTATTTTTACACCCCTTCACACTGAAATTTCCTACAAAAACTCTCAAGAAAATTCCAAGATCTTTTTGTGTGCAAGTGGAGTTAGCAAAAGGCGAAGCTCCGACGAACTTCCGGCGACAACTCAAGGAGTTTCCGACGAAGAAACGACGCATCGAAAACTCCCACCTCTTCCTCTTTCTCTCCTCTAGCCAATCATCCAGTAAGTCCATACTTCTTCTTCTTTTCTCTATTCTAAAAACATTCAAAACTAAAACCCGACAGAAGCAGAGTTAATCCGACTTCCGATTCGGTTTTTCCTTAAAAAGTTTTATTTTTCTTAAACACAATAATACCAAACTCTTATGTCATGACCATTAAATATTAACAAAGGCAATAGAACAAGTTTGACATCAAAATAATAACCGTAGCAAGTTTTATTTCACTTTTACCTTAAAATGCCTTCATGTTTCATTTCGACATGCTTAAACTTTTTAAACCGTATTACCTTAGAAAACTCATGAGGTAATGACCTACCTCCTCACAACACACATATCTAACATAGCACGATGGAATTTGGGAATATAGATTTGCGAAAATACGACTTTACATATAACTACCTTCAACTTATAAAACCTTTTTCTATAAGAAGTGTATTTAACAAATCTTTGCAATTCCGTCTCTACAACCCATTTTGGGAAACCCGTTCGGTATGGTGCGAATTATCGCACATCTTCGGACCTGGTAGAGTGAGATGCAGACCTCCGCAAGGAGCATACGATCTCGAAAGATTTTTAAAACATTTTTCTTTAGAAAATGTAATTTCTATTATAAATAAAACTTATATTTTTAATAAATAAATATATATATGTAATTAATATCAAAATATCTATTTTTAATATTTATAATATTCCACATTTCCAAAATTCAAGAAAAACATTTCATTTACAAGAAAATACCATACAATTCCAATATTTCAAATAAATACCTTATACTTTAAAACCAGATCATATTCACTAGAAATTTCACATTGAATAAAAGAAACATCTATGAAAACTCTAAAGACGATAATTAAATACTTGAGGTATATTTTGAAAGTATAACAAAACTATTTTACATAAAACCCCCTCAAGTTATACTAAATTACAATAAGGACCATAGTAAACATAGGTTTAAGGAAGACCAGTCTCTTGAGCCTCAGAGAGCCGGAGATATGGGTGTTTTCCTATTTAAGCTAGACAACTTAACAAACGGTGTTATCAACACGGTAATTGTATTTGAAAAAGACACAAATCCTGCCGTCCATGTGCAACAGTTACCGATAGCACCAAAACATAATTCAGGACTTCAATTTCTTTTCTAATTGTCTGACTCAGACCGAGTCTCAATATAATCAATCTGACTTGAATATGATTCAAGTATCAAACTACAATACAACATGGATTTATGAATCCGGCTATTCAATCTAATCAATCTATATTGACCGAACTGAACCATGGATATATTCCATTTACATGATCATCTATTATATCCGTTCCATTACTGATATCATGGTTTCGGCAAGTCATTCGTCTATATTCAATATACAGTACAAATAATACGACAATACAATCAAGACATTGCGGGGTTTATAAGGGGTAGACTGGTACGGAAGGTGTTAGAAGTGGCACGAGACTGTAACCATAATACACCTAACCTGAATATCCGTTGTCGTTGTACCGTGGCTGAACGATTCCTTGTGCTCCGTATACCTTAGTCTCCGGAATAGTGAGACTCTTCTCGTATAAACGGGCATTCTTCTGTACCAAGCTACAAACAACAACGTTAATACTAAATACAACATTATAACAATATATTGTCTATTCTGTCTATTCCATTCTTATCTATTTATAGGACTTACCGAGCGATTTGTTCACTGATGACATTCTCTTTATTTTCTTTGGAATGTCTTCAGGTGATTCGGACCTTCAGGAGACCGATCCCGCCATCGAGGACTTGGATCAGCTAGCCTTCGATCTGGAGCTCTAGTTACTTGTACATTTCATTTCAGTATTTTCATTTCTGTTATGCCACTGTTTAGGCATTGCTTTCATTCCATGTATTTACTTTTCAGTTGTATTGTAAAAAGAATGTTTAATAAATAATGTTGCTGCTCATTTACATCTTGTCTCTTGTGTACATTACATTTTATATTGCTTAG
The DNA here is from genome assembly GCA_030015575.1 of Agapanthus africanus. NCBI lineage: Eukaryota > Viridiplantae > Streptophyta > Magnoliopsida > Asparagales > Amaryllidaceae > Agapanthus > Agapanthus africanus. The sequence goes on along the minus strand of CM057339.1, from coordinate 24,332,532 downwards.
ATACGCTTAGCGTGTTTACTTCTGAGTAAATACGTAGCGGCCTAGTCGCGTCCTCCACTCGTATACTGGGAAGCGGGGCGTGACAATTTGTGTCTTTTTCCAAGAAGATTGCCATTGATAACTCTGTTAAGTTGTAGCGTTGTCTAACTTGAATAAGCAAGCACTCACTTTCTCCGGCTCTCTGGGGCTCAAGAGAAATAATACTACTTAAACCTATATTAATTTAGGTTTCTGATGATGCTCATAAGTGGTGTCCCCCCAGATTACGACACGTGGCAGATGACGTATCCCAGATTCCACGGGGGGTGGAATAAGTGAGCCGCATCGGGGAAATTCCCAGGGACCCCTTCTCGGGGGAGTTCCCCGACCTTTCGGGAGACCTCCCTGAAAGACATTCCACCTTCGTCTAAGAGACTACCAACAGCTCGTCTCCGAGCTTCCTCGGTCTCCTCGCTTCCGAGCCTTCTCTCATGCCGAGCGTCCTTGGTCTCCCACTTGTCTCTGAGCTCTAAGTACGCCGAGCTTCCTTGGCCTCCCGCTCATCTTCGAGCTCCAAGAACGCCGAGCTTCTTCAGCCTCCCGCTCGTCTCCTTGCCCCAGATGTGCCGAGCTTCCTCGGCCTCCCCCGATCAACCGAGACTGCGGAGCCCTAGCGCCTCCGCCACGGCTCCGCGTATCTCGCCAAAGCGAGTTAACCGCCGCCCCACGTCTCACGTCCTACGCTGGTACGTCCCCTATTAATGAGTGTATCCCGTCATTAATGAAGGGATCCCATCGTTCACGGACGCGTAACGTCAGGGGCGTAACTGAAGTACGAAGATCTCGCGCCTGCTCGCTCCATGCGACCACTATAAAATCCTTCTTCCAGACGACTCAGGTAAGGCAACTGGCACCCAATAGGCCACTACTCTGCCCAAATTCCTCGGCTAACTTGATCGTCGGAGGGTCCTACGGTGGTCACCCACCCCGGGACTTCTTTGTAGGTAGCTCGGCTTCCACCTCAAACTCAACCCATTGAGATCTACACACTCAAGGAGGCAACCTCCGAATCCAATCTCAACCATCCAGCAACGCTTGCGACGGATCGACGGAGAGATCAAGGCTTCCATCAATTAGCGCCGTCTGTGGGAATATAGACTTATCTTGTTCCACCAACAAAAGTTTATCCTACGCCCTCAATCCAAATGAAGAGCGATGATCGCAACGATCCAAATACAAGCCACCACAATGGAGGCGGAAGCAGCTCTCCTCCCCCTCCTAACGCCATCGGCGCCTTATCCGCTCGGATAGACAGGCTCACATTACTGGTGGATGCCCACGTTTGTGTCCAAGTAGCGGGCCACACCCACCAGGCCGCATTTCCCCCTCTCCAGGATAATGACGTCCATCGAAAGACGGACGGGCATGCTCAGTCCCTCGATCTACCTTATCCTCGTCACAGCGCCATTGAGCACCGGCGGGCCGACTCCGGCCACCTTAATCCACGTGCGATGACTAATTCCATAACCTGCTGAGCGCCAGACAGCTCCACGCCGCGGTCCTAGGGAAGACTGGCCGTCGTTCCAATGCCCACCATGCGTTCTCACCTCCCGATGAGGTATCGGTTAGCTTGCCTTCTTCCAGGCATGACCGACACCTTCCCTCTCGCTGGGGTCACGCGAACGACGAACGTTGGGGCCACTCGAGAAGGACCTCGCCCGAGGATTTGCAAAATCTGATAGAGTGGAATCGAAGCCGCACACTAGCGCAGACCCGGAGCGGGGAAAGTCACCACTCCGACTGTGCGGAATCCTTGGGCTACCACCACCGACTCAAGGCCCTCGAGAAGAAAATCGAGGGCATACACCGGGATGGCCAAGCATCCGGCGAAGGGGCTCGATACTCCTCGAATTCGCTGACGAAACCCTTTACGGAAGAACTGCTGGCCGAGCACGTCTTATCCAGGAACAAACCGTCCAAGGTGGCCCTCTTCGACGGGAAATCCGACCTGAAGGACCATCCAGACGCCTTTACAGCGGGCATGAGCTTTCAGGATAACTCCGACGCGGCCCAGTGCAGAGCTTTTCCCACCACCCTCATCCGGGCTGGCCGGGACTAGTTTCGAGGACTAACGCCATGCTCTATCTTGACCTTTGGTGAGCTGGCCACCCAATTCCTCAGCCACTTCGTCGGGAATCGATGACAAAAGAGAAAAGTCGACTACCTGTTCACCATAAAGAGCGGGGACAAGGAATCCTTTAAGGGATACGACACTCGTTTCTACAACGCTCTCCTCGAGGTCCCCGAGCACCGGGATGAAACTGTCATCATCGCACTAAGGTCGGGTCTTAGGCACAAAGAGTGGCTTCGCTCTTTTGCATTAGCGCAACCTAAAACCATGGCCGAGGTAAAAGCTTGGACCGAGCGGGAGATCCAACTCGAGTCGGAGGTGAACGCCAACCTACCCCGGGGCGACCAAGCCGACCAAAAGAAGAGGGGCAGAGAAGAGAAGAAGAGGGTCGACCGGCCAAAACCCTACTCCCTGAAGTTCCAGGAGTACACTCCTCTTAACATCTCCCAGACAGAGCTATTGGAGGAAGCGAAGGGTGAGAGATTTTTCAAGCTCCCGCCAGTGACCCAAAGGGTGTCTAAGCGTATCCGGGGACCATACTGCGCTTTCCATAGGTCGCTGGGTCACCCGACCGAAAACTGCAAACAACTCCGTGACTACATCGAGGAGTTGATCCGTTCTTTCCACATGGCGAAGTACCTGCGGGACAAACGGCAGGCAGACCGACAGCAAGAGAACCAACCCCATCCCGGTGAATTAACGATCGGGCAAATCATGGTCGTTACCCCGGCCGTTACCCCGGAACCTGCTCGGGAACCCAGCGAAAATCGCCAGCTCCTACCAGTCGATGGTACAAGCGAAACACCCCGGAAAAAGTGCAGAATGGCCGAGACCATCGTCTTCACCAATGAATATCTCCACGGTATATCCTTACCTCACAATGAACCCCTCGTTATAACAGCCCAGGTCCACCGTTACGAAGTACAGAGGATATTGGTCGATTCCGGGAGCTCAACAAACATCCTCTTCTACGACTGTTTCAAGCGTATGGGGTTGGGACCGTCCGACCTACGGTCCACCTCCCATGTCCTCTCGGGGTTCAAAAGCCACTCCATCCCGGCCGAGGGAGTGGCCACCCTCCTCCTCAATATCGAAAAGGCATGCCATACGAGGAAAATACCTGCGGAATTCATCGTCGCTAAAATCCCCTCATCCTACAACATCCTCCTGGGGTGCCCGACATTAAACGCCCTCCGGGCTTAAATCTCAACCTACCACCTTGCGATTAAGTTTCCATTAGACCAAGGGGGATAGGTCGGGCATATGGGACCGAGCGCAAATCAGAGCGGCCGCCTATCAACAACAAACTGCTCACTACTGCAACGCCCGAGTCAAGTATCGCGCCTTCAAGACGGGAGATCTAGTCCTACGGAGGAACGAGTTTGTAGACCAAACGAGGCTGCACAAATTCTCTCAAAAATGGGGTGGCCCATTCCTCGTAGCAGAAACATTTCTCGGTGGAGCATATCACTTGCAAGATGCCAGGAGAGGAAAGTTTCTTCGGCCTTACAACGCCGAGAAACTCAAATTGTATAAATGAATGTATTTTCTTCTTTTTGAAGTGATGTAAATTTTATTAAATTATAAGAGGTTTCTTCAACAAATTTTGTCTTCTTTCTCAGTTCCGTGACCCCTAAGCTCGTCTTGAAAAAGCAAGTAAACAATGCGAAAGGGACAGAAGGAAACAAAATGCATCAAAAAGAAAAACTTTTATTCATCAAAGGGGTATTATAGGTTCCTTAGCCTTACAAAACATATATATTTACAACAAGGGGGGTCGGGGATTAAGATAGCATTGTTGATGGTACTCCGAGGAAATCTCCGCCAGCCGAACCCGAGCTTCCTCGGCTGCCAAGGAAGCACCATCCGCTGGACAAAAGTCAGTGATCGGCTTTTTCTGGAAACACTCCAGAAGAAGGCCTACTGATCGGTCCCGCCTGCTCCTCGAGATCAAGCCAAGGTGGTAGAGCGAGTGCAACTTTTCGATCGCCTCATCCCTTAGCTGCGGTGTCACGCCCCGCTTCGCAGAGTACGCTAAAATGGGCACGTGACATAGCCAACCATGCTACCTGTGGGTAGGAAGTATCCAACCACAGTCACATTACGGCTGTAGAGATATCAAGAACAAATAAAACTATCTAAAACATGTCCATAATTCAAGATAACATGAGTCAAGAATAATAAAATGCGGAAGCAAAAGATCCAATACAAAATAACTGGAATGTATGTCCCATAATGCGGGCTCACATAAGGAATAAAATGCAGGAAAGAAAAACTAACTACTGCTGACACTCACAGCTCAGCCTGTCGGCTGAAGTACTCCTGCTCGGACTGCAACAGCGGTACAGAATCTGGGCCATGCAAAACCCAGACGTCAGCGTGTCAAGTCATCAAGTAATAACATATAAACAGGGTAACAGGCAATGCGAATATAAACATGAATAAAGCAAGGATAACAATAATATAAGTCAGAACAGTGTAGGGTAGTGTGCAGTGGGTAAACTAAACTGTTCTATCAGGTTTTCTGTTCTAAAGTCTTTGAAATCAAATTGATGAATTATCGATGTAACTCAATAGTATCCCGTACATACCCGGGACCACGGCCCAGATTCTCGGGCTGAAACCGAGACATGCCGCTAGGCACTAAACAGGAATGTGTACAGATGAATGATGTCAGCAGCATCATTCCAATGCTGGCCGAGCCTCTAAAACTGATCAGAACAAGTAGCGAACAGTTGAGTTACAAGTCAGGGTTCACCTTTGATTTCCCCATACCCCCAAGTTGTATGTGTATGTCAAGTCAGGTATCCCGTAATCGAGAACTAATGCCAACACAGGATCAGGTAAACAAGTTTGTCTGGATAGACAACAGGAACGGTCCATGAGGACTACATGTCAGGTTTGTTGACATTAGACACAAGATCAAGTAACGGGTCAAGGTCATGGTACATCAGGTCAAGTCAAGCAGTATACGGTACCATGTCGGGTCAATCAATATGTATGTAGCAAGTCAGGTCAAGATGTGACGATATCATGGGTGCGCTCATACTCAGTTACATAATCAAGCATGGTCATCAACAACATAAATTTAAGCAACGAATTAAACAATAAAGAAGCTTCAGTGAATTAGCAGCACAGTTATCAATTGTGTTTCAGAGGTGTTATCAACATTATAAGAATACAGTATGACAGTTAGGGCCGTTAAATCATGTTAACAAGTTTAAGAATTTTATGGATGCAATGATATATATATATATATATATATATATATATATATATATATATATATATATATATAGGTTCAATGGATGAAATCACAGTTATTACAGGTTAAATGTACACGAGTGTCCGAATGAAATAAAACTATAGAGAAAGTGCCATAGGCCACGTTAATAGTGAAAGTGTGATTAAAACATGTAAATGTGGTTATTAGGTTTAATATAGTAATTGCAAACGGTAGGTTCCAAGTTTTGGAAGATAAAATGATATATAACAACATTGAACACGAAAGTGGGAAATTATAGTGCTAAAGTTAAACTGCAGGTTTAGGGTGTCATCAATGTATATGTAAATATTGTTTAGCATGTAGCAAGGGGTACTTGCCTCGACGGGTCGCGAATCGGGAAAACGGAACGTTAAACGTCGGCGGGGAAAACTCGCGATGTGCGCACGGTTCACGGAATGAACCCAAACGATGAATAGTGGAAACACACAGGTCAGGGTACCTCGCTGGATCGTCGGGACACGTCGCCGGCACGGCCGGATTCCGGTGAACCCAAAACAGCAACTATTGGAATTGATATGAGATGCATGGAAATGAAGCAAGGAAAACGTAAGAGAATGGAGGGGATTCATGATGGAGACTTACTCACTGGATTGCAGGAGATTGCAGCGTCGTTGGCGCATCGTCAACGGAGTTCCGACGACCTACAGGGAATCCAAATATTTAACAGAAAAACAATCCTTGAGATGAACAGAAGATAGAGAGGAGGAAGAGAAGAACAAAGTTGCCTACGGGGTTGCTAAGCTGTGGTTGCAGGGTTGGAAGTCGTCGGCCACGAATCTCCGGCGAGAAAGTCGGCAAGGCGACAAGGTTCACGTTGTGGGGTGGCTCGGCTAGAGTTCCTGCTAGGGTTGCAGGGTTGGACGAGGGAGAATAGGAAAGAGGAGAGGGAGAGAAGATGCGGGAGGAGGTGGTGACGGCGACGAAGGATGGTCGGCGGCTACGGGAAGGTGGTGATGGGTCCGCGGTGGGGATCAAGCGCAGGGTACTCGGGAAGGAGGGGAAAGGAAGAAGGAGATGCAGTGAAGATGACGAGGGCGAGGAGGCGAGAAGGCCGGCGATGAGGGCGTCGGCGTTGGGGCGGAGACGAGGGAGGACGAGGTGGCTAGGTCTCGCGAGGGTGGGTTGTTACGGGTGAAAAGAAAAATAGGAGGAGAAGGAAATATATATGGAGGAGAGAGAGAGAGATGGGGAGGGAGAGAGAGAGATAGAGAGGGGAGAGAGATCGAGAGGAGAGAGAATCGGGGAGAGAGAGAGAGAGAGCGAGAGCGGGGCCCAGGGAATAACAGAGTGTGATTGGTTGGGGAGTGAAAATTTTTGAAAGATTTAAAGGAACAGAAAAAATATTCTGGGGTTAGAATATTTAAATTCGACGGTTAAAATATATTAGAAATTGGGATTTGGCGCAAAGTAAAATATTTCCAAATTGCGCCCGGGTCGGGTCCAAAAATTTGAAATTGAAATAAGAAAATTTTAGGCGGGATCCAAAATTTAAAATGAAGTATTTTACAATCAAAAAGCATACCCCCAAAACGGACACACGTACGTGCGCGTAGCCGTCCAAACTCGCCCGTTTCACTGAACGGGACGAGAATACGATGCACGGACGCTACAACAGGGTTAGGGGTGTCAAGCATGCCATGGCAAATATTTTAATTTTATTTTAGATGCCTTAAATTGTTATATGCAGAAATGATTTGGCGGGTAAAATTTAGCTAACAACAGTCAAGTAGGATCAATGAAATAAATACCCTACGCCAACATACGACAACAGGAACTAGTAGCATTGGGCTCGGTTGTTACATTATACCCAACTACAAAAAGAATTTCGTCCTCGAAATTCCAAGAATACAAAGATAGACGACAAAAACTACAAGAAAAGATGAGGAAATTTCTGCCGGATTTCGTCTTCTCGTTCCCAAGTGGACTCTCCATGCGAGCGATTACCCCAAGAAACAAGCACAAGAGGGATCACCTTGTTCTTAAGAACCTTTTCCCTTCGATCCACGATTTCAATCGGTCGCTCCTCAAAAGTCAAATCTTCTCGTACTGTTAGCTCCGAATGATTCAATACATGCGTTTCATCTCGAACATACCTTCGGAGTTGAGATACGTGAAACACATCGTGCACATTCGCCAAGGACTGCGGTAACGCCAAGCGATACGCTACCTCACCTACACGCTCCAAGATCTCAAAGGGTCCAACAAATCGAGGACTAAGCTTTCCTCGACTTCCAAAACGAATCGCCCCTCTATTCGGTGATATCTTCAAGAATACCAAATCACCAACAGCAAACTCTAGAGGTCTTCTCGACGTATCAGCCCAACTTTTCTGTCTGTCTTGTTCTGCCTTCATATGATTTCTGATAGTGTTAACCTTCTCAACTGTCTGCACAACCAAATCTGGTCCCAACAATCTTCGTTCACCGACATCGTCCCAACAAACAGGTGAACGACATTTACGACCATACAAAGCTTCAAACGGAGCCATCCGGATAGTTTCCTGAAAACTGTTGTTGTAAGAAAACTCCACTAAATGTAGATGATCCTCCCAAGACCCCTTGAAGTCCAACATGCATGCTCTCAACATATCTTCAAGAGTTTGGATCGTTCTCTCGGACTGACCATCAGTTTGAGGATGATAAGCTGTGCTAAACTTCAATCGAGTCCTCAAACTTTCCTGTAAACTCCTCCAGAAGTGTGATAAGAACCGAGTGTCCCGATCGGACACGATGCTCACCGGTACTCCATGCAATCTTACAATCTTCTGCATGTACCGCTCCGCCAAAGTCTCTGTTGATTGACCAACCCGAAAAGGAATAAAGTGAGCTGCCTTGGTCAATCGATCAACAACCACCCATACAGCATTGTTGCCTTTTGGACTCCGCGGTAAAGCCGTCACGAAATCCATGGTTATATGTTCCCACTTCCACTGAGGAATCGGAAGTGGTTGCAATAAACCAGCAACCCTTTAATATTCAGCCTTAACTTGCTGACACCTTAAGCACTTTGCCACAAAGTGAGCAATCTCCCGTTTCATGCCTTCCCACCAGAAATGTTGTCGAATATCTCGGTACATCTTTGTGCCTCCTGGATGTACAGAATAAGCTGAACTGTGTGCCTCCTTCATAAGCTCTTCACGAATATCTCCCTTTGGCACACACAAACGGCTACCATACCTCAACGAACCATCTTCGTGGATCAATAAATCTGTTCGTAGTCCGGCTTCAACCTGTTCTCGAAACTTTTGCAGTCTAGGATCCTGCGATTGTGCTGCTTTAATATTCTCGATCAATGATGAATGTACTTGCAGCTATATCAACTGTCCCGAAGAATGCGGTAGCACAACCTCCAAGTCAAATCTTCGAAAATCTTCAACGAGCTCCTTCTGCGTAGTTAACACCTGAATTGCTGGTAATCGGCTAAGCGCATCCGGCACGACATTAACCTTCCCCGGATGGTACTTAAGATCAAGATCGTAGTCAGCCATCAGCTCCAACCATCTGCGTTGCTTCATATTAAGCTCCTTCTGCGTGAACACATACTTCAAGCTCTTATGATCAGTAAACACTTCGACCCTTTCGCTCAAAAGGTAGTGTCTCCAAATCTTCAAAGCGAAAATCACAACCGCAAGTTCCAAGTCATGAGTTGGGTAATTCTTCTCATGGGTCTTCAACTGTCTCGATGCGTACGCTACAACCTTCCCATGCTGCATCAAAACACATCCCAATCGTTTCCCAGCTGCGTCGCTGTGAATCACTAATCCTCCGGAATTGTCTGGCACGGTCAGAATAGGGGCGGTTATCAATTTCTGCTTCAACGTCTCAAAAGCTAACGCACATTTGTCCGTCCATACAAAAGGTACCTCCTTGCGCGTAAGCTTGGTTAACGGCTCCGCCAGACGAGCAAAGTTCTCCACAAATCTTCTGTAATACCCGGCGAGTCCAAGAAAACTTCTTATCTCCGCAACATTCTTTGGAATCGACCAATCTCGAACTGATGCAATCTTTTCTGGATCGACGGCAATTCCATCGCCAGACACAACATGCCCCAAAAACTTTACTTCCTCCAGCTAAAACTCGCACTTACTCATCTTCGCATATAACTTCTCCTGTCTCAACGTCTGCAGTGCGGACTTCAAATGTTCATCATGCTCTTCAAAACTCTTCGAGTAAATCAGAATATCGTCAATGAATACCATAATAAACTGATCCAAGAATGGTGAAAAGATTCGGTTCATTAAGTCCATGAATACTGCCGGCGCATTTGTTACTCCGAAGGGCATCACTAAGTATTCGTAATGTCCATACCGAGTTCGGAACGCCGTCTTGCAAATATCTTCTGCTTTCACTCGGACCTGATGATATCCGGATCGCAAATCCAGCTTCAAGAATACCCTCGCGCCACTAAGCTGTTCGAAAAGTTCGCCAATGCGAGGGATCGGGTACTTGTTCTTAATAGTCACCCGGTTTAATTCTCGATAGTCGATGCACATCCTTCTTGTGCCATCCTTCTTCTTTACTAGAAGAACTGGAGCTCCCCAAGGCGAGTTACTGCTTCGAATCCAACCCTTCTCAAGCAATTCGGCAACCTGTTTCTTGACTTCTTCCAACTCTACTGGTGCCATTAGATAATACGCTTTGGATACTGGCGCTGCACCAGGAATAAGATCAATTGCGAACTCCACGTCTCGCTTCGGCGGTAAACCCGATATATCTTCAAACACGTCCATAAAATCGCGAACAACAGCCGGCTCTTCACTCTTATCAACTTCCATTGATGCAAGAATATTGTTTGTCGGCCTAGCCCTAAACTCGATTGGCTCGACAGAACTGCTTCCTCCATTGAAGCTAAACTCGGGATGTCCGGGAATCTGGAAAATTACTTTTCTTGTCCTACAATCAATGTGAGCGTGGAAAGTGCCAAGAAAAATCCATTCCCAAGACGACTTCGTAGCTGTCCGTATCAATCACCAAGAAATCTGCAAAAAGCTCCCGTCCGCAAACAACAACTGTACAGTCTTTACATTCCCTACTAGCTATGATTTTCCCATTCCCAGTGTGTATGTCCCAGAAACTAGACAGGGTCGTGCAGTCAATCGAGTGTGTAGTTATAAACTTGGATGGCATAAAACAATGAGATGCAACAGAATCAAATAACGCTCATGCGGGAAAACCATGAACGAGTAGAGTACCTGAAACAACTTCTCCTGACACCTTAGCTTCTTCAGCTGTCAAGGTAAAAGCTCGAGCCTGATTAGGTCCTTGAGTCAGCTGTTTCTGTACCTGGAACGGTCTCTGCGGAGGCTTCTGAAAATCATCCCTCGTACGAAGCTTCGACGGACAAGCACTAACAGCGTGATCTGCCGCTCCACAAACCAAACAGAGTCCCAGCCTCCTTCGACAATCCTTTTGCACGTGGCCAGGTAAATTGCAGTAGTTACAAGTCATGCTCTTTCTTCGATCGACGAAAACAGGCTTCTTCATGGGTGCTACACCTCGACGGTCCACTGGAATACCTCTGCGACCATGAGCTCGGTTTGGTACAAATGCTGGCTTCCTTACCGCAACTGCTGTCTGCTGCAAACTCCCTTTCATCCCAGATAAACTCTGCTGCTCTCGGGCTGCCGCAAGTACTTGTGAGAAAGTGGTCAAACCCAGGGAGACAATCTTCCTCTGGATGTCCACATCCAAGTTGCGCATGAACCTCCGTGCCCTGTCTGCATCGTTGGCAACTAACGGTCCAGCGAATCTACCGAGTCTTGTCCATTCTGCTGCATGCACATCTACGGGTGCTCCATTCTGCTTTAGCCCGATGAACTTCTCTTCCATTTCCTCCCGTGCAGTCCGCGGGAAGAACTTCTTTAGGAAACTCTTCGAAAAATCCGTCCACTTGATCGGCTTAGGCAAGCAGTTCTCCTCCACAAGCCACCATTCTCGGGCGTAGTCCACTAACTGAATGCGTACCACATCAACCCTTTTCTCATTTGGAATCTATGCCGCAATAAGCAAATTCTCTGTGTCAACTAGCCACTGCTCCGCTGGCAACGGCTCCTCCAAACCAGTAAATGTAGACGGGCCCAAACGCCTGAAATCTGCTACGGTCCCTACTCGGTCAACTGGTTTAGCTCCAACATGGTTCACAGACTGCTGAACAATCTGCAAACCTTCCTGAAATGATTCCGCTTGCTGCTGGATCAGCTCGGTCTGTTTCTTTTGATTCTCCAGCATTCCCCTTATCACTCCAAGCATGGCGGCTTTGTCCACACGCCTTTGGTACGTCTTCAAATTCTTACCTGCCATATTCCTGAAATCAAAACACCCAACATTAGCATGATAATAGATTCAAAATATAGATCAAGGCTAGAATTCCAAGTTACTTAAATAGAGTGCCGCATTGTAACTATGTCGCGGTATCATAGCCACAATTACATAACTCCACCCAAGTCGCCTAAGTCCTAGAGATGACAAGGAATTAGGTTTTCGAGTCGATATGCAAAGGAAGTTTGCACATCGTAAAAGATATAATCAGGAAGAATGCGATTCAAGAATGGTAAAACGGTAAGGTGGCAGGACATGTTTCCTAAACACGGGTATTTTGATTCGTGTATTGGGTATAATACCCAACTACAAAGAATCAACCCGACTAACCTATGCTCTGATACCAAAAGAACCATGTCACGCCCTACTTCCCAGAGTACGCTAAAATGGGCACGTGACATAGCCAACCATGCTACCTGTGGGTAGGAAGTATCCAACCACAGTCACATTACGGCTGTAGAGATATCAAGAACAAATAAAACTATCTAAAACATGTCCATAATCCAAGATAACATGAGTCAAGAATAATAAAATGCGGAAGCGAAAGATCTAATACAAAATAACTGGAATGTATGTCCCATAATGCGGGCTCACATCAGGAATAAAATGCAGGAAAGAAAAACTAACTACTGCTGACACTCACAGCTCAGCCTGTTGGCTGAAGTACTCCTGCTCGGACTGCAACAGCGGTACAGAATCTGGGCCATGCAAAACCAAGACGTCAGCGTGTCAAGTCATCAAGTAATAACATATAAACAGGGTAACAGGCAATGCGAATATGAACATGAATAAAGCAAGGGTAACAATAATATAAGTCAGAGCAGTGTAGGGTAGTGTGCAATGGGTAAACTAAACTGTTCTATCAGGTTTTCTGTTCTAAAGTCTTTGAAACCAAATTGATGAATCATCGATGTAACTCAATAGTATCCCGTACATACCCGGGACCACGGACCAGATTCTCGGGCTGAAACCGAGACATGCCGCTAGGCACTAAACAGGAATGTGTACAGATGAATGATGTCAGCAGCATCATTCCAATGCTGGCCTAGCTCTAAAACTGATCAGAACAAGTAGCGAAATGTTGAGTTACAAGTCAGGGTTCACCTTTGATTTCCCCATACCCCCAAGTTGTATGTGTATGTCAAGTCAGATATCCCGTAATCGAGAACTAATGCCAACACAGGATCAGGTAAACAGGTTTGTCTGGTTAGATAACAGGAACGGTCCATAAGGACTACATGTCAGGTTTGTTGGCATTAGACACAAGATCAGGTAACGGGTCAGGTCATAGTACATCAGGTCAAGTCAAGCAGTATACGGTACCATGTCGGGTCAATCAATATTTATGTAGCAAGTCATGTCAAGATGTGACGATATCATGGGTGTGCTCATACTCAGTTACATAATCAAGCATGGTCATCAACAACATAAATTTAAGCAACGAATTAAACAATAAAGAAGCTTCAGTGAATTAGCAGCACAGTTATCAATTGTGTTTCAGATATGTTATCAACATTATAAGAATACAGTATGACAGTTAGGGCCGTTAAATCATGTTAACAAGTTTAAGAATTTTATGGATGTAATGATATATATATATATATATATATATATATAGGTTCAATGGATGAAATCACAGTTATTACAGGTTAAATGTACACGAGTGTCCGAATAAAATAAAACTATAGAGAAAGTGCCATAGTCCACGTTAATAGTGAAAGTGTGATTAAAACATGTAAATGTGGTTATTAGGTTTAATATTGTAATTGCAAACGGTAGGTTCCAAGTTTTGGAAGATAAAATGATATATAACAACATTGAACACGAAAGTGGGAAATTATAGTGCTAAAGTTAAACTGCAGGTTTATGGTGTCATCAATGTATATGTAAATATTGTTTAGCATGTAGCAAGGGGTACTTGCCTCGACGGGTCGCGAATCGGGAAAACGGAACGTTAAACGTCGGCGGGAAAAACTCGCGACGTGCGCACGGTTCACGGAATGAACCCAAACGACGAATAGTGGAAACAAACAGGTCAGGGTACCTGGCTGGATCGTCGGGACACGTCGCCGGCACGGCCGGATTCCGGCGAACCCAAAACAACAACTATTGGAATTGATATGAGATGCATGGAAATGAAGCAAGGAAAACGCAAGAGAATGGAGGGGATTCATGATGGAGACTTACTCACTGGATTGCAGGAGATGGCAGCGTCGTCGGCGCGTCGTCAACGGAGTTCCGGCGACCTACAGTGAATCCAAATATTTAACAGAAAAGCAATCCTTGAGATGAACAGAAGATAGAGAGGAGGAAGAGAAGAAGAAAGTTGCTTACGGGGTTGCTAAGCTGTGGTTGCAGGGTTGGAAGTCGTCGGCCACGAATCTCCTGCGAGAAAGCCGGCAAGGTGACAAGGTTCACGTTGTGGGGTGGCTCGGCTAGAGTTCCTGCTAGGGTTGCAGGGTTGGACGAGGGAGAAGAGGAAAGAGGAGAGGGAGAGAAGATGCGGGAGGAGGTGGTGACGGCGACGAAGGATGGTCGGCGGCTACGGGAAGGTGGTGATGGGTCCTCGGTGGGGATCAAGCGCAGGGTACTCGGGAAGGAGGGGAAAGGAAGAAGGAGATGCAGTGAAGATGACGAGGGCGAGGAGGCGAGAAGGCCGGCAATGAGGGCGTCGGCGTTGGGGCGGAGACGAGGGAGGACGAGGCGGCTAGGTCTCACGAGGGTGGGTTGTTACGGGTGAAAAGAAAAATAGGAGGAGAAGGAAATATATATGGAGGGGAGAGAGAGAGAGACGGGGAGAGAGAGAGAGAGATAGAGAGGGGAGAGAGATCGAGAGGAGAGAGAATCGGGGAGAGAGAGGGGGGGCCCAGGGAATAACAGAGTGTGATTGGTTGGGGAGTGAAATTTTTTGAAAGATTTAAAGGAACAGAAAAAATATTTTGGGGTTAGAATATTTAAATTCGACGGTTAAAATATATTAGAAATTGGGATTTGGCACAAAGTAAAATATTTCCAAATTGCGCCCGGGTCGGGTCCAAAAATTTGAAATTGAAATAAGAAAATTTTTGGCGGGATCCAAAATTTAAAATGAAGTATTTTACAATCAAAAAGCATACCCCCAAAACGGACACACGTACGTGCGCGTAGCCGTCCAAACTCACGCGTTTCATTGAACGGGACGAGAACACGATGCACGGACGCTACAACAGGGTTAGGGGTGTCAAGCATGCCATGGCAAATATTTTTAATTTTATTTTAGATGCCTTAAATTGTTATATGCAGAAATGAATTGGCGGGTAAAATTTAGCTAACAACAGTCAAGTAGGATCAATGAAATAAATACCCTACGCCAACATACGGCAATAGAAACTAGTAGCATTGGGCTCGGTTGTTACATGCGGAGACAGGGCATTATGCAGCCCCGAGGACTTCTTCCAGATCGCGTAGATGAGCAGTTGGAGGAGCAAAGAACGCCGGGGAAGAAGGCGTCCAAAGTTCCCCTTCACGCGGTCTATAACCGCCTCGTACGTCTGCTTAGAACGGTCGAGGTTGTAAAGATACACATCGTCACGAGAAATGATCTCCCCGATGAGCACACACGGATGGCCGGCCATTTTCAGAAACACAAGGCTAGAGATAAACCAATATGCCCTCGCTATTTATAGCCTCAGCCAAAATCTCCAAAGGCTGTAATTTACGCGCACTAGCGACACGAATCGCGGGACGTCTCAAATTCCCGATATGGAATGGACACGTGTCGGCCATGCCTGTCTTCAAGAGTGGCAATGCTGCCATGAAAGGTTGAACGATGCCCTCACTCCCGCCAACGCCACCACGGAAGTTTGAATGACGCCCCAAGGAGGCGTAAGGGGGTCTCTAAAAGCCCTCCTCGTGAGGCCACCGAGTAGCTTCCCTTCCCGGTCCATCCTTAGTGGGTAGATTCCTACCCATCTATGCTAAGGATCCAAAGACCTCTTCACAAGACCACCGAGCAGCTTCCCTGTCCGGTCCATCCCTAGCGGGTAGACTTTTGACCATCTACGCTAAGGACCCAAAGCCCTCATCACGATGCCACCGAGCAGCTTCCCTGCCCGGTCCATCCTTAGCGGGTAGACTCCTTCCCATCTACGCTAAGGATCCAAAGCCCTCCTCATGAGGCCACCGAGCAGCTTCCCTGCCCGGTCCATCCCTAGCGGGTAGACTCCTGTCCATGTACGCTAATGATCCAAAACCCTCCTCACGAGGCCACCGAGCAGCTTCCCTGCCCGGTCCATCCCTAGCGGGTAGACTCCTGCCCATCTACGCTAAGGATCCAAAGCCCTCCTCACGAGGCCACCGAGCAGCTTCCCTGCCTGGTCCATCCCTAGCGGGTAGATTCTCGTCCATCTACGCTAAGGATCCAAAGCCCTCCTCACGAGGCCACCGAGCATCTTCCCTGCCCGGACCATCCCTAGCGGGTAAACTCCTGCCCATCTACGCTAAGGATCCAAATCCCTCCTCACGAGGCCACTGAGCAGCTTCCCTGTCCGGTCCATCCCTAGCAGGTAGACTCCTGGCCATCTACGCTAAGGATCCAAAGCCCTCCTCACGAGGCCATTGAGAAGCTTCCCTGCTCGGCTAATCTCCGAGGGGTAGATTTCTGCCCTACGGAGACACGAGTCTAGAAACCTCATAAAAAGGAATTAGGCAATGCAGGCCAATTCTAACTTGGCTGTTTTACAACTCGTGCTAGACATGGTCGTCAATCCGACGCTAAGGGAGGGACTAATACTGAACTTTCTACACTGGATTTCTTTGGATTCATCCTAAATGATCGATCGCCACCTCGACTGTGGGGACCGGGAGGGCACCGACCTTCCTACATTTGGCAATTACTCGGCTCACACTCGACGCACGATCGTCATCTAAAAAGTCAGGCATCTAAAAATAACACGGTCATGCAGAGGAAAATAAGCTCAGCTTTATTTATATTCCAGAAATTTTTACAAGGTATTCTGGGCTTCTCAGCCTTACAAAACGTCCGGAGGCTTACAAAATTTAAAAAAGGAAAAGGCAGGAAAGCTCAAGCCACAGGACCGGGGAGGATCTCGCCCTGCTCGACGCCAGCATCGGGAACCAAAACGGTGACCTCTGGGTCGGTGCTTCCACCGGCAGCCTTACCCCTGGCGCTTCTACCGGCAGCCTCTCCCCCGACGGCATTCCTGACAGTTTCCGCCTGCGATGCATCCTCGGAGAGGGGGTACTGGAGCCGAAGCTTACCATCAGCAAACCCCGGCATCAACACCTTGACAGCGTCGAGAGCCTGGTGCCAAACAATGGCCGAGGAGTCGGCGAGGTCGGTGTAGAACTGGTCCAACGCCTTATACCTCTCCATGGACTTCGAAGCTCAGAGATCGGCAAGTTTGACCGCATCAAGCGCCGCCTAGGTGTCCCTCTTGCAGGCATCTCGTGACTTCTTCATCGTGGCATTGAGCTTGCTAGCCTCCTCAAACTTAGCCTAGATGACCTTGTTGGATTCACTCGGAAGTCGGATTGACTCCTTAAACTTGGAGTTCGTCAACTCCTCAGTGACCACCCGGGTTTTAAGGACGGCTATCCTCTCCTTCGCCTGCTCTATCTCCAGGCGCAGATCCTCCTCCCGTGAGGAAGATTTGCCCGCCTTCCTCATGGCTGGGGCAATCTCCTCGGACTCCATGTTGACGATAAGGGTGCAGTGTTGGAGGACCTGAGGAAAGCAGCAAAAAGAGTTAAAAATGTTCAAACTGAGGAAAAATACTTAACGAAATCCTTAAGGGAAAATGGATACCGACCTGGACTGCCTTCTGAGCGATGGAGGCCACTTGGGCCTTTAGGGTTCCTTGAGGAATTTTGCTTCCGGCCGATCGCTCCATGTGCGAGAGCAGGCTATCGGCAACGGAAAGCCCTAAAGGCACCTCAAAACAGACGTCCCCCTCTTGCACGGGGATCCCGGAGGGTGGCGAGTGAGAGACCGTCCTTTTGTACCTTTTGAAGGGTACCTCGGTGAGGTCGGCTTCATCCTCCACGCCCCTCACCCAGGGCTTCGGTCCCCGTACATACTTCTGGCTCTCCCCGCGGCTGACTTCCGGGGCTCAAGGCGCAGCGGAAGGCTTCGCCGATGCAGTTGGTTTCGGGAATGAGCTTGAACCGGGATGGGACAAGCTATTGCCCCCGTCTTCTTTCCTGCCTTCGTGGCCATGGCAGCTAAGAATTTGGATCGGTCCATTTGCTCTGCAGAAAGGAGAATACACAAAGAGAGTTAGTGACGCAGAAAAAGGCAAAGAAAATTCTTCAAAGTCTAAATTGATCATCTACAACGGCCCTAACTTACCCAGAAAGCATGCAGGGCTGAGCCCAACCTAGCTCAGGGCCTGCTCAGGAAGCAGAACGTCGGCCCGCTGGATCGGCTCTCATATGGATACCGCCCTCGCCTCAGATGAGGATGACGGCCTCGCCCTCGGGCAGTCGGCCCTATGCCACTATATAGGCACAGGCCAATCCTCACCCTCGGGTGGCTCGACGAATGAACTTCTCCTTCCAGTCGTGAATGGAAGAAGGGACGACTACTACCCCCGACCCGGCCATCCCACCCTTGTGATTTTTGAAAGAAAAATACACCCAGCTCGGCTCATCCTTACTGGTCCCGGGATGATTCTTATAACAAAGAAAGGAGACTAGGAGGGTTAAACTAAAAGGGATATTTTCCAGTTTCAACCGGACCAAAGACCCGAGGAGGATTCACCATGAGTTTGGCGCTAGCTGTCCTGGGGCAAGATGGAAGCAACGAATCACTCCACATACCTCGGTTGGGAAGGGAAGATGCATTCATGCACGGAATGCTTCCAAATATAGGGCAATCTCCTTGCCCTGCACCTGGTTTGCCTGCTCACCCTCTCTGGCTAAACGGAGAGAATAGTTAGAGGGGATATGGAACCGAGCCCGAATCTCGGCAAGCTCGTCCACATTCCTCAAGACGGAGGGCACATTGAGGGCGTTCCCGATGCGCACCTTGGGAGCCCTTGTTACCGCCTGACGGCGGGTGATGAGGGCGGCCCTGACTCTCGGATGCGATCCCAATACAGAGGAAGAAGAAGAAGAAGACGAACTCTCTTGGCTATCTGAAGCCGAAGAAGAGGAAGACCCTCTGGACTCAGCTCCAACAACTGGAACCTCATTGCCCGACTCTACCCTAACTACCTCTACAAACTCCTCAGATGAAGACATCTAACCTGACTTAAAGGAAGGGGCTGGCCGATGAAAAAACACGGGCGATCAGATCTAAAAGGAAGGAGCGTCGGGAAATCTTTGACAACGAGGGTAAATTATGATGGAAGTATCGGCCCTAGGGGGTCCCCTCCTATTTATATACCCCTAAAGAAGAACATCCAACGGCCCAGACTGATTCCAGCCGAAACGAAACGTCGCGCCCATAGGCCGACGGGGGTGCCACATGGCGATTAGCCATTGGGAACATCCCTTCGGTTGCAGGTGGAAGTGACAGCCTGTCGCTTCCGCCAACCCATGTCGGACATGTGGCCTGCAGTCTAACAGATGTACGAGCGAAGTGACGCGCCCCTTCTAAAAGCGCAATCATTTCACTGATCCGCTGACGTCATCGGGGATATGCACGAAGATTCAGGCGAACGAAGAAGCGATACGTAGGCCCGAGGATCGAAACGATGTAACCGTCAAATGCCAGGCCGTTCCTGGGCGATCTGCATTACGATTCTATGGCGCTAAATTGAGCAGAAAAAAGACCGAGCAGACCACTCTCGCTTGTATAGGTCAGACCGAGAGTGGGGGGCTAATGATGATGCTCACAAGTGGTGTCCCCCCAGATTACGACACGTGGCAGATGACGTATCCCGGATTCCATAGGGGGTGGAATAAGTGAGCCGCATCGGGGACATTCCCCGGGGCCCCTTCTCGAGGGAGTTCCCCGACCTTTCAGGAGACCCCCCTGAAAGACATTGCACCTTCGTCTAAGAGACTACCAACATCTCATCTCCGAGCTTCCTGAGTCTCCTTGCCTCCGAGCCTTCTCTTGTGCCGAGCATCCTCGGCCTCCCGCTCGTCTCCGAGCTCCAAGCACGCCGAGTTTCCTCGGCCTCCCGCTCGTCTCCTAGCCCCCGATGTGCCGAGCTTCCTCGGTCTCCCCCGATCAACCGAGATTGCGGAGCCCTGGTGCCTCCGCCACGGCTCCGCATATCTCGCCAAAGCGAGATAACCGCTGCCCCACGTGCCGCGTCTCACGCTGGCACATCCCTCCCCATTAATGAGCGTATCGCGTCATTAATGAAGGATCCCGTCGTTCACTCACGCGTAACGTCAAGGGCGTAACCGAAGGTGAAGATCTCGCGCCTGCTCGCTCCATGCGACCACTATAAAATCCCTCTTCCAGACAACTCAGGTAATGCAAATGGCACCCAATAGGCCGCTACTCTGCCCAAATTCCTCGGCTAACTTGATCGTCAGTGGGTCCTACGGTGGTCACCCACCCCGGGACTTCTTTGCGGGTAGCTCGGCTTCCACCTCAAACTCAACCCGTTGAGATCCACATACTCAAGGAAGCAACCTCCGAATCCAATCCCAACCATCCAGCAACGCTCGTGACGGATCGACGGAGGACAGTATCTGAAGGAGATCAAGGTCTCCATCAGTTCCTTAAAGATTTATTCTTATTGTTTACATTGTTTGTATTTTTCGAGGGGATTTTATAAAAAATGGTATAATATTGTTTTTAAAAATAAATTTCGAGGGTGATTTATAATATTAAGAGTTTTTATATAAAGGTATTTTAGTTTTAATGGTATTTTAATGATAACATCTAGTTTTTAAAAGTTTATGATATTTGTATGAAAACTATACTTTTGGAAACTTGGTGGTATTTTTGTGTAACTTTAATTTTTCATTTTAATAATATATTTTGTAAAAATTAGTTTTCATAGAAAAATACGGATTTATGATTTATGTAAATTTTCAAATGCCTTAATTTGTAAAAAGTCGTATTCTTTAAAAATCGTATTTTTATTTCCTTTAGAAACCGAATTCTCCGTGAGAAGTTCTGTATCCCGCTCTACTATCCCAAGGACGTGTGATAACCCACACCATGTATAAATGGATTTCCCTAAAATGGTTGTAAAGGCGTAATTGCAAAGAATTTAAAAATATCAATTAAAAAAATATTTTTGTAAAGTAATAGTATTTTAATGAAAATTGTATTCTTCAAATTAAATATGTATCTAAAGTACCGTGTTATGAATCCATAGTGTATGTGATGGGGTAGGTCGCTACCCCGTGAGTTTTCTATAGGTATATATTTCTAGGTTTCGATAAAAGGGTTACTTTTAAAGTTCATGGTATTTATATGAAAAAGTTCGATTTATGTTTATTTTGCATGAAATTGTGAATACATTAAAAGTAATTGAGATGAATAATATTTTCAAGTGATGTTAGAAGTATTAGCGTGAATTATGTAACATAGCAAGGGTGATAAAAATGTTTAAAAGTTAACTCCACTTTTGTCGATATGGTTTTAGGAATTGTTTTGAGGTGAAATGAAAGAGAAAGGACGAGAATTACGGTTTGTGTAACGTTGAGAAGAGAGTAAAAAAAGAGGGGGGTCTTCGTGGCATCGCGGTATCATCAGAAATGGCTTCGGTCTTCAACAGAACGGACTTGAATTGCTAACTCCTCTTAACTAGTCTTAACCCCTTCTTGAACTTGGGAATTTAAAGAATTTTTTATAAATTTTCAGAATAGAGGAGAGGTAGAGGATGGGGTGGTGTTTATGGGGTAAAAATGAGAGAGTGTGAAATAAAAATGAATTAAAATAGGTTTAATGGTGTTAATGGAGAAATTGAAAGGTCTATGGTTGAAATTAGAGAAAACAAATAAGAAAATAGAGTAGATGGGAGCTGAAGGGGTGCACGGGCGAAGCACAGATGCATATAAGCTCATCATGTCCGCCAGTAGAGGTTGAAATAAGGAAATGGGTGGCCAGATTTTGTCTAGGTATCTCGAAGTTCATGTCATGTGTATTATTTGGTTTTAACTCTTCATTTATCCTGTTTGATTGCTATGAAACTTTTCGATTCTCTGTGTGTTGCACGTACAACTCTTGGGCTTCCGAAAAGTTAAAAGGAAAAAATATTAAAAATAATTGGGACTGATGGGATTCGAACACGTAAGCTATGGTACAGCAATGGAGAGTCTTAACCAGTGAACTATAAAGAGTTTCTTACTTTTATTGAACAAAATTAATTTGTAACTCTTAATCAGGTTGAAATACCTTTTCTATATATTTGAACAAGTTACATTTGTACAGGGATTTCAGAGTTGTTATATTCTACCTTCCTTATAAAAATTTCGTCCTCGAAATTTACATAAAGACTAATTTTCAAAAAGTTGAGGGTATCGTGCACGCATATCATTTTCTCACTCCCAGGTTGATTCTCTTACCGAATCCTTTCTCCACATCACTCGGACTAAGTTCACCTCCTTGTTCTGTAAAGTCTTCACCTTTCGATCCAAGATCTAACTGGTTACTGATTGCAAGTTGGATCGGTTTGTACAGTTAGCTCTGAGTGATCAATTATGTGGCTGGGGTCGCTCACATATCGTCGTAGCTGGGAAATGTGGAATACATTGTGCACTCCTTCCAATGAGGGTGGTAGTGCCAAGCAGAATGCCACTTCTCTAACTCGTTCGAGTATGTCGAACAGTCCGATGTACCTTGGACTGAGTTTACCCCTCTTGCCAAAACATATCACTTCTCTGTTCGGAGATATCTTTAGAAACACATGCTCTCCGGGTTGGAACTCCAGGCATCGACGCTTTGCATCTGCCCAATACTTCTATCGGTCCTGGGCTATGCGCATATTTTCCCTGATCGTGCGAACTACATCCACAGTTGTCACGATCATCTCTGGCCCAAGGAGTTCACGATCTCTAACGTCGTCCCAACTCAGCAGGGAACGACACTTACATCTTTCAAGTGCCGCGAAAGGTGTCATCCTAATGATTTCCTGGTAGCTGTTGTTATAGGAAACTCTACAAAGTGTAGGTGATCTTCCTACGAACCTCCGAAGTATAGCATACAGGATCTCAGCATATATTCCAGGATCTGAATTGTTTGTTCAGACTGTCCGTCTGTTTAGGGATGATACGCCATGCTGAAATTCAGACTCGTTCCCTGTCTAGCTTGAAGACTCTGCCAAAATTGGAATCGGAATCTAGTATCTCGGTCGGAGACGATACAAACAGGTATCCCATGTAATCTCACGATCTCCTGCATGAGTTTATGGGTATCAAGACAAGTATGGTACATCTTGAAGGTTTAAATCTTACTTTAGATTTTTACTCACCTCCATGTACTTTTTTGGCAACGTATCGGTTGATTGGCCAACTCTGAATGGAATAAAGTGAGCTGACTTGATGAGTCGATCCATAATAACCCAAACTGTATCGTTACCCTTCGTGTTGCGAGGGAAAGCAATCACGAAGTCTATGGTAATGCGCTACCATTTCCATTCTGGGATTGGTAACGGCTGAAGTAGACCAGCAGTTTTGTGATGTTCAGCCTTCACTTGCTGACATATTAAGCACTTTGCTATGCTCCTTGCTACATCTCGCTTCATTCCATACCACCAGTAGTGTTGCCGTAGATCCTTGTACATCTTCGTGCCGCCGCGGTGTACAAAATACGGAGAGCTGCGAGCTTCTTTCATCGACTCTTCTCGAACAGGGTCGACTAGTACGCATAAACGACTCCCATACCACAGGGATCCATCTTTCTGGATGATGAAGTCAGTTTGAAGACCACTTTCTACTTTTTTCGGATCTTTTGTTGCTTGGCATCATTTGTTTGAGCTGCCTTGATCTGATTGATAAGAGTGGACTGGACTTGTAAGTTCATCAAGAATGATGCGTTAGCTGACACTACTTCAATCTCCAATCCATACAGTTCTTGTTGTATCTTCCATTGAGTGGTGAGGTTCATTACTACAGGCTGGTGACTAAGGGCATCGGGGACTATGTTCATCTTTCCGGGATGATATTGTAGGTTGATGTCGAAGTCTTCCATGAGCTCTAGCCATCTTCTCTGCCGCATGTTGAGTTCCTTCTGAGTAAATACATATTTCAGACTCTTATGGTAAGTGTATATATCCACTCGTTCTCCTAAAAGATAGTGACGCCAAATCTTGAGTGCGAAGATGACTGCTGCCGATTCCAGATCATGTGTTGGACAGTTGCGCTCATGGATTTTTAACTGCCTTGATGGAAAAGCCATAATTTTTCCATACTGATGTAGAACATATCCTAATCCTTTACCGGACGCATCACAATGTACATCAAGTCTACCAGAGCGATCTGGTATTATGAGGATGGGTGCAGAGGTTGACCTCGACTTGAGTTCTACAAAAGCCTTTCCACATGCTTCTGACCACACGAATGCTTCGTCTTTACATGTAAGCTTAGTCAAAGGTGCTACGATCTTTAAGAATTCTTCGATGAAACGTCTGTAGTATCCTACTAAATCCTGAAAACTTCTTATATCTTTGACGAACTTTAGTGTATGCCATTCGCTGACAGCTGACACCTTAGCTGGATCTACAGAGATTCCTTCGTATGAAACGATGTGTCCGAGAAATCCGATCCGATCTAGCCAAAATTCATTTATTGTAATTGGCGTAGAGTTGATGTTGTCGTAATGTCTCCATGACAATACGTAAGTGCTCGGCGTGCTCTTTCCGATTCTTTGAATACACCAGGATGTCGTCGATGAAGATAACAACAAACTGATCTAAATACTCTCGGAAAACATAGTTCATCAGGTTCATAAAAATGGCTCGTGCATTGGACATTCCAAATGGCATTACGAGATATTCATAATGGCCATAACGAGTCCTAAATGTCGTTTTCGGAATGTCGGACTCCTTGACCTTCACCTGATGATAACCTGAGCGAAGATCTAAGTTTGAGAAGACACAAGATCCACTTAGCTGATCGAAAAGGTCATCGATGCGAGGTAGTGGGCAATTGTTCTTAATCGTTACTTCGTTTAGTACTCGATAATCCACAAACATCCGGTAGGTACCTTCTTTCTTCTCCACTAGTAACACCGGTGATCCCCAACTTGAAGTATTGGGTTTGATCCAACCTTTCTTCAGGAGCTCGTCTAACTGGATACGAATTTCTTTCAATCCTTCCGGACTTAGTCGACATGGAGCTTTGATTACTGGTTGTGCACCGAGTTGTAAACCAATACTAAATTCAAGTGCTCGATCAGGAGTAAAACCTGATATGTCTTCAGGGAAAATATTCTCGAACTCTCGAACTATTTCAGGCTTTTCTTCTTCAACTGGTAGGGAGAACACTTCTGCAGTCTTCGGTTTAGCACAGTAGCTTGCTAGCCCCAAAGTTCTGTCTCCACTTTTGAAATAGAAGACTGGGTGATCTAGTATCTCAAATACTACCCTCTTTTGACGACATTCAATGGTAGTATAAAATACTTCCAGCCAATCCACTCCCAACACAACATCGAAATTTGGTATGTCCAGCACTTTGAAATTTGCATAGAACTCTCGGTTGTTGTTCATATCAGAATTTTACACTTTTATACCACCCATTCTTGATCGCATTACATATATGTAGGTAATTTTGATCCGTGTTTGCTACATAATTGCAGATTACAGCTTCTCATTCCAATACAATGAAAATCATGGACAGTTACGACAAATTCAGGACAACTGCCAACAACGGATAAAAATACGGGTTCCGCTCACCATCCGTCAGGTGCCGCTTACCAGTTCAGGAGACAAAGGTCAAGCAAGGTTCATTCAAGCACAAAGCACGAGAGAGGAAGCACGCGAATATAGTTGACAACGCGGAGCTCGAGAAAATCAAGGCAAAAAGTCCACAAATTTTCATCTTTTGGACTGTTAAAAATCTGGGAGAAAAATGGAATGATTCTGCAAAAACAATTGTACTAAATAGAGTAATAAAGCAATACAAGGCAGCCAGAGAAATTTGGAGTTCCAACTCCCCAAAATGGCCGCGGTAACGCAGTCTAAGGTTCCTATTGGCGGCGGTTCCGCGGCCAATACGTGGCGTCTCGTGCCAAATTTTCAGGGATAATTTTGAAATTTTGTAAGGGCTCAGAAAAAGAACCTAGGGCTTCACTTCACTGCTTATAAATACTCCAGATCAGAGCCATATCAATATATATATTTTCACTAGTTTTTTGTTAGAATTTAGTGTAACTTCTTCTTCTTCTTCTTCATCTTTCCTCCATTAAAATTGTAGTGAGAGTTTTTGAGTGGTTGATAAATGAAGAAGAGAGTTTTTATATGCATGTCTTGTAAACTTGTTAACTAGTTTTTATGTATATTTCTTGTTATTTTCTTTGTTAAGTAGTTATTGGTTTTCTTGTTCTTTTCCTTCTTCTCTTTTCTTTTATCTTTGCAACCATGATGCTTAAGTGTGATTCTTGCCTAGGTGAGGTTCCAAGTAGCTAGTTGTAATTTTCTACCTCATTTCTTTCTATCTTCTTTACTTATTTTATTTTCTTTTATTTTATAACGAGTGAGTAGTTTTCTCACTTGTTAGGGTAGGATAAGGAAAGTTTGAGAGAATGAAATCTCCCTCATTCTTTTCTTTGCCCAACAACTTGATTTGAACTCCCATCAAGGCAACCACAATCCGCTCCCTATGGAACCCTATCCTATATGATAGCGGTGACACCCTAGCGAGACCGGTTGTGGTTGAATTGACCGGAGATTATGGCTAAGAGTCAAGAACGGACGGACAAGGACCAAAAGGAAGGAACTAAGCGTTGGAAATCCTAGCTTATACTCACAAGTTTCCTTCCTAGTCGTGCTAATCCTCGTTGTTGCCGATTACCGTAACATCGATATCAAGAGTAGCAAACGAAAGAAGTGAGCGAACTCTTAACTCAAACTATGCTAATCCTAACCCTAACAAGCTTCCTTTAACACGCATATCTAAGCACATAGTGAAAAAAATTGGACAATTTGGACTTAACTCATAAAAACCTTAAGAAAAAGATTTCCATCTCTCCGTGGATCGACCCGTACTCAACCAGCTAACTACCAAGCGAAACCGTCTTGATTATGGTAATTAAAAACCAGCATAAAACCTTAACAATCAGCCGCAAACTACAACTGGGCACTGATCATATCCCAAAGATGCCTTTAAGACTCCATTTCCGGAACCGACGTTCCAGCTTGAAATTAGTGGCTTAACGGGAATCGCATGCATTCTCACAAACCGTTGTGACATGAAGCAATATGAAGCTCCAGTGTTGAAAAGTGTGAGTGCAGGAAGGGTGGCTACTAATATAGTACCTAAATTGTGTGAGGTTGCGTTTAAGTATAGGGTAAAGTATAACGATGTACAAGTTTTATAAGGTTGAAAGGATAGGAAGAATGTAGCGGTGATGAATTGTTCTGTGGCTTCAGCCTCATCGACCGTCATTATGAAAACCTGACGTCTCGGTACATTCCTCATCACCGGAGGCTCATTCCTTTGTCCCTGAGGTACGTTTCTCTGAGCCTGATGGAATTGATGCTGAGATTGTGCTGGCGGTCTACGTGGAGTTGGTGCAGGAAGAGCGAACCGGGTGCAGGTGCCTGAATAGTTGACTTCTACGGAGCAGGCATTGTGGGTTTGGATACTGGTGCAGTGTTACTTCGATATAGGTATGCTCTTATAGCATGAGTAGATGCGCCATAAATCAAACATAGACCATTTGCATGCCTGCTGTCCTTCACCAAGTATTCAGTTCTCTTGCAATAGAATCAGAAATCTGGTCTGGATCGGCTAAACGATCCTTCTGGCCTATTTGGTGCAAAAGTCGGCCTGGAAGAGGCTCCTCCTGTCATTTGGATAGCAGGGCATTTGATTCTGGCTACTTGCGGCTTACCGTTATTATTGACCACAGTTTCATAACGGCATGCTGCCTTTAGAGCGAGTTCATGAGTCAGATAGTCGCATGTGGCTAAAGTTGCTTGAATCTCTGGGTCTAAGCCTTGTTGGAATTATCTAGCCCAAATCTCATCGATAGGGATCAGGTGTGCCGCGAACCTGATATAATGTTGATGTCAGAACAGTGATGTGTTTTACGGAAAAGAATTTAAGACGAATTCTTTATCTGCTAAGCATGATGAATTCAGCATCATATTCATCCATTGATTTTACCCACATAGAGCCTCGTTGCAGGTAGATGAACCGTTGTTCCATATCGAAACGGGTAGTCTGGGGAAAAACTTCGCATTGAATAGCTCGCGAAACATCTTCCACTCTATTGGTTGTGCAAGATGGCTTTCCTCAGGCTTCCACCAGACTTTTGCGTTGTCCGTGAGCTGAAACTTTGCTACACGAACCCAAACCATGTCTGGTACCTGCGCTGCTGCAAGGTCTTCCTCGATACTTTGGGCCCACTCTTTAGCCTCAAGTGGACTCTCTTTCCCTGAGAATTTCTTTGGACGCAACGTCCGGAATTGCTTTATTCTAGGTGCTTCGGTTTCGGGACGGTTCATAAAGATAGCAGTTTGTTGCTGCTGGCCCTCCAAAGGCTTTTGATGGCTTCTAGAAACACCGTATGTTCATTGATTGGTGCAACAACAGTAGGGGAAATGGTAGGGTTGGCGGTAGTGTATTGCCATTGACGTTGGTGCTGGTGTTGTTTGGAGAAACCATCACCGTGATAGAAAAGACAGGTTAGGATAGATTTAAGAAATTTAAAATAAAAGGAATGTATAGTTACCGATTCTTATAATTCTTGTGATATATAGCTTAAGATTTCATGCAGAACTGACCTGCATGAGCCACCAATAAAACCTGTCATGCCCCGCTTCCTAGTAAACGGTAACGGTGATGTGGAAAGCCCACAATGTATTTATTATAAGAAGGTCGTTTCCCTTAATAAATACATTAAGTGTAAATAAGCAATATAATAATGTGCACGAATAACAAGACTAAAAATTAAACAACAGCTATTTACATTCAAATTTCAAATACAACTGTCGAAAAAAGATACAATTATTTAAACAAATGCCTAAATATTAGCATATCGAAAATAAATGCAGAAAATGAACTAGTAGTCAAGCTGGGTAACGAACTGGTCCAAGTCTTCCTGGCTCGGCTCGATCTCTTCAGAGTCCGGTCCCCCTGAGCAACATTCCAAGAAAAAGAAACAGAGAGAAATATCGTCAGCGAACTAGCGCTCGATAAGCCCCCAAAAGAAGTAAATAAAAATGACTGACAGATGTATAAAGTGAATAAAAATTAAGTAAATGTGGACAGGTAAGGATGTATATGAGAGTATCTAAGTATGATTATTTACATGTATAAGATAGCTATTCTAACGTGGTTGTTTGTAGTTTGATAAAGAAGGTATTCATGTATACGAGAGGAGTCCAACTTACCCCATGGACTATGGTAACATGTAGTAAAAGGTCCCGTCATAACCCACGGGACAACGTCATATGAATTCATGTAGGTTCCTTTTAAAGTGACCTCTCATGCCACGATATACGTTCCATACTAATCTACCCCTTATCCCAATGTATTGTAGTATAGTTCAAGTTTATAGATCTTGGCCGAATCCATAAATATAAGAGTACAAGTTCATGTTCAAGTTATAATCATGTGTGCAGGTATTCATGTCAAGTTATATTCATAGTTCGATCAAGTTAAGTCAAGTATTCAAGTGCAAGTTTGGATATTCAAGTTCAAGTTTGGATATTCAAGTTCAAGTTCAAGTGTTCAAGTTTGGATTTGAGTTGGATTCGAGTTTGAGTTTACAACAAGTTCGAGTGTGTATTCAAGTTATAGTCAGTATCTTATGAATGGATTTAGCTTTTGAAATTTTTAAGTTCGGGAATAATCAGACAACCGCTGTACATGGACGACATGATTTGTGTCTTTTTCAGTGTTTTATAACCTGGATAGGCTAGCACTCACTTTCTCCAGCTCTTTGGGGCTCAAGAGAAATAATACTGCTTAAATATTGATCTAGAGTCCTTAAAGATTTATTCTTGTTGTTTACATTTTTTGCATTTCTCAAGAGGGATTTATGAAAAATGTTATGATATTGTTTTTAAAAATAAATCTCGAGGGTGATTTATAATATTAAGAGTTTTTATAAAAAGCTATTTTAGTTTCAAAGGTATTTTAATGATAACACCTAGTTTTTAAAAAATTTATGCTATTTGTATGAAAACTATACTTTTGGAAACTTGGTAATATTTTTGTGTAACTTTAATTTTTCATTTTAATAATATATTTTTTAAAAATTAGTTTTCATAGAAAAATACGGATTTATGATTTATGCAAATTTTCAAATGTCTTAATTTGTAAAAAGTCGTATTTTTTAAAAATCGTATTTTTATTTCTTTTTAAGACCGAATTCTCCGTGAGAAGTTCTGTATCCCGCTCTACTATCCCAAGGACGTGCAATAACCCGCACCATCCATAAATGGATTCTCCTAAAAGGGCTGTAGAGGCGTAATTGTAAAGGATTTAAAAATATCGATCAAAAAAACATTTTTGTAAAGTAATGGTATTTTAATGAAAATTGTATTCTTCAAATTAAACATGTATCTAAAATATCGTGCTATAAATCCATAGTGTATGTGATGGGGTAGGTCGTTACCCCATGAATTTTCTATAGGTTTCGATAAAAAGTTTACTTTTAAAGTTCATGGTATTTATATGAAAAAGTTCGATTTATGTTTATTTCGCATGAAATTGTGAACACATTAAAAATAATTGAGATGGATAATCTTTTCAAGTGATGTTATAAGTATTAGCGTGAATGATGTAACATAGCAAGGGCGATAAAAAAATTTAAAACAAAAGTTTAAAAGTTAACTCCACTTTTGTCGATATGGTTTTAAGAATTGTTTTGAGGTGAAATAAAAGAGAGAGGAAGGGACTTACGGTTTGTGTAACGTTGAGAAGAGAGTAAAGAATTAGAGAGGGGTCTTCGTGGTGCCGCAGTATCGTCGGGAATGGCTCCGGTCTTCAACGGAATGGACGTGGATTGCTAACCCCTCTTAACTAGTCTTAACCCCTTTCTTGAACTAAGAAATTTAGAGAATTTTTGATAAATTTTCAGAATAAGGGAGAGCTAGGGGATGCAATGGTATTTATAAAGTAAGAATGAGAGAGTGTGTGCAATAAAAATGAATTAAAAATAGATTTAATGATGTTAATAGAGGAATTGAAAGGTCTCTGGTTGAAATTAGAGAAAACAAACAATAAAATAGGGTAGAGAGGAGCTAAAGGGGTGCACGGGTGAAGCACGGATGCATATGGGCTCATCATGGCTACCAATAGTGGTTGAAACAAGGAAATGGGTGGCCATATTTTTTCCAGGTGTCTCGAAGTTCGTGTCATATGTGTTATTTGGTTTTAACTCCTCATTTATCCCGTTTGATTTCTCTAAAACTTTTTGATTCTCCGTGTATTTCATGTCAACTCTTGGGCTTCCGAAAAGTTAAAAAGAAAAAAAATATTAAAATAATTGGAATTGAGGGGATTCGAACACACAGGCGATGGCACAGCAACGGAGAGTCTTAACCGGTGAGCTATAAGGAGTTTCTTGTTTTTATTGAACAAAATTAACTTATAACTTCTAGTCAGGCTGAAATACCTTTTCTATATATTTGTAAAAGTTATATTTATACTGAAATTTCAGAGTCGTTACACCTTTATTCTTTTCTCTCTCTTGATTTTTTAGAGTGAGAGAGGGAGATATTTAAGATAATTTTAGAGAGTGATTTCCACATCTCTTGATCTTTTTCATTAACAATGAAAATGATCAAGTTACTTTACAAGTTTTTTTTACATATAATGGAGTAGAAGCTTGAATTGGGGTTTTCTCGATATGGATCATCTTCGGCATGGAGATTGGCTTGCAAGGTCGATCGGGAGGCGACGGAGTTTAGCATGGTTCTTCCAGGATTAGCAGGACACGCTATAAATGTTGTGACACCCTAAATTCCCCTCTTTAATTACTATATTTTTATATGTGTTGCAATAATTAGTAAATGATGCATCTTAAGTTTGAAATTGGTACTATGTTTTGTAAAATTGTTATTTTATGCTTCCGCCGGGTCCACAAGTGTTGCTACCCTAGCACTGGATTCCCTTCATGGTATCAGAGCCGATCATTTACTACTAATTTCTTTTTTTGGCCAATTGAATTTCAAAATCAAGTTTTATAAAAACTTTTTCTAAAAATTGCCCAAAACAACCCCATATTTTTGCTTTTTCCCTTTCTCCGGGCCTCTCGGTTCAGACTGAGATCCCCGTGAAGGCTTAAGGGTGATCCCGAGGCCATCCCTGGGGGATTGGGTGTGCCACCTACACCCGAGACCACCACAAAGTGGTCTCGGGTGTAAGGATGGACAACAAACACATAGCAGGGGCTCGCTGTCTAGCCGCTAACCCATAGCCATAATTTTGTGTCCATGGGTTGAGGGTCCGCTTACAGCCCTTAAGGGCCCTATGGGTCATGCCCAAGGCCCCCCCAGGTTCTTGGGCGCCTTTCGGATCCTACGAGATTCGATTTATACAAGAAACGAGAAGGTTTTTAGTGTCGGGATAGACTTGAATTTCAGTTTTTGGAAATTCGAGCTTGCGACTCCGCCGGTTATGGAATTCATTAGGCGTGACTTCAAACTAACCCGATCAATGTGTTTGTTCCCTGATTAAAAATCTGGAAAAACTTCAAAAGAGGAATCACGTGCTCACACGTGACCAATGGTCACGTGTTGACACGTGATGGTTAAAGCAGCAGCGCAAAATAGCGCAGAGAAGAGAGGCCATTCGGGGATCATGTGCTTACACGTGACCGGGGACTGGCTTTAAAAGCCTCACGGTTTAATAGAATTAAATTATAAAAAGATCATTTAAATCTTTCCAAAATGGAGAAGAATTAAGGAGAACTGTTGGATTAAGAATCCAAGGGTGATTAAATATCACCAATTTATGGAAAAATCTTGGACAAGGAAAGATTTCCCCTAAATCTCACCGAAATAACAAATAGAATATCTTTGGATTAAAATATCCAACGGTGAATTAAATTCACCTAATAATCTAAAGGCTCAGATTAATGATGAAAATAAATCAAATCTTTCAATGAGAGATTTACTAAACAAATTGATTCTTTTCCTCCTCCTATAAATAGGAGTCGAAAAGGGAGAATTTGGAAGATATAGAGAACTTAGGAGAGAAAACTTGACAAAGAATTTTGGCATCTTGAAAATTCAGAAAGAAAACCGTAGGTGAGAAAAAGAAAGGGGATCAAAACTTCAGAAAAAGAGAATTTAATTCTCAAAAATTTAAGAGTTTAACTCTTTTGCAAAGAACTTAGTTCTTCCCCTTTGTTGAAGATCTGCACAGAGCACATCTCCCCATAAGTTGAGAATTTAATTCTCATTGGGTCGAAATTCGGCCATGTAGATCTAAAACTTAGACGGGGAATTGAGTTTAGAGAATTTAATTCTCCCAAAGCAAAATTACGGTTAAACCCTATCTGAGAATTTAATTCTCCCAAGTTTACAGGAATTTAATTCCTTCATGTTGAGATCAGGGTTTAAACCCTATCTGAGATTTTAATTCTCTTAAAACTTTAGAAATTTAATTCCTTCAATGTGGACAAAACTAGGATTTAGCCCTAATTGATAATTTAATTCTCTAAATTCACAGGAATTTAATTCCTCTTAAAATGATGAAATTAGGGTTTTCACCCTATATAAGAATTTAATTCTTTTGCATATATGGGAATTTAATTGCTCTAAAAGAAAATTAGGATTTAACCCTACATAAGAATAAAATTCTCCCAAAGAAAATAGGAATTTAATTCCTCTGAAGTTATAGTCGAGATTGAACTCACAGAGAATTTAATTCTCAAAAGATAAAGAGATCTTCAAGCATGCAAAGAACCAGGGTCACGTGTCCCCACGTGACTCCTGTAAAGACCCACAGAAATAAGGAGGAAAGAACTCAGAGGCAACGCCTCACGTGCTCCACGTGACCCCTGAAGCACAAAAAGAAAAAGCAAAAGAAATAGGAGCTCTGGGCGCTCTGACGTGTTACCACGTGGCCCCTTGGCAAAAGCTTTAACAATCAGCACACAAATCTCCGTCACGTGTCGGCACGTGATGCTCCAAAATAAAATATAAAAAGTATCTAATTCTTTTTGCAAGGAAAAATAAGGGGAATCTGGGCGCTTTCACGTGTCCACACGTGACCCCTCTTTCTTTAGTGTTTGACACTAATTCGAGATCTTTATTCCCAGTGTTTAACACTGATTTTCTTAGTGTTTAACACTAATTTGAAAACCCCATTTGCAGTGTTTAACATTGTTACTTTCTAATGTTTGACGCTAAATCGAGAACTATATTTCTAGTGTTTAACACTGATTGTACTCTTAGTGTTTAACACTAGTTTGAGAATTCTATCTTCAGTGTTTAACACTTGACCGTGATGTCTTAAAACTAACAATGGACTGTGGGGTCCTTAAACTCATGGACTATGATGTCCTTAACCTTGACCGTGATGTCTTAAAACTAACATTGGACCGTGGAATCCTTAAATCCACGGACTATGATGTCCTTAATCTTGACCGCAATGTCTTAAAACTAACGTTGGACCACCATATCCTTAAACTGGTAATCGACCGCAATGTCCCTAAACTAAACAATAGAGTCCAAATACTCTTTTGTTGGATCTAAACGATCCCGTTAAGTTGATCTTAGTCTGAAAATTAGACTAATGTATCCTTAACTAACACTTAAGTTGATCTTAGCCTCAAATAGGGCTAACGTATCCTTAAACACAACCCCCCAAACCCAAATCTAAGAAAGATACGGATTTGGACTAGTCCACGCCCTACGGGCGACAACATAACTTAGTCTCCGTATATAATCCACGGGCAACCGAGTAAAAAACTAACACCCACGACACGAAGTGACCATATGGAGAAGGAGAAAGTTGTTACCGCGATGCGGTAGC
The DNA here is from genome assembly GCA_030015575.1 of Agapanthus africanus. NCBI lineage: Eukaryota > Viridiplantae > Streptophyta > Magnoliopsida > Asparagales > Amaryllidaceae > Agapanthus > Agapanthus africanus. The sequence continues at coordinate 24,297,752 of CM057339.1, read as the reverse complement.
GTAATTAACTGCAGGGGCTTGCGCCTGCAGGGAAGAGCGTCCCCACAATCAAAAACCCCTCAAACGAGGGGGAATCTGACAAAGTCTGCTACATCGGCCGCATCCGCTTAAACCTTCGATACATGGTGCCATAAATCAACATGGCATCTTCGAAGAGGTGGACGGATAGCACCTATTAGCATCTGCCCTAAATCTCAGGCAAGACGTCTGTCGCGCCGTGTTTTGGAGGGGAACAGATTCTGGCACGCCCGGTGGAACCTTTTCCTCTTTCCACTCTACACTTCGTGTGTCGTGTTCGCGAACCAATCGCGGTTCGCCAATGGTTGCCCTTGGATTTCGAGGAACTAAGATTTGGCGTTTTGCTTGCTGCAGAAAGCAAAGGATCAATGGCCGGCACCTTCTCAAAGTGTTCCACATTCAACTGCAACCTACGCTCCGCCTCGACTTGGGGCATAACCTACGGGCCCCAAGCGGCCTCTTTGTTCACGATGCCCGTCGAGCAGATTACTCAAGCCACCACAGGGCTGTTTTTCGGGACCATGCTCCCGCCAACGAGCTTCACTGCTCCTGTGCTTACACCGGAAGCTTCCAAGAAGTCGGTCTTCGATCGACTTGCTGCTACCACGGCCCCTCTTAACGGGTCGTCCAATTCCAACTCTTCGGTCTTCACCAGGCTGAACTCGAACTCCAAAGGGCTTACCGAGAAGCCCATATTACCCGAAGTGGCCATCCCAAAGAAGATAGCCATCCCTGCTCCTGAAGACGTCAAGGCGGCTTCTCCTGCCAGAGGGTCGGTCTTTACAAGACTGATTGCTCCCATTCCCGCTCCCGCTTAGAACTCTGTTTTTGACCGGTTGGACACGGCTTCTCAACGGACGTCAGTCTTCAAGAGGCTGACACCAGCAACAGCCCCTCACCTGAACAAGGGGCAAGACAAAGCCGTCGCTGAACCAACCCCAACAACTCGTCACGCTCGACGTCGCCACAGGCGCCGGATAAGGAAGGCTGGGGGCAACTCCCTCTCCGGGCTAACTCCACCGGCTCCAACGATGGAAATTAATAATGCTGTTTCAACTGAGAACAGCTTTGAGCTGCTGAACAGGATACGCAGGAATTCACCAACTGCTGTGCTCAAAAGATCTCCTCCACCGGTAGAGACCGTCATAGAAACAAAGACGGAGCAGTCCCCTCAACGGCTGTCTTCCAAAGTTTACAAAATTTGGCGACAAGTCCTAGAATCGGTGATTGATCCGAATTTCTCCCGCCAGCACAAGAAGTCGAAAGTCCGACAGGAAGAAAACCGTCCTGTTAAGCCACAGAAGATGACGGCTACCTGGGTGCCCATTGCAACGGCCCCCTCAACTTCGATCGTCCACAAGAATAGAAGGCCGGAGAAAGTCCCCACGCCTGCGACAAATGTCAGAGGCAGTGAGCCTAAACGCCCTAAGTCCGGGGGCATAGTGGTACATACCGTCTACATGGCGTCCGGGAAAGAGGATAGCCGTATATCCACAGGTCATCGACTGCTTACGCGATCAGTGACTAAGGCTCAAGAGCAGCAGCAGAAGCTCCAAGAGATGATGACCGCGATGGCCGCACTCACCGGGCCAAAAGAAAGCCTAGAAGCGTCCTCGGATCAGCGCCAGGGGCAAGAAACCGATGCCGAATTCCTTCGGAGAATACTTGAAAAGAAGAACAGAGAGGCTGCGAAACAAGCAACCAATATAAAAAGAATGGCCCTTCTATTCCAGGACATGGTGGGTATAATGATCCAGCCGGATCCTCCAGCCGAAGATCCTCCGATTGTCCTTGAAGACGACAAAGGAGAAACGTCAAATCCACCTCCGGCTTTTTCAACAGCCAAAGAGGAAACAATCTCTAAGGCCGCCCTGGATGATTATATAGCTCAGCAGATACGAGTTCACCAGGAGAACGAAGCGGCTGGACAAGTTGTTAGAACTGAGCAACCGTATCCAGGCTGGTATGACCAGATAAAATATCCGCCGGGCTATACGATCCCGAAATTCCATGTCAACAAAGGGACAGGCAATCCCCATCAACATGTCGCCCAGTTCAGGGCTCTTTATGGTAACACCGGCGGCGATGATAAGCTCTTGCTTCGCCAATTTGTTGGCAGTTTATCAGAGACGGCGTTCGAGTGGTACTCCGAACTTCCAAACGACTCCGTCAAAACTTTCGCAGAGATGGAGTTGCTATTCACCCAGGGATTCGCGAGCGCCAGCGAACGCACCCCAATAACGGCGTTGATTAATGCAAGGGTGAAGCCGGGCGAAACTTGGGTCCAATATGCAATCCGATGGCGGAACCTGTGGTCGAAGTGCGAACAGCGCATCGAAGAAGCGCCAGCGGTGGGCATGTTCGTGGGCACCCTAGATCCTCATGCAGCTATTTCACAGTTCATGATGTTCTTCAAACCGACCACATTCTAGGCTTTAATCGACAAGATAGCCCAGATGGATCAGATGGGTCACAGACCGTCTCCTCCGAAACTGGAACCGCGGAACGAAAAGGGTAAAGGGAAAGCGACCTTCGTTGCGAACACCCAACAGCAGCCCAGTGCTCCAAGACTAGCGGATCAATTGGAGGAGAGATGGCGCTATTACAATGAGAAAATGAAGCGCCCTTACTCATTCCTACAGGATAAAACGAAAAGGCTGTTCGAGCTGGCAGTGCGCAACAGGCTTATCAACTTACCAAATCCAAGGTGGCCGCTGCAACCTAGCGAGGTGAATAATCCCAATTATTGCCCTTACCACCAAACGGTAAGCCATCCGATTGAGGATTGCTTCGTTTTTAAGGGATGGATTGAGGATCAGTACCTACAAGGAAAGTTTGCATTGTCTGAGAAATGGAAGATACACCCGCCGCAACCACACACTCCTAAGAAGACGGACACACCGGGGTCAACCTGTTCTTTTGTTGAAGAAGCTCCATGGGAGGTCGTACATTCAGCCAAAACCAAAAGGATGCTGAATGATCTCCAGACATGCCCGGCGATCGGGTGGAAGAACCCGCTAGAACCCCAGATAATCGAAGGAATGCTAAAGCCGCGCCCAACTCTAAAGTTTGGTGATGATAGCCAAAGCGTTCATGTTCAGCCGTTGAAATCTTCGAAAAAGGAGAAGAGATCCAAAAAGCCCGTAAAGCCTGGCGACGAGCGCACGGACCTGCAGAAACATATCGACGCACCGGAGGAGTATAATTAGAAGGCGCGGACTCCAATCACGCTCCAAGAGTTCCTCATCCACGTCCTTGAGGACAAAGATGATGGAGAAGACTCGTCGGATGGATCTGAGGAGTACGTGGCAAGTTGCCATGCGATCTCTCACTCATCGATAAACGATGAAGAAACTCCTTGCACTGAGAAGCTGGGGGCGGATCCTAAGCCGGAACTTCTGGGGCCATCAGATGAAATAATTGATGCATTCCTGAACACGGCTCTTTTGAAAAGTAAAGCTGATCGGGAACGCGAGATGGCCATATTTGAAAGAGCCAAACGCCGGCGACTAGACGAAAGAGTCGAGACACTCCCGCCGAATCAAGGAACATCCGTCACGGATAAAAGCAAGTTCAAGACGAATAAAAGGTTTGCTAAAGCCATATCAATAGGAATGAAGCTACCACCCTCTGAAGGAAACTCTCCCAATGAAGCAAAGATGCATCCTAGCTACTGCTCATATCACCGAAAGATTGCGCACCCCATTGAAGCGTGCAATGCTTTTAAAAGATGGTGGCAGGGATATGTTGCTCACCGGCAACATTTTAAGCGGATGAAACGCAAAACTCGTCGGGAGTAAAGAAGTATGACCGAAGAGTATAAAAGAACTACCGGTAACTGTTCTCACTTTCGGAAGCAACTCTAACGAAGAAATGGCTCTTGGCCCCCTCTTTAAAGAATCCGCATTGGGGAAGGAGGAAGAACCGAAGGCCTGTGAAAACATCCAGCTTGCAATCGCACGCTTCCAGAAAAGAATCTCGGATCTACGAGTAAGAAAGATAAGGGAAAGGAAAAGGTATCTGAGGATATCGCCTTAGATGACCAAGTCATGAAAGAGCTGACTGCGAAGGACCCACCAAAGAAAAGTAAGGTGGACTACAACGTCCTAGCGCACCTGAGGAAGCTACCCTCTCAGCTCAGCATTCTCGACGCCCTCTTATTATCAAAAGAAGCAAGAGATTCATTAATCAAGGCACTGCAAGAGCCCGAGCAATTCCAAGCTTTACTCGCCGAAGAAAACATGAAGGATGAGCTGGAAGAAGTGCACACAGCCGATGTCTCCTTCGGTGATGAAGACTTTCTCCTCGGGACGTGCGACCACAACCGTCCCCTATATGTCTCTGGATACTGCCATGATATCAAGATAGGAAAAATCCTGGTCGATAATGGATCCTCTGTCAATCTCCTTAATGTACGGGTGTTGAAGGAAATCTACATGAGCGTTCAGCACCTCGCTCGTGATAAAATTACCATCTCCGGTTTCGACTCCCAGTCATCACGAACTCTCGGATCTGTAATACTAACATTACGCTTCGGACTACTTGTCACGGACATTAAGTTTCACGTCATTGACGTCAAGACCTGCTACAATGCTTTGCTCGGTTGTCCCTGGTTACATGAGTACAACATCATCCCTTCTACGCAACATCAGTGTATGAAGTATTTCAAGGATGGTCTCGAGTATACCGCAACAGGTGAGCTGAACCCATTCTCCGTGAACGAAGTCCGTAAGTACGAAGATGCAAAATACTTCTTGCCAGATTTCGAGGACACAGAGAGATGTCACAAACCGGAAAACAAAGCTGTCACCACCATTCCTGTCTTCGGGAGTGATACCGAGGAAGAAGAAGAGATAGTTTATTCTGGGCCGTCTCGACGCAACAACCCGGGACCGTCCGCCCCCATATTGATCTTCGGCAGCGACTCGGAAGACGAGGTTAATACTGTGTTCTCCGGTCGGGAGTCAATACAAGCATTCGCTGGTGATAATCAGAGTTTGCAAATTACCATGATTCCGCGGGAGCACTACAAAGATCTCGACGCCCTTGAAGCTTATAGTGTGAAGGACCTGCAGACATTTTACATCCCTCCCAGGCGAAAAGGTGAGAAGGCGATCCTATTCTATCGGTCAACGGAAACAAGAATGGAGAAAGAAATCTGGCACGGCGCGGATGCTACACTTGACAGGCTCCAACCCATCCATTTGCCCAGATATTACACGAACGGACTAAAAAGGCTCTTGAAGCGCCAAGGGGTACCTTTCAAACAGACTATTCAACAAGCTCGGTTCTACAACAGGATTTGGGACGTCCCTGGAACTCAGCACAAGCTTCCCAACGGGAGAATGGAATCGCTCGGGCTTGGATATGTGAAATCCGGGAAACGGGAACGGGTTCATGGTAGCTACGCTATATATAACTTCGATGAAGAAGAGGACGCCCTGTCAGAAAACGCCGACCCCGTACCAAAACAAGATCCTGCAATTAAAATGCCTAGTCCGTCATTTGAGGAACGAATGGACAAGCTTATCAGGGAAGCGGGTCAAAAGGTTCGAGACGATCATAATCGCGAAATGGCCATCTATGAGAAAGCCAGGACGCAACGCCTTCTTCAACAGGCTGCGAAAGATGAAAATGCTCTTCCCTGCCAACCTGTTGTGCAAAAGGACCGACGCAGAGGCAGAAACAAGTCAAAGAGCGGAAAATGCGCTCGACAATGACAAAGCGGGACAAAGAAGCCACGAGATCGGGAATCGAGCGGTTCGGATTTGTCCCTTATGAAGAAGATGAGTCGAGCATACTCTTTTCCTCAAAACAAGACAAAGAAGATACTTGACCTCGCTATAAAACATCGAAAGATTACACTTCCGGAGTCCAAACACCCTGAGCAAGCTAACGAGGTCTCTCATCCGGACTATTGCTCTTATCACCGAGCAATAGGACACCCTCTCGAAGACTGCTTCACCTTCAAGAACTGGGTTGAAGATCAATATCAGCAAGGCATGTTTGCTCTATCCAGCTGCTGGAGGATAAATCCGCCACAGAAGCACGAACCAAAAGCCGCGCATACGGCGAGAGTAGAACCATATCAACATCGGTCGTGGAAGCGAGCTCGTACTTGTCATATGATAACACTATCAAAAGAAGAGCCTGGGGATGAGGGTGATCTCCCCTGGTGCTTCGAAAATAATGATGAAGAGGTAATCTCAAAGTTTCCACCGGCGCCAAAAGAGCTAGAAGATAGAATACATACTACGGCAGATGATCTCAAGAAAATTGAGCTAGGGACGACAAGCGACCCGCGGCCGACATTCGAAAGTGAACTGCTGTCTGAAGAAAGGGTAGCTGCACTAAAGGACGTGCTTATGCAACATAAAGATTGCTTCGCCTGGAACTATTCCGAGATGCCAGGACTAGACCCAGAGATTGCTGTCCACAAACTGGCCATATCCCCGGACGTCAAACCGGTCAAACAAGCACCGAGAAGAATGCGGCTTGAGCTTGAGATGAGTATCAACGCCGAGGTCAAGAAGCTAATCGACTCCGGCTTCATCCAAGAGGTTCAGTACCCTAACTGGATCGCCAACATCGTCCCGGTAATGAAGAAAAATGGGAAGGTTCACATCGGCGTAGACTTCGGGATCTCAATAAAGCTTGCCCGAAGGACGACTTCCCAGTACCGGTCACCGAGCTGATGATAGACAACACATCCACTCACGAAGTCTTCTCCTTCATGGAAGAATCATCAGGATATAATCAGATAAAAATGCATCCCGAAGACCAGAAGCATACTGCATTCCGGACCTCTTTAGGTATATTCTACTATAAGGTGATGCCCTTTGGTCTGAAGAACGCCGGTGCCACCTATCAGAGGGCCATGACAAAGATCTTCGATGACCTCATACATGAAATCGTCGAATGTTATATCGACGACCTCGTGGTGAAAAGCAAATCATACGAAGAACATCTCGAGCATCTGTAGATCGTATTTCAACGCCTTCGGCAATACAACTTGAAGATGAACCCTCTCAAATGCGTATTTGGAGTTTTTTCATGCAAATTCCTAGGATTCATTGTCCGGCACCGAGGTATCGAGATAGATCCATCAAAAATCAAGGTGATCATGGAAATGCCCCCGCCAAGGACTCTCAAACTGTTGCGGTCTCTCCAAGGAAAGCTCGCGTACATCCGGCGATTTATAGCTAATCTTTCAGGAAAATGCCGCCCCTATAGTCACCTGATGAAGAAGGGAACCCCGTTCGTCTGGGATCACAAATGCCAAGGCGCGCTGGACGAAATCAAGTAGTATCTGCAGAACCCGCCAGTGCTGGCTGCTCCGGCCATGGGAAAGCCTCTCATTCTTTATACAACCGCCCTAGAAGGTTCTTTAGGCGCGCTATGAGCACAAGAGAACGACCAAGGGAAAGAAAGAGCTCTCTATTGTTGTAGGGTGTTTTTCGTCACCCCATTGAGATGGGAATACGCGCACGCTTGTGAGGCGTACTACAGATTCCCCCTGCCTAGGGTAGGCTGGGGTTTAATGATTGTGGGGATCCGAATCTCCGGCAGCCGCGGACTAAGCTGCCGTTAATTACCCCTCGCCTTTGGAGCGAGGGAACCTCCGATTAACGGGTTAAACTGGTCATGCGAACTCAATGTGCAGTGTGCGTGTGTGTTGTTTTAAAAGGGGGGTTTTGGATATATCGAGAGCCACGCAGAATTTTTACGGGGGTCCCGCTACCCGGATAGCGGGCTGGGGGTCAAGGGGGCTAGCAGCCCCCTTGCGGGGTGCGGGGCAGCGTCCCGGCCCGAAATTTTTTTTGGAGGGGGAGAATGTTGCGGAGTATGTATATGTGTGAATTTGTATACATATATATATGTATATGTATGTATATAAAAAGAGGGGGAAAAGGCATCCAAGGGATGCGTGGGGCCAGCGTCTTGAGCGATGTGCGCTTAGGTGCTGTGCGCTCAGGCGCAAGCGCGCCACGTGTCGGCACGCGGGCGCTTTCCGCAAGAGCGCTGCGCGCAGGTGCGCAAGCGCGCGCGCGCCACGTGTCGGCACGCGGGCGCTTTGCGCAAGAGCGCTGCGCGCAGGTGCGCAAGCGCGCGTGCGCCACGTGTCGGCACGCGGGCGCTTTGCGCACTTGCGCAAGCGCGCAGGTGCGCAAGCGCGCGCGCCACGTGTCGGCACGCGGGCGCTTTGCGCACTTGCGCTGCGCGCTGGAGCGCAAGCGCGCGCGCCACGTGTCGGCACGTGGGCGCTTTGCGCATGAGCGCTGCGCGCCGGCGAGGATAAGAGGCTTTTAGCCTCGAAAAAAAAAAGATTTCTCAAAAGAGAAATCAGAGAGGAGTTGGACTCCTGAATGTGTTTTGGGGTTAATGGAAGGGGTTCTTCTTCTTTCTCCTGTTGTTTGCTGGATCTTGAAGATCAAGGGATGTGAAATGTCAAAATCTCTCTTTTTTGAGATCTGATGGCAGATCTGAGTTCCCCTTAATGGGTTTTGTGGTGGAAAACTATTTAGTTTTGAAAAAGGAAGAGTAAAACTCTTGATTTAATTCAAGAGAAAGAAGAAGGTTTTGGAACCTTGAAGAAGAAGAATAGATCTCAGATCTGGAACCTTTTTTTGGAGAGAGAAAAAGTTGTTAGATATTTTCATTATCTTTGCCTTTATAGGCCATATATTTTACACATAGCCCCTTGGGCTTCACAAAATGGCATTTTGCCATCCCATGGCTCATGTGCCATTTCATTTATGCACATAAGCCATGGGCTTACAAAATATTGGCTTTATGCCCATTTTGTTTACATTCATGCATAAAAAATTACATAAAAATTATTTATGACATGATTTATATTTTAGCATGGGGAGGGTCGGCCGCTTCACGTTTCGGACTCGACCCGGGCATGGGCCCACTTGACCCGGGCTTGGGCCCACCTGGCTTGGGGTTGACCTTGACTTTGACTCGGTCAACCGGGGTGTAAATTTTTACCCCAACAATTGTTTGAGTCGAGTTCTCCTGGGGGCATAAAGCAATTATTCTCCCATCGAAAAACACTGCCTGGCGTTGATCTTCGCGATAACGAAACTCAGGCATTATGCATTGGCGCATGAAGTCCGTCTCATATCGAAGGTGGACCCTCTTAAATATTTGATGTCAAAGGCCATATTGACAGGGCTGCTCGCTAAATGGGCCTTACTCTTGATGGAGTTTTCAATAACCTATCAACCTCTTAAGGCAGTGAAAGGCCAGGCCATCGCCGATTTCTTCGCTGAACATTCGATACCGGCCGATTCTCTCTTGAATTGCGAACTTCCAGACGAACATGCGTTTGACACGATCGACGGAAATGGTAACCGGTGGGAACTTTATTTTGATGGAGCATCTTCCATGAAGAAGCGCAAACAAAACACGCCTATAATCAAATCAGGGGTAGGCCTTATCTTCGTGACCCCGTAAGGAGGGATAATGCGCTTTTCTTTCTCCTTAACAGAGCCGAGAACGAACAATGAAGCTGAATACGAAGCTTTGATAGCGGGTCTCGAGATCGCCATCGACATAGGAATTGAGAACCTCCTCATATATGGAGATTCCCAACTGGTTGTCAGTCAAGTAAATGGCGACTACCAAACATGCAAACCAGAGTTGGTGAAATACTGTGAAAAGGTGCAGCAACTGTTGACCCAAATTCCTTCCTACACTCTGGAAAGTATACCGCGGGTGGAAAATAGCAAAGCGGATGCATTAGCCAAACTCGCTAAAGAGCTAGCCGATAAGAACCTCGATGACGTAAGAATCGTGGTACAAAGCCGTCGAGTTCTTGCTCCGGCAGAAATATCTCCGGAATCATCCGAGGAAAAGAAAACAACCGAGCAGACAACCCTGCAAATAAAAGACCAAGAAACGGTTGAGGATTGGAGAGAAGTTTTTATAGACTACTTCAAATCCCGTTGAATGCCTGAAGATGCGTCCTCAAGACATCAGCTCATGAAGCGAGCTCTATCTTTCGCCTTCGTCAATGATACTCTATACAAGAGGTCATTTGAGTCTCTGTGGTTGAGATGCCTGGGACCTAAAGAAGCAAAAAGAGTCGTTCAGGAAGTTCACGACGGACTCTGCGGTTCTCATTAAGCCGGACCTAAAATGAAGTTGAAGATTAAACGGATGGGCTACTACTGGCCAACGATGATCCAGGACTGCCTCGAATATGCGAAGCAATGCCATTCATGCCAGATTCATAGGGACTTTATCCATCAGCATCCAAATCCACTACATCCAACGGTAGCTAGCTGGCCGTTCGAAATGTGGGGAACTGACATAATCGGCCCCATCGAACCAGCATCGTCCAGAGGACATCGTTTCATTTTGGCGACAACTGATTACTTCTCCAAATGGGCAGAAGCAGTACCGCTGAGGGAAGTGAAGACAGAGAATATCCTCCACTTCTTCAAGACACACGTTATTTATCGGTTTGGAACTCCACGACGGATCATCTCCGATAACGGGCCAGCCTACAGAAGCCACAAGATCGGCCGCTTCGCACAACAGCACAACATAGACTGGAGATACTTCTCAGTTTATAATCCCCGAGCTAACGGTCTAGCTGGGGCTTTCAACAAGACCTTGACGAAGATCTTGAAGAAGACGGTGTCTCGAAATAAGAAAGACTGGCACGAGAGACTGCAAGAAGCTCTCTGGGCGTATCGAACTACATTCAAGATGGCCACGAACACAATGCCGTACGCTTTGGTATTCGGTTCAGAAGCAGTACTCCCCCTCGAGATAGAATTACCTTCTCTACGAGTGGCAGTCCATTACGAGCTGACGGAAGAAGAAAACGCTCACCTTCGGCTTGAGGAGCTTAATGCCCTTGAGGATACCCGGCTCATAGCGCAACAAAATCTGGAGGCTTATAAAGCAAAGATGACGCGCTCATATGAAAGATTGACCAGGCTGAGGACATTCCGCCAAGGCGAACTCGTGCTAGTGGTCAAAAGACCTATGATCCCCAATCGCGCTAAGCGAGGAAAATTCGAGCCGAACTATGAAGGTCCGTACATCATAGACAAGGTCTACCAGGGTGGAGCTTATCTACTCATGGACATGCATGGTGAAAGACCTTTCAGGCCAATAAACGGTCGCTTCCTGAAGAAGTACTACGCTTGACGAGTCACGGCCTAGGTCAATGATAGATGACGACGACTATGTCCGTTTGCAATCTTCCTAAGCCCAAACTCTATAAGTAGTAACCGGCTTACTTAACAGCGGACCGAAACGTCCGTAAACTAACAGAAACGTCCTTAAACTAACAACGGACCGAAACGTCCTTAAACTAACAACAGACCACTATGTCCTAAAACTAGCTGTTGACCGAGATGTTGATAAGCTACAGTGGATCACAGCATCCCAAAGCTGGTACAAAAAAAAGAGAATAAAAAAAACGGTATGTCCATAAGCAAAATGGGCACGGATGAAAACCCGAAAGGGCTCTGTGAGTAAAAACAGCAGGGCTGCCGGCGGGTGTTTGTGAAATCCCGAAAGGGCGCAACCTCGTTAAAATAAAAAAAAAAGGAAAAAAAACGGTATGTCCATAAGCAAAATGGGCACGGATGAAAACTCGAAAGGGCTCCGTGAGTAAAAACAGCAAGGCTACCGGCGAGTGTTTGTGAAAACCCGAAAGGGCGCAGCCTCGTTAAAAGACACTTACCGGGTCCTCTCGACCTTGTAAGGAGAAATCACCTACGTGGGATCCTTACGACTCACAAAGGAGCAACACACTTAGGAATCCCCACGATTCCTAAGGAGAAATTACACTTGCGAGATCCTTACGACTCGTAAGGAGAACTCTCTTATGGGACCCTCACGGCTCATAAGATTTGAAAGTCTTAAGTTACAGAGACCTGAACCTGTTCTTAAGCAACCCCCCTCAAAACCTCCGATATTGCCCTACAAGCGGCTCGATACTGACCCTTGTATACAATCCATGGGCGCGAATAAACATTTCCCTAACAGAGTCCCATCCGTGACTAGGGATATGTTCGCACGATGACTAACCCTTGTGAGTCCTCTCGACTTTTAAGGAGAAAACTCACTTGTAAGATCCTTACGACTTACAAGGAGCCATACACTTAGGAGTCCTCACGACTCCTAAGGAGAAAACACACCTACGAGATCCTCACGACTTATAGGGAGAAATGCCTTTGTGAGACCCTTACGGCTCATGAAGTCAAAAGCCTTAGTCGACAGGATCTTAACCCTGTTTACTAAGCCACCTTTGTTCGACATCGACTGAGACAAATGATGATTCGCTCCTGGCAATATCCCAGTTGTAGCGGTGCTGATGTCGAAATCGGTATCTAATCCAAAGCTTGCGGCAAAAAGCTAGCAAGCCACACATATATACGAAATAGCCGAAATGATGGGGCAACTTGCGACAAAATCAGCAAGTAAAAATGTATGCATGCAAAATAGCCGAAATGATTGGGCAACTCGCAATAAAAAGCAGCGAGCGAAAATAAAACAAATAGCCGAAATAATTGGGCACCGCGAAAAATAGCCGAAATGATTGGGCAATCGCGACCTTCGCGATATAAAAGCTGAAATGATAGAGCATCGCGGAGAGAAATAAAATAAAATATATATATATATATATAATGAAATTTATGCCCTACAGGTGATATCACAGCAATCCCTGTATACAATCCAGGGGCGCAAACAAAGAAGGAATCGCACTCCTCCTCTCCCAGGTTTCATCAGAAGAAGAAGCTAGATTTCGATGAGTCACGGATAGTCTGGAAATCATCTCAACAATTGTCTCAGCAAACACAACATCAAGCAAAACGGAACAGCGGCAACTCCCAGTTCCATGACTCGACGGTATACAGATGACCGAAAGCCAAATCCCAACTCCGTGAAATGCGGATATAATCAGCAAAATTCCTGGTCACATGGAACACGGATAACGTCACTTCTGACCCCGTGGAAAACGTCCAGAGTGGAGCCTAGTCCTCGCCGAACACGGCAGTGAACCCGTGGGAAGCATCTAGAGCAAAATTCCTGGTTACGTGGAACGCGGATAACATCACTTCTGACCCCGTGGAAAACGTCCAGATCGGAGCCTGGTCCGCCGAACACGGTAGTGAACCCGTGGGAAGCATCTAGAGCAAAATTCCTGGTCACGTGGAACGCGGATAACGTCACTTCTGACCCCATGGAAAACGTCCAGAGCGGAGCCTGGTCCTCGCCGAACACGGCAGTGAGCCCGTGAGAAGCATCCAGAGAAAAATTCCTGGTCACGTGGAACGCGGATAACGTCACTTCTGACCCCGTGGAAAACTTCCAGAGCGGATCCTGGTCCTCGCAGAGCATGGCAGTGAACCCGTGTGAAGCATCCAGAGCGGAGCCTAGTCCTCACCGAACATGACAGTGAACCCGTGAGAAGCATCTAGAGCAAAATTCCTGGTCACGTGGAGCGCGGATAACGTCACTTCTGACCCCGTGGAAAACGTCCAAAGCGGAGCCTGGTCCTCGCCGAACACGGCAGTGAGCCCGTGAGAAGCATCCAGAGCAAAATTCCTGGTCATGTGGAACGTGGATAACGTCACTTCTGACCCTGTGGAAAACGTCCAGAGCGGATCCTGGTCCTCGCAGAGCACGGCAGTGAACCTGTGTGAAGCATCCAGAGCGGAGCCTAGTCCTCACCGAAAACGGCAGTGAAATCGTGGGAAGCATCTAGAGCAAAATTCCTGCTCACGTGGAACGCGGATAACGTCACTTCTGACCCCGTGGAAACGTCCAGAGCGGAGCCTGGTCCTCGCCGAACACGGCTGTGAGCCCGTGAGAAGCATCCAGAGCAAAATTCCTGGTCACGTGGAACGCGGATAACGTCAGTGAACCGGTGTGAAGCATCCAGAGCGGAGCCTGGTCCTCACCGAACACGGCAGTGAACCCGTGGGAAGCGTCCAGAGCAAACATCGGACTGTGGAGTCCCTAAACCCACGGACTATGATGTCCTTAACCTCGACCGTGATGTCTTAAAACTAACAATCAACCGAAATGACTTTAAGACCAATTTTACCTTGGTTTAAGGGTACATCTCGTCATCCCTTTGATATTTGTCGTTGTAATTTCTCAACATCTTCGAAGAGGTGACGGGTCCCGACAACCACACACTTCATGGACTGTGAGGTCCTTAAACTCATGGACTATGATGTCCTTAACCTCGATCGTGATGTCTTAAAACTAACATCGGACTGTGGAGTCCTTAAATCCACGGAATAGGATGTCCTTAACCTTGACCGTGATGTCTTAAAACTAACATCGGACTGTGGAGTCCTTAAATCCACGGACTATGATGTCCTTAACCTCGACCGTGATGTCTTAAAACTAGCAACGGACGGTGGGGTCCTTAAACCCACGGACTATGATGTCCTTAACCTCGACCGCAATGTCTTTAAACTACGGTACCCCGGAAAACATCCAAAGCAACCCCTGACCCCATGAAATACGGATAAGGGCAACCGCACCCAGCACTTACGGGTCCTCACGACCCGTAAGGAAGCAAATTCTCTTCTGAGATCCTTACGACTTTCAAGGGAAAACACGCTTAGGAATCCTCACGATTCTTAAGGAGAAATTACACATATGGGATCCTCTCGGGCTGTAGGGAGAAAAACTCTTTATGAGACCCTCACGGCTCATGAGGCTTAAAATTCTTAGGAGGCAGATCTTAACCCTGAATCCTAAGCCATCGCTGCCCTGCAAAGAGATCAAAATAGACTGCCCGCAGAATACATCCAATAAAAAGAGACACACCATTGAGAAGAAAAAATACGTCTTTTATTCATAAACCAAAATGGATACAAAGTACAATTCATAAAAAAAAATATATACTCTCATTCAGGAGTATGTACAAAAGGAAAAAATGTACAAGTCTTCAGGACGGCGGGCGATTTAGCAGAGTGGTTAGCTCATCCCTTTTCCGCTGGGCCTCGCCTTCGCGGTTCAATATCGCCAAAAGACGGGCTTCCGCCTGAGCCTGCTGGGCCTGATACGAGGCAAGCCGGCCTTCGAGCTCTTTCTCGGTAGCCTTGTGAGCCTCAACCCTTTCGCGAGTGAACACAGCAGCTTTATCGAGGGCCACCACCTCTTTGATAGACTCTTGAAGTACTCGCCAGAGTTCATACGCTTTGTTGGCTTTGGCTGTATGGTTGGCCTGGAGCTCGTTCAGTGCCTTAGAGGCCAGCTCCCTCTCCGAGAATTTGTGGCCGAGACTCTTCTCGCACGACACCATGTTCGCCGCGCACCGCTCTATCAGCCCCCGCAAGTCCACCTTTGCAGCCACGGCCTCCGGAGAAAGGCGGGAACACTCAAGTACGTGCAAGCAAGCCTCCACCTGCCGACAGAACTCAACCCAGACTCGCACCACCGCTTCGCTATGGTAGGTGGCAAGAAAAGTAAGAGAACCGTTAGCTTCGGCAGCAAATGCTTCAGTTGTGATTGCGCTGCCAGCACGAAGCTCCTCGATCAAAGATGACAGGGAGACAAGGCTTAACTTGGCCAAGCGTTCTGAGGCTCGCAAAGCATAAGGACCGGGCGGCATGGCGATGCGTGAATCCAGCGCTGTGAGAGCGGGCATGGCTGTTCAGATTTATAAAAGGTCAATGAAACTTTTAAGCAAAGGAACAAGTAGGACCATATTGAGACTTCACTTACCCACAGTCATGCAAGAAGGAGCTGAAGGTTCCCCTGGCCCTTCGAGGACCTCAACCTCGTCATCAGCCTCCAGAACTGCAAAGGACATCAATGTCATTACGCAAAATAACAACGATGCTATGAAAAGATGGTGAACGACACTAACCTTGCCCAGACGAGAGGACGATGCGTTGAGGAGATATCGCCTGCGGAGCGGCCATCTCCAGCAGACGCTGAAAGGATTGCCGGGGAGACAGCTCGGCAATAGAGGCCGCCAGTCCGCGCAATTCTGAAAAAACAAAAGAGTTCAGATAATAGAAAGATTACCAGCTTAAAATATAGAAGGTTACCTTCGATGCTCCTCCCATTCTGAGCTGGGGGGATAGCAGCTTCAACGGCCTCCGCCGTGACCTCGGGTTCCAACGAAGGGAGGGTGATCCCAACTACCTCCATCCCAGCCTCTAGGCCGCCCTCAGGAAGAGCTGTTGGGACGGCGACAACTAAGGGTGTCTCTCCTAAAGGAGCGAGTGCTCCAGGATCAAGAACCGCCACAGGAGGCTCTATCGTGAGAGGCGCGGCATCGTCAACCCCCTCCACATCGAGCAATGTTTCATTAGGGGTGTCAACGGGCTCTATCTTCAGCAGGCCCGTAGGAACCTCCCCCATCGCCGAAGTCTCTGCACAATTCACGCAAGAGTAAGGATACATATATACAAGTGCAAGCAATATGAAGTGCTGCAAAAAGTATAAGAACATACCAATGCGTAAGGAAGCCTTTAATATGGCTTCTTCAAGCCGATGCTCCTTCTCAAGGAGGTGTGCTCGCCGGGGTTCAAGGGTGGCTGCCTATCCATAAGGAAAGCGCGTCTGCAGCATCCTCCGAAGCAGCTTGCTTCAGGGCCCTCTCTCCCCATTCCTCCAAAGAGCCGATGAACCGCCGCCGGATCCACGAGGGGTCTTCATAGAAGATTACGGCAGGATAGGGCTTCTTCGGAACCCTTACATTCTGAGATTCATCCTTAGAACGTCTTATAGCCTCAGCCAATTGTGCGGCTTCCTCGGCAGCTGAACCCGGAAAAAGTAAACCGGCATCCGACTCTTGCACGGTCGACGGTTCATCCTAAAGTAGGGGCTCGGACTCTACTAAAGAGTCGAGTAGGTTGGTAGCCACCTTCCTCCGCCGTCTAGATCCAGAACCGACCGCTGAAGACGACCGTTTCCTCCCCCGTGGAGCCTTGGCACGACGCCGAACCACCTCATCTTCAACACCCTCGTCTCTACCACCCTCGCTTGGCGCCACAACTGAGGATGATACGGCCATTGTCGACGCCACAGGTGGTGGTGCTGCTACCGGAGCCCGATTAGCCCACGACCGGGTGCCCAATGGCATACCAACTGTGGGAGTGAGGTCTACTCCTGACTCTCCCAGAATAAGCGCAACACCGATATCCCTCAGGGGAAAGTGGACTGGGGCGTGCGGTCGCAGAGTAGCTCTTGTGGCCGGAACCTGAGTAGGAGCACCATGTCCAAGGAGTACCCTTCTCTCCTCAACAATAATCGGGTTGACCCAATGAAGGTACCAACCCGTAAACGACCCCACGCATCGGGGAAGATGGTCGGCTTCAAAGATCATGAAGTGGGAGCCGGTGTTCAACCTCACGAAATGATGACCGGCATCGCGAACGGCTTCGAGTGAAGGGACCGGCGCGACTATGAAAGCCTCAAAAGGGACGCCCTGGTCGTATCCAAGCTGCCGGACGAAGCGATGCGGGTAGTACCGCATGAAAAGGGCCGCACTATCCTGGCGAAATACCATATAGCCTGGTCTGATAGCATACAAGTGCGTGGCCTCCCGGGGCCTCAAAGAAGGCACATTGTCCTTTGACTGGTCCCAGAGTTGCTGAGCTGGACCTGAAGGAGAAGATAAAACCCGGTCGGTAAATACCAATCCGCCAGTAGTAGCATAAGGAGCAATCAACACCCGAATGGCCCCAAATTGAGTCGGGTCAGAGGCAGAAGCATTCACCAATCGCATAAGTCGCGAGAAGGTGTAGGCGTCGTAAAATGCGGGCCTCTGATGCATAGCAAAAGCCCCCAACACGTGCATTTCGATCCAAGACGTGAAGTAATGGAGAGAAAAGTTTACTACATCTACGCCAGGAGTAGAGGTATTGGCCGCAGCGCCCAACCCGTGATAGAGATGCGCCAATGCTGGGATGCCGACGGCCAGCCGTGTCCCCTCAGCAATACGATGAGCCGGATAAATAACCGAGACTCTCATGAAGCGGCGATGCATGGGGATGACGAACCAGCTGAGCCAAACACTGACGAAGCCCACGAAGAATGTCTCCTCATCCATGCCGGGAGCTGCAATGGATTCGAAAGACACCGGCGACATTATAGGAATGTAATACTGTGGTAAATTCGATTCCTTAGCCGGCAGCTTCTTCGGACCGAACCCAAAGGGGTCATTGATATTGGCGAACTTTGGAGCCGTCTTCGACAAGACATCCTCACGAAGGAAGCAAGCAATGAAGCTCTTAAAAGTAACGCCTTGCTCCTCAGATTCTGTGAACAGCCGGTCGAAGATACCCAACGCCTTGATCAGACTTGGACGCTTGTGGCGGACGGCATTCTCGCTTGACAAGCCGTCGAGGATTGCAGGCTCGGTCTCAAAGACGTACTCATCGGGAGGCAGCAACTTCTCATAAAGTGTCCCCCGAATCGGCAGCCCCGAGATTTCATAAAATTCTTCCAAAGAGATCGAAACTTCACGGTCCCCTAGAAGAAAAGTGTTGGTGGGGAGATTCCACTGGTTCAAGAACGCCTTAACCCACCAGACATGCGAGGATTGGCAGTAGAAGAGCGATGCATACATCGCCTGGTAAAGCCCGACCTTCTGCAGCCGCACGCGATGAGCAGAAAGGATGTAACGAGCCTAGAGGAGGTAGCCCGTAAGGTATCGAGGGGTGAGCCCTATCTTGTAGATTTGTCCCCATGGTTGGGTCTCACCCTGGCAAATACGCCGTTCCAGAATATCTATAGCTGGGATTGGATGGTTCGGGATACCAGTCGTCAAAGGCTCGAGCCGCCCTATCGGAGTCCAATTCGGCAACTTCACGGCAAAGACTGTCCTTGGAGGGTCCATTGGTAGAAACGAAAAGGTGGGCTCCGTTGGTACTTCGCAAAGGAAGCTTCGGTGCCCCCGGATAATATGACCGTACCAGGTCCCCCACAAAAGCAAGTTGGTGCAGGTCGGGTCATGACCCTTGATCATCGCCATCACTTCCTCATCAGATGGTGACTGAGGAAAGGCGGCCTCCGAGCGAGTGAAAGGAAAGTACGGAACAGAAGTCATTGTACCTGAAATAAAATAGGGGGAAAACTGTTAAAAGCAAAGCCAGCAGTATGTATGTATATATATATATATGATTATAAATATATATATATATATATATAAAGACAGTTGAAGAAAGCGACAGCGGACTCCTTTTTATGGGACCATTGGTTACAAAACACATGGGTCCCACAGAATCAAGATGACGGCTCGTTAATAATGAGGCCAAGCAATTATAATGAGACAAAATGAAGATTCTCATTAAATAAGCAGTGGATTTCAAGTGACCCTACACATTCCCCTAAAAGGAAATCCATTTTGGACTCTGTGACAAATCAAACAGAATCAAGGGAATTAAATTCTCAGGAAGGGACTTCGCAATCTTGTTCTTCTCGAATGTGAAAGAGACAACTCAGGGCAAGAAAACCCCAAGAAGTCCCCATGGGAAGAACTCAGTGGATTTCATAACGGCATGCTTCCTTTAGAGCGAGTTCATGAGTCAGATAGTCGCATGTGGCTAAAGTTGCTTGAATCTCTGGGTCTAAGCCTTGTTGGAATTATCTAGCCCAAATCTCATCGGTAGGGATCAGGTGTGCCATGAACCTGATATAATGTTGATATCAGAACAGTGATGTGTTTTACGGAACAGAATTTAAGACGAATTCTTTACCTGCTAAGCATGATGAATTCAGCATCATATTCATCCATTGATTTTACCCACATAGAGCCTTGTTGCAGGTAGTAGAACTGTTGTTCCATATCGAAACGGGCAGTCTCGGGGAAAAACTTCGCATTGAATAGCCCGCAAAACATCTTCCACTCTATTGGTTGTGCAAGATGGATTTTCTCGGCCTTCCACCAGACTCTTGCATTGTCCGTGAGCTGAAACTTTGCTACACGAACCCAAACCATGTCCGGTACCTGCGCTGCTGCAAGTTCTTCCTCAATACTTTAGGCCCACTCTTTACCCTCAAGTGGACTCTCTTTCCCTGAGAATTTCTTTGGACGCAACGTCCAAAATTGCTTTACTCTAGGTGCTTCGGTTTCGGGGCGGTTCATAAAGATAGCAGTTTGTTGCTGCTGGCCTTCCAAAGGCTTTTTTATGGCTTCTAGAAACACCG
The DNA here is from genome assembly GCA_030015575.1 of Agapanthus africanus. Classification (NCBI taxonomy): domain Eukaryota; kingdom Viridiplantae; phylum Streptophyta; class Magnoliopsida; order Asparagales; family Amaryllidaceae; genus Agapanthus; species Agapanthus africanus. Next base: position 24,277,580 of record CM057339.1, on the reverse strand, counting down.
TATGTTCATTGATTGGTGCAACAACGGTAGGGGAAATGGTAGGGTATGCGGTAGTGTATTGTCATTGACGTTGGTGCTGGTGTTGTTTGGAGAATCCATTGCCGTGATAGAAAAGACAGGTTAGGATAGATTTAAGAAATTTAAAATAAAAGGAATGTATAGTTACCGATTCTTATAATTCTTGTGATATATAGCTTAAGATTTCATGCAGAACTGACATGCATGAGCCACCAATAAAACCTGTCATGCCCGCTTCCTAGTAAACGGTAACGGTGATGTGGAAAGCCTACAATATATTTATTATGAGAAGGTCGTTTCCCTTAATAAATACATTAAGTGTAAATAAGCAATATAATAATGTGCAAGAATAACAAGAGTAAAAATTAAACAGCAGCTATTTACATTCAAATTTCAAATACAACTGTCGGAAATAAAAAGATACAATTATTTAAACAAATGCCTAAATATTAGCATATAGAAAATAAATATAGAAAATGAACTAGTAGTTAGGCTGGGTAGCGAACTGGTCCAAGTCTTCCTGGCTCGGCTCGATCTCTTCAGAGTCCGGTCCTCCTGACCAACATTCCAAGGAAAAGAAACAGAGAGAAATGTCATCAGTGAACTAGCGCTCGATAAGCCCCCAAAAGAAGTAAATAAAGATGACTGACAGATGTATAAAGTGAATAAAAATTAAGTAAATGTGGACAGGTAAGGTTGTATATGAGAGTATCTAAGTATGATCATTTACATGTATAAGATAGCTATTCTAACGTGGTTGTTTGTAGTTTGATAAAAAAGGTATTCATGTATACGAGAGGAGTCCAACTTACCACGTGGACTATGCTAACATGTAGTAAAAGGTCCCGTCATAACCCACGGGACAACGTCATATGAATTCATGTAGGTTCCTTTTAAAGTGACCTCTCATGCCACGATATACGTTCCATACCAATCTACCACTTATCCCCATGTATTGTAGTATAGTTCAAGTTTATAGATCTTGGCCGAATCCATAAATATAAGAGTACAAGTTCATGTTAAAGTTATAATCATGTGTGCAGGTATTCATGTCAAGTTATATTCATGGTTCGATCAAGTTAAGTCAAGTATGCAAGTGCAAGTTTGGATATTCAAGTTCAAGTTTGGATATTCAAGTTCAAGTTCAAGTGTTCAAGTTTGGGTTTGAGTTGGATTCGAGTTTGAGTTTACAACAAGTTCGAGTGTGTATTCAAGTTATAGTCAGTATCTTATGAATGGATTTAGCTTTTGAAATTTTTAAGTTCGGGAATAATCAGACAACTGCTGCACATGAACGACAGGATTTGTGTCTTTTTCCAAGACGATTGACATTGATAACTCCGTTAAGTTGCAGTGTTTTCTAACCTAGATAGGCAAGCACTCACTTTCTCCAGCTCTCTGGGGCTCAAGAGAAATAATACTGCTTAAATCTATATTGATCTAGAGTCCTTAAAGATTTATTCTTGTTGTTTACATTTTTTGTATTTCTCAGGAGGGGTTTATGAAAAATGTTATGATATTGTTTTTAAAAATAAATCTCGAGGGTGATTTATAATATTAAGAGTTTTTATAAAAAGCTATTTTAGTTTCAAAGGTATTTTAATGATAACACCTAGTTTTTAAAAAATTTATGCTATTTGAATGAAAACTATACTTTTGGAAACTTGGTAATATTTTTGTGTAACTTTAATTTTTCATTTTAATAATATATTTTTTTTAAATTTAGTTTTCATAGAAAAATACGGATTTATGATTTATGCAAATTTTCAAATGTCTTAATTTTTAAAAAGTCTTATTTTTTAAAATCGTATTTTTATTTCTTTTCAAGACCGAATTCTCCGTGAGGAGTTCTGTATCCCGTTCTACTATCCCAAGGACATGCAATAACCCGCACCATCCACAAATGGATTCTCCTAAAAGGGCTGTAGAGGCGTAATTGTAAAGGATTTAAAAATATCGATCAAAAAAACATTTTTGTAAAATAATGGTATTTTAATGAAAATTGTATTCTTCAAATTAAACATGTATCTAAAATATCGTGCTATAAATCCATAGTGTATGTGATGGGGTAGGTCGTTACCCCATGAATTTTCCATAGGTTTATTTAAAAAGTTTACTTTTAAAGTTCATGGTATTTATATGAAAAAATTCGATTTATGTTTATTTCGCATGAAATTGAGAACACATTAAAAATAATTGAGATGGATAATCTTTTCAAGTGATGTTATAAGTATTAGCGTGAATTATGTAACATAGCAAGGGCGATAAAAAAATTTAAAACAAAAGTTTAAAAGTTAACTCCACTTTTGTCGATATGGTTTTAGGAATTGTTTTGAGGTGAAATAAAAGAAAGAGGAAGGGACTTACGGTTTATGTAACGTTGACAAGAGAGTAAAGAATGAGAGAGGGGTCTTCGTGGTGTCGCAGTATTGTCGGGAATGGCTCCGGTCTTCAACGGAATGGACGTGGATTTCTAACCCCTCTTAACTAGTCTTAACCCCTTTCTTGAACTAAGGAATTTAGAGAATTTTTGATAAATTTTTACAATAAGGGAGAGCTAGGGGATGTGACGGTATTTATAAGGTAAGAATGAGAGAGTGTGTGCAATAAAAATGAATTAAAAATAGATTTAATGGTGTTAATGGAGGAATTGAAAGGTCTATGGTTGAAATTAGAGAAAACAAACAATAAAATAGGGTATAGAGGAGCTAAAGGGGTGCACGGGTGAAGCACGAATGCATATAGGATCATCATGGCCGCCAGTAGTGGTTGAAACAAGGAAATGGGTGGCCATATTTTTTCCAGGTGTCTCGAAGTTCGTGTCATATATGTTATTTGATTTTAACTCCTCATTTATCCCGTTTGATTTTTCTAAAACTTTTTGATTCTCTGTGTATTTCATGTCAACTCTTGGGCTTCCGAAAAGTTAAAAAGAAAAAAATATTAAAATAATTGGAATTGAGGGGATTCGAACACACAGGCGATGGCACAGCAACGGAGAGTCTTAACCGGTGAGCTATAAGGAGTTTCTTGTTTTTATTGAACAAAATTAACTTATAACTTCTAGTCAGGCTGAAATACCTTTTCTATATATTTGAAAAGGTTATATTTGTACAGAAATTTTAGAGTCGTTACACCTTTATTCTTTTCTCTCTCTTGATTTTTTAGAGTGAGAGAGGGAGATATTTGAGATAATTTTAGAGAGTGATTTCCACATCTCTTGATCTTTTTCATTAACAATGAAAATGATCAAGTTACTTTACAAGTTTTTTTTACTTATAATGGAGTAGAAGCTTGAATTGGGGTTTTCTCGATATGGATCATCTTCGGCGTGGAGATTGGCTTACAAGGTCGATCGGGAGGCGACGGAGTTTAGCATGGTTCTTCCACGATTAGCTGTACACGCTATAAAAGTTGTGGCACCCTAAACACCCCTCTTTAATTACTATATTTTTATATGTGTTTCAATAATCAGTAAATGATGCATCTTAAGTTTGAAATTGGTACTATGTTTTGTAAATTAGTTATTTTATGCTTCCGTCGGGTCCACAAGTGTTGCTACCCTAGCACTGGATTCCTTTCATGGTATCAGAGCCGATCATTTACTATTAATTTCTTTTTTTGGCCAATTGAATTTCAAAATCAAGTTTTATAAAAACTTTTTTTAAAAACTGCCAAAAACAACCCCATAATTTTGCTTTTTCCTTTTCTCCGGGCCTCTCAGTTCAGACTGAGATCCCCGTAAAGGCTTAAGGGTGATCCCGAGGCCGTCCCTCAGGGATTGGGTGTGCCCCCTACACCCGAGACCACCATAAAGTGGTCTCGGGTGTAAGGCTGGACAACAAACACATAGCTGGGGGCTCGCTGTCTAGCCGCTAACCCATAGCCATAATTTTGTGTCCATGGGTTGGGGGTCCGCTTACAGGCCGTATGGGTCGTGCCCAAGGTCCCCCCAGGTTCTTGGGCGCCTTTCGGATCCTACGGGATTCAATTTATACAAGAAACGAGAAGGTTTTTAGTGTCGGGATGGACTTGAATTTCAGTTTTTGGAAATTCGAGCTTACGACTCCGTCGGTTATGGAATTCATTAGGCGCGACTTCAAACTAACCCGATTAATGTGTTTGTTCCCAGATTAAAAATCAGGAAAAACTTCAAAAGAGGAATCACGTGCTCACACGTGACCAATGGTCACGTGTTGACACGTGATGGTTAAAGCAGCAGCGCAAAATAGCGCAGAGAAGAGAGGCCATTCGGGGGTCACGTGCTCACACGTGACTGGCTTTAAAAGCCTCACGGTTTAATAGAATTAAATTCTAAAAAGATCATTTAAATCTTTCCAAAATGGAGAAGAATTAAGGAGAACTGTTGGATTAAGAATCCAAGAGTGATTAAATATCACCAATTTATGGAAAAATCTTGGACAAGGAAAGATTTCCCCTAAATCTCACCGAAATAACAAATAGAATATCTTTGGATTAAAACATCCAACGGTGAATTAAATTCACCTAATAATCTAAAGGCTCAGATTAATGATGAAAACAAATCAAATCTTTCAATGAGAGATTTACTAAACAAATTGATTCTTTTCCTCCTCCTATAAATAGGAGTCGAGAAGAGAGAATTTGGAAGATATAGAGAACTTTGGAGAGAAAACTTGACAGAGAATTTTGGCATCTTGAAAATTCAGAAAGAAAACGCTAGGTGAGAAAAAGAAAGGGGATCAAAACTTCAGAAAAAGAGAATTTAATCCTCAAAAATCTAAGAGTTTAACTCTTTGCAAAGAACTTAGTTCTTCCCCTTTGTTGAAGATCTGCACAGAGCACATCTCCCCATAAGTTGAGAATTTAATTCTCATTGGGTCGAGATCCTGCCATGTAGATCTAAAACTTAGAGGGGGAATTGAGTTTAGAGAATTTAATTCTCCCAAAGCAAAATTAGGGTTAAACCCTATCTGAGAATTTAATTCTCCCAAGTTTACAGGAATTTAATTCCTTCATATTGAGATCAGGGTTTAAACCCTATCTGAGAATTTAATTCTCTTAAAACTTTAGGAATTTAATTCCTTCAAGGTGAACAAAACTAGGGTTTAGCCCTAATTGAGAATTTAATTCTTTAAATTCACAGGAATTTAATTCCTCTTAAAATGATGCAATTAGGGTTTTCACCCTATATAAGAATTTAATTCTTTTGCATATATGGGAATTTAAATCCTCTAAAAGAAAATTAGGGTTTAACCCTACATAAGAATAAAATTCTCCCAAAGAATATAGGAATTTAATTCTTCTGAAGTTATAGTCGATATTGAACTCACAGAGAGTTTAATTCTCAAAAGATAAAGAGATCTTCAAGCATGCAAAGAACCAGGGTCACGTGTCCCCACGTGACTCCTGTAAAGATCCACAGAAATAAGGAGGAAAGAACTCAGAGGCAACGCCTTACGTGCTCCACGTGACCCCTGAAGCACAAAAAGAAAAAGCAAAAGAAATAGGAGCTCTGGACGCTCTCACATGTTACCACGTGACCCCTTGGCAAAAGTTTTAACAATCAGCACACAAATCCCCGTCACGTGGCGGCACGTGATGCTCCAAAATAAAATATAAAAAGTATCTAATACTTTTTGCAGAGCAAAATAAGGGGAATCTGGGCGCTCTCACGTGTCCAAACGTGACCCCTCTTTCTTTAGTGTTTGACACTAATTCGAGATCTTTATTCCCAGTGTTTAACACTGATTTTCTTAGTGTTTAACACTGATTTGAAAACCCCATTTGCAGTGTTTAACACTGTTACTTTTGTTCCCCTCCGAAAGACGGCGGCGACGTGAGGACGTCTTGCCTGAGATTCGGGGCAGATGCTAATTGGTTTTATCCGTTTACCTCTCCAAAGATGCCAAGTTGATTTATGGCACCGTGCATCGGAGGTTTAGACGGATGTGGCCGATGTAGCAGACTTCGTCAGATTCCCCCTCGCTTGAGGGGTTTTTGCTTGTGGGGACGCTCTTCCCTGCAGGCGCAAGCCCCTGCAGTTAATTACGCTACCGCGTCGCGGTAACCACTTTCTCCTTCTCCAGAAATTTCACTTCGTGTCGTGTGTGTTTGTTTGTTTGTGGATGCCCGTGGATTGTATACGGAGACTAAGTAATGCCGTCACCCGTAGGACGTAGATTAGTCCAAATCCGTATTTACTTAGATTTGGGTTTGGTGTTTAAGTTTAAGGATACGTTAGCCATATTGAGGCTAAGATCAACTTAAACGTTCGTTAAGGATACGTTAGTCCTCTTTGAGACTAAGATCAACTTAATGGAAAGAGCGTTTAGGGGCTCTATTGTTCCAGTTTAGGGACGTAGTGGTCCATTTAATAATATATGGTCGTCGGGACTCGTCATCTCTCTGACGACGTTGAAGGATTACAACGACAGGTGTCAGAGGAGTTCAGAGATGTACCCTTGAACCAAAGTTGATTAGGAGTTTTATAGTCCAATTTGGGACTAAAGTCTGTTTGAATGTTTAAGGATACGTCAGCCAGATTTGAGGCTAAGATCAACTTAAACGAGATCATTTAGATCCGGAAAAAAGAGCATTTGAGGGCTCTATTGTTCCAGTTTAGGGACGTAGTGGTCCATAGGTGGTTTAAGGACATTGCGGTCCATGTTCCAGTTTAGGGACGTGGTGGTCCTTGTTCCAGTTTAAGGACATGGTGGTTCATAAGTAGTTTAGGGACATTGCGGTTCATGTTCCAGTTTAGGGACGTGGTGGTCCATTGCCAGTTTAGGGACATAGGGGTCCATAGGTAGTTTAAGGACGCATAAGTCCATGGGCTTAAGGACCCCACAGTCCATATGGGTGTATTTAAGGACGCATTAGTCCGTTAGTTTAAGGACGCATAAGTCTGTGGGTTTAAGGACCCCACAGTCCGTATTTTGGTTTAAGGACGCATAAGTCCATGAGTTTAAGGACCCCACAGTCCATGTCGATGTGTGGTCGTCGGGACCCGTCACCTCTCTGACGTCGTTGAAGGATTACAACGATAGGGGTCAGAGGAGTTCGGAGATGTACCCTTGAACCGAATGTAAATTGATTTAAGAGAGCAGTCTTGCTCAGTCAATTTAATTTGAAGACTTACGGCCATGATTGGGCTAAGTCCAGTAGAGAATATTCAACGTTTTTCTTGTTCTTTGGCCTATTAGGCCTGTGCTAGGGCTTTGCCCATGTTTAATAATGCACTGCATTTTATTTTGGCCTACTAGGCCTTTCTGATTTGGGCTCTGTCCCTTTATAAATGATGTAGGGTATCTGTTTGGGCTCTGCCCTTCTTTAAAATAATGCATTGCATTTAATTCGGCCTGTTAGGCCCTTTTTAATTGGGCTTGGCCCTTCTGTAAATAATGCAGTGCATTAATTGTCTGACATTGCTTGTCAGGCGCTTTGCGCCAATTATTGAGCGCAAGCGCATGTGGAGGTGACACGTGTCACGCTCTGGTGAGCACAAGCGCTGCGCTGTTGCGCCGCTGACACGTGGCGCTCTCTAGTGGCTTACGCCAACCCAGGAGCGCAACAGTGCAGTTTTTGCAAGTGCAAGGCACTGTTTCAATAACTTGATCCAATTTTGGATTCAAGAAAAGAATCTTTAAGATTCCAGAACCAATGGTTCATAAAAAAGTGCAAGGCACTGTTATTATTATTTTTATTTATTGAAGATCATTGACCTTGTTCTTAGATCAATGATCTATTTCAGAAGAAATTCTTCATCTTTTTTATAAAGGTTTTTACCTTTTTTCTTGATTTCTTCAAAATTCTTCAGAGTTCTCTCTGTTTTGTTGTTTTTCTGAAGTTCTTGATGTCGATGTCTTTTGAATTGGGGTCTAGGGGCCTTTATATAGTGCCCATTAATTTGTTAAATTTGTTAAAGAGATCATTCTCTGAGTGATTTGGGGAATTTTCCCCACCGTTGGATCTTTGATCCAAGGGCTTCTGTTTTACAGAAGACAATTTTCTTGTTTTAACAAGAACAGAAAGATCTTACTAGAATTTTAATTCTGTTTGGCGCAGAGCACAGCGCACAGGGCTTCTGTTTTACTAGAATAACACGTGTCGCGCAGCGCACAGCGCAGGGCAGCTGCGCTTGCGCAACTGCGCTGACACGTGTCGCGCAGCGCAGCACTTGCGCAACTGCGTTGACACGTGTCACGCAGCGCAACGCTTGCGCAACTGCCTTGACACGTGTCGCGCAGCGCTTGCGCAACTGAAGAGTTGCTTCCTTTAATTTTTGTTTTAAACAGAGCCTTGCTCTGATTGGGCGCGCTGTCTTGGGCGCTGCGCCGACGTATCAGCTTCTGACACGTGGCGCGTTGCGCGCAGCGCATGAGATTTGAAGCGTTGCTTCAATTTTTGAATTTTTGAAATTCAAACAGAGCTTTGCTTCTGATTGGGGGAAACAAATGCCCCCCCACCGTTGCGCTCACGTGGCGCGTACGTGAGTGCAGCGGTGGCAAGATCTTGGCCGTTGGATCAACGGGTGAGTTGAAGGGGCGCAGGCGCCTATAAATAGGACCCTTGGTCCTCAGAAAATGTTTTACCATTTTCAAGAATCTTGATTTTCAGAGGCTTGCTATTGCTTAAGAATTTTAGAGCCTTGCTCTTGTTTCTTCCCAAGAACTTCAGAGTTCAGAACCTAGAATCATCTTAGGTATAATTGAATTAAATTAAATTAAATTTAATTAACATAGCCTTACTCTCATAGATCTTTGATCTAAAGAAAACACCTTTGGGGTTTCATCAACAGAGCCTTGCTCTCAAAAGTCCATAGATCTACAGAGATCTTGTTCATGGGTTCTAACCCATGAACAGAGCTTTGCTCATGGATCAAATGTAGATCTTTTTTGATCTGAAAATGGAGAACTCCTAAGAGTTTTCATGGATCTTTAAGATCCCAAATTTTTATTCTTTAGGAGTTAAAGTTTTCTTTTGATGGATCTTTCCATCATTATTATAGAGCTAGGCTCTTTTTTAGAAAATTTTATTCTCTTGAGACCAGAGTTTGACAAATGTCACTCTGTGACAAAGCTTTTCTCTGAAAGAGGAGATTTTTTCCTTGTCTCTATGGATTTCCCATTAATGAGAATATTCTCTTGGGGATCTCTTCATTAATTGATAGTCTCATCCAATGATGGGGCTGTCTTATTAAATGATGCACTGTCATCCAGATTTTGTGGGTCCCCATTTGGTCCCCTACCCACTGCATTGCAGTGTGGTAAAAATTTTTTTTTTAAAACGCCAAGCGTTGGAATTACAACACTAACGGCTAATTTTTGTCCCTCCACAGGAAACATGTCTTTTGATACCTCATTCCCGTTTGTTCGTTCGGAAGGAGGATTCCCCGGAGCACCCGTAGACCGGGAGGTCTTGGCTATGATCAGGGACTACGATCCGGACTATAAGAATCTTCACCTTTGGGGGTCGTGGTATAACCAAATCATCATGGGTCAACAGAGCTTTTCGTGCACAGTACCCTCAGAGCCTATTACGGCGATCCACTATGCCAGCCCACCCCCGGTGAAGTATGCCGTGGAGATGGTCGACTGGACTTCAAAGGGCCTTCTTCATCCTGCTACAGATGCAATTTCGGTTCAGCCTCCTATGGTTTTGGATATCCTGGGACGCCGTATTTGTCAAGGTGAGGCACGACCTTGGGGGCAATCATATAACATAGGTATGATCCCCCGCCATCCGATCGGCTATCTGCCATGGGCTCACTACATTCTGTCAGCGAAGAAGTCGCAGTTGATGAGGCTAGGGTTGTACACTGCGGTTTATGTCTCCCTCTTCCAATATCCCACGCTTCCGACCTGGTGGTTTAAGGACTTTTTGGAGCAGTGGAACATCCCTACTCACACTTTCCTCGCAATGGACCGGGAAGTGTCAATTTCTTTGGAGGAATTCACAGAGGTCTCCGGCTTACCGGTTATAGGGGAGCACTATGAGGAGCTGCTTCCTACAGACGAATATGTCTTCGGTGTTAAGCCGGCAATAAGGGGCCTCACTCCGGAGAATGCTGTTCAATATCAATTTCCAAGTTTGATCAAAGTGTTGAACATCTATGAGGCCCTTTTTATCGAACGTGGGAGTCGCGGAGTCAGTTTCGAGGATTTCATCGCTCGATTCCTTCACCCAAACGTCCTCTCGACAGAAGCTGCTAAGTTCGCCATGCTTGATGACCCCTTCGGTTTAGGTTTGGACAACCTGCCGGCGAAGAAGATAGATCAAAAGGGTTTTTTCCTTCCTAACTCCCCAGTTATCTCTTTTGCGGAGGTTGCAGCCCCTGGGATGGACGAGGAAGCGTTCTTCTTAGGATTTCTTGGGCTATGGTTGAGTAGGTTTGCGCTCCCGACGCATTCTCGCCATATGAGGCCCTCTGTCTTTTACCCAGCTCACCGAATGACCATTGGGGTAAAAGTGCATGTTGGGATCGCCGGCCTGGCACACCTGTATCACGGCCTTAGTCAAGCGGCAAATGCTAATGAGCCTGGAGTACTGCACGTGATCTTCCCGATGCATTACTTCATATCATGGCTAGAGATACATACACTGGGCGTCTTCGGTATGCACAAAAGGCCCTCGTTCTATAACAGGTGCAGCTTCCCTCGAATTATACGTCTGATCAGCGCCTCAATTGTGACTCCATCACCACGGAATTCCAGGGGTTTGCTCCTTCGTCCTCATACAATTGGAGACGGGATGTCTTTCACTGACAAAGTGCTGACTATTGGAAATGCATCTACTACCACAGTGCGGCCCTTGCAAGACACTTTCAAAGATGGAGCCTCAGTTCTGACGGCCCGGGAGACCCTTCATCTATATTCCATCAAACCGGGTTTCCTGGTGTTTATGTAAAATGATGCGGCGCTTTTCATGAGATACAACCCGCATCGTTTTGCCCAGCAACTGAGCTACAATCAAGGGGTGCTGTTGGAAGCTTTCCTGCTGGAACCTGCTGTTACTGAAGAAAGGATGTGGAGCGCGCTGCATCACTTCATGCGTCTAAATACGGGCTCTCATTTTTTTATCAGCGAACCGGCTTGCGCCCCACGAATCCTTAATACATATACAGCGTGGTACCAGCATTCGACGGGCGCCGTCATAAAGGAAGAAAAGCGATTGTTGGTCGACCGAAAGGGTGTGCCTCCCGGCAGCGACCGCAAAGCTCCTTTGGTGCCAAGGACCCCCGCAGTCCCTCCGCTAAAAGATGCTGGAGCCGAACCACCGCGGGTGCTGAGTCCTCCACGCGGATTGCCGCCTCCTGATACTGCGAATGTACCACCAGCGCCCCGTGCTCCAGTAGACACGGTAAATGTGGCCTCGCCGGAGTCTGGCGTGGGCACGGATATCGGGACCCGCCGCCCTAAGGTGCCTGCAAAGCGCAAGTCGATCTCGGGTGCACCCAGGGCTGGCGGGCAAAAGAGGAAGAAGAAGTCGCTCCTTTCTCTCGATGCTATCCTCGGTTTAGAGCCCCAGGCCCCTCTTACCAAAGGTATAAGCGAATATGGCAGCAATGAAGGCTTCTCGGTAGATTCCGCAGACACCGATCTGGCGGCCGCTATTGCGGCTTCTGAGCGATCAGTGAGGCTCGAAGTGATGTTGAATAAACTCACGCAGTCAGGTAATCATTAGCTGCATTCTTCATCATTTTATCGCATTTTTTATCATTATCTTTGACTAATACTTTCCCCCATTTTTTAACAGGTGTCACTACCGAAGAAGCCATTGCTGCCTCTTTAAAAACCTTCCAGGAGGAGGAAAAGAAGCGCGCTTTAATGGGCGTTGGTACGTCTCGCCTTATTAAGCTTTTGTCATCTTTTCTGATGGTCAACCTAACCCTCTTCCTTTGTTTCTTTGCAGGGGTTGCGCCAGCTGATGCGGGGACTCTCCCCGGGCCCGCTACTGAAGCCCCAGTCTCTTCGGGGCTACCGTGAGAGCCTCACCTCGACGAGAGATGCCTTGAAGGATTTGGAGGCATCCCTGTTCACGGACGAGGACGTCTCAATGAAGGAGGCTTTGAAGAGGTCTATCTCAACGGCTCAGGAAGAGAGAAAGCGGCTAAGGCGCGAGGCGAAGGCACGCAGGGCTGCTTTGGCCGTGGGAGCTGGCCCAAGCACCGTCCCTCGTGCTGACACTCCCTCAGAAGAGCTCCCGGTCGCCTTGTCCACAGCTCGCAGACAGGTGGCGTGTGCAGCTCGCGGGGCCAATGATAAGTCCACCTCAGGTAACATATCTTTCAAGATTTTGTTGTAAGAATTGTAAATTTGTCGGCTCTTATATATCTTGTCCTGTAGGGCCAAGTCCAACCGAAGGGGAGGCGGAAACCGTCGAACCTAAGGGGACAGAGAAGAGGCACCGGCCGAACCCGAGCCGACAGTGGGCAACATCGCAGGGGTTGCTGAACCTGAGCTGGGGGCTGAGGGAGCTGCACCAGAGAAGGTCGTTGATGCCGAGCCTGAGGTGGCGGCAAATGAGACGACCGCTATAACGGAGCCTGGGGCAGCGGCGGACGAGGCGCCTGAGACCGGCGACCCCATGGTGACGGCGGATGAGACAATAGCGACCACCGAGCCCGAAGAAGTAGCGGGTGAGATGGGCACGACTCTTGGAGAAAAGCCAGCCGCTCTTTCTCAAGAGTCTGGCAATGCTCCAATTATTGCTCTCCCCGTCTATGGTCCTCCGCCGTCTCCGGGTCGGGCGAGTACGACGACAGCCCCAGTCGAGTCCGGTGACAAGGCCACGGGAGATGGACTCGTATCGATAGAGGAGGGAGACGCCTCCGTTTCGGATGACGGCTCATCAGGTAAATTTTGAGTTACTGTCCCCCTTTTTATATCCTGCGATCCTTTCTAACAAGTTTGTCTTTGTTTTTAACGCAGGTGCGGCCAGTGCCGATGTTCCATTGCTCGAGGAAGCGCCGTCAATTACCGCCTTGACGGTGGTCACCTCTCAGCCTTCCCTTGTACCATCAAAGATGTTGGAAGGTATGGATTTGAAACCTATTAATTTTATCTTTCAGCCGCATAATTTATGTACTAAAGTCGTACTATTGTGTCTTTTCAGGAGTGCTTTTTGATCATCTCTATCAGGTGTTGCACCCACACTTCTCCTTCCCATCTGAACTCGCTTCTTCCTCCAGTGGCGCTGGTGAGTATAATTTCCATTTGATGTCTTTCCTTTTTCAGTAATGGGATTATTTCTGACTTTACCTCGTCTTGATTGCAGTGCTACAAATCGAAGGAGGGGATGAGAGATCGGTCGCGCCACCGGCCCTTCCGGCCTTGCCACCTGCTGCAGCTGGTATAGTAAACTATCGCATCGATGACTTTTTTTTGTATTTCTTGAACTATCATCTAATCGTATTTTAGTTTTTTTTTAGCTGTCGTTCCGATCCCGGCGCCCTTTGAGTCTCGTGTCATCATGCCGGTCGGACCCTTTTCTAGACGTCCGTCCTCGAAAGGCGCCGCGAATAGTCTGCGCATGGTGAGCGACTACATTGAGGAGCTCGACGTCGAGACTCCTACATCTGCCACCGATTTTTCTACGGCGGTTAACCCAATGCTGGTGATACTCGTAAACTTCCATAACGAAGGCATCGTCGCGTCTTGGGTTAATCACTGCAGGGAGATCGAGGCCCGCCTGCATCAACTGGAGTTTATGTGCCCTGCTCCCGAGACCTTAGCCGCAAGCAATCAAAGAGCAGCATAGATCGAGCAAAGCGCTTCTTACTTCCGCCACTTGGAACAAGAAGCGGCTTTAAGGCTGAGGGAATGCCAAGAGACCTCAAGTGAGACGGCTCGTCTGCGTGCTGAGGTTGAGGCGAACGCTGCCCAGGTGAAGGCTATCTTCGAAGGCCTTCTGGAACGTATCTCTAATGGGCTAAACCTGAAGCGGAAGCTCGATGCCGCTGAGCGTGATGCCCAAAGTCACGAAGCAGCTCAGCAGGCCATTGGGGAGCAGCTTGCATCCTTCTTGCAGCAGCGGGCCCAAGTGGAAGCGGAACTGGCAGTGGTGGCCGATCAGGAGAAGGCATGGAAGGAAGTGCGCGAACAACTAATAGGGCTATTTAAGACGCTTCCTTCTCAGTAGCTACCCCTGTATTGATATACTTGTAAAAAATTTCTTTTTCGAATAAGATGTATCCATTCTTTATTCTTTTATACGATTCACCTTGTACTTGATCAAATTAATAAATAAAGATACACATTTTTTCCTTTGCAATGTCTTGTATGCTCTTTTGCTTTCTTCTTTCTCTTATTATTAGCATACTGTCTTGATAAACATGGTTGACAAATAGTAGAGTAAGCATCTTGGTTTCTTCAAGAGATAGCGATGGCTTAGGCCGCAGGTTCAAATCTGCTGCCTAAGACTTTTCAACTCTATGGGCCGTGAGGGTCTCATAGAGACTTTTTTCCCTACGGATCGAGAGGATCTCGTAGGTGGATTTTCTCCTTAGGAATCGTGAGAATTCCTAAGTGCGTTTTCTCTTATAAGTCGTAAGGATCCTATAAGAGAATTTTACCTCTTACGAGTCGAGAGGACCCGTAAGCGGTTGTTTCCCTCCTTGTCGAAATTCGACTTTGGAGAGTGAGACCCGTGGATAGTATGCAAGAGACCGTTTTAGACCGACTTGCAGGGTCCCGGTGCTTAGGAAACAAGTTTTTTAATCCCTGCTGCCTAAGGCTTTATCTTGCAAGTTGAGACGAATCGGGAAGTTCTCGCGGAGACACTGGTTTCTCTGCGGGCCGACGCGAATCAGGAGGCTCTCATCAAGGACGCTAGTTTCCTTGAGTTAAGGAGTTTGCCAAGGACACTGGTTTTCCTGGGGTTGAAACGAGTCGAGGTGTTCCTGCAAAGACGCTAGTTTCTCTGCAGGTCGACGCGAATCGGGGTGTTCTCGTCAAGGACACTGGTTTCCCTGAGTCGAAGTATTTTGCCGAGGACGCTGGTTTCCTCTAAGTTGAAACGAATCGGAGTATTCCTGCGGAGACACTGGTTTCTCTGCGGGCCGACGCGAATCAGGAGGCTCTCATCAAGGACGCTAGTTTCCCTGAGTTGAGGTATTTGCCAGGGACACTGGTTTCCCTGGGGTTGAAACGAATCGATGTATTTCTGCAAAGACGATAGTTTCTCTGCGGGTCGACGCGAATCAAGATATTCTCGTCAAGGACACTGGTTTCCCTGAGTTGAAGGATTTTGCCGAGGACGCTAGTTTCCTCAAAGTTGAAACGAATCGGAGTGTTCCTATAAAGATGCTAGTTTCTCTGCGGGCCGACGCGAATCAGGAGGCTCTCATCAAGGACGCTAGTTTCCCTGAGTTGAGGTATTTGCCAGGGACACTGGTTTCCCTAGGGTTGAAACGAATCGATGTATTCCTACAAAGCCGCTAGTTTCTCTGCGGGTCGACGCGAATCAAGAAGTTCTTGTCAGGGAAACTGGTTTCCCTAAGTCGAAGGATTTTGCCGAAGACAGTGGTTTCTTCGGGGTTGAAACGAATCGGAGTATTCCTGCGGAGACACCGGTTTCTCTGCGGGCCGACGCGAATCAGGAGGCTCTCATCAAGGACGCTAGTTTCCCTGAATTGAGGTATTTGCCAGGGACACTGGTTTCCCTGGGGTTGAAACGAATCGATGTATTCCTGCAAAGATGCTAGTTTCTCTGCGGGTCGACGCGAATCAAGAAGTTCTCGTCAGGGACACTGGTTTCCCTGAGTCGAAGGATTTTGCCGAAAACACTGGTTTCTTCGGGGTTGAAACGAATCGGAGTATTCCTGCGGAGACACTGGTTTCTCTGCGGGCCGACATGAATCAGGAGGCTCTCATCAAGGACACTAATTTCCTTGAGTTGAGGTATTTGCCAAGGACACTGGTTTCCCTGTGGTTGAACTGATCTGTGGCGGTCTTTCAGGTTTTATATAAGTTACCGTCAAAATCGTGAAGCTAGGAATTTGATCTTCGCTTCGTTTGCTGGTACTGCATCTGTTTCATCAAGACGAATGTCATGGTTGTCTCTAGGTTGTTGGTGAACCATCGAGATTTAGCTTTATTTCCTGATGGAGCCTGTTGGGAAGGTATGGTTCCGTCTTTGTTTGCGCGCTTGGATTGTATACAGGGATTGCTATGATATCACCTGTAGGGCATAAATTTCATTCATTTTTTTTATTTCATTCTGCGATGCTCTATCATTTCAGCTTTTATATCGCGAAGATCGCGATTGCCCAATCATTTCGGCTATTTTCGGGGTGCCCAATCATTTCGGCTATTTATTTTATTTTTACTCGCTGCTTTTTATTGCAAGTTGCCCAATCATTTCGACTATTTTGCATGCA
This sequence comes from Agapanthus africanus, assembly GCA_030015575.1. Lineage (NCBI taxonomy): Eukaryota > Viridiplantae > Streptophyta > Magnoliopsida > Asparagales > Amaryllidaceae > Agapanthus > Agapanthus africanus. The sequence goes on along the minus strand of CM057339.1, from coordinate 24,261,202 downwards.
TATGTTTTTACTTGTTGATTTTGTTGCAAGTTGCCCTATCATTTCGGCTATTTTGTATGGATGTGTGGCTCGCTAGCTTTTTTTTGCTGCAAGCTTGGAATTAGACACTAATTTCGGCATCAGCACCGCTACAACTGGGATATTGCCAGGAGCGAATCATCATTTGCCTCTATCGATGACGAACAAAGGTGGCTTAGTAAACAGGGTTAAGATCATGTCGACTAAGGCTTTTGACTTCATGAGCCGTAAGAGTCTCATAAAGGTATTTCTTCCTACAAGTTATGAGGATCTCGTAGGTGCGATTTCTCCTTAAGAATCATGAGGATTCCTAAGTGCATGTTCTCCTATAAGTCGTAAGGATCTTACAAGAGGATTTTCTCCTTGTAAGTCGAGAGGACTTACAAGGTTGTTCACCATGTAGACATATCCCTAGTCACGGATGGGACTTTGTTAGGGAAATGTTTATTCGCGCCCGTGGATTGTATACAAGGGTCAGTGCTGAGCCACTTGTAGGGCAATATTGAAGGTTGTGGGGGTCGCTTAAGCACAGGTTTAGGTCTCTGTAACTTAAGACTTTCAAATCTTATGAGCCGTGAGGGTCCCATAAGAGAGTTCTCCTTACGAGTCGTGAGGATCTCGCAAGTGTATTTTCTCCTTAGGAATCGTGAGGATCCCTAAGTGTGTTGCTCCCTTGTGAGTCGTAAGGATCTCACGCTGGTGGTTTCTCCTTACAATGTCGAGAGGATCCTGTAAGTGTCCTTTAACGAGGTTGCGCCATTTCGGGTTTTCACAAACACTCGCCGGTAAGCCTGCTGTTTTTACTCACGGAGCCCTTTCGGGTTTTCATCCGTGCCCATTTTGCTTATGGACATACCGTTTTTTTATATTTTTTATTCTCTTTTTATTTACGAGGTCGCGCCCTTTCGGGTTTTCACGAACACCCGCCGGTAGCCCTGCTGTTTTTACTCACGGAGCCCTTTCGGGTTTTCATCCGTGCCCATTTCACTTATGGACATACTGTTTTTTTTATTTTATATTTTTTTATATATTTTTTTTATCTCGTCAGCCTGAGAATGCTGCGGTAGTAGTTTAAGGACGTTTCGGTCCGTCATTAGTTTAGGGACGTTTCGGTCCGTCGTTAGTTTAAGGACGTTTTGGTCCGTCGTTAGTTTAAGGACGTTTCGGTCCGGTCAGGAGAAGGCTGGCTACTGTTTATAAAGTTTGAGCTTAGGAAGATAGCGAGCGGACATAGTCGCCGTCATCTATCATTGACCTAGGCTGTGACTCATTAAGCGTGGTATTTCTTCAGGAAGCGACCGTTTATTGGCCTGAAAGGCCTTTCACCGTGCATATCCATGAGTAGATAGGCTCCACCCTGGTAGACCTTGTCTATGATGTACGGGCCTTCATAGTTCGGCTCGAATTTTCCCCGCTTGGCGCGATTGGGGATCATAGGTCTTTTGACCACTAGCACGAGTTCGCCTTGGCGGAATGTCCTCGGTCGGGTCAATCTTTCATATGAGCGCGTCATCTTTGCTTTATAAGCTTCCAGATTTTGTTGCGCTATGAGCCGTGTTTCATCAAGGGCATCAAGCTCCTCAAGCCGAAGGTGAGCATTTTCTTCGTCCGTCAGCTTGTAGTGAACTGCCACTCGTAGAACTCTATCTCGAGGGGGAGTACTGCTTCTATACCGAATACCAACGCGTACGGCGTTGTGTTTGTGGCCGTCTTGAACGTAGTTCGATATGCCCAGAGAGGTTCTTGCAGTCTCTCGTGCCAGTCCTTCTTATTTCGGGACACCGTTTTCTTCATGATCTTTGTCAAGGTCTTATTGAAGGCCTCAGCTAGACCATTAGCTCGCTGATTATAAACTGAGGAATATCTCCAGTCTATATTATGCTGCTGCGCGAAGCGACTGATCTTGTAGCTTCTGTAGGCTGGCCCGTTATCGGAGATTATCCGTCGCGGAGTTCCAAACCGATATATGACGTGCGTCTTGAAGAAATGGAGGATATTCTCTGTCTTCACTTCCCTCAGCGGTACTGCTTCTACCCATTTAGAGAAGTAGTCAGTCGTCGCCAGGATGAAACGATGTCCCCTGGACGATGCTGGTTCGATAGGGCCGACTATGTCAGTTCCCCACATTTCGAACGGCCAGCTAGCCACCGTTGGATGTAGTGGATTTGGATGCTGGTGGATGAAGTCCCCATGGATTTGGCATGAGTGGCATTGCTTCGCATATTCGAGGCAGTCCTGAATCATCGTGGGCCAGTAATAGCCCATCCGTTTGATCTTCAACTTCATCTTCGGGCCTGTTTGGTGAGAACCGCAGAGTCCATCGTGAACTTCTTGAATGACTCTTTTCGCTTCGTCGGGTCCCAGGCATCTCAACCACAGAGAATCAAATGACCTCTTGTACAGAGTATCATTGACGAAGGCGAAAGACAGAGCTCGTTTCATGAGCCGATGTCTTGAGGACGCATCTTCGGGCGTTCGACGGTATTTGAAGTAGTCTATAAAGACTTCTCTCCAATCCTCAGCCTTTTCCCGGTCTTTTACTTGCAGGGTTGTCTGCTCAGTCGCTCCCTTTTCTTCGGATGATTCCGGAGATATTTCCGCTGGGGCAAGCACCCGACGGCTTTGCTCCACGATTCTTACATCGTCGAGGTTCTCGTCAGCTAGTTCTTTAGCGAGCTTGGCCAACGCATCCGCTTTGCTATTTTCCGCGCGCGGTATGTTCTCCAGCACGCAGGAGGGAATTTGGGTCAACAGTTGTTGCACCTTTTCGCCATACTTTACCAGCACTGGTTTGCACGTCTGGTAGTCGCCGTTCACTTGACTGACGACCAGTTGGGAGTCTCCGTATATGAGGAGGTTTTCAATTCCCATGTCGATGGCGATCTCGAGGCCCGCTATCAAAGCTTCGTATTCGGCTTCATTATTCGTCCTTGGCTCTGTTAAGGAGAAGGCAAAGCGCATTATTCCTCCTTGTGGAGTTACGAAGATGAGACCTACCCCTGATTTGACTATGAGCGTACTTTGTTTACGCTTCTTCACGGAAGATACTCCATCGAAATAAAGCTCCCATCGGATGTCACCACCGTCGATCGCGTCAAACGCATGTTCGTCTGGCAGATCGCAATTCAGAGGAGAATCGGCAGGTACCGGATGCTCAGCGAGGAAGTCGGCGATGGCCTGGCCTTTCACTGCCTTAAGAGGTTGATAGGTTATCGAGAACTCCATCAAGAGCAGGGCCCATTTAGCGAGCATCCCCGTCAATATGGCCTTTGACATCAAATATTTAAGGGGGTCCACCTTCGAAATGAGAAGGACTTCATGCGCCAACGCATAGTGCCTAAGCTTTGTTATCGCGAAGATCAACGCCAGGCAATGTTTTTCGATGGGAGAGTAATTGCTTTCTGCCCCCAACAGAACTCGACTTAAGTAATAGAGAGCTCTTTCTTTTCTTTGATCGTTCTCTTGTGCCCATAATGCGCCTAAGGAACCTTCAAGGGCGGTTGTATAAAGAATGAGAGGTTTTCCCTTGACCGGAGCAGCCAACACTGGCGGATTCTGCAGGTATTGCTTGATTTTGTCCAGCACGCTCTGGCATTTGTGATCCCAAACGAAAGGGGTCCCCTTCTTCATCAGGTGACTGTAAGGGCGGCACTTGCCTGGAAGGTTGGCTATAAATCGCCGGATGTACGCGAGCTTCCCTTGGAGAGACCGCAATTGTTTAAGAGTTCTTGGCAGAGGTATTTCCATGATCGTCTTGATCTTCAACGGATCTATCTCGATGCCTCGGTGTAGGACGATGAATCCTAGGAATTTGCCTGAGGAAACCCCGAATGCACACTTGAGGGGGTTCATCTTCAAGTTGTATTGTCGAAGGCGTTGAAATACGGTCTTCATATGCTCGAGATGTTCCTCGTACGATTTGCTTTTAACCACGAGGTCGTCGATATTACATTCGACGATTTCATGTATAAGGTCATCGAAGATCTTCATCATAGCCCTCTGATAGGTGGCACCGGCGTTCTTTAGACCGAAAGGCATCACCTTGTAGCAGAATATACCCAAAGGAGTCCGGAAAGCGGTGTGCTTCTGATCTTCGGGATGCATCTTTATCTGATTATACCCTGATGAGCCGTCCATGAAGGAGAAAACCTCATGAGTGGACGTATTGTCTATCATTAGCTCGGTGACCGGCACTGGGAAATCGTCCTTCTGGCAGGCTTTATTGAGATCCCGGAAGTCCACGCATATACGCACTGTCCCATTTTTATTCATCACCGGGACGATGTTGGCGATCCATTTAGAATATTGAACCTCCTGGATATAGCCAGAGTCGATTAACTTCTTGACCTCGGCGTTGATGCTCATCTCAAGCTTGAGCCGTATTCTCCTCGGCGCCTGTTTGACTGGCTTGACGTCCGGAGATATCGCCAATTTGTGCACAGCGATTTCTGGATCTAGTCCCGGCATTTCGGAATAGTTCCATACGAAGCAATCTCTATGCTGTACAAGCACGTCTTTTAACGCAGCCACCCTTTCTTCAGATAGCAGCTCGCTGACAAATGTCGATCACGGGTCGTTTGCCGTCCCCAATTCAATTTTCTTGAGGTTATCTGCAGTAGTATGTATTCCATCCTCCAGCTCTTTCGGTGCTGGTGGAAATTCTGAGATCACCTCATCGTTGCTATTTTCGAAGCACCAGGGAAGGTCATTCATGTTCTCGAGATCTTCTTTTGATATTGTTATCATGTGACAAGTACGAATTCGCTTCCAAGCCCAATGTGGAGCCGGTTCTGTTCTCGTGGCTTTGGGTTCGTACTTCTGTGGCGGTGTTACCCTCCAGTTGTCAGACAGAGAGAACTTGCCAAGCTGATACTGATCTTCGATCCAATTCTTGAAGGTGAGGCAGTCTTCGAGAGGATGCCCTATTACTCGATGGTAAGAGCAATAGTTTGGGTGAGAGACTTCGCCTGCTTGTTCGGGGTTTTTGGACTCCGGTAGTGTAAGCATCTGGTATTTTATAGCTCGGTCAAGTATTCTCTTCGTCTTATCTTGAGGGAAAGCATATGCTCGACTCATTTTCTTTACAAGGGATAGATCGGAACCGCTCGTTTCCCGCTTGCGTGGCTTCTTAGTCCCGCTTTGTTGCCGTTGAGCACCTTTTTCGCCTTTCGACTTATTTCTGCCTCTGCGTCGAGCCTTTTTTATAACAGGTTGACAGGGAGCGGCATTTTCATCTTTCACAGCCTGTTGGAGGAGGCGTTGTGTTTTGGCTTTCTCGTAGATTGCCATTTCGCGGTTGTGATCGTCTCGGACTTTTTGACCAGCTTCCCTTATAAGCTTGTCCATTTGTTTTTCGAACGACGGACTGGGCACCTTTGCATCAGGAACTTTCACTAGTTCGGGATTAGCGTCCTTCCATTGAGCATCCGCTTCTTCATTGAAGTCATGTACGACGTAAAAGTCGCAAAGTAGCTCTCGTTTCTTAGACCGAATGTATCCAAGCCCAATTGTTTCCATTCTCCCATTAGGCAATTTGTGCTGAGTTCCGGGGACGTTCCAGACCCTGTCATAGAATTTGGATTTTCGAGCGGTCTGTTTAAAGGATATCCCCTGGCGCTTCAACAGCCTCTTCAAGCCTTCTGTATAATATATGGGGAGTCGGATGGGCTGAAGCCTGTTAAGCGTAGGATCCATACCGTGCCAGGTTTCTTTCTCCACTTTGGTTTCTTCAGAGCGGTAGAATAGAATCGCCTTTTCTCCTTCTCGCCTAGGAGGGACATAGAATGTCCGCAGCTCCTCTACACTGTAGGTATCGAACGCATCCAGTTCTTTATAATGTTTAAGCGGTACCATGGCGACTTGCAGACTTTGCTCTTCGTCAGCGGGCGTTTATATTGAAGGCCGAGCAGAGAATACAGCATGGGCCTCATCCTTTGAGTCACTACCAAAGATCAACGTAGGAGCGGATGGTCCCAGCTTGTTGTATTGGGGTGGACCCGAATAAACTATCTCCTCTTCCTCCTCGGTATCACTGCCGAAGACAGGGATGGTGGCGTTAGCTTTGTTTTCCGGCTTGTGACATCTCTCCGTGTCCTCGAAATCCGGTAAAAAGTATTTGGCATCTTCATATTTGCGGACTTCATTCACGGAAAATGGATTCAGTTCTCCCGTCACGGTATACTCGAGACCATCCCTAAAATATTTCATACACTGATATTGTGTAGAAGGGATGATGTTGTACTCGTGTAACCATGGTCGGCCGAGCAGAGCATTGTAGCACATCTTGGCGTCGTGGAATTTAATGTCCGTGACGAGTAGCCCAAAGCGTAGCATCAGTATCACAGACCCAAGAGTTCTTGATGATTGGGAGTCGAACCCGGAGATGGTGATCTTGTCCCGAGCAAGGTGCTGGACGCTCATGCAGATTTCCTTTAACACCCGCACATTGAGGAGATTAACAGACGATCTGTTATCAACCAAGATTTTTCCTATCTTTATATCATGGCAATACCCTAAGACATAAAGGGGACGGTTGTGTTCGCACGTCCCAAGGAGGAGGTCTTCATCACCGAAAGTGATATCGGCTGTGTATACTTCCTTTAGCTCATCCTTCATCTTCTCTTCAGCGAGGAAAGCTTGGAATTGTTCTGGGTCCTGCAGCGCTTTGATCAATGAATCCCTTGCTTCTTTTGATAACAAGAGGGCGTCAAGAATGCTGAGCTACGAAGGTAGCTTCCTCAAATGTTCCAGAACGTTATAATCCACCTTATTTTTCTTTGGTGGGTCCTTGGCAGTTAGCTCTTTTATGACTTGGTCATCTAAGGCGATATCCTCAGAGACCTTTTCTTTCCCCTTATCTTTTTTATTTGAGAGTCCGAGATTCTTTTCGGGTAGCGTCCGATTACGCAACCGGATATTTTCGCAAACCTCCGACTCTTCTTCTTTTCCCGAAGTGGACTCTTTAAAGAGGGGGCTAAGAGCCATTTCCTCGTCAGAGTCGCTCCCGAACGTGAGAACTTGTGATCCCCCGGCGTTAACCATATGACAATTGCCGGTAGTTCTGTTAAGCCCCTCGGTCGTATCGTTCTGCTCCCGGCGAGTTTTGCGCTTCTCCCGCTTAAAATGTTGTCGGTGAGCAACATATCCCTGCCACCATCTATTGAAAGCTCTGCACTCTTCAGTGGGGTGCGAGATCTTTCGATGATACAAGCAGTAGGAGGGGTGCATTTCCGCTTCACCAGTAATGCTTCCTTCAGAGAATGGTAGGTTCATACCCATTGACATGGCTTTAGCGAACTTTTTCCTCGTCTTGAATTTGCTTTTATCTGCGGTGCGCGTATTTTGCTTCAGCGGGAGTGTCTCAGCTCTTTCGTCAAGGCGCTGGCACTTGGCCCTTTCAAATATGACCGCCCCGCGTTCCCGATCAGCTTTACTTTTTAAGAGAGCTTCATTGAGGAATGCGTCAATTACTTCATCCGATGGCCCCAAAATTTCTGGTTCAGGATCTGCCCCTAGCTTTTCAGTGCAAGGAGTTTCCTCATCATCTGTAAACGAATGGGAGATCACATGACAGCTCGCCGCGTATTCCTCTGATTCATCCGACGAACTGTCTCCCTCATCTTCCTCTTGAAAAACGTGGTTGAGGAACTCTTAGAGCGTAATGGGAGTCCGTGCTTTCTGGTTGTATTCCTCCAGCGCGTCAATTTGTTTTTGTAAGTCCGTGCGCTTGTCGCCAGGCTTCACGGGCTTCTTGGATTTCTTTTTCTTCTTCTTTGAAAATTTTGACGGCTGGTTGTGAGTGCTTGGGCCACTACTATCAGTCTTTGGGGTTGGACGAGGTTTCAACATCCCTTCAATGATCTGAGGTTCCAACGGGTTCTTCCACCTGATCGCTGGGCATGTTTGAAGATCGTTTAGCATCCTCATTGTTTTGGCCGATAGCACAACCTCCCATGGGGTTTCTTCAATGAAGGAGCATGTTGCCCCCAACGTATTCATCCTTTTAGGGGTGTGAAGCTGCGGCGGATTCACCTTCTATCTGTCAGACAACGCGAACTTGCCATGTTGGTACTGGTCTTCGATCCAATTTTTGAAGACATAGCAATTCTCGATCGGATGACCCAGTACTCGGTGGTAAGGATAGTAGTTGGGATCATTGATATCATTTGGCTGCGACGGACGTCTTGGATCCGGCAGATTTATGAGTCGGTTGCGCAATGCCAGCTCAAACAGTCTCCTCGTTTTGTCTCGGGGAAACGAATAAGGACGTCCTAGCCTTTCTTCAAGGGGTATGTGCGGACGCATATTATTTTGACGGACAACCGGCTTCGAGTTGCTCGGCTGTTGTTGAGCATTAGCGACAACGATCGCTTTTCCCTTCCCCTTCTCGTTTCGAGAATCCGGCTTTGGAGGGGGCGGTCTATGACCCATCTGGTCCATTTGGGCCAGTTTGTCGATCAGGGCCTGGAAGGTAGTCGGCTTGAAGAACATCATGAATTGAGATATGGTCGCCTGCGGATCGAGGGTTCCCACAAACATACCCACTGCCGGACCCTCTTCAATGCGTTGTTCGCATTTTGACCATAAGTTCCGCCACTGTATCGCATACTGAACCCCTGTTTCGCCTGGCTTCACCCTGGCATTAATCAACGCTGTTATCGGGGTGCGTTCGATGGCACTTGCGAAACGCTGGGTAAACAACAGCTCCATCTCCGCAAATGTCTTGACGGAGTCATTCGGGAGTTCAGAATACCACTCGAACGCTGTATCTGATAAGCTACCGACAAACTGGCGAAGCAACAATTTATCACCACCGCCGATGTTGCCGCAAAGCGCCCTGAACTGGGAAACATGCTGGTGTGGATTGCCCGTCCCCTTATAGACATGGAATTTCGGTATTGTATAGCCCGGCGGGTACTTTATCTGATCGTACCAGCTTGGATATGGTCGTCATGTTTTTACGACCTGACCGGCTGCCTCAGTCGCTTGATGAACCCGGATCTGTTGAGCTATGTATTCGTCCAAGTCAGCTTTGGAGATTGTTTCCTCCTTGGCTGTTGACAAAGCCGGTGGAGGATTTGATGTTTCTCCCCTGTCGTCTTCAAGGAAGATCGGAGGATCTTCAGCAGGAAGATCTTGTTGAATCATCATTCCCACCATGTCCTGGAACAGAAGGACCATTCGTTTTATGTTGGATACTTATTCAGCAGCCTCTTTATCCTTCTTCTCCAATATCCGACGAAGGAATTCAGCGTCGGTTTCTTGCTCCTGGCATTGATAAGAGGACGCTTCGGGGCTTTCTTTTGGCCCAGTGAGTGCGGCCATCGCGTTCATCATTTCCTGGAGCTTCTGCTGCTGCTCCTGAGCTTTAGTCACCGACCGGGTAAGCGGTTTATAACCTGTAGATGTATGGCTGTCCTCTTTCCCAAACGCCATGTAGACTGTATGGACCACAATGCCCCCAGACTTAGGGCGTTTGGGCTCACCGCCTTTGGCATTTGCCGCAGGCATGGGGATCTTCTCCGGCCTTCTTCTTCTGTGGGCCATTGAAGTTGAGGGGGCCGTTGCAATGGGCACCCTGGCGGTTGTCGTCCTTTGCTGTTCAACAGGACGGTTCTTTTCTTCTTGAACCTTCGCCCTTTTCTGCCGGAGAGAGTGATCTTGGTCAATTACGGAGTCTTGAACCCTCCGCCAGACCTTGTATATTTTGGAGGACAGCCATTGAGGGGGCTGCTCCAGCTTCGTTTCCGGAACCCTCTCCGCAGGTGGAGGAGATCTTTTCAGTGCAGCAGTTGGAGAGTTCTTACGTACCCTCCTTAGCGGTTCAAAGCTGTTCCCAGTTGGAACAGCAGCATTAACTTCCACCACTGGAGCGGGCGGAGTTAGCCCTGAGGGGGAGTTGCCCCCGGCCTTCCTTACTCGGCGCCAGTGGCGACATCGAGCATGTCGAGCTGTTGGGACTGGCTCGGTGATAGGGATAATTTCGCTTTGCCCCCTGTCCGGATGAGGCGCCGCTGGTGTCAGCCTCTTAAAGACTGAAGTTGTCCTTTGAGTGGCGATATTCAATATGTCAAAGACAGACCCTCGAGTAGGAGCAGGAGCCGAGATAGTCAGCCTTGAAAAGACCGACTCTTTAACAGGAGAAGCCGCCTTGACGGCTTCAGGGGAAGAGGTGGCTATCTTCCTCGAGACGGCCACTTCAGGGTTCATGGGCTTCTTGGCGGGCCCATCAGGGTTCTGGCTCAGCCTGGCAAAGACAGAGGCTGCCGGCTTGATATTGGACGACCCGTTGAAAGGGGCCGTTGTAGCAGTGAGCCGATCGAAGACCGACTTCTTGTTTGCTTCTGGTGCGGGCACTGGCATGGTGAAGCTTGCAGGCGGGATCATGGTCCTGAAAAACAGTCCGGTGGTGGCTTGGGTCACCTGTTCTACGGGCATGGCAAGGATGGAGGCAGCTCGAGGCCCATAAGCTATACCTCCAGGTGAGGTGGAGCGTCGGTTGCATTAGCACTTTGAGCAGCTCGAGCAGTTGGAGGCCATTGATGCTTGATTTCTGCGCCAGGCAAAAGACCAAATCTTAGTAACTTAAAATCCAAAGGCAACCATTAACAAACCGCGATTCATTCGCAAAGACGACACACGAAGTGTGGAGTGGAAAGAGGAAAAGGTCCCACCGGGCATGCCAGAATCTGTTCCCCTCCGAAAAACGGCGGCGACGTGAGGACGTCTTGCCTGAGATTCGGGGCAGATGCTAATTGGTTTTATCCGTCTACCTCTCCAAAGATGCCAAGTTGATTTATGGCACCGTGCATCGGAGGTTTAGACGGATGCGGCCGATGTAGCAGATTTCGTCAGATTCCCCCTCGCTTGAGGGGGTTTTGATTGTGGGGACGCTCTTCCCTGCAAGCGCAAGCCCCTGCAGTTAATTACGCTACCGCGTTGCGGTAACCACTTTCTCCTTCTCCAGAAATTTCACTTCGTGTCGTGTGTGTTTGTTTGTTTGTGGATGCCCGTGGATTGTATACGGAGACTAAATAATGTCGTCGCCCGTAGGACGTGGATTAGTCCAAATCCGTATTTACTTAGATTTGGGTTTGGTGTTTTAGTTTAAGGATATATTAGCCATATTGAGGCTAAGATCAACTTAAACGTTCGTTAAGGATACGTTAGTCCTCTTTGAGACTAAGATCAACTTAACGAAAAGAGCGTTTAGGGGCTCTATTGTTCCAGTTTAGGGACGTAGTGGTCCATTTAATAATATATGGTCGTCGGGACTCGTCGCCTCTCTGACGACGTTGAAGGATTACAACGACAGGTGTCAGAGGAGTTCAGAGATGTACCCTTGAACCAAAGTTAATTAGGAGTTTTATAGTCCAATTTGGGACTAAAGTCTGTTTGAATGTTTAAGGATACGTCAGCCAGATTTGAGGCTAAGATTAACTTAAACGAGATCATTTAGATCCGGCAAAAAGAGCATTTAAGGGCTCTATTGTTCCAGTTTAGGGACGTAGTGGTCCATAGGTAGTTTAAGGACATTGCGGTCCATGTTCCAGTTTAGGGACGTGGTGGTCCATATTCCAGTTTAAGGACATGGTGTTCCATAAGTAGTTTAGGGACATTGCGGTCCATGTTCCAGTTTAGGGACGTGGTGGTCCATTGCCAGTTTAGGGACATAGGGTCCATAGGTAGTTTAAGGACGCATAAGTCCATGGGCTTAAGGACCCCACAGTCCATATGGGTGTGTTTAAGGACGCATTAGTCCGTTAGTTTAAGGACGCATAAGTCCGTGGGTTTAAGGACCCCACAGTCCATATTTTGGTTTAAGGACGCATAAGTCCATGAGTTTAAGGACCCCACAGTCCATATCGATGTGTGGTCGTCGGGACCCGTCACCTCTCTGACGTCGTTGAAGGATTACAACGATAGGGGTCAGAGGAGTTCGGAGATGTACCCTTAAACCGAATGTAAATTGATTTAAGAGAGCAGTCTTGCTCAGTCAATTTAATTTGAGGACTTACGGCCATGATTGGGCTAAGTCCAGTTGAGAATATTCAACGTTTTTCTTGATCTTTGGCCTATTAGGCCTGTGCCAGGGCTTTGCCCATGTTTAATAATACACTGCATTTTATTTTGGCCTGCTAGGCCTTTCTGATTTAGGCTCTGTCCCTTTATAAATGATGCAGAGCATCTATTTGGGCTCTGCCCTTCTTTAAAATAATGCATTGCATTTAATTAGGCCTGTTAGGCCCTTTTTAATTGGGCTTGGCCCTTCTGTAAATAATGCGGTGCATTAATTGTCTGACATTGCTTGTCAGGCGCTTTGCGCCAATTATTGAGTGCAAGCGCATGTGGAGCTGACACGTGTCACGCTCTGGTGAGCGCAAGCGCAACAGCGCAGTGCGCTGCGTCAGTGTGCTGCGCTGTTGCGCCGCTGACACGTGACGCTCTCTGGTGGCTTGCGCCAATCCAGGAGCGCAACAGTGCAGTTTTTGCAAGTGCAAGGCACTGTTTCAATAACTTGATCCAATTTTGGATTCAAGAAAAGAATCTTTAAGATTCCAGAACCAATGGTTCATAAAAAAGTGCAAGGCACTGTTATTATTTTTTTATTTATTGAAGATCATTGACCTTATTCTTAGATCAATGATCTATTTCAGAAGAAATTCTTCTTCTTCTTTATAAAGGTTTTTACCTTTTTTCTTGATTTCTTCAAAATTCTTCAGAGTTCTCTCTGTTTTGTTGTTTTTCTGAAGTTCTTGATGTCGATGTCTTTTGAATTGGGGTCTAGGGGCCTTTATATAGTGCCCATTAATTTGTTAAATTTGTTAAAGAGATCATTCTCTGAGTGATTTGGGGAATTTTCCCCACCGTTGGATCTTTGATCAAAGGGCTTCTGTTTTACAGAAGACAATCTTCTTGTTTCAACAAGAACAGAAAGATCTTACTAGAATTTTAATTCTGTTTGGCGCAGATGCACCAGCGCTTGACACGTGTCACGCAGCGCACAGCACAGCTGCGCTTGCGCAGCTGCGCTGACACGTGTCGCGCAGCGCAGCGCTTGCGCAGCTGCCTTGACACATGTCGCGCAGCGCAGCGCTTGCGCAACTGAAGCGTTGCTTCCTTTAATTTTTGTTTTAAACAGAGCCTTGCTCTGATTGGGCGCGCTGCCTTGGGCACGCTGCCTTGGGCGCTGCGCTGACGTATCAGCTTCTGACACGTGGCGCGTTGCGCGCAGCGCATGGGATTTGAAGCATTGCTTCAATTTTTGAATTTTTGAAATTCAAACAGAGCTTTGCTTCTGATTGGGGGAAACAACTTTCTAATGTTTGACACTAAATCGAGAACTATATTTCTAGTTTTTAACACTAATTGTACTCTTAGTGTTTAACACTAGTTTGAGAATTCTATCTTTAGTGTTTAACACTTTTGATCTTTGTTTAACACTACTCTTAGCCAATTTGGCTGATTTTTCAGAGGTAAAGCCTCCCCTTCAACTGAATCTCAAAATTGAGTAATATCTAGAGCTATAATGCTTGGTCGAAGATAGAAATGTTATCAAATCCCTTAAAACTTTTGTTTGGTATTGCTAAATAATGCGGACTGAAACCAGAAAAATGTCAAATAGTCCAACAAAGGGTCAAACTCAATTGGACTTAGCCCAAGTTAGCCATAAGTCCTCAATCCAGACTTAACTGAGCCAATGGGCTCATAATAGAATTAATTGGTCTTGGATCCAAATTGGGCTATAGATCATTTAATCTACCTTGGTTCAAGGGTACATCTCTTCACTCCTTTGATATTTGTCGTTGTAATTCATCAACGTCTTCAAAGAGGTGACGAGTCCTAACGACCATACATTTCACGGACTGTGGAGTCCTTAAACACATGGACTATGATGTCCTTAACCTTGACCGTGATGTCTTAAAACTAACAATGGACTGTGGAGTCCTTAAACTCATGGACTATGATGTCCTTAACCTTGACCGTGATGTCTTAAAACTAACATTGGACTGTGGAGTCCTTAAATCCACGGACTATGATGTCCTTAACCTTGACCGCAATGTCTTAAAACTAACGTTGGACCACCATGTCCTTAAACTGGTAATCGACCGCAATGTCCCTAAACTAAACAATAGAGTCTAAATGCTCTTTTGTTGGATCTAAATGATCCCGTTAAGTTGATCTTAGTCTGAAAATTAGACTAATGTATCCTTAACTAACGTTTAAATTGATCTTAGCCTCAAATAGGGCTAACGTATCCTTAAACGTAACCCCCCCAAACCCAAATCTAAGAAAAATACGGATTTGGACTAGTCCACGCCCTAGGGGCGACAACATAACTTAGTCTCCGTATACAATCCACGGGCAACCGAACAAAAAACAAACACCCACGACACGAAGTGACCATATGGAAAAGGAGAAAGTTGTTACCGCGATGCGGTAGCGTAATTAACTGCAGGGGCTTGCGCCTGCAGGGAAGAGCGTCCCCACAATCAAAAACCCCTCAAACTAGGGGGAATCTGATGAAGTCTGCTACATCGGCCGCATCTGTTTAAACCTTCGATACATGGTGCCATAAATCAACTTGGCATCTTCGAAGAGGTGGACGGATGGCACCTATTAGTATCTGCCCCGAATCTCAGAAAAGACGTCTGTCGCACCGTGTTTCATAGGGGAACAGTGTTTGATCGAGTTGCTTTAGATACATATAGGGATATGTGTTGGTAAATATTGACGAATTGATGTGTGATCAATTCGACGGGGTTGCACATTGTGAGTCTGCAATGTTGGTGTGTTGGGTTTAGTCCGGATTGTCACAATGAATAACCCCGCTTGTGAATGTGTTGTATGTAAAGTTTTGTATTCATATTCATGTATTATATAATGCCAAATTTCATATTCTTTTTCGGGACACGGTCGGGTTGAGAGCATCATTACCGCTTGATGTATATTATATTTGGTTTTTTACCGCACGGAGAAGCGCTCGAGCCGCCGGATTCTAGAATGCGGTATGTGGCCATCTCAAGGAGTTAAGACTAGGATGTCTCATTTTAGAATTGGCGGGTTGCTCGCCGCGCATGTAGGGGTGTAGGTTTAGAACTGTGAAGGGTGCTCGAGTTGCTGGGTTCTAAAAATCGTTGGGTGGCCTCCTCATATTGTTGAGGCCTGGTCGACTTGTTTCTACGATTGGCGGGTGGCTCGCCGCGCTCATAGGGGTCTTGGTTTGGCTATGTACGGGCCATTCACGCGACTGGGGAATGTCACATTTCGTTTTCAGCTCAAAAGAAACGCGGGATTCCTAGGAAATCTGAATATTCTGTAAGTCTACGGTAGCGCCCCGGCCGTCTTTCAGACGCCAAATGCGGAACAAAAACTTTTTAACTGGCTCTATCGTATACTATAACCCGGATCTGCCATTATCGCTAAACTAACAAACTACAAAGTGAGTAGAAATGTTATACCAAACGATTCGAGTCCTTCGGTCTTTAACCATCATCCCACGCTTTATTGCGGCTGCTCCGATCTCCTTGATCTCTGGTCTTCTTGTTCAGGTGGCACCACGTCAACGGATCTTTAAACGGGCCCCCGCCTCTGAACCGAGGCAACTCGGTGATCAAGTTTGCTAAAAGAGATGACCAAGATTGATGTAGAGAATTAGTAGAACACTTTGTCTCACTTCGTCCAAAAGCATGGACGAACGGTTAATGAAGTTGCCTTTTTGGAATCGGGTGATGAAAAATGAGCTATGAAATTTTCATACACCAAAACTATATTCTTTTTTCCAAATGAATCAATCCCTCATCCAACCATGAAGGGTCGGCCACTACTTGAAGAGGTGGGGGGTGAGTGTAGGAGGGGGGTGACCATTAGCACATCAAGAAAAGCATGAGTCAAAGATAACACCTTTCATAAACAATAAATGCAAGTGATGAATCATAACCTAGTCACTAAAACATTAAATGTATACATTGAACCAAAACCAAGTCACCAAATCTAGAATCTTCTAGAACCTTCCAAAATCATGACTCACCCTCAAGAAAAGATAAATCCGTCTTTAACCGAATGATAAAGATGGGTGATAGAAAACTGGAAACTGGCAATTTCCAAAAGCGATCCCGAAACAAATTTCAGGATAACCCCGTAACAGTATAAACATACCCGCATTTGTATTACGACCGAATACAAATGTAACTGATACAAAGATATTATATCTACACAGTATAATACTTGGATCTGGCTTAAACCAAAGCCTACAAGTATTATCTGCCCGAAATATGACACGTGCGTAAACGCACGTGCATTTTCCGAACCCTGCCATAAAACCATACGGCCTCTACAACGTTTCGCCCGAACTTAGGAAACTATCTGTGGGGGACTCTAATGACTCGTCAGTACCCTGGCAGTGGGTTTAACCACAAGCCGTCAGCGGCACTAGCTGTGCACAACGGCTGCCCATGTACTGACCTCAAGGGAAGCCGATGCGCGAACTCATCCTGGAACCCTACTGAGCCTAACAGTGACAATATAAGTACAGTCCGGTCCGTTCATCTATGAGTATCGCATATCGGCCTAGGGGGCTGGTAACGTCAGACCCCCAATAGCGGTATAAGTCGTGTCAGTGTGTAGCCCAAAACACCCTGAGATACTACTGAGTACCTACCAGTAAATCTCCTATCTCGGCCGAGGGTTTTGCGTAATGGCTCTCCTAGACACAGCGCGATCTCACCCCCAATACCGGAAGAGACGAATCCCCTGCCGATCCGCTCACTTGCCTCCATGTGGCTCGGGACTGTATCCAAAAACTACCTCTTTGCACGACTCCTTTGAGCCGTGGTAGGGTAGAAATCAAAGCACAGTGAGAACTCATACGAGACAAATGACGACCTCAGGTCGATGAACTAACCTGTACACATGTCACCAGGGAACTGTCATCTGACGATAGGTATAATACCAACTAGCAGATTCCCGGCGAGTTCTGTCCGGTGTACTCATAACCCAATGAGCACCTGTATACATCTTAGGTGATCCAACTGACACCAATGGCTTGTGAGACCGGCCACCGCCCCTCGTCAGGGTCTCGACTGTATACACTAGTCTACTCCGGAGTATCGATGCCCTGTCTCGAAACTCCCACGACTAGGGACCACAATTAAGGATGTGCTTATAGACCACCCAACTCTTACGTATATGATCGCCATCATACTGTTGGTAGTCAAGCAAGATCCTAAGGGCTCTATCAACGTGTAACAGTGATCAGTCCCCTGAACCTGTACACGACTGATAAAGGTAAACCAGATAGCATACCATCATCTCGAGTAAGACTGTCCTACACGTATAGGTCCTCCTCAATCATTGCAATCACGTGCCTGCGATCCAATAATTGACTTTGAGGGCACTATATCCAACAATCTCCCACTTGCACTTAAGGCTAATTATTGCGATGTCGAATACTCACAGCCCGTGTGACATCGAACATCCAACTCCTCTACTAATCAGTTTCACAAAGCCCGTTTGTAAAACTATTGTGTTCGAGAAATAGCCTCAATGAGTGGATTCGCCCTGATATTTCTTTCTATTGTCTGGATATCTGATGGGACCTAGTTGATAAATGAACTCCAAATCCAAACTTCTTAGACTGTATCCACAAATGAAATTAATCAGTATCCAGCACTATGCCTCCCACAGTATCCTCTTGGACCATCTGTCCAAAATACTGTTCCTCATCAGAGGGAAAACAATAACTCTGACAATCACTCTGTCATCCATGTCACCTTTGAAGCCTGGAATGATAACCGTCTCCCGAAGGAGGCTGCCGTCATCAAATCCGTAGAACATTCACTTATGTTCTAAAACCGCTTCCTTATGTTTCTCCAGGATTGGATTAATATAAACTTATCGCATCTAGTGCAAAAACAACATCTGGTGTGGTACTTGACATCTCACGATTGACTCAATTGTCTAAGCAAGTGATCTGCCAATCATGCACATCCCTCTCCCCTTTAGTCTGTAAGACACCTTTAGAGAGAGTGACTCCATCACCTGCAGGTTCACCACCATGCCAGGAGTCATTTATTCTAAATACCTTTAGAATACTGTTAAAGTACCCATATTGGGAAACTACCCAAATCTAGATCTAAAACCATAGATCTAGAAACCAGAATGTCTTATATTATATCCATATCCTTTGTGGAGAAACAACCGTGTGACGACCATAGTACAACCGATCGTAGTATAGGAATTTTACTTCCTACTTTGTGTATGTCATCCAAATACCAGGACATCACACCCTACTACCTTCTCAACAGATCCATCCCCTATTCTGATGAAGTCAAACCCATGACTGTCGCATCAAAAATAGATGATCTATCTCCACTATATCTGCTCTAGTCTATAAATAGACATAAGCTTCTTGCCCACTATGCTTCTGCTGCTCCCACTAACCACAACAACCCTCAGGCAGAATAATATATACGTGCACTTCTAAAGCTAGTTTAGAACGACGCTATACTTATCCTTCTGCCGGGTCTCATAGCCTGGAACAACAGTAGTGTTAAGTCTGGGTAGATAAGAACCTCCCTGTCACCGTCCTTGAGGCTACTGGAGTACCTCTCGGGTGTCTGAGCTTACCCACCATTTCTGCGGAGTGGCTAATAGAATGTCAAACCTGATTGAATCTTTAGGTCCTATTAAATTTTCCGTAATCGTTTGCGGTTCTGGAATCACTTCAAATTCTACCATACTCCCACTACTGTTTTCTGAAAAATCCATTTTACTAAAACTGTGGCGAGTCAAGAACAATATCACTATTGATCTTCCAGATAGTAGAAAATCAACCTTTGTCATAGCCTGGGTCAACCCACAAACTGCCATTACAGAAACGTGCCTTGAGTTATCCAGAATCTGGTTTTAAGCATAAGCCGGACAACTCCCCGTACCTTAACATCGTTAAGATATGAACCATTCTATATCCAATATAGAAACTTTGGCACTTATTCAATTGGAACCAGATTCAAATCATGCAGCTGTCTCCAGTGCATATCAAACTAATGGAGAGAGGCTAATCAGCATTACTCAACTTAGGAATCCTTCTAATTATGAGTAACCTGAAAGAGAAACAAGTTTCTCAAAACTATTATTATCAACTGAA
Source organism: Agapanthus africanus (assembly GCA_030015575.1). Lineage (NCBI taxonomy): Eukaryota > Viridiplantae > Streptophyta > Magnoliopsida > Asparagales > Amaryllidaceae > Agapanthus > Agapanthus africanus. The sequence continues at coordinate 24,242,037 of CM057339.1, read as the reverse complement.
TACCAATCACAAGAATCTACATCTTCGATCTCTTTGAAGAATCCCGATACTTGCGACACCTGGTTCTCTACTTTATTCTTATACCCACAACTTCTCAAAACTTAGACATTGTATTTCTACGAAACACTTGTCTAAAAACTAGAGAAGTCACAAGTAAACTGAACATAGTACGAGGACCAACCCCTTTGTCCTGACGGACACTGGACAACATACAATACTCTGTATAAGTCCACTGAGTTTAATAACTCAAAACCTGTGCGTCGTAGGTTGAAAACTGTACCCAGGAGATTTTCTCGAATATCACCAATTACAACGAATTCCGATATAATAAGGATGATCACCTAATTCCCAATAACTTACTCCCACTCATCATCTGTAAAACCATACAGATATGAGAATGAAATCTGGTAAATACATACCCTGGAGTAAGTATCTAATCGGGAAAGCAGTTTTCCTTTAACAATGCACTGAAACATAAATGTTTCATAGGGGTATCCTGGTATTCCTAGTAATGCCTCTTCCATAATCCAATTCATGACTTTAACCGTATATTTCTTTGCCACCTTTCCAAATCCCTTTATTTGTCTTTATTCATTACCTTCTGTACACCATCGTTAGGCTAAATGGTGTTCTTTCTTCCCTACCGTTCGGCACCAGCCTATGGTTTGGAAGAAGACTATCCAGTAAGCATAATAGGTGTACCCTCCTAAACCAAGGAGTACTCGCAACTTCAGAGAAGGTGATGATAAAAGACAACTGAATAATACCTTGTTCTTTTAAAAGTGAAATAGGAGTGGCGATGAAGTACGCGATTTGGTCGTGAATGATAACAGTCGCAATTTACTTTGCCCTCTTTCTAATCCCTTTATTTTGTCTTTACATATTACCTTCTGCACACCCTTCTTAAGCTAATTGGTTTTCTTCATTCCCTACCTTTCGGCACCTGCCTATGGTTTAGAAGAACACTATCCAATAAGCGTAATAGGTGTACTCTCCTAAACTAAGGAGCCCTCGCAACCTGAGAGAAGGTGATAATAAAAGACAACTGAATAAACCAATTTTATTTCTCCTGAACCTTGATCCATCCTCAAAGAAGTCCCTTCGAGTTCGTATATAACCATACGATGGATTTATCCAATAGAAGTGGATGTCCGTAGTAATACGGGGTGTTCTGAGAAATACAAAGGGTAAAAGAAGGAGCAGCAATGACTTATGCAACTTAGACAATCCAAAAGTCAGTATTTTAAGAAGGTTCGATCAACTTGGTCACTGAGTCATAGTCTAGGGTCGGTCAAAGGTCGCTGCCAAAGAGAGAGAGAAAAGAAACACTCTGCGTGCACTCTAACCTAGATCAGAATGGTTATCTCTTTATCTAATCAGGAAACCTCCCACTGTACTGTCAAATTCTCCTCCAAACCTAAAAGAAGAATCAATCGGGATTACCCGAAGAGTAAACCAACTCATCAGTGAGAATCGGGATCCAACTATCATCGCATGATAACGTGACGGAATCCACTCACATTATCACACTCCAGAAGGTTTGCGCATACTTGACAAGTTTCAGTTTCTTTAGAAACTCCCGATATGATTTTTGCCCCATGCTCTTATGACCTTGACTTTGGTCAAAATGTCATAAGTCACATGCCAAGTTCTGCCCGTTACTATCTTGTCAATTTGAACCCACCCGCACATGCCCTTGACTTTGGCCAAAATGGCAGAACGACTGTCCCAAACCAACTCATCTATCTATGCAACAAATAAATACCCAGCAGCTACCAAACACTATGCCTTGACTTTGGCCAAAATGCATAGCTTGAATACTACTGAATATCCAAAAGAAATGAAGGAGGGCTACGGCTGGTTTTTGAAGAAAAAACCTTTAACGTAATGAACTTGATATCACTGAAGGAACCTGATAGCTTTTATAAAAATATAGTGGCGAAAACCTTTTGCTAAAGAGTTCACTCCCGGTGAAGGGATCTCGGCTCTTTCCTCGTGAAATGAGGTGCAGGATATTCCAACTGAATACCGCGATGCAAAGCAACTTGTAATCGACTATAGTGAAGTTATTACCCTGACGCAAACTTCTGCTCAAGGGGTCATTCCCGGTGAAGGGATATCGGCCCTTGCCTCATCGAATGAGGTGCAGGATATTCCAACCGAATACCGCTATGCATAACAAAAGGAAACGTCATTTGTAATAACACTTTTTAAAACTGTTCCAACAACTCCAAACAGGTTTGTTTTCCTTTGCATCGATCAGAATCAATGTAGTCCCATCAATAATTCATACCAGAAAAGAACGAAAAATAAAATGTACGCATATGCCATCTGCATTCGTCACTGGGTCCCGTCATCACCCGTTAGATTACTTAACTAACGACAGAGCGGAGACTGGACTAGCGTGGGTTTAAAACATATACAACATCTAATAGTATATATACCAATATACAATAATCACTCCAGGCGTGATAATATGCAACATTACAGAAAAGTAATAAGTATCACAGAACAATACAGATAATCTAGGATCCCCGGGTTTCACAGAGCCACTACTGAAACCCGACGTTCCCCTGGTCGTGTGGATAGCCTATGCAATGAAAACCTAGACCCTTATAGGTGCGGCAAGTTATCCGCCAAAACCTGAAGCGAGGCAGCCCCTTACAGCATAGTGAATGGACCACCCTGCACTTCAAGGAATCCGGTAACTTGAGCACCCCTCCTTGGGTCAACCTGTACCCCCTACGAGTGCGGCGAATAGTCTGCCAATTCTAGAGTGAGGCCCCTCTGCCTATCAAAGCCATGTGATGCTGACCCGTTGCCCTCCAGAACCCGGCTATCCGTGCACCCCGTCGCGGGGTAAACCTAGTACAGAAATGAAAAATATGTACAATGGGTATATCGACCTCAGCCCGGTCGTGCCCCAAAAGAATATAATACAAACAGGCAGTGACGGCAGTCCACATGTTGGACGCTCGCCCCGCAATATTAAATATACAAATAAATCCAAACAGCACTATCATTGCACACTGCTATCCACCACGACAAATCCGCAATATCACAGCACAACACAGAATATCAACGCGAATGTCACGTTCGCAAACCCATCTAAAAGGACTATAGAAATTAGACGCGGTTTACCGCTCGAATGACATTCACGGTTGGAGATATAATGTAAGTACTATAAACTAACAAGTTTAAAATTTCGATCGACAAAACTTCTCGAATTGGGCCCCACGTACATCTACTGTACAGTAACAAAATATGGGCTCAAAAGAAATATACCAGAAACCATAATTTTCTCTGTAGACCCCCCCGAAGAAATTTGGTCCCCTGAAGCACCAATATGGCCGCGGATCCGTGGCCAAAGCATGGCTTTGGTGGCGGTTCTGCGGCCGTACGGACGAGTCAGAGTATCAAATTTCTTCTGTGTTCTTAAAAAAGCCTGCACGATTTTCTGAGATGCTCAAAATAATTTTTAGACCTGATTTAAAATTCGACAGAAACTTTATCAAAGAAATCGTGGTTTTGGAAAATCCGTTCGATCGATATTTTAAACACGTTAGCATAAGTTAGTAAATCTTAATGGCGAGACTCTGATACCACTGTAAGTCTACAGTAGCGCCCCGGCCGTCTTTCAGACGCCAAATGCGGAACAAAAACTTTTTAACTGGCGCTATCGTATACTATAACCCGGATCTGCCATTATCGCTAAACTAACAAACTAAAAAGTGGGTAGAAATGTTATACCGAACGATCCGAGTCCTTCGGTCTTTAACCATCATCCCACGCTTTGTTGCGGCTACTCCGATCTCCTTAATCTCCGGTCTTCTTGTCCAGGTGGCACCACGTCAACGGATCTTTAAACGGGCTCCCGCCTCTGAACCGAGGCAACTCGGTCATCAAGTTTGCTAAAAGAGATGACCAAGATTGATGTAGAGAATGAGTAGAACACTTTGTCTCACTTCGTCCAAAACCATGGACGAACGGTTAATGAAGTTGCCTTTTTGGAATCGGGTGATGAAAAATGAGCTATGAAATTTTCATACAACAAAACTATATTCATTTTTCTAAATGAATCAATCCCTCATCCAACCATGAAGGGTCAGCTACTACTTGAAGAGGTGGGGAGTGAGTGTAGGAGGGGGTTGACCATTAGCACATCAAGAAAAGCATGAGTCAAAGATAACACCTTTCATAAACAATAAATGCAAGTGATGAATCATAAACCTAGTCACTAAAACATTAAATGCATACATTGAACCAAAACCAAGTTACCAAATCTAGAATCTTCTAGAACCTTCCAAAATCATGACTCACCCTCAAGAAAAGATAAATCCGTCTTTAACCGAATGATAAAGACGGGTGATAGAAAACTGGAAACTGGCAACTTCCAAAAGCGATCCCGAAACGAATTTCAGGATAACCCCGTAACAGTATAAACATACCCGCATTTGTATTACGACCGAATACAAATGCAACTGAGATAAATATATTATATCTACACAGTATAATACTTGGATCCGGCTTAAACCAAAGCCTACCAGTATTATCTGCCCGAAATATGACACGTGCGTAAACGCACGTGCATTTTCCGAACCCTGCCATAAAACCATACGGCCTCTACAACGTTTCGCCCGAACTTGGGAAACTATCTGTGGGGGACTTTAATGACTCGTCGGTACCCTGGCAGTGGGTTTAACCACAAGCCGTCAGCGGCACTAGTTGTGCGTAACGGCTGCCCATGTACTGACCTCAAGGGAAGCCGATGAGCGAACTCATCCTGGAACCCTACTGAGCCTAACAGTGACAATATAAGTACAGTCCGGTCCGTTCGTCTATGAGTATCGCATATCGACCTAGGGGGCTGGTAACGTCAGACCTCCAACAGTAGTATAAGTCGTTTTATTGTGTAGCCCAGAACACCCTGAGATACTACTGGAGTACCTACCAGTAAATCTCCTACCTCGGCCGAGGGTTTTATGTAATGGCTCTCCTAGACACAGCGCGATCTCACCCCCAATATCGGGAGAGACGAATCCCCTGCCGATCCGCTCACTTGCCTCCATGTGGCTCGGGACTGTACCCAAAAACTACCTGTTTGCACGACTCCTTTGAGCCGTGGTAGGATAGAAATCAAAGCACAGTGGGAACTCACACAAGACAAATGACGACCTCAGGTCGATGAACTAACCTGTACACATGTCACCAGGGAACTGTTATCTGACGATAGGTATAATACCAACCAGCAGATTCCCAGCGAGTCCTGTCCGGTGTACTCATAACCCAATGAGCACCTGTATACATCTTAGGTGATCCAACTGACACCAGTGGCTTGTGAGACCGGCCACCGCCCCTCGTCGGGGTCTCGACTGTATACACTAGTCTACTCCGGAGTATCAATGCCCTGTCTCGAAACTCCCACGACTAGGGACCACAATTAAGGATGTGCTTATAGACCACCCAACTCTCACGTATATGATCGCCGTCATACTGTTGGTAGTCAAGCAAGATCCTAAGGGCTCTATCAACGTGTAACAGTGATAAGTCACCTGAACCTGTACACGACTGATAAAGGTAAACCAGATAGCATACTATCACCTCGAGTAAGACTGTCCTACCGGTATAGGTCCTCCTCAATCATTGCAATCACGTGCCTGCGATCCAATAATTGACTTTGAGGGCACTATATCCAACATATTCCATTTTTGTAATGTTTACCGCATGCCTGTAATATGATTACCTACCTGTTATGATGTTTACCGCATGCCTATAATGTGATTACATGCATGTGATAATGATGATGATGGTGTGTGTGTGTGTGTATAAATGCTTTGTCACGACCCGGAAATGGCACGTGACCGGCACTTGAATCATGTGAAGTCTATAGGACCCCACCGTAACCCAAGTAAGCCGAAAACCCAGAAATCTAAACTTTTTTAGGAAAATAGTGGAGGTGAAGTTTTGAAAAGGGTGTAAATGAAATCAAGTTCTTTCTTTTAAAATATAAATAAAGTTCGTTTGAAATGCAAGTGTGTAATATACTAAAATTTGAAAACATTTTCGTTATTTGAAATTTGGGCAGCACCTGGTTTGTAAATTTTGATCAAAATAGAAAATAAACGATAATAATATAGGCATCCCCAAGTGGGAGCTAGCTCTTCGCCAATCGGTGGAAACACAATCACGCAAGATGACTATACGACGCCTAAGGAGAAGATCAATCACAGAAAAGAAAATAAAGAAAAACTAAAACATCATCACATCAAATATAAGGAATATATATCCAAGCCACCACTCTAAGCCGAAGAATATACAACCGGTCTCTAAGTCTACTAAATATACATAGTCTGGTTGATTGAGCTTTTGACTAGATACAAATGAATAATAAATAGTGTAAAAGCGGTGGTTACGATCCGAAATGTAATCCACCTACCAAGAAATCACCCGAAGAGGAAATGTGCCAGCAAGCCGCTACTGAATCTAAGCGGTTGATCCTGCAAGAAAACTATGGCACAATAGGGGTGAGTTGCCAACTCGTGAGTAAAAGACATCATCAGGTAGAAATCGAATGTATGATGATCTCCTAGGTCATACAGTAATATAGTAATATTTTACCGTGTGGTATCAAGTGATCGTGTATACATATGTATATAAATTTATAAACTTGCGCCTGTGTCAATATATGATACCATGTCATCCATATCATATATATATGTATCATCCAACGTGTGCCCATCAATGACACATCGAAATCTTCATAAAATCCTGAGTGTCTAGTATCGACACTCGAAATCATCATAAAACCGTGTCCAGTATCGACATGTAAATGCTCATATCTTATGCGTCGTCTCATCTGATCGGCCTTCATATCTCAGGCACTGTATCATCAGATCGGTTCTCATATCCATCTGTCTCATATCATTCCGGTCGGTATCTTTTAGATATCCGCCGAGTCTAGTACTGTCACCGTTAGGTAGTGTTCCCCTGCCAGGCTCAACGCCTTTCTATAGGATCTTCTTGTCCCGGGATACCGTATCGGGTCCACCATGTATCCACAATCGGTTTCTCCCCCTGCCTCGATTTGAGTAATCATCATAGCTCAACACCGAAAAATCTCATGGTGTACGTTGAAATATCATATCAAGAGAAACCGCGTTTTTAAAACAATCACAAGTTTTTTAAATAATATCTGTGGTTTCTCAAATCCAGAAATCTCATAAAAACAGAATCTCATAAAACTTGACACTAACGAAATAATATTTACACGCAAAGAACAGTACTGTAATACACAGCAAGTGTGTTCATATGATGAGCGTGTCGTGTAGCAAAGTAAATAAAGTGCAATATCTACGATAATATGTGGTACTGTGTACTAATCAAATAACTAAAATGCTAATAGGTTAGGTGATACGATAACATAACGAGTTCTATCTGTGTACGTGGTATGGCAATTACCGATGATGTGTGTGTGAGCCGGCAAGTATGTATACCTACAACATGTGCATCATCGGTAATGGGGTGTGTGTCCTAGCAAATGAAGTCATGTAAAGATAAGGGTATGAAGCGTATTATATATATATTGTAAATGAAAATAATGCGAGCGAATGCAGAAATAAGAAATCGTAATGCGAGCATAAACAGAATAGAGAAATCGTAAACGTGAACAGTATAAAATATACGCAACTACGTATGAGCCATACATTTATAGTTTAAAATAGTACGAATCATTGTTTTTAGAAAATAGGGGGTTACGATATTTTTGAAAAAAATACCATTTGGAAAGTCGTAGCGTCCCTTGAAGTTATCATTTAAAAGTGCGTACGATTCATTAGTTTTGAAAATAGATATGGCTTTAAACATATTATAATATCTACTATGTGAATTTAAACAAATTTTTCTCGAGTCGATATATAAGTCGGCGATCCATCATCGTCATATCACGTACGGAATATCTATCGTACAATATCATCAAATCAATAGTACGGTTCTATAGTCACGTACATCGTCTCATCTTATATCATCATATATCATCTCATGTCCTTATATACCATATCATATAATATCGCCTCATATCATCATATCAAATCATATCGACTCGTGTCATCATATCATATCATATCCTCATATGTTTGTGTTTTTATATACTTTCATAAGTAGATATAGCTCATAGGCTAAGAAATAATATTAGGGTATATCTTTTTACTAAATCTACTACTGTCGCATATAGTATTCTAATAACCCTATAGGCTATATATATATATATATATATATATATATATATATATATATATATCCTAATTCTACGGCTGCGGGGGTGCTATACGCCATCCACCCGACTTCCCCCGTAGATATACATCTACTCACCTAATTATGCCTTGCTCTAACCAATTCCGACGGATGACTTATCCTCCTTCGTCGTCTCGAAAGTCCACACGAATGTACATACAATCGAATCCATAACCAAAATCCAATGAAAATCCGAATTGAATTTGAAATCACGAGTGAAACGCACATAGGTTAGAACCTATGGTCAACGCATGCTAAAACAACAAAAAAAACGATGTCGATGTACGAATATCAAACGACCGAGTCAAAACACAAATACCAAAAATCAAGTTTTCAAATATTGCAAAACATTGCCAAAAACTTAGTAAAACAACTCCAGATTTTTCTTAAGGTGATATTAGACTTTTTAGTGTATATGGTGGTCTTAGTTATCTAATGAGTGAGCTACAGAACAAACCCCGGAACCTAACTCTAAAAACAACCCGAAAATTGCTGTCAAATGGAATATTTTGGCGGTCAGAATTTGAGGGATTGGGCTCAGGCTTCTACGGTGGTTTTCTACTGGTCTATACATCTCACTGTATCTGCTAATAAATTTTCAGATTTCCTTAGTTATCTCAGATTCCAATTGATCATCAATAGTCATCCAAAACTGATATCGAGAAAATTCTAAACTCATGTTTGAAACTTCTAAACTCATTTAGGTTAAGGATCCTGTCACTAATTAAGGTTGTAATCACTAACTAAGTCTTTACTATACCACTTCTACTCATTTGATCACTAAACCTCACCTTAGAATTTTCCAAGATCACTAAACATAAGCTTTTGAGCTCTAAACTAAAATATGAGGTTAGGAAACTTAGAATCTCGATGAAAGGTGGGTGTTTTACCTCAAAGGAGAAACTCAAGAAAATTCCTAGATGGCCAAAGCTCCCCAAAACGAAATCTTGAACATGCCATGTTGCTTATGATAAGCTAAGGAACATTTTTTGTGAAAGTTTTGTATGGTTTTGAGTATGATTTGGGGGGGGTGAGAATGGAAGAGGTGAAAAAACATGAAGAAGAAGGAGATGAAGAAACAGGTAAGATGAAGAAAGAAAATGTGATGGTCAAAAGAATCATGCCCTCTCTCTCACACACACACTCTTTCCCCATACTTCCTTGTCGTCCTTGTCCCCTCCCCATTTTTCTTTTTTCTTTTCTTTTCTTATCTTTTCTTTTAAAAAAACATAAGACCATAATAAAATTCATAATAAATTGCTAACTTGTCATGGCACTTAACATGGTTAAGAAAAATGAAGCTAGATTTAGTGTACAATTAAGAAACACTAATTAATTTTAACACTAACTTGTATGGAAATAAATATATATTAATTATAAAATCCCAAATCAAATGAATGCTCTCATAAATAATAATTTATTTTAAATTCCAATTATTTTCCAAAATATAGGTATATAATTATACCAATCAATGAAAACTCAAATCTAATTTCGTTTAATATCCGTAAAATTCATTATTTTATTATTTAAATTCCAAAATAATATTTTCTATTTTCTGAAATTTTACAGTCTTCCCCTTTTAAATAAATTCGGTCCCCGAATTTAAATATAAATCCCCAAATATTAAAGCATTTCAGTAAATCAAATCAAATTTACAGGGCTCCGAAATCATGAATAAGCTAAATATATAATAGCGCAACGTGTGCGCATGAAAACGAGTGCAAAACTCAATAATTGAAACTCCGACCGTGTCATGCAAATCATAAAAGTTATGATGAATATGCAAGTTTCAAAATCTACCGTTTAAATCAAGTATAATATAATCAAGACTATAATATGTCTATAGAATGCATCAATTAAAATCATTTAGGTAGCTGAAAAATGTATGCACGAAAAATTCCTTTTCAAATCGCCGTATGATGCGAATATTACGGAACAAGTAGCGGACGTTTATTTGTGAAGAAATGCACACACACACACATACATTCATACATACATACATACATACATTTAGCTTAAAATATATGTCCCGCTTTTTTTTATGAAATTTCCTTAGAAGGGTTATCTTTTTATAAAATTTCGTGTCGTTCATGGACACGTAGGAAAATAGTGAGACTGTAGCTCTTTTTGAAAATCTCTTCAGTAAATATCGATGTATGAAAAAACACTCAGGTATTGTTCTCAGACTAGTCTTGTTCTGCTACTACATAATATAGTGTATATCATAAAAACGTGATATTCGAAAAAGAAATCAATCTCAATAAGTGTATATGAAAATAAATCCATGTACGTCCGGTGAGCATGGAAATCGAAGTCAATCAAAGTGCCATGAATGTGCAAGAAAACGAAAACTGAGTGCTTTGGGTGTGCACGAAAATATCTGTCAAGTGCAACATGTGTGCACGACGACAACATCAAGTGCATCTAGAGTGCACGAGAAATCTCGATCGAGTGCAACTGGTATACATGAAAATCCTCAAGTGCATCAAATGTGCACAAAACCACATCAAGTGCGCTAAGTGTGCGTGAAAATCTAAATCAAGTGCGTCAGGTCCGCACAAAAGTATCTAGTGCAATAGGGTGCATGAAAATCAATATCAAATGCAACCAGGTGCACGAAAACATAAGTCTAGTGCAACGGGCGTGCAAAAAAACCATATCAATATATAGAAAGCGCATGTAAACAATATCGACTGCACAAGTTAAAATCCGGTGCATACAACATACACGAAATCAAGATCAAGTGTAACTGATATATAAAAACATAAATCGAGTGCAATCACTGTGCATAAAGAAAATATCTAACAGGTGCAGCTACGGTGCACGAAAATATCAATCATGAAACTCAATCATTATAACACAAATCACAATAAATGATATTGAGGTACACCTCCTTCAATGTCGAAAGGTGTCGGTACACCCGAAGCTGGTAGAGCAAGAATTTCTACTTGCCTTCTGCCTACGGTCTGGCATCCTTTGTCTCTAAGTCCTCGTTCTCTATGTAGATCACCAATTCCATGACCTCTCGGTTCGACAACCTGGTTAAGAATAGCGACGGAAACAGCCCCACTCGACGCCTCTCAAAACATCTCCTGACCAATTAACATGGCCACTCGTAATCGTCAATAACGGCGGCATCTGGCCTTTTGAGTGCGTGCCATATAATCGATCCGGGGTCTACATCTCTATCGTTGTAGTATCATGGAAAGAACCTGCCACGGTCTCTTCTGATCTCATCTCTTTCGAACTTCCCAGAAGTTGGAACTCTTAAATTAATCCATTTCCGTTCCGGAACAGCTGCAATCTGATTAAGACTTTGTAGGGTGTTTTTCGTCACCCCATTGAAATGGGAATACGCGTCAGGCGCATTACAGATTCCCCCTGCCTAGGATAGGCTGGGGTTTATTGATCGTAGGGATCCGAATCTCCGGCAGCCGCGAACTAAGCTGTCGTTAATTACCCCTCGCATTTGGAGCGAGGGAACCTCCGATTAACGGATTAAACTGGTCATGCGAACTCAATGTGCAGTGTTGTGTTTTGAAGGGGTTTTGGATATATCAGGGGCCCCGCAGAGTTTTTACGGTGGTCCCGCTATCCGGATAGCGGGCTGGGGCTCAAGGGGCTAGCAGCCCCCTTGCGGGGTGCCGGGCAGCGCCCCGTTAGAAATTTTTTCTAACAGGGACAGTGTCGTGGAGTATGTGTGTGTGTGTATTTATATATATAAAAAGAAATGGAAAGGGCATCCAAAGGATGCGTGGGAAGAAGCACCAGCGCTTTGGGTGCTAGCGCTTTGAGCGCAAAAGCGCTAGCGTTTTGAGCGCTAGCGCCCCATGTGTCAGCACGTAGGCGCTCGGGCACTAGCGCTCTAAGCGCAAGAGCGCTAGCGGCCCACATGTCAGCACGTGGGTGCTCAGGCGCTAGCGCTCTGAGCGTAAGAGCGCTAGCGCTGTGACACGTAGGTGCTCAGGCCCACGTGTCAGCATGTGGGCGCTCGGGCGCTAGCGCCCCACGTGTCAGCACGTGAGCGCTCGAGAGCTAGCGCTTTGAGCACAAGGGCGCTAGCGCCCCACGTGTCAGCACGTGGGCACTCGGGCGCTAAAAAGGACTTGGTCCCTGCAGTGGGAGTTGTACTCCCAGAAAGGAGCACTTATTATTTTGTGTGTGTGTGTGTATACGAGGAGTTAAACTCCAAGGATGTTTTGAAGCTGATGAAGGGCTTCTCCCCTTGAGCCCTAGTTCTTCCCCAAAGTCGGGTTTCTAGAGATGGGTCTCCTTCTTCCTCCTCTGTTGGCAGGATCTTAAAGATCAAGAGATATGCGATTTTAAAAATCTCTTCTTTTTGAGATCTAATGGAAGATCTTAGTTCCCCTTTGTGGGTTTTGTGGTGGAAAACTACTTAGTTTTGGAAAAGAAAGAGTAAAACTCTTGATTTAATTCAAAAGAAATAAGAAGGTTTAGAACCTTGGAGAAGGAGCAGAAGGCACAAAGAACCCTAGTTTTTTGGGGGAATGAAAATTGTATCTTAGATATTTTCATCATGTTGCCTTATATAGGCTTATATATTTACATATAACCCCTTGGGCTTTTCAAAATGGCATTTTGCATATCCCATGGCTCATGTGCCATTTCTTTTTGCACATAAGCTATGGGCTTACAAAAATTTGGCTTTATACCCATTTTGTTTACATTCATGCATAAAAAAATTACATAAAAATTATTTATTACATGATTTCATTTTGGTATGGGGGAGGGCCGGCCGCTTCATGTTTGGACTCGACCTGGGCATGGGCCCACTTGGCTTGGGGTTGACTTTGAATTTGACTTCGTCAACCGGGGTGCAATTTTCGACTTCAACAAAGTGCCCCCCATCAATAAATGCACACCACATATGTGAGTCGTGTGCATAAAATTGATGGATCTTCTTTCGCGTGGAGGCGACTTTCTTTGGTTCCCACTTTTGGGATGCACTGCCCTTTTAACAATATGGACGGTCGACGCTTGACGCGTTTCCGAGACGGAGTGTTTGTGGTAGACGTTTCCCTGGCCTGGAGTGATTTGGTAGACGTGCCCCCGGCACGGAGTGTCGCTGGTCGACGCTTCCTCGAAGCGAAGTGTCTGTAGTCGACGTGCCCTCAGCACGGAGTGTCTGCTTGACGTTTCCCCGAGGCGGAGTGTCGTTATTGAACGTTTCCCCGGTACGGAGTGTCGCTGGTCGACGTTTCCCCGAGGCGGAGTTTCTGTAGTCGACGTGCCCCCGGCACGGAGTGTCTGCTTAACGTTTCCCCGAGGCGGAGTGTCGGCTGGTTGACGTATCCCCGGCACGGAGTGTCTGCTTGACGTTTCCCCGGCACGGAGTGTCGCTGTGGGACGTTTCCCCGGTACGAAGTGTTGCTGGTCGACGTTTCCCCGAGGCGGAGTGTTTGTAGTCGACGTGCCCTCGGCATAGAGTGTCTTCTTGACGTTTCCCCGAGGCGGAGTGTCGGCTGGTTGACGTGTCCCCGAGATGGAGTGTCTGCTGGTTGACGTGTCCTCAGCACGGAGTGTCTGCTTGACGTTTCCCCCGCACGGAGTGTCGCTGTTGGAAGTTTCCCCGGTACGGAGTGTCGCTGGTCGACGTTTCCCCGAGGTGGAGTGTCTGTAGTCGACGTGCCCCCGGCACGGAGTGTCTGATTGACGTTTCCCCGATGCGGTGTGTCGGCTGGTTGACGTGTCCCCGGCACGGAGTGTCTGTAGTCGACGTGCCCCCGGCACGGAGTGTCTGATTGACGTTTCCCCGATGCGGTGTGTCGGCTGGTTGACGTGTCCCCGGCACGGAGTGTCTGCTTGACGTTTCCCCGGCACGGAGTGTCGCTGTGGGACGTTTCCCCAGTACGGAGTGTCTCTGGTCGACGTTTCCCCGAGGCGGAGTGTCTGTAGTCGACGTGCCCCCGGCAGGGAGTGTCTACTTGACGTTTCCCCGGTACGGAGTGTCGCTGGTCGACGTTTCCCCGAGGCGGAGTGTCTATAGTCGACGTGCCCCCGGCACGGAGTGTCTGTGTTGGACATTTCCCTGAGACGGAGTGTCTGTTTGTGACGTTTCCCCGGCATGGAGTGTCGCTGTGGGACGTTTCCCCGGTACAGAGTGTCGCTGGTCGACGTTTCCCCGAGGAGGAGTGTCTGTAGTCGACGTGCCCCCGGCACGGAGTGTCTGCTTGACGTTTCCCCCTGGGCGGAGTGTTGGCTGGTTGACGTGTCCCCGGCACGGAGTGTTTGCTTGACGTTTCCCCGGCACGGAGTGTCGCTGTGGGACGTTTCCCCGGTACGGAGTGTCGCTGGTCGACGTTTCCCCGAGACGGAGTGTCTGTAGTCGACGTGCCCCCGGCACGGAGTGTCTGTGTTAGACGTTTCCCCAAGACGGAGTGTCTGTTTATGACGTTTCCCCTGCATGGAGTGTCGCTGTAGGACGTTTCCCCGGTACAAAATGTCGCTGGTCGACTTTCCCCGAGGCGGAGTGTCTGTAGTCGACGTGCCCCCGGCACGGAGTGTCTGCTTGACGTTTCCTCGAGGCGGAGTGTCGGCTGGTTGACGTGTCCCCGGCATGGAGTGTCTGCTTGACGTTTCCCTAGCACGGAGTGTCGTTGTGGGACGTTTCCCCGGTACGGAGTATCGCTGGTCGACGTTTCCCCGAGGCGGAGTGTCTGTAGTCGATTTGCCCCTGGCACGGAGTGTCTGTGTTGGAAGTTTCCCCGAGACGAAGTGTCTGTTTGTGACGTTTCCCCGGCATGGAGTGTCTGTTGTTTGACGCAGAGGTCGATGTTGGAATTGGTTGGTTTGATTTGGGTTGACATCAGCATCGCTACCCTGGAATATGGTACCAGGAGCGAATCATCATCTGTCTTTGAGAGGATTTGGGGATTGGTTTTTTTTGTTTGGCATCTGCATTGCTGCACTGGAATAATGCCAGGAGCAACTCATCATTTTCCCCGAGAGGATTTGGGAATTGGTGGCTTAGGAGACAAGTTTAGATCCCTATCACCTAAATCTTTTCAATTTTATGGGCCGTAAGGGTCCCATAAAAGCATTTTCTCCCTAAGAGTCGGACGGATCTCGTAGGTGTATTTTCTCCTTAGGAGTCGTGGGGACTCCTAAGTGTATTGCTCCTTTGTGAGTCGTAAGGATCTCACGCGGGAATTTTCTCCTCAAAAAGTCGAGAGGACTTTGTGAGTGCATTTCATCTCTTTTTTACGAGTTTGCGCCCTTTCGGGTTTTCACAAACCCGCCGGCAGTCCTGCTGTTTTTACTCACGGAGGCCTTTCAGGTTTTCATCCGTGCTCATTTTGCTTGTGGACATACCATTTTATTATTATTATTTTTTTGTTTTTTGTTTTTTTTGGTGGGACTTTGAATGTGGTCTCACCGGTAGGACTTGGGAAAGATAGGTATCGTTTTACGCCCGTGGATTGTATACGGTTTTGCAGGATGTATGATCCAGACCGTAGGGCCGGAAAAATTTCGGGACTTTGTTGGCGTCTGCATCGCTGCACTAGAATATGGTACCAGGAGCGACTCATTATTCGCCGTTGGGGTATGGGATTTGGAATTTGGTTGGCGTCTGCATCACTGCACTGGAATATGGTACCAAGAGCGACTCATCATTCGCCGTTTGGGGGTTGGGATTTGGAATTTGGTTGGCGTCTGCATCGCCGCACTGGAATATGGTATCAAGAGCGACTCATCATTCGCCATTGCCTGTTGGGGAGTGATGGCTTAGGAGACAGGTTTAGGTCCCTATCACCTAAGGCTTTTCAATTTTATGGGCCGTGAGGGTCCTATGAAAGCATTTTCTCCCTACGAGTCGTAAGAATCCCGCAGGTGTATTTTCTCCTTAGGAGTCGTGAGGACTCCTAAGTGTGTTTTCCTTCGTAAGTCGTAAGGATCCCACGAAGGTTTGTTCTCCTCATGTATCGTGAGGACACATGAGTGGGTCTTCCCAGTGGAGCATAATTCCAAGGGCGGAGACCGGCCGCGTAACTGGTGATTGCGGTGGGGCATGGGTATGCTGAGAATTATTTGAGCCCGTGGATTGTATACGGTAGTCAGCTTGGGGACCAATCGTAGGTCGGGAGAATTTTGGAAATTTGAATTTTTGTTGGCGTCTGCATCGCTGCACTGGAATATGGTACCGGTAGCGACTTACCATTCGCCGTTGTTTTTTTTTGTTTTTGTTTTATCGCGATTGCTATCATTTTAGCTTTTTTTATCGCGAAGATCGCGATTGCCCTATCATTTCGTCTTTTATTCGCGGTTGCCCCATCATTTCGGCTTTATTTTCATCTTTATTTTACTCGCTAATTTTTATTGCGAGTTGCCCCATCATTTCGGCTTTTATTTTTCTTTTATTTACACATTTTTTTGTTTATTTACAAATATATTTTTTTTACATTTCCAGTTTAACGACTTAGAGGTCGATTGTTCCCAGTTTAAAGACTTAGCGGTCTATTGTTCCCAGTTTAATGACGTGGTGGTCAGTTGTTTCCAGTTTAATGACTTGGTGGTCATCTGTTTCCAGTTTAACGACTTCGAGGTCATCTGTCTCTAGTTTAACGATGTAGAGGTCATCTGTCTCCAGTTTAACAACGGAGAGATCATCTGTCTTCAGTTTAACGACGTAGAGGTCATCTGTCTCCAGTTTAACGACTCGGTGGTCAACTGTTTCCAGTTTAACGACGTAGAGGTCATCTGTTTCCAGTTTAACGACGTGGAGGTCATCCGTTTCCAGTTTAACGACGTGGAGGTCATCTGTTTCCATTTTAACGACTTGGAGGTCATCTGTTTCCAATTTAACGACATGGTGGTCATCTGTTTCCAGTTTAACGACTTGGTGGTCATCTGTTTCCAGTTTAACGACTTGGTGGTCATCTGTTTCTAGTTTAACGACGTAGAGGTCATCTGTTTCCAGTTTAACGATGTAGAGGTCATCTATTTCCAATTTAACGACTTGGAGGTCATCTGTTTCCAGTTTAACGACGTAGAGGTCATCCGTTTCCAGTTTAACGATGTGGTGGTCATCTGTTTCAAGTTTAACGACTTGGTGGTCATCTGACGGGGAGCTTAGAGAAGATACCTGATTGAGCAGTTTTCAGGGGCACCGCTGGGGTTTGCCCGAGATACCTTTTTAGTTTGTCGATGTTGATGGCCGTGCCCCCAGCTGGGGCCAAGGAAAGTCGTTCAAATACCGATATGCGTTCGAGGATAGAAATTGGAGATTGTTAACCTTCAAATAGAAACATGATTTCAGTACAGGCAATCGATATATATATTGATTGAGTTCACATGAACGTTTAACCCGAAATATGGGAGGAGAGATTGGTCCCACCGGGCGTGCCAGAATCTGTAGGGTGATTTTCATCACCTCATTGAGATGGGAATACGCGCGTGCTGGTCAGGCGCATTACAGATTCCCCCTGCCTAGGGTAGGCTGGGGTTTATTGATCGTGGGGATCCGAATCTCCGGCAGCCGCGGACTAAGCTGCCGTTAATTACCCCTCGCATTTGGAGCGAGGGAACCTTCGATTAACGGGTTAAATTGGTCATGCGAACTCAATGTGCAGTGTTGTGTTTTGAAGGGGTTTTTGATATATCGGGGGCCCCGCAGAGTTTTTATGGGGGTTTCGCTACCCGGATAACGGGCTGGGGGTCAAGGGGGCTAACAGCCCCCTTGCGGGGTGCAGGGCAGCGCCCCGTTAGAAATTTTTTCTAACAGGGATAGTGTCGTGGAGTATGTGTGTATGTATATGTACATATTTATATATATAATAAAAGAAAGGGAAAGGGCATCCAAAGGATGCGTGGAAAGAAGCACCGGCGCTTTGGGTGCTAGCGCTTTGAGCGCAAGAGCGCTAGCGCCCCACGTATCAATACGTGGGCGCTCGGGCGCTAGCACTCTGAGCGCAAGAGCGCTAGCGCCCCACATATCAGTACATGGGCGCTCGGACGCTAGCGCTTTGGGCGCTAGCGCTCTGGGCGCAAGAGCGCTAGCGCTTTGAGCGCTAGCGCCCCACGTGTCACCACGTAGACGCTCGGGCGCTAGTGCTTTGGGCGCTCGGGCGCTAGTGCTTTGGACGCTAGCGCTCTGAGTGCAAGAGCGCTAGCACTTTGAGTGCTAGCACCCCACGTGTCAGTACGTGGGCGCTCGGGCGCTAGCGCTCTGAGCGCAAAGAGCGCTAGCGCTTTGAGCGCTAGCGTCCCACGTGTCAGCACGTGGGCGCTCGGGCGCTAGCGCTTTAAGCGCAAGAGCTCTAGCGCCCCACATGTCAGCACGTGGACGCTCGGGCGCTAAAAGGGGCTTGGTCCCTGCAATGGGAGTTGTACTCCCAGAAAGGAGTACTTATTTTTTTTTTGTGTGTGTGTGTATACGAGGAGTTAAACTCCTAAGATGTTTTGAAGCTGATGAAGGGCTTCTCCCTTTGAGCCCTAGTTCTTCCCCAAAGTGGGGTTTCTGGAGATGGGTCTCCTTCTTCCTCCTCTGTTGGCAGGATCTTGAAGATCAAGAGATGTGAGATTTTAAAAATCTTTTTTTTTTTGAGATCTGATGGAAGATCTGAGTTCCCCTTTGTGGGTTTTGTGGTGGAAAAATACTTAGTTTTGGAAAAGAAAGAGTAAAACTCTTGATTTAATTCAAAAGGAATGAAAAGGTTTAGAACCTTGGAGAAGGAGCAGGAGGCACAAAGAACCCTAGTCTTTTGGGGGAATGAAAATTGTATCTTAGGTATTTTCATCATGTTGCCTTATATAGGCTTATATATTTACATATAGCCCCTTGGGCTTTTCAAAATGGCATTTTGCCTATCCCATGGCTCATGTTCCATTTCTTTTTGCACATAAGCCATGGGCTTACAAAAATCTGGCTTTATGCCCATTTTGTTTACATTCATGAATAAAAAAATTACATAAAAATTATTTATTACATGATTTCATTTTGGTATAGGAGAGTACCGGCCGCTTTATGTTCGGACTCGACCTGGGCATGGGCCCGCTTGGCTTGGGGTTGACTTTGAATTTGACTTGGTCAACCGGGTGCAATTTTCGACTTCAATAGACTTTCCTTTGGAAAAGGTGGCCGCATCCAATGCATCTGCATACATATCCAATCTCTAGCAAAAATGGAGAGGAATGACTCATTAAGATCTCGCACTAATCTTATAATCCACTTTTTCTTCGGTATCGACCAAATCGGAATCGTATCTTGAAAGCTGCATAATCTACAATTCATACTCGGCTATGGTTATATCCGGAGTCTCTCTCAAAGACTCAAAACTATGAATTTGGTGTCTCCAATACTCCGTGGAAGAAATCTGGTGAAATTCGCCCTCGTGAACTCGTCCAAGCCATCGGAGGAATACGCACTGCTCGTCCTCTCTCGATCGACTCACTCCGGATCTGAGTAAGACCCTTCGAACCGAAGTTAGCCAACTCACTGATATCACATCAGAGCATCCGACCAAATGGAATATCCTATTCACTTTATCTAGGAATGACTAGGGATCTTCTGTCACATCCCTGCCCGTAAACTCATGCGGCTTCAGTTTCGTGAACTCTGGAGGTGACATCTCGTCAATCACAGCAGCAACTGGTTCATCTATTTGCACGGTAGACAACACCATGATCTATGGAGTAGATTGTACGTCAACGGTCCTCTCAATCTGACTGGCCTCACACAATGGCCCGATCATTTAGTGCAGATCCCGAATGCTCGTCTCAAATGAGAAATCCAAGCATAAAAGGATAACAATCCGTTCCTGTGTCACCGGAATAACACCCTGGTCAGTCTTTGTCCCTGACGAGCTCGCTCTGATCGCATCTCTAGCCGCAGCTATCTCAGCTCACGTAGCCAATGTGACAGGAACCGCAACCAAACATCGGTGAGGATAGATCATAAGAACGAATAGAAATACGGATCATAAGATATGCACATCCTAAGGTTACTTAAGTGGAACAGCATATCGTAAGTATGCAGCGGAACATACGCCAGTACGTTACTCCACTTGAGTTACCTACTCCATCAACCAAGATCAACCTACGTAATGAAAGTTCGGGTATAATATCCCCTCAGTCAAGTCTAAGTTCCGTAAAGTCAAGCCTAGGTTCCGAAATATATACCCTAAACTCCGCATAGTCAAACCTCAACTCGAACAAATGTTAAATCTGACGCTCTTATACCAACTTTGTCACGACCTAGAAATGGCACGTGACCGGCACTTGAATCACGTGAAGTCTATAGGACACCACTGTAACCAAGTAATCCGAAAACCCAGAAATATAAATTTTTTAGGAAAATAGTGGAAGTGAAGTTTTGAAAAAGGTGTAAATGAAATAGAGTTATTTCTTTAAAAGTATAAATGAAGTTCGTTTGAAATGCAAGTGTGTAATATACTAAAATTTGAAAAAAAAATCGTCATTTGAAATTTGGGCAGCACCTCCTTTGTAAATTTTGATCAAAATAGAAAATAAACGATAATAATACAGGCACCTCCAAGCGGGAGCCAGCTCTTCGCCAATCGGCGGAAAAACAACCACGCAAGATGAATATACGACGCCCAAGGCGAAGATCAATCACAGAAAAGAAAGTAAAGAAAAACCAAAACATCATCACATCAAATGTAAGGAATATATATACAAGCCACCACTCTAAGTCGAAGAATATAAAACCGGTCTCTAAGTCTACTAAATATACAAAGTCTGGTTGATAGAGCTTTTAACTAGATACAAATGAATAATAAATAGTGTGCAAGTGGTGGCTACGATCCGAAGTGTAACCCACTTAACAAGCAATCATCCAAATAGGAAATGTGCCAGCAAGCCGCTACTGAATCCGAGCGGTCAATCCTGCAAGAAAATTATGACACAATGGGGGTGAGTTGCCAACTCATGAGTAAAAGAAGTCATCAGGTAGAAATCGAATATATGACGATCTCCTAGGTCATACAGTAATATAGTAATTGTGTACCATGTGGTATCAAGTGATCATGTATACATATGTATATAAATATATAAACTCATGCCTGTGTCAATATATGATACCATGTCATCCATATCATGTATATATGTATCATCCAACGTGTGCCCATCAACAACACATCAAAATCTTCATAAAATCCTGAGTGTCTGGTATCGACACTTGAAATCATTATAAAACCTGTGTCCAGTATCGACATGTAAATTCTCATATCTCGGGCGCCGTCTCATCGGATCGGCTTTCATATCTATCATCAGATCGGTTCTCATATCCATCTGTCTCATATCACTCCGGTCGGTATCCTACACATATCCGCCGAGTCTAGTACTGTCACCGGTAGGTAGTGTTCTCCTGCTAGGCTCAACGCATTTCTATAGAATCTTCTTGCCCTGGGATACCGTACCGGGTCCACCATGTATCCACAATCGGTTCCTCTCCCTGCCTCGATTCGGATAATCATCATAGCTCAGCACCGAGAAATCTCATGGTAGACGTCAAAATATCATATCAAGAGAAACTGCATTTTTAAAACAATCAAAAGTTTTTTAAATAATATCTGCGGCTTCTCAAATATAGAAATCTCATGAAAATAGAATCTCATAAAGCATGGCAGTAATGAAATAATATATACAGGCACAGAACAGTACTGTAATGCATAGCAAGTGTGTTCATATGAGCGTGTCGTGTAGTAAAGTAACGAAAGTGCAATATCTACGATAATATGTTGTACTGTGTATTAATCAGTAACTAAAATGCTAACAGGTTATAAAGTGATATGGTAACACAACAAGTTCTATCTGTGTACGTAGCATGGCAATTACCGATTATGTGTGTGTGAGCCGGAAAGTATGTGTACTTGCAACATGTGCGTCATCGGCAATGGTGCGTGTGTCCTATCAAACGAAGTCACGTAAAGATAAGGGTATGAAGCGTAATATATATATCGTAAATGAAAATAATCCAAGCGTATGTAGAAATAAGAAATCGTAACGCGGGTGTAAACAGAATAGAGAAATTGTAAACGTGAACAGTATAAAATAAACGCAACTACGTATGAGCCATACATTTATAGTTTAAAATAGTACGAATCATTGTTTTTAGAAAATAGGGGCTACGATGTTTTTGAAAAAAAAATACCATTTGGAAAGTCATAGCGACCCTTAAAGTTATCATTTAAAAGTGCGTAATGATTCGTTAGTTTTGAAAATAGATATGGCTCTAAACATATCATAATGTCTACTATGTGAATTTAAACAAGTTTTTCTCTAGTCGATATATAAGTCGGCAATACATCATCATCATATCACGTGTGGAATATCCATCGTACAATATCATAAAATCAATAGTACGGATCTATAGTCACGTACATCGTCACATCTTATATCATCATATATCATCTTATGTCCTCATATATCATATCATATAACATCGTCTCATATCATCATATCCAATCATATCGACTCGTAACATTATATCAGATCATATCCTCTATAACAACCATAATCTTTCTGTACAAAATTTTTGTAAAGTACAAAAAGGAATACCTTAGTCTGAGCACAACTTAAAAGTATTTCTTGTTTAAGAACAGCAAGAAAGCACTTGTAGCTCATTGGTAAAGCCTTGCACTGCTCTGACATAGCCCATGTGCTCAATTCCCATTAGCCACATTGTTTCCCTCCGAATCACGGAGACGCGACCGCGCAGGTTCGTCTTGCCTGAGATTCGGGACAGATGCTATTTGGTTTTATCCGTCCACCTCTCCGAAGATGCCAAGTTGATTTATGGCACCGTGTATCGAAGGTTTAGACGGATGCGGCCGATATAGCAGACTTCGTCAGATTCCCCCTCGCTTGAGGGGGTTTTGATTATGGGGACGCTCTTCCCTGCAGGCGCAAGCCCCTGCAGTTAATTACGTTACCGCATCGCGGTAACAACTTTCTCTTTCTCCAGAATTTCACTTCGTGTCGTGGGTGTTTGTTTTGTTTGTGGTTGCCCGTGGATTATATACGGAGACTAATTTATGTCGTCGCCCGTAGGACGTGGATTAGTCCAAATCCGTATTTTCTTAGATTTGGGTTTGAAGTTTTAGTTTAAGGATACGTTAGCCATTTTTGAGGCTAAGATCAACTTAAACGTTTGTTAAGGACACGTTAGTCTGATTTGAGACTAAGATCGACTTAACGGGATCGTTTAGATTCGACAAAAGAGCATTTGAGGGCTCTATTGTTCCATTTTAGGGACATGGTGGTCCATTGAATGTATGGCCATCGGGACCCATCACCTCTCTGACGACGTTGAGGGATTACAACGACAGATGTCAGAGGAGTTCAGAGATGTACCCTTGAACCAGAGTTGATTGGGGGATCTATAGTCCAATTTGGGACTAAAGTCTGTTTAAAGGTTTAAGAATACGTTAGCCATATTTTAGGCTAAGATCAACTTAAATGGGATCGTTTAGATCCGACAAAAGAGCATTTGGTGGCCCTATTGTTCCAGTTTAGGGACATGGTGGTCCAATGTTCCCGTTTTAGGGACGGATATTAGTTTAGGGACGCTTAAGTCCATGAGTTGGTTTAAGGACGCTTAAGTCCATGAGTTGGTTTAAGGACGCTTAAGTCCGTAGCAATGTGTGGTTGTCGGGACCCGTCGCCTCTCTGACGACGTTGAAGGATTACAACGACAGATGTCAGAGGAGTTCGGAGATGTACCCTTGAACCAGGTGTAATTTGATTTGAGAGAGCAGTCGTGCTCAGTCAATTTAATTTGAGGACTTATGGCCATGATTGGGTTAAGTCCAGTTGAAAGTGTTGAACATTTTATTTGCATTTGGCCTATTAGGCCTTTACTAGGGCTCTGCCCCTGTTTAACAATGCATAGCATTTTTTGTTTGGTCTATTAGACCTTTATTTGGGCCCTATCATTTGTTTTGATCTGATAGATCTTTGTTTGGGCTCTGCCCTCTTTAAAAATAATGCATTGCATTTTATTAGGCCTGTTAGGCCCTTTTTTAATTGGGCTCGACCTTTCTTTTCAATAATGCAGTGCATTAATTATCTGACTGTGGCCATGTGGACTGTCAGGAGCTTTGCGCCAATTGATGAGCGCAAGCGCATGTGGAGGTGACACGTGTCACGCTCTGGTGAACGCAAGCGCAGTTAGCGCAGTGCGCTGCGCTAATGCGCTGCACTGTTGCGCTGTTGACACGTGGCGCGCTCTGGTGAGGTGCGCCAATTTCAGAGAGCAATGCTCTATTTTAAAAGCGCATAGCGCAAGTTGTTCCGGAGCTAACACGTGGCGTTCTCTGGTGGCTTGCGCCAACCCAACAGCGCAACAGTGCAGATTTACAAGTGTAAGGCACTGTTTTAATATCTTGATCCAATTTTGGATTCAAGAAAAGAATCTTTTAAGATTCTAGAACCAGTGGTTCATCAAAAGGCAATGCCTTTGTTGTTATTATATATATTTTTTTTATTGAAGATCTTCGATCTTGTTCTTAGATCAATGATCTTTTTTAGAAGAAGTTCTTCTTTTATTCAAAGGTTTTTACCTTTTTCTTTCTCTGAGTTCTTTCTCAAAGTTTTCAGAAGATTTCTTTCTTTTTCTCTCTGTGTTGATGTTTTTGATCTTGATGTCTTTTTTGAATTGGGGTCTAAGGGCTTTTATATAGTGCCCATTAATTTGTTAAATTTATTAAAGAGATTCTTCTCTGAGTGATTTGGGAAATTTTCCCCACCGTTGGATTTTTGATCTAAGGGCTTCTGTTTTACAGAAGACAATTTTCTTGTTTTAACAAGAACAGAAAGATCTTAATCGAATTTTAATTCTGTTTGGCGCAAACGCGCCTGCGCTTGACACGTGTCGCGCAGCGCAACTGCGCTAGCGCATCTGCGCTGCCACGTGTCGCGCAGCGCAGAGCGCTGCCACGTGTCACGCAGCGCAGAGGGCGGCGCAACTGCGCTGCCACGTGTCGCGCAGCGCAGAACGCAGCGCAACTGCGCTGCCACGTGGCGCGCTGCGCAGAGCGCAAGTCAGCTGAAGCGTTGCTTCTTTAATTTTTAATTTTTATTTTAATTTTCAGAACAGAGATTTGCTCTGATTGGGGGAAATAGAAGCGTTGCTTCGTTTCCCGCCTTGGAATTTGAACAGAGGTTTGCTCTGATTGGGGTAAACACACATATTATTTTAATGATTTTTCTTTTAAACTTTTTGGAAGCCCAAATGTTTACACGTGCAATACCCGTAAAAATGAAAGTCAGATTAATCAAACATGTGGAAAATGTTGCACACACAGACCCCGATACGTGGCATTCATCTAAGCCCCAACCCAACCTAAGTGGCCGGCGAGATTGCCCATTGGGCTGGCGGCGGCGCCCCTCCCCCCCCCCAAGTAAGGAATGCTCCCAAATTTTCCCCAACACTTCTTGGCCTTCCCCCACTACTCTTCTTCTGTTTGTTTTTCCTGCAAATCAACAGAGAATTAAAAATCACCATTAAACCAATGTTTAATACATTTTAATTCTTATTTTTAATTCCCTAAACCCTAATTCAATCCTATAAATACCACACCATACCTATCCCTCTCTATTATGAAATCCATTGCCAAAACTCTCAAATTTTTCCAAGTCAAATAAATTGTACAACTGGAGTTAGCCCAAGGTCATCTTCCGGCGATGATTCGGGACAAACACGGCGACACCGCGACTCCACGAAGCTCTCAAAACATTCCTATACCTCATTTCTTTCATTTCATCCAGTAAGTCCACTCTCCTCTCCTCTCTTTCCTATTAAAAGAATTCTCTTCTCAAAACTCATTGGAAGCGGAGTTATTCCGACTTCCGATTCTGATTTTGTTAAAAACATAACTTCTTTTAATAACCAAACACCCATATTGTTACATCTTTTTAGTAATCATAAGAAAAAATTTAGAGCAAGTTTCAATTCAAAATACAATGCTATTCAACTTTTATTTCACTTTTACGGTTAAATACCACAAACTTTCTATTTGACATCTTTCATCATATTTCCTCATATTACCTTCAGAAAACTCACGAGGTAAGGACATACCTCATCACAACACTCATCATGATATAGCACGATGGCTTTTGGAACAGTGTTTTGTGGGATAAATACAATTTTACAATAAAATACCTTAAACTAATAAAACTGTATTCTTTAAGATTGTTTTAATAAAATTCCTTGCAATTAAGCCTCTACAACCCATTTTAGGGAACCCAATTTGGATGGTGCGGGTTATCGTACATTCTCGGTACTAGTAGAGCGAGATGCAGACCTCCTCACGGAGCATCCGATCTCTATGGAATTTTTATTACAATTTTTAAGAAAACGTAATTTCTATTTAATAAATAAACAAATTTTAATAATTATTTATAATATTATCAAATTATCTATTTTAAATACATATAATAAATTCCATGTTTTCTAAACAAAGGGATCATAAATTTCATGAATATGCCATCACAAATTCATACAATTCCAATTTACACTAAAATACCATATACTATTCAATCTAGGTTTATAATCATTAGAATACTTCACTCTTAAAAATTACATCCATGAAAACCCTAAATACGACTAATAAATAATTGAGATTTATTTTGAAAGTTTATCAAAACTAATATTTCATTAAAAAAAACCTCAAGTTCATTAATTTACAATAAGGACCATAGTAAATATAGGTTTAAGCGGGACCAATTCTCTTGAGCCTCAAAGAGTCGGAGAAACTGGGTGTTTGCCTATTTAAGGTAGGAAACTAAACCGGGGTTATCAATACGATAATTGGCTTGGAAAAAGTCACAAATCCTGCTGTCCATGTGCAGCAGTTACCGATAACTCCAAAACCTAATTCAGGAATCAAATTCTATTAAGTGTATAACTCAGACAGAGTCTCAGTCTAATATGAATACAATTCCAATCCACATACAATTCAAATATAACTCCAATACATCATGAATCCATATATACTAGAACTTGAACATGAATACCAGAATACTATTAAATATCAACATGACTTGAACTGACCGAACAATGGATATACATTGACTTGATTACATGACTATCCGTTTATATCCGATCCGTTTACATGAACAACTGATATCATGGTTTCGGCAAGTCTTACACAACAAATCCTTACAAACAATACAATATTCATTTACGGGGTTTTTAAAGGGGTAGACTAGTACGGAATGTGTTAAAAATGGCACGGGGTGGTCATTAAAAGACATAACTAAACATCCACTGCCGTTGTTCCGTGGGTTTTGACGGGGCCTTGTACTATGGGTTATCTTAGTCCACGGGATAGATGGACTCCTCTCGTAAACACTAATATCTTCTGTACCAAGCTACAAATAACTATGTTAGTATAGCGAACATAACTTTTATACTTTACATGTTCAATTCTTTGTCTATTCTTCTCTATCTCTTGGGACTTACCGAGTGATTGTTTGCTAACGACATTCCTTTTCTATTCTTTCTTTGGAATGTTGCCAGGAGGACCCGACTCTGTGGAGATCGAGCCCAGCTCAGAAGACTTGGAGCAGTTCATCGAGGACCCCGAACTCTAGCCACCTGTATATACTTTACCTTCAGTTCATGCTATTGTTTAGGCATTGCTTTCCAGATTTGTATTTAATTTCCAGTTGTATTGTAAAGAATATTTAATAAATAAAAAGTTGTTGTTCATTTACATCTCATGTCTTTCTTGTGTACATTTATATTATATTGCTTATTTACGCTTAGCATGTTTACTTCTGAGTAAATACGTCGCGTGCGTCGTCGCGTCTCCTTATCCGTACACCGGGAAGCGGGGTATGACAGGTTTTGTTGGCGGCCCATGCAGGTCAGTTCTGCATGAATTCATACCATGCAGGTCAGTTCTGCATGGGAACCTAAGCAATATATTACAAGAATCAGCAACTAATACATTCTTTACATTTTCTATTCCGTGAATTCTATCATAACCCTATTTTTCTTTCAAGGTTATGCATTCCTCGAACAATACGAGCACGAACGCCAATGGTAACACCACACCGCCTTCTCTTCCATTTACGCCAACTGTAGCAGCTCTTATCAATGAACAGACAGTATTGCTTGAGGCAATTAAGAGCCTCTTGGAGGGACAGCGGCAGCAGACTGCTATTTAATTGCATCGCCCAGAATCTGTGGCACCTGGAGTGAAGCAGTTCTGAGCACTGCATCTGAAGCAATTCTCTGGGAAAGAGAGCCCCTTGGAAGCTGAAGAATGGGCTCAGTCGATCGAAGAAGACCTGGTAACATCACAAGTTCTAAAGATCGGTTGGGTAAGAGTAGCAAAGTTGCAACTAACTGATAACGCTCGAGTATGGTGGAAGGCGGATGAAAGCCGTCTTGCCCAGCCGATCGAATGGAGGATTTTTCGTGAGATGTTCGACGCGAAGTATTTTCCCGAGACTGCCCGATTTGACCTGGAGCAGCAATTCATCCATCTACAACAAGGCACTATGTGGAGCAAATCCGAGGATGAGTAATATTATATTGCTTGCGTGGTTGTTTCCGCCAATTGGCAAAGAGCTAGCTCCCACTTGGGGATGCCTTTATTCATTATATATGTATATATGCATGTTTGTACCCGTTTGGGGACAGTATTTATAAAGGAAACTCTGCGGAAATTTTTGGGAAAATACTTGATGTTTTAAAAATGTTTACTACGACTTTCAAAATGAATTTATATGTTAACTTTAAATAAGTATTCCTTCACTCTCTTTTAAATGGTTTAGAATTCTGGGCTTTTGGCATACTTGAATTAGGTGAGGTCCTATAAGATTCACATGATTCAAGTTCCAGTCACGTGCCATTTCGGGTCGTGACAGGTGTTATGGCATGTTCTGGGTGATTTTTTAAACTCCGATCAAGTATTGAACTCTTTGGGAAATTTTGGGTGTTTGTTGATTCGATCGAAAAGTTTAATATCGTCTAACTATCTGTTATTGTGGTACAATACTTGGAATCCACAATATTTAGTTTTATGAAAACTAATTTGAATTTTATAAATCTAGCAATTCAGTATCATTTGATCGGTTGCCACGGGATTTTGATGTGGATCAAAAGTCCATCGCAATCATGTAGCGTACGCGAATACTCGCCGGGTAACCTTACTAAATAGCCACGCCCCATAGCCCCGACCAAGTGACTATAGGAGAACCCCGTCTCCAAAAGCCTCCGTTCGGGTGCTCGCGGCCGCGGTGTTCCTCCTAAGTGCACTTCGTCGATGGTATTGGGGGTGCAGCCGTCTACTAAAGTTTCCGAAGAGCATTCGATCAGTTTGTCGGGAATCTTGTTGAATTACCCGTCTGGTTATGAAAAGTGTTTTCAATATCGAGACTAAAATGCGGGGCTTATAATTGTTAGGAATTTGATGTCTAAGGAATTCATTTGGTTAGGCATGAAATCCAAAGTATGTGATACATTGGGTTTATGATGTCTAAGGTGATTGCGGATTCCAATTGTTGTAGTTTTTCACTTTCTTTTCTGCGACCGTAAGTGTAATATGTGGTGTATCGCCGGTTTTGTTGCTATATGTCAACGATAATTAGGATACGCATACTTGATGTATGCCTGCCCTAGATTGACCACTAGAAGAAGATGATGTGGTCTTGGTGCTCTCCCACTGAATTGTTTGTTCAGTAAGGTCCTCAAAAAACTGCCACGCTTCCTCACTTGATTTGGAGAGAAAGTGACCTTGACAGATGGTTTCTAGCAACTGCTTCGTTGCCGAGTTCAATCCCTCGTATAATGTTTGGCAAAGTTGCCAACTTTCGATCCCATGATGAGGGCATTGAACGAGTAGGTCTTTAAATCTCTCGAAACACTTCCAAAATGGTTCGGAAGGAGGCTGGGAGAATTGTATAATTTCATTACGGATTCTAACAGTTTTGTGATGAGGATAGAACTTTTTAAGAAAAGCTTTCACAAACTCGTCCCAATTTCTAATGGAATGTGATGCGGTGCTGTATAGCCACTTCTCGGCTAGGTCACATAAGGTAAAAAGAATGACCCTTAGCCTTATAGCGTCATCACTTAATTGGGTCGTTTTCATCATAGCGCAAACGTTTTGGAATTTATTGATAAAAATATACGCATCTTCAAATTCCAAACCATGAAATTTTGGCAGCATATTGATGAAATGTGGTTTTATTTCAAAATTGTCCCCATTTGCCGGTGGGGGTGAAAAACAGGTAGGTAAAGAAGTGCGGACAGGGTAGAAGAGATCCTGGAGCGCAACTCGTGCGGGCACTTCAACAGGCGGTTGATTCGGGTTATTCGCACCTAACGGAGGTGGAATCATTCCCGTCGGTAAGGTATTGTTAGGATTATATCCCGACATGCCTTCGGAAGAAGAATTTGAAGGTGGAGGTAAGAAAGTGGACGGAATTTCGACTTCGGTGTCGAAAGGTTCGTCGGTCGGTACCAACGAAACACGGACTAATCGGGGGCTAGTGTCCCTAGTCCAAAGTGACATACACTAAAGGGGTAGTGTAGTCAGAAAAATGAAAGACAGAATGTGGGGGTAAGATAACGTCATTGAGAGGAAGTGGTGTAAGTGAGATGCAAGATTTCTTTAGCGACAAGTTGCAAGTTTTGAAAAGATTTTTTTTCTTTTTTTTTCTTTCTTTATGTGAGATTTTTGCAAAAGGATTTTTGAAAAGAGACTTTTGACACAAATGCACTCAACCACAAATGCACAATCAGGCCTAGATCTAGGGTCACCTAGGTCTGCTAGACAGCTCCTAACTAGGGTTAGAAATAGGACCTCAAACCGCCTCTTCACCGCCAATTGCAGCCAGGTAAGTGCCAGGTAAGTGGGAAGGAACCACAGTAGTGGGCCTAATTAATAACCACTAGCCTTTGACACATTTGCCTAGACACCGCAAAGTCAGGTTAGGATAAACGGTCGATGCATATAACTAGTCCTTTTTCCTATTGAGCTCGAAGTCCTTAGGGCTGAGTCTAGTATTTTTTAATTAATAGTGGTCAATGCAAATGCTTTAAAGTGATTTCTGGGGTCCTGGGAAAGGTGATGAAATCCCCACCCAATCTGAGTTTGGTCAATAGCCCCTTAAAGTCCAATTAAATTATGCAAAACAGTAAATTCACTTGCAATTAATTATTTTTTAAGCGCGGCGCAAAGAAATCTGCAGAAAATCTGTTATTTAGAAGGGGGAAGAAGAATTTTTAGCGCAAAGAAATCCTGCAGAAAAATTGACAAAGGATATATAGAGGTTGGCAGAGGGGGGAAAAAGAAACAAACCGAGAAAGACTGAGGAGCTGACGTGGCACTCTCACCGCGGAACCGCGGTTTTGTGCGCAGAAAGGCCGCGGAAACGCGGTCTTGTGGATGGATCGGTCTCTGAAAAAAAATCTGCCGCACCTTTGTTCTAATCCTCCTCTGTTCTGATGTACCAATTTCTGTTTCGCCCTCTGTAAATTTCCAGATCCGAGATTCTTCGCTGTTCCTGCAAGATTCAAACGATAACCCTTCAAACAATAAAAAAATTGATAAAAATTTTTGTACTTTTTATATTTTCAGATTTTTATGATTTATAAGATTTATATCAACCCGAAATTACAAAAAGGAAATTTTACGTCATCCCCGGCAACGGCGCCATTTGATTTGTATAGGATTTTAACGATCAAAAATATTTTACCACAATCAAGAACGGCGTCGCTTTGCAGCTAGCCGGTGAGTACGGGTCGGTCCATAAGGATGTGTTAATTTCCTAAGTGTTCTTACGAGCTAATTCCAATGGGTGTTTGGTCTTTTAATTATTTCTAAAAAAACTAAGTTGTACGATGGTTAAGAAAACTTGCTAGGATTAGGTCTAAGGTGGAGTTTGATAAGATTAAATTTCACACCTCTTTCAATGCCCTAAGTTAAGTCTTTTAGGAGTTATAGCAATTATTAGTAAAGGGGATTAGGATGATTGGAAAGAAACGAAGTTTCTTCCTCTAGATCATTGTCCGTCCTTTTCTAATAATTGCTCTAACCTTCATGGAAGTCATGCATGTCCGGTCCTTTATACTACTGTTTCACCGTTACCTCGTGGGTAAGGTGCCGTAGGGAGCGGATCATGCATGCATGCATGAAGTTCTAATTTTTATAAATAGTTGGGCACGAAAAAGATGAGAGATCTTCATCTCTCAAACTCCTTCCTATTCCTAACCCTAACAAGCGAGGAAATTACTCGCTCATTAGGGGATCTGTTAAAAACATTATTTTTATTGTATGTACTCTTTAGATCTAATAGATTAGTTACCTACTGCGGGTTAAGAGATTCTACACTAGATTAAACTAGGGCAAAAGATTAATTAATCTAAGGCAAGAATTTAATTGTAACACTAAGGCAAAGAATGAATTAATCTAGGGCAAGAATTTAATTATAAACTAAGGCAGAAATTAAAAGATAAACTTACAGAATTGATGCTCTTAGATCTTCAAAAGAATCTGAATTTTTATTTCTTGAAAAGAGGCATCCCTAATACAATCTTTAGAATACATTTTTATGGGGAATGGGAAAATTAGGGTTACAATTGCTCGCATATGTGCTATTACAGATATACCCCCGAAAAATCCCAACAAAAGCACTGACGCACCGCCACCAATTTTCTGCACTGACACGTGCATCAGGCGGCCGCGGAACCGCGGCATAAGTGGGGGTAGGGCCGCGGTTCCGCGGCCCATTGATGAGTTCCTCTGGTAATTTTTTCTGGGCTCATTCTTGATGCTTTGGGCTTTTTCTTTCTATAGTTCTTTTTTCCATTTGGCTTCTGGGTCTTCTCCAGATCTTTCAGTGAAAACTTGTAGTGATCTTTTAACCGTTTGCCTTGACATTTTGGACCTTGCGTTGCCTTGTTGATTGTGAACTGTTCTTCGTCTAGGCTTGACTAGGATCCTTCTACTTGTTGGTCAAAAGTCCCTTTTTTGTATCATCTTTTGTCTTTTTCACTGTTTTCACTCCAATAACCTGTAACCTGTAATATGTGGCAGACATGCGTCAAAAACACCTGTTTATTTATAAAACGCATAAGAATAGGGAATATAAAATGCAATATTATGATATGAACATGCACCATTCCCATTAAAGGAGGAACGACCGAGCAAGGACCTGAACCATGTACGACGGTCGAAGAGGTATCCGACCCCATCCCGGACTGGGTGCTATACGTGGAAGGATCCTGTACCGAGGAAGGGAGCGGGGCTGGCTTGATCATCCGTGGCCCAAATGAATAAGAATTAGAATACTCCCTAAAACTCGGGTTCAGAGCATCAAACAACGCCGCGGAATACGAAGCTTTATTAGCAGGACTGCGAATTGCATCCGGGGTGGGGCTGAAGACCGTCAGAGTCCGCAGCGACTCCGCACTTGTCGTCGGCCAGGTAACCGGGCGTTTCGAGACCCGGGAACTGCTCATGATAAAGTACCTAGCCGAGGTAAAAAGACTTCGCAAAAATTTCGACGAAGTTCAGGTGGAGTAGATTCCCCGGAATTTGAACACCCAAGCTGACGCTTTGAGCAAGCTCGCCTTTTCCTATACGGCAACCATAAGAGGAATATCCTCTTATGGTGTTACCACAGCCCAGCGTAGAGGACGGAGAGGTAACATTCTAGGTATAAACGACTTAGACGGAAGTCTAAGATTGGAGGAAGCCCCTCGTAGAATTCCTGAAAGATGGCACACTTCCAAAAGACCGAGGAGTGGCATGCCGCTTTCGAGCAAAAGCCCGTCATTTCATCTGAAGCAATGGGAACCTTTACAAGAAATCGTACACTCGGCCCCTGCTCCGATGCGTCGACCCCTACGAAGCCCACTATGTTCTACGAGAGATACATGAGGGAGTCGGGAGGCACATCAAGGGGCCCGCACCCTGGTCCAGAAGACGCTGCTCCAAGGATATTATTGGCCGAGCATACACCAAGATGCCGAGAAGCTTATCAGAAGATTCAAAATCTGCCAACTCCACTGCAGCATACCTCGTCTCCCTACTACCGAGCTAACGACCCTCTGTTCCCCTTGGCCGTTCTCATAATGGGGGATGGACATGGTGAGCTAACTCCCCACCGGCACGGGCGGACACAAGTACATCCTCGCCGCAGTAGACTACTTCACAAAGTGGATAGAGGTCGTCCCCATCAGAAAACCAGACGCTGCCTCTACTATAAAGTTCCTATAGAACAACATAATCACCCTATTTGGGATCCCGAGATGTATCATCACTGACCACGGGACCAACTTCGAGAATGACAAAGTCAGAGTGTTTTGCAGTGAGTACCGCATATTGATGAAGTTTGCCGCGGTCGCCCATCCTTAATGCAATGGGCAAGCAGAGGTAGCAAACTTTGGCATCATCCACGGTCTCCGAGCCCGTCTAGAAGGAAGGCAAGGCGGCTGGGTCGAGGAACTGCCTCAGGTCCTGTGGGCACTGCGAACGTCAAGGAAGACACCCACGGGAGAAACCCCCTTCAACCTCTACTACGGCACCGAGGCCATGGTCCCCGCGGAGATCGGATTGCCCAGTTACAAAGTCGAACACTTCGATGATGAAGCTAATACCTCGGTGCTCCGGACCAGCTTGGATATCTTACTAGAGAAACGGGACTGAGCACAAATCAGAGCGGCTGCCTATCAACAACAAATTGCTAGCTACTACAATATCCGAGTCAAGCATCGCGCCTTCAAGGCAGGAGATCTAGTCCTACGGAGGAACGAGTTCGTAGACCAAATAAGGCTGCACAAATTCTCCCCAAAATAGGACGGCCCATTCCTCATAGCAGAAGCATTTCCCGGTGGAGCATATCGCTTGCAAGACGCCGGGGGACGAAAGTTTCTTCAGTCTTACAACGCCGAAAAACTCAAATTATATAAATGAATGTATTTTCTCCTTTTTGAAGCGATGTAATTTTTTTATTAAGTCTCCAAAGTTATAAGAGAGTTCTTCCATAAATTTTGTTTTCTTTCTCGGTTCCGAGACCCCTGGGTTTGTTTTGAAAAAGCATGTAAACATGGCAAAAGGAATAGAAAGAAACAATATGCCTAAAAAAGAAGAACTTTTATTCATTAAAGAGATATTATAGGCTCCTCGGCCTTACAAAAAAATAATTAAAAAATATTACAGCAAGGGGAGCCAGGGATTGAGGAAGCATTGTTGATGATACTCCGATGAAATCTCCACCAGCCGAGCCCTAGCTTCCTCGGCTACCTCGGAAGCGCCACTCGCCGAAAAAAATCAACAATCAGCCTCTTATAGAAACACTCCAGAAGAAGGCCCACTGATCGGTCCCGCCTGCTCTTCGAGATCATGCTGAGGTGGTAGAGCGAGTGCAACTTTTCGATTACCTCATCCCTCAGCTGTGCATACAGGGCATTGTGCAGACCCGGAGATATCCTCCAGACCGCATACATGAGCAGTTGGAGGAGAGGAGATCGCCGGGGAAGAAAGCGTCCAAAGTGGCCCTCCACACGATCTATACTGCATCGTACGTCTGCTCGGAGCGGTCGAGGTTATAAAGATACACATCGTCATAAGAAATTATCTCCCCGATGAGCACACACGGACACCCGACCATCTTCAGAAACACAATGCTAGAAAGAAACCAACGTACCTTCGCTATTTATAGCATCAACAAAGTCCACCAACGGCCAAAAATTTACTTGCTACGTGTCGCGGGACATCTCAATTTCCCATTATAGAACGGCCACGTGTCGGCCACGCCTGACTCCGTGGGCGGCCATATGGCCCATGGAAGTTTGAACGACGTCATCGGTCCTGCCAATGTGGCCGCGGAAGTTTGAACGACGCCCTCGCTCTAGCCAATGTAGCCGCGGAATTTTGAACGACGCCCCAGAAAGGCGCAGGGAAGTCTCTACAGCCCTCCTCACGAGGTCACCGAGCATCTTCCTTGCCTGGTCCATCCCTAGCGAGTAGATTCCTACCCATCTACGTTAAGGATCTAAAGCCTCCTCACGAGGCCACCGAGCAGCTTCCTTTCCCGATCCATCCCTAGCGGGTAGATTCCTACCGATCTATGCTAAGGATCTAAAAGCCCTCCTCACGAGACCATCGAGCAGCTTCCCTGCCCGGTCCATCCCTAGCGGGTAGATTCCTATCTATCTATGCTAAGGATCTAAAGCTCTCTTCACGAGGCCATCGAGCAGCTTCCTTGCCCGGTCCATCCCTAGCGGGTAGATTCCTACCCAACTACGCTAAGGATCTAAAGCCCTCCTCACGAGGCCACCGAGCAGCTTTCCTGCCCGGTCCATCCCAAGTGGATAGATTCCTACCCATCTTCGCTAAGGATCTAAAATCCTCCTCACGAGGCCACCGAGCAGCTTTCCTGCCCGGTCCATCCCTAACGGGTAGATTCATACCCATCTATGCTAAGGATCTAAAGCTCTCCTCATGAGGCCACCGAGCAGCTTCCCTACCCGGTCCATTCCTAGTGGTAGATTCCTACCCATCTACGCTAAGGATCTAAAAGCCCTCTTCACGAGGCCACCGAGCAGCTTCCCTGTCCGGTCCATCCCTAGCGGCTAGATTCCTACCCATCTATACTAAGGATCTAAAGCCCTCTTTACGAGGCCACCGAGCAGCTTCCCTGCTTGGTCCATCCCTAACGGTTAGATTCTTACCCATACACGCTAAGGATCTAAAGCCCTCCTCAAGAGACCACCGAGCAGCTTCCCTGCTCGGCTAATCTCCGAAGGGCAGATTCCTACCCCATGGAGACACGAGTCTGGAAACCGCATCAAGGAAGAATCAGTCGATACCGTCCTATTCTAACTTGGCTGTTTTACAAGTCGCGCTAAGGGACATGGTCGTCAATCCGACTCTAAGGAGTGGACTGATACCGACCTTCCTACACTTGGATATCTTTCGATTCATCCTAAATGAACAATCGCTGCCTCGACTCCGGGGAGCAGGAGGGCACCGACCTTCCTATATTTGGCAATTACTCGAATCACACTCGACGCGTGATCATTATCCAAAAAGCCGGGCATCTAAAAATCACAAAGTTATGCAGAGAAAAATAAGCTCAGCTTTATTTATATTCCAGAAATTTTTATAAGGTATTCTGGGCTCCTCAGCCTTACAAAACGCTCGGAGGCTTACAAAAATTTTAAAAAAAAGTAGGAAAGCTCATGTCGTAGGCCCGGGAGGATCTCGCCCTGCTCGACGCCAGCATCGGGAGCCAAAACGGCGACCTCTGGGTCGGTGCTTCCACCAGCAGCCTCACCCCCGGCAGCATCCCCGGCAGCTTCTACCTGCGACGCATCCATGGAGAGAGAGTACTGGAGCCGGAGCTTGCCGTCAGCAAACCCTGGCATCAACGCTTTGACAGCGTCAAGAGCCTGGTGCCAAACAATGGCTAAGGCGTCGGCGAGGTCGGCGTAGAATTGGTCCGACGCCTTATACCTCTCCACGGACTTTGAAGCTCGGAGATCGGCAAGCTTCACCGCATCGAGCGCCGCCTGAGTGTCCCTCTTACAGACATCCCATGACTTCTTCATCGTGGCATAGAGCTTGCTAGTCTCCTCCAACTTAGCCTGGATGGCCTTGTTGGATTCACTCAAAAGTCGGTGAGACTCCTTACACTTAGAGTTCGTCAACTCCTCGGCGATCACCCGGGTTTCGAGGGCAGCTATCCTCTCCTTCGCCTGCTGCAGCTCCAGGCGCAGATCCTCCTCCCGCGAGGACAATTCGCCCGCCATCCTCATGGCCGGGGCAATCTTCTCGGATTCCATATTGACGATAAGGGTGCAGTGTTGGAGGACCTGAGGAAAGCAGCAAAAGGGGTGTAACAACTCCAATTTCAATGTACAGAAAATTGTTTAAAAGTTAATGTATAATTGGGGTATTTGCAAACATATGTACACTATAAGTATTTGTTTTACTTTTGAACAGCAAGAAAGCACTTGTAGCACATTGGTAAAGACTTGCACTGCTGTGACGTAGCCCCTGTGATCGAATCCCTGCAGCCACATTATCTTTTTATTAAAATTTTCTTTTAATCTTTTAGAAGCCCAAGGGTTTTCACGTGCACAACACGTAATATGATAAGTTACAGATTAAATAAACATGTGCACGAGGGTATATGAAGCGAGAGGGACACGTGGCCAAAGATCCAAGCCTCACCACCAGGGAACGACAGGCGAGATGCCCCCAAAAACCGGTACCGCTAGGCCGCCCGTAGGGAATGGCCTCTATCTTTTCACCCGAGCACCTTTTCAACTACCCCACTACCCCCATATTGTTTGTTTACTCTGCATTCATCCAGAAAACAATAAAATGCCCTTTAAACCAATTTTTAATGCATTCTTTAACCCTCTAAACCCTAATTTTTTCTATAAATACCACACTCCATTTCACTCATCCTCACTCAGAAATTCCCTGCCAAAACTCTCAAAAATTCTCAAGTCATTTTAGTGCGCAAGTGGAGTTAGCGAAGGGCGAAGTTCCGGCTACGTTCCAAGGAGATTCCGGCGACGAAACGATACCCCGACACTTCCCTAGTCTTCCTCTATCTCTTATCTTGTTCCATAGCCAGGAAGTCTCCTCTCCCCCTCTCTTCTACTATCTTAAAAACTTAAAATTCTAAAACCCGACAGAAGCGAGGTTAATCCGACTTCCAATTCGGTTTTTCTTTAAAAATGTTATTTTTCTTAAACAATCAATACCATACTCTCATATAATGTTTAACAAATATTAACAAACACTTTAAAACAAGTTTCAATTCAAAATAATTTTCTATGCAACTTTTATCGTATTTTTACAATAAAATACTACATACTTCATTTTTGACAACATAATACTTGTATTACTTTTAGATAACTCACGAGGTAATAACCTACCTCATCACAACACACATCTTTGACATAGCACGATGAAGTTTTGAGAATATAGTTATGGGATAATACGGCATTACAAATAAATACCATCAAACTTGCAAAACCATTTCTTTAAAAAGTGTATTAATCAAATCCTTGCAATTGCGCCTCTACAACCCATTTTGGGGACCCCGTTTGGGATGGTTTTGCAAACGAGGATGCAGACCCTCGGACCTAGTAGAGCGAGATGCAGACCTCCGAAAAGAGCATTCGATCTCGATGGAATTTTTAATGCATTTTTCTTTAGAAAATGAGATTTGTACAAAAATAAATAAAATTATTTTTATTAAAATATAACTATTATCAAAATATCTATTTTAATTATATTATATAAATATTCCAAGTTTTCCAAATCAAAGGAATCATCATTACATGAAAATACCATCCAAATACAAAACAATACCGATATTTCAATGAAATACCATATACAATGAAAACTAGGTTCTACTCACTAGAAATTTCACTTTTCTAAAATATACATCTATGAAAACCCTAAAAAAGATAATTAAATACTTGAGATGTATTTTGAAATTATACCAAAACGATTTTTACATAAAACCCCCTCAAGTTATACTAAATTACAATAAGGATCCTAGAAAACATAGGTTTAAGCGGGATCCGTTCTCTTAAACCTCAGGGAGCCGGAGAATATGGGTGGTTGCCTATTTAAGGTAGACAATCTAACAAACGGTGTTATCAACACGGTAATTGTCTTGGAAAAATACACAAATCCTGCCGTCCATGTGCAGCAGTTACCGATAACATCAAAACCAATTCATGATTTCAATTTTTTTTCAAAGTGTCTGACTCAGACTGAGTCTCAATCTAATCAATCTAATTTGAATATGATTCAAGTATAAACTACAATTCAACATGAATCCATGAATCCGTCTATATCAATCTATACTGACCGAACCGAACCATGGATATACTCCGTCTACATGACTCTCCATTTATATCCATTCTGTTTACTGATATCATGGTCTCGGCAAGTCATCCATCTATATAACAAAACAATACAATCAATACAAAAGATATCGCAGGGTTTTTAAAAGGATAGATTAGTACGGAAGGTGTTAGAAGTGGCACGAGACTGTAACCATAATACACATAGCCTGAATATCCATTGCCGTTGTACCATAGCTGAACGGTTCCTTGTGCTCCGTATACCTTAGTCTCCGGAATAGTGGGACCCCTCTCGTATACACTATCATTTTCTGTACCAAGTTACAAACAATAGCGTTAATATTATAATCAAACATTATAAGTTATATTCTCTTTCTGTCTATTCTCTCTCTACTCACCGTTGGGACTTACCAAGCGATTGTTCACTGACGACATTCATTTTCTTCTTTCTTTAGAATGTTATCAGGTGTTTCGGACTCATTGGAGATTTAGCCCAGCCCTGAAGATTTGGAGCAGTTAGCATTCGACCCAGAGCTGTAGGCACTTGTACATATTTTTATTTCAGGTATACCATTGTTTAGGCATCGCTTTCTATTCATGTATTTACATTTCAGTTGTAACTGTAAAAGAATGTTTAATAAATAAAGTTGTTGTTTATTTACATTCATTTCTCTTGTGTACTTTACTTTATATTGCTTAGATACGCTTAGCGTGTTTACTTCCGAGTAAATGCGTCGCATGACCCGTCGCGTCTCCTTATCGTACACCGGGAAGTAGGGCGTGACAAGCGGTTAGAAATGTTTAAACTGAGGAAAAATACTTAATAAAATCTTAAGGAAAAACGGATACCGATCTGAACCTCCTCCTAAACGATGGCAGCCACTTGGGCCTTTAGGGTCCCCCGAGGAATTTTGCTCCTGGCCGATCGCTCCATGTCGGAGAGTAGGCTGTTGGCAATGAAAAGCTCTAAGGGCACCTCAAAACATACTTCCCCTTCCTGCACAAAGATCGCGGCGGGTGGTGAGCGAGAGATCGTCCTTTTGTGCCTCTTGAGGGGGACCTCGGTGGGGTCGGCTTCGTCCTCCACCTCCCTCGCCCGGGGCTCCAGCCCCCGTGCGTGTTTTTGGCTCTCCCCGCAGCTGACTTCCAGGGCTCGGGGCGTAGCAGAAGGCTTCGCCAGCCGAGTTGGTTTCGGGGCCGAGCTCGGACCGGTACGGGACGAGCTTGTGCCCCCGATCTTTTTTCCTGCCTTCGCAGCCATGCCAACTAAGAATTTGGAGCGGTCTATTTGCTCTGCAGAAAGCAGAAAACATGAAAGAGAGTTAGCGACGATCGAAAGGGCAAGCAAAATATATTAAAGCCTTAATAGATCATTCAAAGACTTAACTTACCCAGGAAACGTGCAGGACTAAGCCCGGCCCAGCTAAGAGCCTGCTCGGAAAGCATAACGTCGACCCGTTGGATCGGCTCCCATATGGATACCGCCTTCAACTCAGGTGAGGACGATTGCTTCGCCTTCGAGCAGTCGGCCCTGTGCTACTGTGTAGGCATAGGCCAATCCTCGCCCTCGAGTGGTCCGACGAATATGAACTTCTCCTTCCATTCGTGAATGGAAGAAGGGACGACTACTACCCCCGACCCGGCTATCCCACCCTTGCATTTTTTGAAAGAAAAATACACCCAGCTCGGCTCATCCTAGCTAGTGCTAGGGTGATTATTATAACAGAGAAAGAAGACTACGAGGGTCAAACTAAAGGAGATATTTTCAAGTTTCAACCGGACCAGAAACCCGAGGAGAATTCTCCATGAGTTTGGCGCTAGCTGGCCCGGGGTAAGATAGAAGCAGCGAAGCACCCCCCATACCTCGGTTGGGAAGGGCAGACGCATTCCCGTCCAGAATGCTTCCAAATATAGGGCAATCTCCTTGCCCTGCACCTGGTCCGCCCTTTCACCCTCTCTAGCTAAACAAAGAGAATAGTTAGAGAGAATATGGAATCGGGCCCGGATCTTGGCAAGCTCTTCCACATCCCTCAAAACGGAGGGCGCATCGCGGGCGTTCCCGATGCGCACCTTGGGAGCCCTTGTTACTTCCCGACAGCGAGTGGCGGGGGCGGCCCTTACTCTCGGATGCGAACCTGACACAGAAGACGAATCCATTTGGGTATCTGAAGCCGAAGAGGAGAAAGACCCCCTGGACTCAGTTCCAACAACTGGAGTCTTATCGTCCGAATCTACCCTAACTATCTCTACAGACACCTCGAATGAAGACATCTAACCTAACTAAAAGAAATAGGCTGGCCGAGGAAAAAGCACGGATGATCCGATCTAAAAGGAAGGAGCGCCCGACAATCTTTGACAACGAGAATGAATTATGGTGGAAGTGTTGGCCCTGGAGGGTCCCCTCCTATTTATACACTACATAGAAAGCATCCAACGGCCCAGATCAATTCCTGCCAGAATGAAGCGCCGCGTCTGCCAGCCGTCGAAACTCCACGTAGCGATCAGCCATTTGGGATGCCCCTTAGGTTGCGGGTGACAGCGACAGCCTGTCGTGTCCGCCAACCCACGTCGGACACGTAGCCTGCAGCCCAACAGACGAACGAGCGAAACGGTGCACCCTCTTTAAAGAGCGATCACTTCATTGATCCGCTGACGCCCTTGGGGATACACGCGAAGATTTAGGCGAACGACGAGGCGACACGTGGGCTTAAGGATAGAAACGGCGTAACCACCAAACGCCGTGTCGTTTTCGGGCAATCCGCATTACGATTCCTTGGCGCCAAATTGAGCAAAAAGAAGACCAAGCAGACCACTCTCGACCCGACCCTCGGATAGGTCGGAACAAGAGTGGGGGGCTAATGATGATGCTCACAAGTGGTGTCTCCTCAGATTACGACACGTGGCAGATGACATATCCCGAACTCTTCGGGGATGGAATAAATGAGACGCATCGAGGACAATTCCCGGGGCCTCTCCTCGTTGAACATACCCGACCTTTCGGGAGACCTCCCTGAAGACATTCCACCTTCACCTAGGAAACTACCAGCAGCTCGTCTCCGATCTCCAAGCATGCCGAGCTTCCTCGGCCTCCCGCTCGTCTCCAAGCTCCAAGCATGCCGAGCTTCCTCGGCCTCTCCCGATCAACCGAGATTGCAGAGCCCTAGCACTTCCGCAACGGCTCCGCGTATCTCGCCAAAGCGAGATAATTGCCGCCCCACGTTCAACGTCCCACGCTGGCGCATCCTCCATTAATGAGCGTATCCCGTCATTAATGGGGGATCCCGTCATTCACGCACGCGTGACGTCAGGGACGTAACCGAAGGCGAAGATCTCGCGCCTGCTCGCTCCATGCGACTACTATAAAACTTCTCTCTCAGACGACTCAGATAAGTCAACTTGAATCCAATAAGCCGCTACTCTGCTCAAATTGCTCGGCTAACTTGATCGTCAGAGGATCCTACGGTGGTCACCCGTCCCGGGACTTCTTTGCAGGTAACTCGGCTTCCACCTCAAACACAACCCATTGAGATCCACACACTTTAGGAGACAACCTCCGGATCCAATCTCAACCGTCTAGCAACGCTCGCGACAGACCGATGGAGGACAGCATGACCTCCATCAATTTTTAACCACAATCTTCGTATTTTATATATAATTACCCTATGTTTTATAAATTACAAATAAACCCATAAACTTAGATATTTTCCTTTAAAAGAACAAGTACCATGAGCTTTCAACATTTTCCAGCTTATTGCAATACTTCTTTTTGTGCAACAAGAAGATCTCTATAAAAAGGTCAAGAAGGTCATGGCCGCAAGCAAAACAGCATATGATATTACACTGCAAACTGTCCATTTAATTCTTTATGGAAAAAAAAAATAATAAACACGCTACTCATGTTATTTATTTGCAAATTCAAAGTATATTGTATTTTAGTTATATCTTAGTATTTTTTATTTCAAATGGCTACCTACCCACCCTCTAACTTCATTTTAATACATAAACTTATATTAATAATATATGGCGTTTTTTCTGTTAGCCCCCGCACACTTTTTTCAGTCCCCCCATAATTAGTATTTACCTGTAACTATTATACTTATAACTTACTCTTGCAGCCCCTGCTTCACTTTTAAAAATGATTCTTCCTCCTTCTCCTTCCCGACCATCATTGTCGTTTCCGCCGCCACCGTCTTCTTCTTTCTCCTCCTCTTCAATACAGTCACCGCCATGATGGCCTTTAGCACCTCCTTCTTCTTTCTCCTCCTCCTCTTTAACCCTGCCGCCGCCGTCAATACTATCACCACCACCTTCTTCTTTCTCTTTCTCTTCAACCCACAACCGCCGCAACCACCATTATCAACACGTCGCCGCTGTCATCCTTCTTTCTTCTCCTCTTCAACCCGCCGCCACCCCTTTCTTTCTCCTCCTTCTTTCTAGGTATCATCGTCGTCCCCACCGCCATCTCCTCCTTTCTCCTCCTCTTTAACACCGGCATTGTCTTGTTGATGATGACGGCGGCGGAGGTTATGGGTTGAAGAAAAAAAGAAAGTGGTTGCAGTATTGATGACGGTGGTGACGGCGGCGGTGTTGAGGAGGAGGAGGAAGAAAGAGATGTTGATGGGTTGAAGAAGAAAATGAGGAGGAGGAAGATGGTGGCGGT
Organism: Agapanthus africanus; assembly: GCA_030015575.1. Taxonomy (NCBI): domain Eukaryota; kingdom Viridiplantae; phylum Streptophyta; class Magnoliopsida; order Asparagales; family Amaryllidaceae; genus Agapanthus; species Agapanthus africanus. The sequence goes on along the minus strand of CM057339.1, from coordinate 24,197,251 downwards.
GTTGATAGTGATGATGGCGGTGCGGTGTTGAAGAAAACGAGGAAGAAAGTAGTGGTGGTGGGGGGTGATGGCGATGGCGATGACTGGGGAGGAGGAGGAGGAAGAATCATTTTGAAAAGTGAAATAGGAGGCTGCAAGAGCATTTTATAAGTTTAGAAAGGTACATATATGTATTAATTATGAAGAGACAAAGAAATATATTGAAATATTGGAGCGGTAAAATATAAACCCATAATATTAATGAGTAACAGTATTTACAAACTCATAACAAGTTGAAAACCTTGTCATTTGTTAACATTTAAGACTAATAAATAATAAAAATAATAATAGAAGTTCTTGAACGTACACTTCTATTGGATCAATCCTATCCTAAGCCAAGCCAACTGTCATAATTTATTAGCTCAAAATTATCCATAAAAATCATGATTAATTTCATACTCACTAACTTAATTACAAAACTAACACAAATTCATTAAAAATCCTGAATCCCCAACGCCCCTCATTATTCGATCCATTTCCTTTTATTACGCACACAAACTAAAATTTTGCTTCCTTTTTTAGATTTCCATGCCTAAATCCTCTACTTTTTATCTAATTTCTTATGTGATTGTTTCCATCGTTTGCGCTCGATTTCTTTTGAAATTCAACCCCTTTTCGTCGATTTTTGCCTTAATGGGGGACGAGGGGGTGAGATCGGAGGAGTCCGTTAACGGCGGAACCGATGTGTTGAGCTCTTCCGATGATTCGGCGTCGTCGGCTGATCATCTCGTTGTGATGGTTCATGGGATCCTTGGGAGGTATGAAATCTGAGATCTTTAGGATTAAAGTTGTGAATTTTGTGGATTAATTTTGATTTTGGGGGTTGCTTATGAATGAATGATTTGGTTGGAATTTGTGGATTCATTTTTCTTAGGAGAAGCGAAATGCATAAAAAGAAGGGCGTGGGGGGAGGGGGCGGGGGGGGGGGGGGGGGGCGGTTGAGGAATTTCTGCCGAAATTTTTTTACTTTTGTTTTTGCCATTTGATAACTGATGTTTGCTGAAACTCGGTTCAAAGGTTGGCTAATATTAATGAAAAATAATGATTGATGCCTTTTCTTTAGCTTAAATAAACCATTTCCAAGTTTATATCATAGAATACTATTTTTGACCTTATTGTGCTTAAGAGGATTGTTCTTTCACCCTACGGCCCAAGCCAGGAGAAAGGAGAGTTGCATTAGGCTGCCAGCATTAATGTAGATTTGAATCCTGAAGAGCATAATGCGATGAGTTGAGCCAATGCTACTATGGTGCAATGACAAATGAGCAAGGATGGTTTAGGGTTCCCCCAAAAGTTTGGGATAAAGTCTTTTTGTTGTTATTGTTGTTGAAATTTGTTGAGCTTACATTAAAGGGGAGTAAACTACCACTAGTAATATGCACTTGCAATGCACATATATATTAGAATTATGTTTTAAATTAACCTTATGCAAGTAAATTTAATATCTTAAATTTTAGTAGGCAATACACAATTTTTGTGATTATAGTATATGAGAATATGTGAAATAAGTATAAATTTTTAAATGAAGGATTATGTGTAACTTTTCATTTTAAGCTGTGTTATTCGGGTTTTTCTTTTTTTGAATGATGAAAGAAAGGGTGTGGGTGGGTGGGTGTGTGTGTGTGTGTGTGTGTGAGAGAGAGAGAGAGAGAGAGAGATTTTGGCTTTTCTAGGATTTAAAAGCAAGTGGAAAAATTATCTAAAATTGAATTTCTCTAGGAAAAAATGACAGAACGCCAACTCATGCCCTTGAGTTCGAGTTACAACGGTAGAGAAGAAAATTTAGGTGTTCCAAGGAAATCCCACATTAGAGGACAGCTAACAAGAGTGAAACATCATAGTCCACATAAAGATCACATGCAGCCTTCACGAGTCTCCAAGCACCTCCATGCATTGC